>OX030948.1:10699866-11899866 GCA_943735915.1 Pherbina coryleti | reverse complement strand
GTAACGATTTTTGACCAAAAATTCATCATTATTTTTCCTATAACTAATGAACGAAGCTACAAAAAAAATCCTATGACAAGTATTATGAACAAAATATTTACTTACTTACTTACTTACAAACTAAGCCTGCAAAAAATCAAAACGATCGGTTCACTGAGTTTCGAGAAATCTTGGTCACCGACTTTGAAAACATGGTTTCGAGAAAAACGCGTTTGAAAATAAGGGCCAGCACGGCGCGCTCTCGAAGGCGGTTCACTAGGCTATAACTTTGTTATTTTTTGAGATATCGACTTGATTTTAACCAAATATTCTTGAGACTTGAAGCTTTAAGAAAATGCAAACATTTTTAAAAAACTTCCGGGTATATAATCCACCTAAATTCTAGTTATAAGGCAATCTCCCATTCACAAACTTCTCTACCAGCAACTACAACTTTTGAGTTGTAAGTATTGATGGGTTTTTATTTTCAGTTGATTAGAAATATGAAGAGAATTGAAGCATGCTTAAAATGTAGGACCCTGACCAGGTCGGAATTCGAACCCGGGACCACTGGAGTGAGAGAGAAGCGTGTTACACCTGGACCAAATTTATCAATCACCTTATTTCTTCATTGCGGCGAATTCAGCATTCAGAGATATTTTGGGACGAATTGAGCAAAAAGTTGAGAACTACATCAGTATTGCCAGATTGAGGTAAATTTCCCTAATTGAAGTAATTTTTGACTCATATTTTGGGCAGAGGTAAAATAGGTAATTTTTGACCAAAAGTGGCAAATTTTGCGAAAATAATTTTTTTTTAGACTTGTTAATTTTTTGAGTTATTAGAGGTGTTACCTCTCTGAACATACTCACAAGTAGTTTGAGAGCCCGAACAGAACCAAAGCGGTCGGCAGTTGGCGAGCCTCTCTCGAAGAAATCGACTGAGAACTAGTGCAGAACAGTGTTGCCAGAACCTGGGATTTCGCCCATATTTCGGGTTTTTTAAACCTCAAAAGGGCGCACGGGATTTTGAGCCCAAAAATGGGATTTTCGCTCAAGTCGGGTTTCTTAACTTTTTTTTTTAATTTCAAAAATTTGGGAGAGAGGGCTGGACTGTGAACCAGGATGGGTTGTGAACCATTATTTTTTTCTTTCCCTAATTATCGAGGGAATTTCGTTTCTTTTTTTCTTATATTTTCGTAGATTTCTTATACGAGGCCAAAACCGACCTACGGTTGTAAGCGCCAGATAAGTTAGTAAGTAAGTAATTGACATATCGCTAATCTTTCAACTGTGGCAGACATCGTGTTTGAAACTGTGAAAACTTTTGCGAAAGGCAATGGAGAGCTGCGAGCTTACTGCTCTAGACAAAATTGATGATCTGAAGCAGGAAAAAATAGCAGGAAAGTCAAAATCCCTAGCAAAAGCATCACTGAAGAAGGCACAACCAACACCATTTGTTTGAGGTTTTTGCCTAAAGAACTGACACCTAAAACCTTCATCGAATGTAACACATGTGGCCTATTCACTTGAAGTACGTCAATATGGGAAGGCGTTCGTATTTCACATTCAAACATTGCGACACCGATTTGGATGAAGATGAAGAAAATTATGATTAAACACCTCCATTCATTACGATTTTTTAGCCTAATTGCCGTCATTATAACTTGTTTTGCCTCTAACTTATAATATTATTGGTGATTTACTTCGTATTTTCCGACTTTTATTGGTATTTGCCAGATTTTTCACAACCCAGCCACATTTTTGGAAGAGCCAAAAATCACGTCTTTATAAAATTGGCAGTAGAGAGTTAAATTTTAATCAAAACGCTAATCTGTCTGCATAAAAAAGTTGCGTTGTATATTCACCTTTCCAACAGTATCTTGGATTATTCGATATCTTTATTCTGAGGAAAACTTTGAGCCCAAAAACCAAACCCGGTTCACAACCCAGCCATCTCCCTTTCATTGAAAGCAATACTCTTGCTGTTTAAAGCGAGACCCTTGCATAGCTGTTTAAGAATTGAACTTGAACACAATGACACTGTGAATATTTTAAAGAGAAAGAAGAAGAATTAAATTTTGGATGGTCGGATTCGTTTTCTTTTTGACTTGACTTTACCAGGTAAAAAAGAGAAACAAGCCAAAAAAATTAACGAGTAATTAAACATGAAGCTATGTGCCAGGTTTGTGAACGGGATTTTTTTCGGGATTTTTCATTTTTAAAACGGGATAAACAGGGCGTTTTAAAGAAGAGAACGGGATATTTGGAGCTCGGCCTCTGGCAACACTGGTGCAGAACATGATACAATTATACAAGGTAGGAGTGACAACTGGCTATTTTCTCACGAGTGTCTTGTACCGACTGTAATTTACCTGTATATTTTACTTTCTATTTTCTTTTTTACTTTTTTTGTTCTCTTATTTAAACTACTATTGACAGTTGGTGCAAAACGAAAGAACTGTCTTCTACCTTGTATAATTGTATCATGGTCCACAATAGGAGCAATTGACGGATCAGCGTTGCTTTTCGCTGTGTGAAGTGGACAAATGTTATTTTTTCTTGTTTTTGTTGTTGCTTTATAAATGCATGTATAATAACAAAAAAAAATGTTATCGGTTGTTAATCATTAAATTCAAATTTTTTTGTTTTTTTTATTTTAGGAAAAGGTAAATTTTAGGAAAAGGTAAATACCAAAAATGGTAATTTTTCCGCAAATAGTGGTACATTTCAGTTTGTCTTTCTGGCAGCACTGAACTACATATTTCTAAACTATTCAAGAGGCACTTTGCCTATTTGAAACGCTGTATCGTAGCGATGCCTAGGGTGCACGGGTGTATGCACGGATTTCAAGTTGGCGCGATCGGGGTTGCAGCCAGTAAACGTGTTTTTGTTATTATGTTCACTTCGTTGTTAGTAAATGTAGCAACAGTTAATAATTTTGCTGTTGCTTTTATTTTTTGTTTGTTGCTGGTAAATACTCAATGTGCCACACGCTTTGTTATTGGGCATCGCTGATATGTGTAAATTCAAAAGCAAGAATTAACATGAAAATTTAAAATTTTCTAATTTAAGAATTGATATGTTTTTGGGCATCGCTGATGTGTGTAAATTCAAAAGAAAGAATTAACATGAAAATTTCTAATTTTCTAATTTAAGCAATTTTCTTTATCAAAAAAAAAAAAAAAACACAATTCCATTGTAATTTATGCTCTGCCCAGAAATCCATTGAAATAATAACTCCTTATCTAGCTTTTTGCAGGAAAATAGCGCCACATAATTTATTTATTTTTTTTTTTTTTTTTTATGGGAATAAATAGAGCTACACATATAAAGCTACGCTTTTGTAATTTCAATATCCGTTCCATTTTTTGTTTGTTTTTTTTTCTACCTTCCGTACACATACATTGACTCCACACACATACACACTTACACACACGCACAACATATTCTTGCAAGTACTCGCAAGGAGTCGGTATTCTGCATGATAAAAAACGTATTTGCAAAGAAGATATTAAATTTATAGTTCCCCAGGGTCCAAACAAAACAGCAGCCAGCAATGTAGGGACATATTTCTACTGCGAGATATGCATGCCAGGATAATGCCGAGTGTCCATTCCGAAGTACTAAATATAAATATACAGATTATCGCCAAGTTTGGTTGGTATTTGGATACAGGCTGCTTTTCTGCGTTTTGGCTCATTTTTTTGTTATAATGTTTCTTTATCTATTATCAGGCGACTCAGGGGAGCAGGCGAAGGGGACCGGACAGAACAAGATATAAAGAAAGCTTTTTTTATGCATACAAAGATTACGATGTCCTGCACGAGAAAACGAGAATACGTGTTACGTGCTAACATGTAAATATGTGTGTAATGCGTTTTTTAGTATGAGTGAAAGATGGTGTGGATTGCTTACAGTGAGCGGTGTAAAAAAATGCGTGCTCTTTATAAAATTAGGAATATTTATGGCATCGAAATAAAGAAACTAAAAAAGTACCGAAAGAGCAAAAAGTGGGGATGAGAAATGCTGGGACAATATATATTTGCACTGAATCTCAGCACACAAGTGTTTGTGTGTGCGTGTGTGTGTGTGTGTTTAGTATTTAAAAAGTCAGCTAAGCTCTAATTTTGACATGCCAAAAATAACAATTATCCTTAGACAATGCCTAAGCAAGGATATGCAATTAAGTGCAGAAATTGCAAGAATGCAAAAGAGAAGAAAAAAAAAACTAATGATTCAATAGTTACACCTATAGCTTAAAGATAATTACAGAAAAATGCCTTTTTGTGGGTAATATTTTGCAAAATGTTAGCCTAAATGCTAAGAGCCAAATGGTGTGACGAATATTCAAAGCCGACAAGACTGTCTAAAAACAATTTTTTCTTTTTTTTTATATTATATTTTTTACATTTTGTACCTTTTTCTTAAAGAAGAAATAAAAAAAGAGAAAACTGTGAGAAAGTATTGCTGAGTCCCAACAAAAACAAAAAAAAAAGGACATGCAAAATACCTGAGTGTGTCGCAGGGCAACATCTTTAAGGCTCAAGCAGAGACAAGACAGGTAAAATAACTACTTTTTATGTAAAAATTATGAAAAAGAACAAAAAAATAGCCTGATCATTTGAATATCGCTCTGTGTGCAAATGTAAGCCAGCAACATGATCATCACATGCGCCGCAGGATGTCCTGGCAGCATCTTCTTCATTTCGTGCTTATCAAGAGGAAACAAAGCAAAAAAGGACATTTATTTGGGTTTTACATTTTGTGCAATGATTTCAAATCAAAATGCATTGCTTTGTTGCAGTAAAAGAAAAAAAAGAAAGAAAAATTGTAACATGATATAAACAAAATAAAAGGTTATTTTATGCATATCCTTCGATATCATAGTGTGAAAGTGGATTCATTTGAATAGCATCATATGGTGAGCCTTGCATTGCCATGTAGAATTTATTGCATTTTTACATTTGTTTTTGTTTTTTAGTTTGCCTGACAACGCTGCCGACCAACTGACTTTTAAATGCAGGTGTTGGAAATATCGAACCTACACAGTAAGACAGATTGATTTGTATGGAGAAAATTAGAGTGAGCCGGTAACCAACTCAAAAGTGTTAGAGGAACTCTTAAAACCTATTTCTACATAAATTTTTGTTATCGATCTGAGAAATCCCAATGAAGTTCTATTGAACTCTTTTTTCTCCCAAATAATCATCTTTTTTATACGTATTTTTTTTCCCCTTCATGAATGCATATCCAATTTAAGCAAAAAAATAACCTTTAAGATCCTATAAAAGTTTTGGCTTTAAAAAATGTAAATTGTTTGCTTTATTATAAATTCCTTTTCTGATACTAACTTTTCTTTCAAGGGTCGTTTTACTCGTATTATTAAATGCAAAACAAAAACCACAGAAAATATTGTGCCTATTTTTAAAAAAAAAATTTGATCCAATCGTAATCCAATCGCAACAAATACCTATTTTTAACTATCTACTTTAATCTAGATTTTTTTTTTGAGTTTTTCATTTTGTGGAAACCTCTGCCACCTCAGATGTCCCACCGAACTTTATTAAAAAAATATTCTGGATAGATGAGGCCCAAAATTTGTTACGAGGGATGGCGTAACAAATTTCCATAACCAGCAATTTGTTCCATAACCAGCAGTCTGGTCGCTGGAAAATCTAAGAGTTACGCGAAGAACTTCTTTTCAAAGGTAAGAAACAATTTTTCTTTGAAACTGAGCTTACAAGAAATCTTTTCATAGAAGGTTCAGTTTCAACTTATGGGCTGGACTTCTTGGATCGCAATTAATAGGGCCCCATATTCTGCCTTAACTCCGAGGAGTACCTACAATTTTTGCAGGAAGAGTTGCCACACATGATAGAAGATGTTCCGTTAGCACAAAGGCGTGGTATGTTTTAACAACACGACGGAGCACCATGTCACTGTGGTCGGCAAGTTATCTCCTTCCTCAATGAAAGATTTGGTGAGAGATGGCTTGGTCGAAATGGTCCCAATCTTTGGCCTGCTAGATCCCTAGATCTGGCACCTTTAGATTTCTGTGTCTGGGGCACGATGAAAGGTGGTGTACTACAAAGAAATTCAATCTGCTGACGAGTTACTACACTGAAAAAAAAAACGTTTTAAAATTGACGACAATTGTTATTAATTTGACGATATTTGTGTTTAAAAAATAGCTTGCAACAAATTTCGTCAAAGTAAGAGCAAATGTATTTAAAAATTTTGAAAAACATATGAAAAAAAAGTCAAATTAACAACACATTTTGTGAACACATTGTGTTTAATTTTAAGCTAACTTTTTTTTTTCAGTGTAGAAAGGATTAATGAAACATCGCAACAAATGCGTACAACTTTATCGCATATGTGGATGGATGCAGAATTAGTGAAAAGGGCTCGGGCATGCATTGATGCACATGGTCAGCATTTTGAGCAACTTTTAAAATAATAAATAAAAACATTTACTCTTCATGTGATTTTTTACTGGTTACACCATTTGACTGTGAGTTTTTTATTTTGAGCACAATTTAAAACTTTAAGATCAGATGATCTGTTGATCGGAGGTAAATAATTTGTATGACGTAATTTTAGAGAACATTTGAGAGTATAAAACGACGTTATAAAATAAATTCTTTTTTAGATAAAATTTCGAGAAAATCGCAAAAAAAACATTTTTTGAGTTTGATCCACTCTTATTTCTTTAAAGTACAAGAAAACTTTAATTGGTTTTATTTTTTGCTCAAATTGTTAAAATAACCAAAACTGGTTTTTGATCTTAAGTAGCTATTATACTTTTAAAGTTATGGTGTCAAAAGTGATATTACCTTAAAATTCGATTTTTTTACATAAAAAATAAAAAAATAAATAAATAACTGGCCATTTCAGCCCTTGAAAGGACTTTGACCTAGCTTCTTATGATCAATTGTGTTGTGCGTGTTACTAAGTTTGTACACAATTGACCGAGAACCGGACCTACATGTTTAACGCCGACTCCGAACGGCGATGAACGGAATGTTCTCGTTCTCAAGAAGCTTTACATGGCATTTTGATTACTCGCTGAGGTTTGCCATTGTCTGCAGAGAGGTGGCGGCCGTACAGAAAAATTATTTTAATTCAAATAATTTTCTGTCGCTGCTGGGGTTCGAACCTGGGTCTCCAGGTTCGTTGACATAGCGGCCACGCACTTTAACCAACTACGCCACGGACGCCACACAACTTTTTTACATACTTTTACTTATAACAAGGAGGGGAGTGAAAATAGGACCCCCATATCATACGATTTTTTTTTTGTGTTGACCCAAGGAATCACCAGCTTTCGGATTGACCTCGCTATCCGATTCACCTTGTATCCCGCAAGCTATTTCGGTCATTATTATTTATTATATTAAATTATCTTCACTCATCGCACCTCTCTTGCTATCTCCGTCCGAGTATCTTATATATATAACGCAAACCCAAATTTTGTCCGGCATAAGGCTTTTTAAGTACAAGTCCAATTTTAATAAATTTAGTATGGTTTGATAGGTTTAGACCTGTAGAAGTGCAAACTGGACTTGTTATGTCTTAAAAATTTATATTTTTTAAGTTATAGCTTCTTAAAGTTCGCATATAATTGCATATTATTGTTGTTGTTATGTTGCTTTTTCTTTTATTAACAGAGCAACTGACAACAACGTTAACAAACTCAGAGTAACTATTCGCTGCTCACATTTCGCTCTCTTCTGTCTCTTCTTAAAAGAGCGTCTGTTAACAACAAAATGAAAGTCAGAAAAATATAAAGCTTTCGTAAGTAGCTCGCGCTGAACGCTCGCAACCAAGATGCGTACAAGTTTTTTTTATTGCAATTCTCATATTTCACTTTATTCTGGCAAAACTCTTAGAATATTATTATTATTATTATAGTTGCTGGGGGCAGCAACGCGCACCGGTGGTCGCTAGTTAAGAAAATTACCAATTTGCTTGTATAGCAACAAATTGTCCAAAAAGGCAACTCTGAACTATAAGCGTTGTGTTTATACAACGAAGAGCAAAACAAACGAAACGAGTTGAGAAAAAACAAGTTTTTCAATTGCTGCAATTTAGAAATCACTCACGTTTATGACAAACGAAATAAATTTCCTGCAACTAAATGACGTGTTTCTCGCAACTAACTAATATTATGACAACTGTTGAAACGTTTGCAAATAAAAATTTTAAGCACAAAAAACGAAGTTCGTTTGTGGTAAGCTAGCGATAAACGTTTTTTTTTTAACGTGTAATTTGCATGTTCTCAGAAGCTTAACATGGCATTATTTATTCTCTGAGGTTTGCCATTGTTTGCAATGTGGGGACAAACGATGAAAAAATTAATTTGAATTAAAAAATTTTCTGTATCATCGAAAAATTTTGTTTCTAATTGATTATTAACAAAAAAAAAAATTTGTATACATAACAAACTTTTTTAGAAAACATCTTCTACAATATGCCTCCATTTTACCCGGTTTTGCCAAAAACCTCCCTTTTAGGGGGACTATATACCCACAGGCCGAAAAAAAGGACATGTTTGTGAATTATTTTAAGGAAACTTAAGGAAACCTAAGTGATATTTTTAAATTAGGGTTTTTATTCCTTAAAATATACACTTTCTAGAGTATGTTAAGTTATTTTTATTAAAAAAAAAAAATAATATTAAGGTAGATACAGCAATTTTTGTAGAGCTCTCTGAAAAAAGGTGAAATTCGGGTACCAAGATTGCCCCTCCTAAATTCATCTGGAACCAAAAAATGAAAAATATTATTAAACTAGATACTTACTCGTACTTGTCATAGTCGATTTTGAAAATATTGATTTTTCACAAAATGGCGGACTTCTGAACATAAAGCAACGATTTTCGACCGAAATCCTATGAAATGTACGAGATTATTATAAATAAAATAAGCCTGCAAAAAAAATCAAAACGATCGGTTCACTGAGTTTCGAGAAACGCGTTTGAAAACGCGTTTGAAATTTTAACCACATATTCTTGAGACTTTAAGCTTTCGGAAAATGCAAAATTTTAAAAAAAAAGTTCTGGGTATATAACCCCCCTTAATTTTATTAAAAATTTTCATTATTTTTTACCTTTCATTGATAGTTTTTTGTTGAAACTATAATAATTGGAAATCTGTAGGTAGCAATGTAACATAAAGCCCGTGATGTCGAAAAAAGTATTAAATATCTCCTTTAAGATCTCAACAAATGCCCGCAGACAGGATTTTCCTCAGTGGGTTTTGATATTTTTGATAACATTATCCTGCTTATAGACTCGATTCTGTAGATTCTGTCATTATCATTTAACATAAAGCTTACCAATAGGATTAAAGTTCAAAATACATAAGAGTTATGTATGCTGGGAAGATAGACACATGAGTCTTAGGGGTCTAGAGACACCTTCTTATATCGAATCTTTTTTATATTTCTTCAATCGTAAATAAAAGTAAAGATTAAGAGGAGGGTTCAGAGACGAGCAAAATCATTGCTCAGAATGTCCCAAATTATTATTTTTTTTTTTAAATAAAACAATTCCAACTTTTAAACTAAATTTCAAACAGTGCCAGAAACGACGTTTTATTAAATTAATCCGGCAGTCTACAGGTAAATAAGGACTTTGAATGTAAATAAGGAATGAATGCTGAATAGATACTTACAGAAGGATTTTTTTCTGAAGTATTTTCTAAAAAATACATGTATCTGATATATATAAGAATTTCTTTTTTTGCAAAAATGCAAGTTATTTTAATATTAACGTTAAAACAAACACTACTAATTATTCTCAACTTATTTTATTTACAACACATAACAATACAAAAATGCTGTTATAATATATTATCTTCTACACACAGGAGTTACTCAGGATTTAGGTGTTCCAGTACATTCTAGTGATATTATCATAAAAGCCAATATATTGCTTGGAGCTTTGGTTGGAGTTAAAAGAAGGTGCGACGCCCCGTTTCGCCGGAAATGAAGTAAAAAAATAACCATGTTTTTATTCGGAAATGGGCTAAAAAAGAACCATAGAAATTTTATTTTTCGGTACTCGGAAATGAACCTTTTGTGAATCAATTACCGGACGATAATGTCTCTCAGAAACGAACCTTTTTTCCTCGCAAATAAGTAAAATAATTAACGATAGAAAAGTAGCAGTACATGGGGAGAATCAATCAGCACTGGTAAAAAAGTTTATATGACGTTTGTATGAAGGTTAACATTTTAATTTACTATTATAAAAATATCCACAAAGGCTTAAATTCTTTCCTTTTTAACTTGTTTTAAAACATAATAAAAAAAAATATGATTATTTTCTGAACTCATTTATGAACAAAAAATGCTTTGTTTATGGGAAATTGTTTCTACTGATATGATAAAAAAATTATTATTTTTTTAACTCATTTAAGAATGCAAAAAAGAAACATTTATGATTCATTTCTGAACTCATTTATAAACAAAAATGTTTCGTTTACGAGGAATTTTTACCTACTAAAATGATAAAAAATGATTCTTTTTCGACTAAAAATAAGTTTTTTGTTTTTTTAATTTCGCAAAAGAAGTACAGTTTTGATTTGTAGAAAAAGTTTTCACGAATTTAATCTTCTATAGCAAGTCCTTTTAAGCGACAAAATAAAAAATCAAAAATTAAAAAAAAAGTTCTACCCAAAAATGTTCGTAAAACTCTCATCTTACGCAAAACCTTCATTTATGGTTCAGTGGGTACTCTTTCTTTCCCTCTTGAAAGGACTTTGACCGAGCTTCTTATGATAAAATTGTGTTGTTCGTGTTATTAAAAGTTTGTACGCAAATGATCGAGAAACGGGACCAACTAGTTTTATGCCGACTCCGAATGGCTAATATGCATCTTCTCAAAAAGCATTACATGGCATTATTTACTATCTGAGGTTTGCCATTGTCTGCAGAGAGGTGACAACCGGCCAGAAAAATGAATTTTAATTGAAAAAGAACTTTCTTCTGTTTCAGCTGGGGTTTGAACCTGCCCTTGTATTGCGTCGCGTGGTCCACATACTGTTTAAAGCACTGAAAACAGTGCTTTTGTTAAAATCAAATGAGTTACTTTTGAGCTAGTTTGTTGCCTAACATAGTCTAACAGTCCCATCAAAGAGTTAATTAAAAGTGACTTTTTTTCTATATAAAATAGTTTATAAAATGAAAAAAAAAAACCGAACACATACATCGCTTGCCAACAGGTAATACGCTTCCAGTCAATACTGCTGCTTCTTCATCCTCTTCTTCGTCTTCGTCTTCTTCTTCCTCTTCGGTCTCAGCCACCACTGCATGACAAGGATTCGTACTATCCAAAATGCGTTTGTGTAACACCAGACTGTCGTCGTCTGTGTGGGTGTCAGCGACACCAGCACTAATATTACTGCTAATATTATTGGTTTTGCTGTTGTTGGTGGTGCTGCTGTTGCTGCCGTTGCTGCTGCTGTTGGCAGCATGCCACAGCATTTGTTGTTGTAGCACCATCATTCTGATATGAATGCACTAAGGCAAGGAAGCACTATTTTTATTAAATTTTTTTCAAAATTTTTACTTTATTTTTATTTCAACTTTTTCAACACCACTTCAACAGTCAATAGTTCTAATAAAAAGCTTCTCAAAGTTACTGAGAACTTGCTTGCACTTGAATGTAAATTAATTGCAACTCAACACTTTTATTTAAATTTATTAATTAATTTATTTGCATTAAATGCGTTATTATAAATTTATGCAAAAATTGTGCGTATGTTAATTTATAAATATTTGCATTTTACTGCAAATAAAAAATTCCGAAGTCAGCGCAGTCGTGAGTGCAGCACAAGCTCTTGCTGGGTGCGCACATAGAATGCAACTGAATCACACTTGATGACTGACTGCCTCTCATACTGAGGGCGCACGAAAATGAATTTCCAATAATTTTTACTGTTTTGTTGTTTTTTCCTTTGTTTTTGTTGTTCTTTCATTTCAAAAATATACGATTTTCTATGATTTCCTATTGAATATTGTTGTAGTGTGTGTGTGTGTGTGTTTTTGTGTGCTTCATGTATGTATTGCAGTAGCAATGCAGCATTGTGTGTGTGTGTGCTTGCAGATTTTTATATCTTTTGTATGCAGCAGCCAAGTCCTTGTTTTAGTCCTTTTTGCATGCAGCTAAGAAATGCAAAATACACTCGCCTCTGTGACAATGTTGAGCACAGAAATTTTATGCAGACGGGCGGAAATACACACACTTGTACACATAAAAATTCTCCTGCTGCTGCTTCTGTTTCCCCTACTCCGCTACACCTCTTCGCAAAGCGTCTGCAAAGCAACCCTCAGCACTTAGTTTGTGGAACGTATTCTTTGTTGCGCGCCTTGCATTTGAGTGTGTGTACGTTCGTCCCCTGCATTTCATTCTAATGGGATTTTATAATGTTTTTTATTAGCTGCTCTCTGTGTTTCCCTCTCCTCTCCTCCCTCACTTGCTCATTCAGCGGCTCCTGCTCATTTTCATATTGTGCAGTTATGTTGCTTGCTGCTCCATTAGCATAAGGGCGAGAGTTGAATGTTTTGGGCGGCAGGCATTTATTAGAGCTCCCTTATGGGTGTGGCTTGTACCGTTTTCAGTATGAGCTGGAATAAGTAAATGCATCGGAGTCTGCACTTTTTTTGGTTTTGCATTTTTTCTTTGCATATTTCTGCAGTTTGCAGCTTTATTGCTTTTTCACTCCTTTATTTTTATTTTTTACGATATCATAATTTGTGATATGCATGTGTGCCTGTGTTGTAATCATACATACATACATAAATACACACACACATACACACAGTCACTTAAACACACACACTCATGGAATGCTGCTCGAGTGAGCTCTTGGCGTGTGCATTTTTGGGGCATCCTTCGAATAAATCACTTTTGATGCCTTCATGAACACTTTTATGCGCTCTCATATAAATCTATATGAACAGGTTAAAGCTTTGCTCTGGCTTCGCACAGTGGAACAATTTGCACACCTGCTTACATAATTACATATATTAGTATATGTCAGTTTCTATAACTTAATTGTTACTTTAAAAATAATTCTTTCTTAAAAAATTTCTTTTACTTTTTTGAAATTTCTTTTACCTATTTAACATTAAACCTACAACAGCGGGTCAAATGACCCATTTTCAAAATTATGTATTATTTTTGTTTTTTAAATTTAATAAATAAACAGTTTTAAATCGGTTTTTGAAAAAAAAAAATTGTTTTATTCATGTACCACATCATAGAAAGTAGTCACAAATTAAAAATATGTTTCATGTTGATTATTTTTCAATTCAACTTACTCCTAAACAACTCCTAATATACACAATATTACATTAAATATTCCCTCAACTTTGTTTGACAATTTTTTCAATTATCTGAGTAGCATTGCCATTGAAATCTGAATATTTTGCATAAAGTGCTTAAAAAAATATTTTTTTTTTATCGTGGCAAAATTTCATTCACATATAAATGTTTTTATGAGTAAATTTTAAAATAAAACGTACAAGGTCCTGTTAAAAGGTTATAGAACAAAAATGATACAGAATCAAAAGTTACATTACATATCAAATAACATTTTAATACTAAAAACTTCATTAACAATCTTTTAAATATTTTGATATGTGTTTTTTTAAACATGTTTACATTCATTAATCCTACTCCTGAAAATTAATGTTGTTCTTTTGAAACCTCACAAAAGACTTTTGCACTACTTTACATCTTAAAATATCTACTCTTTGTGCTCTTTTGAACAACATAACAAATTTATAGTTTTTCATATTAAAACTTAATATTTATTTTGTGCTTTCTCCCTTTAAAGTTATTTCTTCCCAGGATCACTAAACTAAATTTTTTCCAACAAATTCAATTTCAAAATTTAGTAATTCTTAGTCACTATTAAAGTTCCTTCACAAAATAGCACCTTGAAACATTTCAATTTCTTACATATCTTTCGGAAGTTTTTTTATCACTAATATCAGTTTAATTAAAATTATTAAAATCATTAAATCTATGCTAATAATTTTATAAAAATTGATAAAACTTAGAAAAAAAATTATGTTCTGATCATTTAATAATTTTAAGGCCACTCTTTACCTTGGTGACCGAAAATTTAATGCCTCGCTAAAAATTAAATTCCACAAATATTATAAAAGGTATCGACGAACCGATTTTTTATTGAATAGATAAAATATCAAGCTTTCTTATAAAATTTTTGTTGTTGTTGTCGTTGTTGTTGTTGTTGTTGTCGGCGTCATTGTTGTTTTTGTATGCCATGTCAAAGTTCACTAAGAAAACAAAAGGTATGCCGCTGTTTATTATAAAAAAAATGTCTGTGCATTATCTAAAAATTAAAAGTAAAACGAAAAATGTTTATAACTAAAGCCGTAATCGTTGGTACTAGAATTAAGAGGGTCGTTCAAAAAATAAATGGAGCTGTAATATCCAAATATCAAAATTTCCAAAAAAGGTATTTCTTAAGACTTAAGATAGGTCCAGCTCCGTTGTTTTTGGAGCTACCTTCATGTTTCTAGTGCCAAGGAAAGGTACTGGCATTCATATCAGAAATTTTTTTGATAAGTTTTTATCACAACCAATCGCGAAAAAGTGATTTCGAGATAAATGCATTTAAAGTTATGTGAAGTGTTTTCGAAACAATAACATTTAATTACAATGGGCTTGCGAAGTTTTAACGATTTCCGAGAAATTAGGAGGAAAGAGCCCAAAGAAGTGGTTTTCAAAAAAAGTTCCTACTGTATGTCGCTCATTCTAAATAAGGCATTGGGACATTTGAAGTACATATTTTGCAAAATTTTTTCCTACCTAATACATTTATAATAATACTAAATGTACAAGAGGTTTTTAGTATCATGCATTCAAAAAACATCAGGCATCGGGACACGGAGAATGTTTTTTTTTGTGAGATGACATTTTGTAACATTTTGTAACACAAACCTCTGCGTTTTGGATACATTAAGAAGTAAAAGTTTTTCCACTAATTTTGTGTAAAGCATTACTTTGTCATAATATAGCTTTACAATATTTAAAGGTCAGTTCAATTAAAAAATATCTCCTATTTATCTCGTATGGCATCGGGACACACATTGCAGGGCGTTGGGACCTTTCCGTTTCATGAATAATTTCATATAAAACCGACACAAAAAGAAAAAGTTTTAGTGCGAGAAGGTAAACGCACATATTGTCATGTATTTTGGCCCGCTGAACACTTTGACCTGTTGGCTCTTGGTTATCTTCAAAATAATTGAATTGTAAATACTAAACGGATGTGTGGTAGACTTTTTTTTGGAATGTGCAATATCTATTTGAAAAAAAACACAAGCAAAATTTTGAGAAAAAAAAGCAAAAACACCATTTCATTACTACTTTGCTTACAAGAATACATATTCAATACGTATTGACTGTATTGACTTACCCACACAAAAAAAAAAAAAAAAAAATTCACAAAAAAAAAAAACTGTGGAAAAACGGTGGATTTACTAAAAAATTTTCAGACATGCTCCCAATGTTAGAAAATATATAAAATAAAATTTCTCAAAAAAAAAAAAAAAATTCAAAGGTGAAAGGTAGCCTTAAGTGTAAAAAGTTGAATTTGAAAAGGAAAGTTTTTTTGTATTTTAAATGTTAAAGGTTGAATTTTATTTGGAAAAGTTGAATTTGCCATAGTAAAAGGCTATGTTTGAACTCAAAGACCTCTAAGACTACGCGTCATTGATTCAATTTTCAATATTTTGATGTCCGGGTGTAATAGTTCTTAAAATATTTCTCTTTTTCCTTTAACTTACGGTACAATTCCTTTTTTCATGATATCGCGCTTCATCATCAAAACAGAGAACTCAAAATTTCAAAATTTTCAGGAGAAGCAAAAAACCAGTTTGTTTTTCAAGGGAATCTATACAAAACAAGGACACCAAAAGATTTTTTTTTTTTAAATAAAGAGTAAAAAGAAGAGTGCGAAGTTTTGATAGTTGATGGAGGTTATCACTACGAATAGTTTAACATTAAAAAGTAAAAATGTATAAATTTCGAGTTGTGCCTGTTTTGAAATTGGAGTGCGATATGTATTAGTATTGCCTTTAAGAAATACGAATTTGTTATTTTTAAGGAAAGTAAAGTAATAAATTGTAACATTTTCTGTATGAACTGAAAAACTTCATATGTGGAACATTTATTTTAAATGTGAAAATATTTTGAAATAGAGAAACGTTAATGTTTATTTTATCGAATTTTTTAACTAGGCAAACCTATAGAAGACCTATTGTAAGAGCATTAAAATCGAAAATAAATTTTTTGTTCCACTGTGCAAGTTATCACAAGTAGAATGACCCCATCAAGGGAGAATATTTGGTGAGATTAAATAAGCAACAACAAAAACAAAAGCTATGACGAGTGTTGAGAGTAATTATAACAAGTTGTTGTTATTGTTGTAAATCTCGTTGTTGTTGTTGTTATTATTATTATTATATTCAACTAACTATTTTCCTTCATTATTGTATGCAGCACGTGAGTCTGCTTGTGTGTAGATATGTTTGAATACGTGTGTATGTGTGGGTGGGGGAGTTTGGGGTGTCAGATAGATTTTGAGGTGGTCGCTTTGTTTTTCTTTGCACTTTCTTTATAAGAGTACGAAATTAAGAAAAAAATAATAGAGAAAGAAAAAAAAATGCACGCTTGTTGACAAAACTTATGATTGTGCTAAGATATGAAGCAAAATTGATGCTTGTGGCTGAGTGTGCGAATTGTGGAGACACATATACTTGCAATAGACGCACACTTGATGGTGACTGGGTTTGCAAGGATGATGATACGAGCGTTGCAAGATGTGCAATTTTGTGCAAGCAGTTTGAGGCAATAAAGTTGTTGGGGGTAGAGAAAGAGAATCATAGAAGTTGTAAGGGGCTTCTTACTTCACAAAGCGGTTATTATTAATATTCTCCTAAAATTTCTGTAAATTTCTTAAATTTTTGAGCGATTGTTCATTTGAAGTGTACATATTGCACTCCATCTTCAAAATAGGCACAACTCAACTTTACAAATTTTTACTTTTTAATGTTAAACTATTCGTTGTGATAACCTCCATCAACTATAAAAATTTGCACTGATCTTTTTACTTTTTAATTAAAAAAAAATCGTTTTCTCTCCTTGTTTTGTATGGATTCCTTTGAAAAACAAATTGTTTTTTTGCTACTCCTGAAAATTTTGAAATTTTGATTTGTCTGTTTTAAAGATGGAGTGCGATATGTAATATGTAAATTGCGAAAATTGCAAAAGTAATGTATGGATTTTTGTGGTCAATAGTTTTTTGAAAAGGTAATAGCATAACCTTTCTTTTAATATCCATAACGCTTACTTTTGTAGGGAAATTTAAAAAAAAATTTTTTAGGCCCATTTTTGCAACTTTGGACCCCTATAACTTCTTAACTAAAGTTTTCTTTAGTTATAAATGAACTTATATAAATAATATGATAATTTATTCTGTTTTTGTGGGCGATTTTGCATATTTTTTTTTTTTTTTTTTTGGTTAATTTTTGTTTTTTGCTTATTGGGCTTTTTTCATTTTTGTTGGGTGAAAGTTCGTTTTTTCGTTTTGGGGCATTTTTCATTCAGTTTTGGGTAATTTTTCATTTGGGTGATATTTCATAGCGCCTAACCCAACTAAGTAATAATTGAACTGCTAATAGCTTCAACTTTCGAGAGTCTTACAGGTTTCCATCTCGATATAATTTCTAAGACTACGATGAATATAAGCTCAATTTTCTCCCTCGATAATACTCGTACTTCGTTAGTTCTTATGAAGGCAGTTTTGGTGAGCGACTTTCTGTTTTTTACTAGGCTACAAGCCTTTGCAAATGCATCAATCGAAGTCTTGAGAGTATAACCTCGTACACAGAAAAAAAAGAGTAGAACTTTTACCTAAAAATGTAGTCAATTCAGCTAAAGTAATCCGGTGATTTTCAGTCAACGAATTTGATTAGGTGCGCTACCAATTTCTAAATGTTAATTATATGCAATTATATTGGGTAGTTTAACCGCGAGAGTAGCTAAAAAAACCTAAATATTTAGGTGTACCTTCAACCATAAAATAGATAAGACACATAATTTATTAGAAGAATTAGCTAATTTTTTTTAAACTATGACCACTTCAGATTAGGCAAGCCACCTACTAAGTGTAGAAAAATCATCTAATTATTTAGATAGCATTCCCACTTAAGAGTGGGAATGCCGTGCAAAAAATATGCAAAAAATTTGTTTTTTGTTTTGCAATTTCTATTTTGAAGTGAAACTTTCCTTAGGTGACTTTACTTCATTTCGTCACATGATAGAGAAGAAAGATTTGTTTTATAGTAGATAGAATGAGAGAGATATATACATTGTATAAATGACTGAAAAATTTCTTTGCCACCGCTGAGATTCGAACCTGTGATCTCAAGATTTCAACAACCAACGCCTTATCTATTGAGCTAAATTTGCAATCCAGAAATTTACTCTACATACCAATTAATCAAATTGCTGTAGATGGCCAGTGGAAACATAATTTCAGAGTTGTGGACCTCATATTTTTATATACATTTTGTTCACAAATTATCAAACGGCGTAACAGCACAGCGGTAAAGCGTTTGACTTGAACGCAAGCGGCCCGAGTTCAATTCTCGCAATGAGGCTTTAATTTTTGTAAAATTTTCTCACTTTGTTTTTATTTATGTTTTTTATAGGAGAGCGCTGTGCTCTTTACTTTTGCGTTTTGCAAAATTTTAGTTGAATTAACTAATTTGAATTAGGTGAATTACCTAATGCATGATTGTTAAATTAACTGTGTAAGTAGAAAAGTTGTTGAAAAGATTAGGTGAAATAGAAACTTTCACATTAGCTAAACTAGTTTAGGTAATAAATCAATTCTTTTATTTTCTGTGTAAGAACCTCACAAATGCTTCTTCGGTGAAGCTGAGATGGAAAGCCTCTTTTCACTACTGAGCGGAAGTATTATACTTGCTCGATACTTCTTGTGAGGCCAAGTTTACTAAGCTATTCAATAAATCTTAGGTTAATTAAGAAAACACTGAGTCTAGCGATCTTTCAACACGTCTTTGCTCCTCGCAATACCTTTTTGGAAGTTCAAAGTTCACACTTCAGAAAAATTAAATTTGCTAGGAAAATTTCTTCTGAGTTCACTAAATGTGGAACAAAATACCTGGGAAATTGTAGAGACTAGTTTCCAAACTACTCCACATTGAGCTGTATAGCTCTACCCGCGATATGGGCATTAAACGACAACAGCCACGTTTCTTTCCGCTGACTGCTGTGGTATATAATTTTTTTAAGTCTTTGCTTGGACTTCGTAGCAGGCTACTTCCAGTTAAGGCTCATCACAGCTCCAGACTGGTGGCTATTAGAACTGTGCTCAAAGAACAACTCCTTATATGAGCCAAATAGTTAGATTGAATAGCTTATTTTACAGATGATTAATTAAAAGAATCAGTCATCATGCGAATTCGTTCAAGCTAACAACATGTTTACTAGATATAAGCAAATTGCTCATGTCGAACTCTTCATTACAATTATATCCATGGCACTTAAATCTATAAGTAGAATGTTTTTATAAGGAGAATACTCGTACAAAACATGTGACTAATCTTCAAGGACAGATCCAAAATTACATTCTAAAGTAGGACTAAGATTTATTTTATGCAAGAATGCATGGCCAGTTAGAAGGAAACGCAGAGAGTTTGGGCTTCAACAATACGTGAAGGTAAAATAGACATATGTGGAAGCATAGCCTTCGACTCTGTGGTACTCATGTTCCTTATTAATACGTTCGAAGTCCAATCAGCTGCTAACAGGTTGATATAAAAATAGTGCGTGGGGGTATAAAAATTGTGGTTGGCCCTTGGACATTCCAATAGCCGGATTTTTAATCAGATAATGAACCTAAGACCTCAAAATATGAATTAAGTGTGGATATCGATCTAATCTTCTTCGACTTTAAAAATGTTTCTTTTTTAACACAATGTAGTGAACCCCCCACACTTTGTGGAGTGAGCCCCCACACACCGTGCATTCCGTGCATTTATTCAATTAATACCTTGTCGCTGTTAAACTATCAATAAAAATAGAGTATTTCCCGCAATTTATTATATATTCATTAAAATAAAAAAATAAATAACTGGCCATTTCAGCCCTTGAAAGGACTTTGACCTAGCTTCTTATGATCAATTGTGTTGTGCGATTATTAAGTTTGTACACAATTGACCGAAAACCGGACCTACGTGTTTAACGCCGACTCCGAACGTCGATGAACGGAATGTTCTTGTTCTCAAGAAGCTTTACATGGCATTTTGATTACTTTCTGAGGTTTGACATTGTCTGCAGAGAGGTGGCGGCCGTACAGAAAAATTATTTTAATTCAAATAATTTTCTGTCGCTGCTGGGGTTCGAACCTGGGTCTCGAAGTTCATTAGTTTTTTGAAAAATAGATCAAAATTGAAAAATAAATACAGTTACACAATAAATTGATTGAGTTTTTTCTCAAGAGATATAAACCTATTTAATTGAAAAACAAAAATATAACTTTTGATACAAGACTTCGAGTTTTTTGATGTCCCAAAATTTTATTTACCCTATCATTCACTATCACGAAACGAGGCACGAACGATAAAATAGAAACAACCGGTGTAAACTCTTCCGAAACGAGGGGGAGTAAGCACTTTTTCAAACTTTTAATTTAGGCGAAATAAAGAACTTCTAAATAAAGAAAACGCGGCGTTTTTAAACTTTAGAGACCTAGGTCAGTTTTATTAATAAAACTTAAAAACTAACAAAGTTTAAAAAGAGCAGCGAGAAGCGCTGCCCAAAAGAAAAATGAAAATACATATATGTACCAGCAATACAGCATTGCAGACGCACACTACCGCGCCAGCACCGGGAAACCGCCAGTGGCGTTAACAACCGGCAATACTTTCTTGCATTCAAAAATCTATTGCTTATCGTGTCTTGCTTATCGTTGGTGTGCTTTTTCGTGATACAGAATGAAGGAATTGGTCATAATATATTATATAACACTTTAACAAAAGCTCTAACTTCAGTTGAACAAAGAAGAAATATAAACTAAATAATAATTCAATGCGATCAATTAATTGTGTGTAGCAGAAAGTAATGATTATATTAATTTAATATTTTGTGTATCCTCCTTTTGCGTCAATAACTGCTTTTATTCGTCAAGGCATGCTATTCACTACATTTTGATAGATTTCTGGTGGGATTTTGTACCAATCAAGTCTTATTTTCTTCCTCAATTCGTCAAGGTTACCGGATTCCCCAGTCATTGAACGTTTGAGTATTCCCCAATCATGTTCAACGGGATTCAAATCGGGTGACTGAGGCGGCCAAGACAACACTTCGAAATCGTTACTCCGGAGCTAGTTCTGAGTGACCCTGGCGATGTGCTTCGGATCATTATCTTGCTGGAAGATAACGTCCGGAGTATTAACACCAAGCTTATTCAACGATCCTCTGAGATGTGTGCTTAAGATGTCAATGAACGATGATGTAGTCATTCTACCTATTATTCTACGTACCTTTTCTATGCCGGCGGCCATTATACATCCCCATATCATAACGGAACCACCACCAAATTTTAAAGTTGGTTTCACATGTGTGGGCTGCAATTTTTCGGTGGGAGTTCGCCACACCAACTGACGCCCATCTGAGCCAAGTCGATTAATTTTACTTTCATCTGACCAAACCACTCTTGCCAATCAGATGTCCAAGCTGAGTACTTTCTAGCAAACTCCAAACGAAGTTTCATATGCCTCTTTGTGAGCAGTGGCTTTTTAATCTTTGCTCTTCCTTTTAACCCTGTGGAGCGTAATGTTTTGCGAACAAGTTCTGCCGAGACGCTGATTTTGTTGTTGGTTTATAAGTTTTGTTGTATTTCGACTGCACTTTCAAATTTGTTACTGCGAATATCGCGCAGAATAAGGCGTTCCATGGAATCTGAGAATATTTTTTTCTTCCGGCTTTGTTTTTTGGCTCCAAAATTCCTATTTTCTGGCGATATTTACTGACTGATGCAACCGCAACCCCTATTTGAGCTGAAATCTTTCGGTGTGATAGTCCTTTCCGTAACAACTCTATGAGTAGCTTTTGTTTTGAAGCTAAAACTTTGTTGTTTGATCCCATTTTATTAAAAAAGAAGCTGTTCAAAATTTCAATAATTATATCCAATTATTTTTTTACCAGTTTACAATACTTACTTTACACTTATTAAATATCTTAATTAAAATATTTACTTTAATTGTTGGTTAATTTGAAAAAATTTTTCTTTTAGAGCACACTCAATAAATTGATCACGTTACGTCGTTTACTGATTTTACTAAACTGTGCAATAACATAAGAAGAACTGATAAAAAGAAGTGTTAAAACTTGCAACAACATCATACCACATTAGAATAACGGTAATCTGTAATTGTTTAAATATTGTTGCTCAGCATGCATTCTCAATTTTAGAGTGTCTACGAAAGCTCGATCAATTTATTGAGTAACTGTATATACATTATGGAAAATCTTAAAATGAAGTGCTTTTGGTTTTTCACTTTTTATTTAAGAAATGGATTTTTTTATATTTTCGTTACTGATTCTTGATTCAAAAATAATGAATATTCCTTATGTTTTTATTTTCAAAAATATATTTTGATTTGGAAAACTGCACAAATACAGATTTGTTACGATATGAAACAAGATAAATATGCTATTTATCAAACGCAGATGCCGTTATTTTCCCAACATGACTTCAAGTGTAACAGCCAGATGTAGCAAGAAAATTCGAAATAAAGGAATAAATGTCAAACATAAATTATTGGCTACAGAATTCTGTAGAAAATTCCAAGATTCTAAATTTTTTCAATTTAAATCCATTCAAGGTAATCCTTTACCGTGCTCATCGTAGAAACGCGCTCAAGCAAGCTATGCTTAAAGCCTCTTAACCCTTATCAAAACGCTTCAACAAACTTAAATGCAGGCATAAAAATTCCAATTAGTTGTATACGAACATTTCTTTTTTTTTTGCAATTTTTTTTGGCAAATACAGTCAAAATGAAAAGCATCATTGGGAAAAACGCTGAGAAAAATTGTGAGAAAAAACGTTAAAAATCAAGAAATTACCCCATATTTGCAACGGTACACAGACAACTTCTTAAAATGAACCCGCTCGGAGTAAAAAAAAGAGATCGACAAAAAAATTTTGATAGCTCAACATGCCAATATATTACATAATGAATGAAAAAAAAAACGCCAGCCCAAAAAAAAAAAAAAAAAACTCAAAAGTTTTTGACATTGTAGCGGTTTTAATTTAAAATTTTTCTACCTTTTCAATAGTTTTCATGCAATTTTTATTTAGGTAAAAAATTGCATTTTTTTTTTGCCGCATTCTGGTCATTAAAAAAGAAAATGTTACCCTATTTTTAGAGGGGGGTTAAAAAATGCCGAAACTGTCGAATTATTTTGCAAAGTTTTAAGGGTTGATTTTTTTTGACCTATTGTGCAAGCTGTTGAAGATCTTGTGTAATCTAGGCTTAGCTATCTCTGAGATGCGATCCGTTGAGTTGTCGATCGGATTGTTAGGTTGTTGCTTCTATGCGTTACCCTTGATTTTCCTTATTTCCCCGGTTTTTTTTTACAGGATTAATGAACAAATCTTCAAGAACCTAGCTGTTTTTTTTGGGACATTTCTGTTGATTTTACCATTGCTTTTTATGCTGCGTTTTTTTGCTGTTGTGTTTCGGAAATTTTTGTAAAAAACATATAAAACAGGATAAAGCGTTTTTTTTTACATTTTATATTTGAACAAAATCAGAAATCATTTTAATCAATAAGAAATAATAAATAATCAATTCAACATGCCAAGTTGTGAAAAAAGGAAGTTAAAGGCTTCGCTGATGCCACAGTCAACCCTGCCTGGAATTGATTGTTGTGCTATATCCGTTATGCCTGCAGGATCCTCTTACATTGTTTTGTTGTTTTTGTTGTTGTTATTGTTGTTGTTTTTGTTGTTGTTGTTGTTGTCGTTTTTGTTGTATAATTGTGTTTATTTTTGTCCCGTATGAGTTTGCATTTTGGGCTGGAAAACATATAATTTTGAAACCTTTTCGCGTAAGGGTTTTTTTTTTGTATTTTTTTTTTATGTTTTTAACTCTATACTTAGCGTCCTTTTTTACGCTTTGATGGAGTTAAATGTTTTTAAATTATTTTTTTAAAGAGTTGGCGCCGAATTTTTGTGAAATTTGTGCACACCAGGTGTGTGTGCAGAACAACTTCAGGCAGCACAGAAACCAACTTTTATCTACTCATACTTCACCTTTACCTACTTTTTGCGCATTTTAATAGTCAATACTTCATGTCAACTTAGTTGTGAACGCCCTTAAAAGCTGCTGCTAATAGTTAAATTCAATTTCGCAACTTATTTGCAAACTTGAAGGATTCATCTATTGGTAGTGACAGCAGCAAAAGCAAAAGCAAAAAAAAAAAAAATGAAATACCCTAAAATTATACCAGTTGCAAATTCAGCGCAAATCCCCAGATATATCTCCAAACTTTCTCTTTATTCTGTGCCATTTCCTGCACTTCCTTAAGCTTTGTTCATTCAAAAATATCTCCTTCTCCTAAACTATAACCCTCTACCCATTCCCCTCTATTTGAAGTCATGTCGCATTTGGTTTGTTTTCTTGATTAATTTTCGAAACTTATTCTACGTCTTATTTACATTGTCTGTGCATGTGTGTCCTTTGCATTTTATCCTGTCGCTCTGTCGAGTTTGGCCTGTTTTTGGCAAATAATCAAGTTTGTCCCTGCAACCTAATCATTTGTTTTTCCAACGACAACTTTAATCATCATCAAGACAATGTTGGAGTCTGTCTCTGCTGAGTGGCGTAGTGGGTGTAACTGGGCGTAGTGAAATGAGAAGCGGCTAGGATGCGTTAAGGCTGCGGGGTTGTTGGTTGTTGGTAATCATTCAATTGAAAATTTAGTGAGGGTTTAGCTTGAGATGCAGATGTAACGCTTAGTTTGCGTGGAGATGTATAGGTACAATTTGCTTTTGGACTTGGAGAAGATTGGTTTTTCATTAATTTTAGAATATCTCCTAAAATTTGTGCCTAGCATTGTTTTTTATAAAATTTTAATTTATTTATAATTTTTTTTAAATTTGAATTAATTAAATTTAATTTATATTATCTACTGCATAACTAATAGCACTGTTTTTTTTTATGAATGTGGGAGAAATTTTATAATATACTAGCTGATATACTCAGTTTTACTTGGGTCCTCTAGTCCTCGTTTTAATATTTTTAAGAATCCAAATAATGGGATATAAGCTGAACTAAATTGATTATAAAATTAAGTTCAAGCTCATATTAGAGGTCCATGTTTTTTCTATCGGTTGAAAATAAGGCGATACCGGGGGCCGAGAAAATAGATTTATAGCGATAAGTTTTGATCGGAAAGAGATATTGGTATAATTTTTTCTCATAAATTATTCTTGGAGCTTAACTGTTCTGTAAGATGAATAAAAACAACTTTTGAAAAAAAATTAATTTCTTTAAAAAATCACTGAGGTCATGTTTTGTGATGACAGAAACAGTTAATAAATTTTTTGTAAAATTGGAAGCATTTTTGCTATTAAACACTATGTAATGTAAAAGGTAGTCAAAAATGCAATTTTGAGTTTTTAATATTTTGACAACAAAAACAACTTTTGTGTAATTTTTTGAGTAAAAAGTCAATATTTTGGACCTTTTTTGAAAGTAATATTAAAAATATATCTGCTAAGATAACGGTACCCTTTAAATTGTTTTTATTAAGTGCTTGAATTGAGTTTATCAACGAAAAAAATTTGAATGAAATATATTTGAAAACAACGGAGTTATTTGCATCGCAAGTAAAAAATACGAATTTCTGATAGTTTTTTTGTTATTCTAAGGAAACGATGTTATTAGAAAAAGACGTACCAAAAATTTGTCCAATTTTAAAGATATGTGAATGTTTTTGATGTCAAAATAACAGGATTTTCTTAAAATTAATAAGCCGAGCATTTTCGCTTGAAAAAAATACGCTAGTAGTTAGATTTGCGTTACTTGTAAAGAGGCGGAAGAGGCGTGGTCAAAACTTAGTATGCCATAACCTAAGTAAGGATTCAAGTAATATGTGAGCCGAATTTGAGTTAAATCCGTTCAGCCGTTAAGATTTGTATAGTAGTCAAACAAACAGAAACTGATTTTTATTAATATAGATGTTGGAAGGTTATCGACACTGAACTGTATCAACACCGAGAAACCTTCATAAAAGCTTAAGTGTCGATAAATGATTCCTAATAGTGCCAATAAGAAGAGGTTTTATTCTAACTCCATATATTTTTTTTTAATAAGAATAATTTTTTAGTACAGGCAACTTTTTTATTTTTAGAGATATGTTTATGTTTTTGGTGTTATTGAAAGTGGAATTGAATAAATTACAAAATTGTGGCTAAGAACAAATATATATTGTATTGTTGAACAAATATTGAACAAATATTTATTGTGCGAAATTCTGAGAATTTTCTAATTTTTTAGTGTTAATGAAATGATGCTTTAATCTTTTAGAAATAACGACATAACCTTAAATAGTCCATTATCTTTAAAATAGTTGGATACTAACAAAATGACACCTACTATAGTAGCTCTGAGATATACAGTAAATCTACTCCAAAAAAGAAAAGCTTAAATGTTCACATCAATTTGAGACCAGCTCCTCGAGATCGAAAATAATCATAATTTTTCAGTTTTGTACACCGAAAAAATAAAAATGTATGTAAAATTAACAGAAAAGTACGCTAACATAACAAAAATTTCATTATTTTTGATCTAACCCAGTGTTCTGTTATGGAAAAAAAACTAATGTCAGGAAAGGAATAACAAAAAATTATGAATACATAGAAATATCTAAACGCATATTTTGTTGTTGTGACCAAATTACACTGAACAACAAAATCAATTTTTTTCTAAAATAACATTCAACAAAGGTTCCGACAATGGATTCTGGTAGAGGGGATAAAAAAACAATACACGTTTATCGACGTTTTGAAAGTTTACGTCTGAGTCTTATTTCAGGGGGATTTAATTTTCCCCCTTTTTGAACATTGTTATAGTGAATCGGCATAGGAAATCATGTTTTCCTTTAATTTTGGGTATAGGATGTGTTCTGAGGATTGTAAAATACTACGAGAAATATTTTTGTTCGGGTGGTGATCTTGGGGTTGAAAAATAAAGAAATAACACAATTATTTGACAAAAAAAAGTGAGACAAATAATAACTTTCTTAGTGAAACGAAACAGTTTTGTTATTATAATACAAAAGTTATGTTATTTTACTATGTTATAACCTTAATATAGCACCTATTTTTTGTTTAATTATGTTTTTGTACTCTTTAATTCAACAAATTTTTTTTTGTCAAATGTACGAAATTATTTACCCAGAAACCTACGCATTACCACAAAACTTTTTGTTCAAAAGAGTTTTTTTTATAAGTACATGAATAAATGTTGTGAATTTAGGACGCTATCTCCTAGAACAAGGATTCTCGATTGAATATTCGAACCATCTAAAAGAAGTTTCTCAAGCTGGTCTTCAATTTCTGTCACTGATCACACCAAGATAAAAATTTTTTTCATTAAATTAACAAATCTTTTTGTTAGGAGCCGAAGCAAAAGTTGTGAACACTTTCCTGTGTTAGATCAACAAAAATTTTCGGGCTTAACTTGGGGTTATCGCTTTGTTAGAGAAACCAACAATTTTGTTTAATGTACTTGCATTAGTGTTGCAAAACATCAAGTTAATTTAACATTGCTTTTTGTTAATTTTTGGGCTAACTTTAGGTTGCTTTAACCTAACTTTTGCTATCTCTATAATATAATTTTTTAATTTTGAAAAATATTAAAAAAAATAAATTTCGTTGAAATAAATAAAAATATATTTTTTTTTTATCGTACAGCACAATATTCATCAAGAAATATTGAGGAAATTTTAGATATTTTAGAAATATTAAGAAATTTTTGCTATTTCAACAAAATGTACTTAAAAAAGAGTTAGGCGCTGGGCATCGCTGACTTACATCACTTTGTAAAGGCGCTGGGCATCACTTTTTGCTCGTCAAACCTTAGCAAGATTTAGTTGACAAATATTTTTGACAAATTTTTATTGATTATCAACCTATGGCCAGATAGTGACTGCAAATCTATCCTCTCTAAAGGAAGGTTAAGAAATATAGAAACTTATCAATTTCAATTATGGGAAATCGCAAAACAAGATTCAATTTGTCTCCTTCAGAACAAAAAAAAAAAAAAAAAAAAATAAAAAATAATAAAAATATCTAGTTCCAAACTAGATAAAAGTATGTTATCATTAGAAATAAAGGTATAATCTTCCAACAATAGGAGATTAGTACCAACAATAGTTGGTAAATCGAAATTTGTAAATTTGCTGTTTAGTTTTTTCAAAAATGCTTTTGTTCTTAATATTCCACTTAGAGTGGATTCCACTAGAGCAATAGAAATTGTCAGTACCGTTGAAACCAACTTTTTCAAAAACAGAAAGCTTCCGAGCTATCAACACGCTTGATATTAGAAATAGTTTCCTTAAATAGTTCTATATTGTATTCGTCCATTAAATTGGGTTTTTAAAATCGATATGACGTTTTTGTAATTTTTTTTCTGAAAAACTGCAAGAATGATGAAAAACTGCCTTTTTTAGAAAAACTGTACAACCACGAAGAGTTGAAAAAACTGTAATTTAAAGGAAAAACTGCTGTTCTGGCAATACTGTTTCGAAGTGCATTTTGTTGCAAAATGGTGCAATTTAGTCATTTTACATTAACAGTATTTTATGGGTTAAAGTTTGCTTTTTCCTTTGGCACATATTTTTCGTTTTAAGGCTCATTTGGTTTCAAAGGCTTCGCGTAGAAATATTTCAATAACTGGATCCTGATCTGAAAAAAACTCTTCGAAATTACAAAATTTTTCTGTAAAAATTTATCATATCTTCATTTTGCCCTTATTTAAATGAACTTTTTTAAAGTCTATGAATTTTCTAATAACTCGATCAAGTTTTTCTAAATTTTGGACGATGTTCGACATGAATTTAAAACTAGTAGCATCAAAAACCCCCCAAGGTCTGACACTCAGTTTAACCTTTGAACATTTAAAAAACAAGGTTTCTCGACTTGGTGCATTAGTGAAGGGTTTGCAAATTTTAATTCCATTTTTTAAATTGGATAGCTCAATCAAATGGTAAATTACATATTCGGATCTTGATGCGGGATGACCATTTTGAATATCCAAATTGTAAAAATCATATGGATGATGTGTAACCAATGCTTTCTCTTCTTTTTTTCTAAAACATTTTTCACTTTTTCCACGGTTCTTGGGTTCATTCCGTGACGGTTATGCCTGTACTTAAAATATATATTCATCGTCTATAAAAAATATTACTGTTTGCTGTGTCTTTTACCCATGCACAGCAAAACAGGAGGAAAAGGCGTCCTTGTCGCGAAAAACGCTTCTTTTGAACAACATTTTTCTCATGCTAAAAGAGATGTTAAGAGATCCTGGTGTAAAAGGGATGTGATTTTACATTTTGTTCATGAAATTTAAGTGTCTTTGAAAGAAAACTATAAAGAACCATAATTTTGTCTAAAAGGGTTCAAGTTTTCTTTGTAAATTCGCTATGAATATGTATCAGTCTATAGTAATAAACATTTTAAAAATGACTTTTTGGTTGCGTTTGAATTATAATTATTTATGTAACACAGGTTACATAATTCAAAGTTCAGACACAAAGGTAACGATTTGACTTGCTGAATGCGAATTATATTTTACTGTGATATTATTTTAACATTTTTTAAATAATTGCCTCAAAAACTGATAAAAGTCTTAACAATGTTTTGAAAATAGTCCCGTTAAATTGAAATTCTTATATGAAACTCAGATTCAACGCGTCAAAATACACAAAAATATCGGTGCCTGACTTTTGGGTTTGAACAGTTTTTTTCTGCCCGTGCCATTAACGAGTGTTATTACTAGACTAGAAAAAATAAACACTCTTAAAAAAAAACTGTAAACGGCCATAACATAACTATCCCTGTAAAGTTCCCATTTGCAATTATAAAAAAAAAAAACAAAAAAAACATGGCATCTCTCATTTCTCCACAAGCTGGGAACCACATCAAATTTTATCTTCTCGCATTTCAAACAACTTTTGAATATTCAAAACAACCCTGTAGCTAATCCTTTATTTAAACTATCAAGGCAATGAACCATTTTATACTTTAAACTTATTTTAATGTCCGCCAAACAAAAAAAAAAAAACACAAAAAAAAAGCACCACCATGACAATGTCTTCAATAACAACCCCGTCATGCGAAATTTTTTAAAAAAATCCTGTAAAAGGATTTGTGATATTAAATTTTTTTGCTGTAAAGTGATTTTATTGGATTTGCATTTTTTATGGTCGCTACGTTGCACACCCTACAAATTTCCCAGTCGTTTGCGGATAGCCACCCACAGGGTGACTCAATTGCGCGTGGGTTTTGCGTGTGGCGCAGAAAATCCATCTTTGTGCCGTGTGTTGCGCTGTTGGAACTGACACCAGTTCACGTTGGTATTTTTTTTTTTCATTTTATACGGTTATGAAAAGCCGCAGATTATGAAAGACATTTTGTGAAAAATTTTCCCTAAGGAGGTGGTGGTGGGTGTTGATCGTTGGACAAGACAGTTTGTAAAGGTTAAAGTTGAGCATGTAATGTTATGCTATGGGTGTTATTTTTATGTTATGTTGTGGGGGCGGGGGATTTTTTTAGTTGTGTTAGTGTTTGTAAAGTGGTTTTAAATTCCATTAAATAAGTTGTAAATTGTTTGAGAATTTTACACGCATGTTTTGAGGGCGCCCCACATATTTGTTGGGTTGCATTCTTTAGCTGGGAACATTTTTATTACTGCTGGCCTTAGTCTCTTTGGTTCTACTTTCAAACATGTGGCAAGGGGACATGTGTGGGTGTATGTTGCTGAGCTTGAGCTTTAGATCTAAAATTTGAAAATGCATTTTATCGGTTAAAATAACTGGCTAATAGAAAATAAAGAATTTGTAAAAAAATCTGTTTAGTTTTAAAAAAATTTTATCTCCTTTTTAAGATCAAATTCAATGCTCAAGTTATGGAAAAAATACCATTTCGGCTGCATCATCGGTGACGAAAAGCTTTAAAGGAATGCTTTTAAATGCATTGACGGTGCCGAAAAGCTCAAAAGGCATGCTATCAAATAGAAGCTCATCTTTGCTCGTCTTTGCACCTAAGTTGTTGCATCTATTCAGTCATGTCTGCCTTGGTTCGAAATGGGATGGTAGATTAGTGAGAAAGAAGAGGCAATTAAGTGTAGGATGTGAATTAGAATCTGAATCTCAATCAATTTTTTTTATAAAGCTTATCCACAAGCTTCTCTGCCATCAACAACTACTTTTGAGTCGCAAATATTGTTGAGTTCTCCATTTCAGTTGATTAGAAATGAGGAAAGAAGTGCAGAAAGGTCTAAGAGAAGGACGCTGCCTTGGCCCGTTTCGAACTCGATATCCCTGGGGTTTTACTTAAGCGTGCTACTAATCGACTACTGAAGCCGCCATACTCGACATTTTTTAAACCATCTTTACCTCAAAGAATGTCAGATGCATAAGTTTTTTATAGCATTAAAAAGCCAGAAAATGTGATATCCCTGAACAAAAAGAAAAAATTTTGACTTCGTGCACCATTGTGAACACTCCAATAAAACTATTTTCAATCTATACGAGAGTCAACATTTTTTCTTCTTCAGAAACTTGCTTCAATGTATTTAATACAGATGTAAATCGTAAGGATATTCCTTACAATTTTCATCATAGAGAACCTACCTTTATTGCAGCCATTTTGTTTAGACTGCCTCTCCACATCATGTCGGCGTGATTGTTGCAGGCACCTGCTGTCAAATTGCAGCATTGCGAGCTTTGTTTCTTTGTCACAAACGTGGCGTTGAGTTAATTTTGGTTCATTCTCCTGGCCAGAAGCAGCATTGCTATTATTAGCCACATTGGAGCCACCATTCCAATTAGCATTAGCAAGAACAACAGCAACAGCATCAGCATCATCACCATCACCATCATCATCATCATCATCGCCATCTGCAGCATCAACATCATCATGAGGACCAACGAGGTGTCCTAATGGCTGACTGTCTAGCCGTGTTTCAGCCCCACCCACCAGCCAGTGTTGTTTTAATTGATGCTCTCGTATTAGACGATCTCTCTCGTGAAAATGCGTTACGAAGTGTTGCTCTCCGTTTTTGTTTGGCGCTGTTGTTGCTTTGCATTTTTTCGTTGGCGCTTCCATGCAATGTTGCTGTTGATGTTGTTGTTGTTGGCTGGGTGATTTCGTTGTAGATGACGATGATGTGGATGTTGCTGCCATATCGAGCATTTCCTCAATGCTCTTCTGGGTTAATGACTTCATGGCTGGCGCGTAGGAATTCTTTACTGCTTCATTTAGTTGTGTGGGTGGTGGCGGCTGCAGCAGCCTTGTGTAGTTGGCAGCTGGCGTTGCCATAAATGGTGGCAGCGCACTAATTAGTGTTGCCATTGTTGACGTCGTTGTTGTTGTTGTTAGTGACTCTCTCGGCTGCAGCTCGAAACGATGTTGCAGCAACAACTCTTGCAAGGGTGAGAGAAAATCGGATTTTGAGAACATTGTTGGACAGTGGCGTTCAAAATGGGTGGCAGCATTGGGCAGAAGTTTTGTATTGATATGTTGTTGGTGGGTTGCGTGTTGTTGTTGAAGCAGCTTTTCATTGTAAAAAGCCTCCGTTGTCGCTGCCGCTCTTGAGTCGTTGGCCAAATGGGCCCCCATTCCTAGCAGTGGATGCGTCAGTGGCTGAGGTAGCTGAGGAAACAATTGCTGTGGCATGGGCGGCAATAGAAATGGTGAAAAATTTAGCGGTGAATTTGGTGGAGTAATTTGCACGGTGGAATGTGATGCGGTGACATAGGATGAGAGTGGCTTGTAGCGCTGCTGGCTGCTGGACTTTGTTTTGTGTTGTTGCTGTAGCTGCGTGGATTGCTGACTAATGAGGCGTTGTTGCTGGGATGGTGTTGCGGACATTAGGCAGGTCGTTGGCAAATACATGGAACTCATGGAGTGGCCAGAGGTAGGCACTTCCAATAGCTGAGGCCATGTTAATGAGTCCCTTAATGCTGGGCCACACACCAACGATGAAGGTTTTGACTGCGTATTTGATTGTTGTTGTTGTTGTTGTTGTTGCTTTTTTCGTTGCGTAGCCGGCTGCGTAGCTGTCAAACATAAAGTGGGGGCCTGGCAAGCGTCGCCAACATGTCTGACAGACAACAGCGATGGTGATGGTGATGGTGATGATGATAATGATGTTTCCGTCATTTTCGCCATGTTGTGATATGATTTCTTCTCGGCTGTCGGACTTATCATCGCTCCGTTGGGAATGTTTTCATTGAAGACGTTAGTGAAATTTATTTGTTGTTGTTGTTGTGTCTGGCTGTGCTGATCTAAAACATTGCCAGGGACGACTACTTCGTGCTGATGACGACACGTTGGTGTTGCTGAGGATGCTGTTGTTGTTGTTGTAGTAAAATAATTATGATATTTAGCCGCTGTAGCTGCTGTAATAAATGCTGCCGTGGAGTACAACATGGATTCGGGCATTGCTGTTGTTGCTATCGCTGTTGTGTACGGATTTATTGGTGTTAAATACCATGAATTGCCGTTGGCCTGCTGCTGAAAGGGTGTCGTCCGTTGCGTTGCTGAAAGAGAGAAAAAAAATAACAAAAATAACAACAACAATAGTAAAACATATAAACAATAAACAACTCATGTAAAAATGTCGCCAAACATAATAAATTTTATATCAAAAATATGCACTATAAAAAGGGTTAAAATCACCAAAAAGCATTGTTGTACTCTATGGCATGGGTGAAATCTGGCCATATCACTTGGTAAAAAAAAGTGGTATTAATGAAAAAAATCACCACCCCACAATAATAGGCGCAGCCTTTTCATTATCATCATTATTTTCTACAAGCGACTTCATTTTGTTGTCGTTAGGCACAAGGCAAGGCACCCCTTTTTTTGCCCACCTCTTTAAGTATGCCTTGTTTTAGCGTTTTAGAAAAAAAAAGCGCCGAGTCCTGATTCCGTTTTTTTTTTTTTCATTTCTTCTTGCAGCAACTGTCATGCCTGGTTTCGTCATAGTCAACCCCTTTTTTATTAGCATTTCATATGTTGTTGTTTTTGTTGTTGTTACTACATCCGTCATTCACATTGTTATCAACATCCGCAGTAGTAGAATGCATCAAATTCATCGTCATCATCGTTATCATTATCATCATCGGTTATTGTCAATGATTGATTATGATATCGTTCATAATTTGATTTTCATCTATCTGCGCGTTGTTATGCAACAATCTGGGGGAGTGCCTAATTTTATTGTCAATATAATGTCGACATTTGTTCATTATTAGTAATGTTAACAAAATGGACAATTGGGATTTCTGCAGTTTGTGCACATTGCTGGGCAGATTTTAGTTTTAGTATCTCACTTAAATGTTTATTGATTAATGTTAATTGATTGATTGAATATCTGTTAAGTTGAGGTAACTTTAAAAAATAGTGACTAAGTATTATAAGTAAGCTAGGAAGTTAGTGATATACTTCATCACAAACATAGGGGGCAGTAAGATATGTTTATGAATAGATCATCAAAAGAGTAATTCTTCCGAAGCAACATTTTTCCACTGTGCCATATCGTTAATATTGTAAGAAGAAAAATCATCTCAAGGATCCAAAAATGGGATCCAATAGATAAATCGAGGTCTTTAGAAACACTATACTATCTGTTATTAACTTTTCCAAGTAAAGAAACATGGTAAAGTCGGATAACATTATCATAGACACAATTTGAAGTAAGACAAGGACATCCCGTCTTAAAATTGATAATTCTACTAATGGGAACTTGATGGGGTCAATTTTAACTGATTAATTACAGATCAAATGTGTTTTTTCTCTTTTAAATCGGATTTTTTATCCCTAAATAATCCTCTTCCTCTATGAACTCTTATATCTCGGAAAAGCTATAAGCATAAAATTAAAAAAAAAATAATAATTTACAGATATCTTTAAAGAAATTATTTCCAAGATTTGAAATTCAAACTCAAACTTTAACATTTTACAGGATTGAAAAATCAAATTCAAGTTCTTAATTTTCAACCTTAACCTAGAAAAAGCATTTTGCCAGTAATTACTTATCCTTTCATTCTGTATCACGAAAAAGAACACCAACGATAAGCAAGACACGATAAGCAATATATTTTTGAATGCAAGAAAGTATTGCTGATCGTTTCTTTTTTGTCGTTCGTGCCTCGTTTCGTGATAGTGAATGATGCGGTTAATATTTATTTCAATATTTTAAAATAAAATAAGAGTTGAAATTTCCATACCGTAATTGGAGTCTAAGAGGTCTCTCTGGAAAGGGATTTTCTAAAATTTTTTGTATTTTAACACGTTTTTATATGCTTCATTTGTTGTGTCTTTCCTGTACAATTCCTTGGAATCTATTTTTAACAAACTTCCCGACGAGCTAGAAATTTAAAAGTAAAAATCTAGAAAAGAACTGGATGACAACATAACATTAAATCATTTTCTTGTATGTCCGTTTGTTTGGCAAAAATGCGAAATTATTTGATACATATTAAAATTGAAACAAAAAACTGTATAGAACTCATTGAAATTTTTGAGAGTCGAACTCACAACCTCACGATTATAAAGAAAAAGCTACACATAACTCACATGAAAATATTTTCTAAATAGCAATAAATGCAACATATTCAAATTTTTAAAAACTCACCACAGAAGATGACAAAAAAAAAAAAAAAAATTGTAAAAAAGTGGTTTGATAGTAGCTATTTTGAGTTCTGTTGATCAGTGCGTACAGCGTTTGCTTTATAATCGCGATGTTGTGAGTTCGAGCCTTAAAAGTATCAATGAATTTTTTTTCGGTATTTTTTTGTTTGTTTAATTTTTTATAATTATGATATTACTTCGTATTCTCAGTATCATTGTAATTGTATTGTTAAAACCATAAATCCTTCAAAATCGTTTTTAAATGTTACACAAGACTTCAAGGTGGATAATAATTATTTAAATAAAAAAAAAAATGTTTGATATACCACGTTTTTTAAAATTAACTAAAAAGCGTTAAATCATAATTTCTCCCCAATCTAAACGGTTTTAATACCCCTTAAAACGTGCGCCCCACTCTCTATAGAGAATAGTAAGAAATTAGAAGACATTTTTTTTACTTCTTAGTTCGTTTGGAAACGTGGTGCATTCATTTATATTTTTATTTCAATAATTATATTATTAATTCTTACACTAAGGAAAAAAAATATTATATTTATCCAAAAACTTTTTTAATTTATCAAAAAAGCGAGTAAATTTTGCACCAATAACGCATTTATTTAAATCGACCACGTAAATATTTACAATTTATTTAAATACTTTTTTAATTAAATAATATATTAAAATATTTAAAATAAAATTAATAAAAAATATATTAAAATTATGCACGAATATATTTAAAAGTCTTTCAAATATATACTACTTGAAAATAAAACTATCGCATTTAAGGAAAATTTATATAAAAGTATTGAAATTGAAAAACAATTTATTTGAATATTGCCCAAGAGCTTCGCCCTTCAAATGCCATTTGGTGGTGTATATTATTTTCTTTTTTCGTTCTCTAATTTATACTATTTTTGACAGTTGGTGCAATAATATGGCATCAAATATCAAAAATAGAATAAACTATAAAAAGAAAAATAGAGAATAAGAAGTAAATTATGTAGGTAAATGACAACCGGTTCAAGACATTCTTGAGAAAATACCGAGTTGTCACTCCACTCTACATGATTTCATCATGCATCGCACTCACAAATCATAATTGCCACACTTCCATGCTATATTACTCTTGCAACATTAACTAAATGAGAACTATAAGAAACCTGCGTGCGATGCTGTTGCTGCTTGTCGGAATATGTGTGTACGTGTGCGATGCTGTTGCTACTTGCTTGTATGGAATATGTGTGTACGTGTGTGTTATAAATAAAATTTAAATACGGGAAAAACGTGTTGTAAGGAAAACATTTGATTTATACACGTAAATATTTATTTAAATAAAATTTATACTCAGGCGTGGATAATGCTAATATGCGTTATTTCCCTTAGTGTACATAAAAAATGTTAATTATTTTTTTTAAATTTTTAAAGTTCTTCATAGGTTGAAGACCATTACTTCACTGACCATTACAATTTTTATAAAAAAACATCAAAAAAATCTTGGTCATCTAAAAAAAAAATAATAAAACATGGAAATTACTTAGTGTTGGAGTAGCTCTATTTTTTAAAATAGAATAAACAAAAAGAAGCGGCAAAAAAAAAAAAGCACAACCAACCTTTATAGAAAGAGGGACATGTTGTGAGTACATCGCACTTGGTCTGACCTCTAAATGTCGTCACAATTTTTTTTGATTCGTTTTTAAAGTTGCAGGGTTCGATTTTTGTTGCGCCGACGTTCATTGAATTTTTACAGCTATTTGCCTTTTAATTTTTACAGCTATTTGGAAATGAAAAACAAATTCCACTTCTTTTCAGTAGAATTTTACGTAGAAAAAGGCTGTATAAAAATAAATATGATAAAAGACAAAATGAAGCGTGTAGCGAAGGACATTCCTTAATTTTTCTATAGTTTCATAAAAAAAATAGTGTTTCTATAAATTTAAATGATATAATGCTGCATGAATGACATCTTTTTCCACAAAACTTTATCGTACGTAAAAATACCTTTTCATTGAATCCAAAACCATCAATATCGGTTGAGAAGTGGCAAAATGGCGGCAGTTTTAGCGGCAGTGTGAGCCGTAACGTGTTTTTTTAAGAAAGAAAACAGATATCTTATTGAAACTTCGCATATTAAATAAACTTAAGTATTTCAAGCACCGTAGTTGGATTTCAATTTCAAGTGGCGTCCGTGGCGTAGTTGGTTAAAGTGCGTGGCCTCTATGTCAACGAACCTGGAGACCCGGGTTCGAATTCCAGCAGCGACAGAAAATTATTTGAATGAAAATAATTTTTCTGTACGGCCGCCACCTCTCTGCAGACAAAGGCAAACCTCAGAGAGTAATTAAAATGCCATGCAAAGCTTCTTGAGAACAAGAACATTCCGTTCATTGCCGTTCGGAGTCGGCGTTAAACTTGTAGGTCCAGTTCTCGGTCAATTGTCTACAAACTTAATAACACGCACAACACAATTGATCATAAGAAGCTAGGTCAAAGTCCTTTCAAGGGCTGAAATGGCCAGTAATTTATTTTTATACATCTCGTTTAAAAAACGTAAACGGGGTATATTAATTTTGTCACTCCGTTTGTAACACCCATAAGGAGGCGTGGTAGGTATAGAAAAGTATATATATTCTTGATCAGCATCACCTCCCGTGTCGATTTAGCCATGTCCGTCTGTCCGTCTGTCTGTCTGTGATCACGATTACAGCCGTAATGTTCAAGCTATCATCACGAAATTCGATATTTAAGCTTGTATCTAAAAAATAAAGGTCAAGTTCGAAAATGAGCCAAATCGGATGAAAACCACGCCTACCTCCCATGCAAAGTGACTTTATCAAAAATGTAAAATCTCTTTAAATTCCACACAAAAATTAATATATGGACTTGCGTATGAACTTTGATATGTAACATGTACACTAGAGTGGCCCTTAAATTTTGTTTTTAGAAATTGAACATGTGCGGTGCTCTCATTTATTTCTTATCATATCAAAAGTATATTGTGAAAATTTCAAGAAAAAATATTAATATTTAGACGTGCCGCAAAGCGAAACTTCATTCAAAATATGCCTTTATATTGGAAAAAATGGTTTTTTTTCCAGCAATAATTAAAATGAAGACTATTTAATGTTCTTTTCTAATCTACTCAACATAATATCGTATTTTACATAACATTATCTCTCAAACGAGCTACCATCCGTTGAAATTGACTACAAAGTGAGAAAACTACAACTATTTTGTCGAGCGAAAAAAAAACTTTTAATTTTTTTCGAAAATTATTTTACTAACGCTCTACAATTATGTTTAACCGATCAACTTATTACATTTAAAACAAAAAATATATTTAATTGAATCTACTAAAAGTGAAAGCACTGGTTACCTTCTAACATAGATGTCCTTCAAGTATTATTTTTTAAGATAAAAACAGTGAAATTATCTTTGAATACAAGTGCAAGTCTTACTATAGAAGAATGCAAATTAATTAAACACTTGTACTTTTTGTGTTTTTAAAAAAGTTTATTATTTTTTATTCACTTCACTTAAACACTCTAGGAACTCAACTGGCTGAGCTGGACTAAAAACCTAACTGTGAAAATCAGTTCTTCTCTTATTTAAAGGCTTTTAATAAAAACAAAACTCAGGATGGCTTGATCGCGTTATTATAAACAAAAGTATTTCATCACAAGATGAAATATTGCATCAGCCAGAATATTTGCTGACATAACAAATTTAAGCTTAAGAAAAAGAATCTTAAGACAAAACCATTCTTGAATCTTTAAGATACAATTTTCTTTACATTTACAATTTACTTATTAAATAAAGGGTGATCTTAACTTGCATAGATTTTTGGAAAAAGGCAAGCATACCTACCAGAGTTCCCCCATCGATGTGTTCAAAAGTTGTTAGATTTGCACAAATGTTCGAAAAATTAACAAAGAAGTCAGTAGCGCACAACAGAAAAGCAACAAATTAAGGAGACTTTATTCTGCGATGAATTTTACAATCTATTTGATATTTCACACAGGGACGTTCTGAACCTAATCCGAATAGAGGAAGACAGCCAGTTTTTACTACTCCAGAGAGAAAATGGAAGACCCGGTTGCATGATTGACGTCTTAAGAGCATGGCAGAAGCTCAAACTTATTCGAGTTTGAGTTTATTATATAAACTCGAGGAGAAGAAGCGGGAGAAAAGTATGATTTATAAAATAATTAAAAATTGGTTTAGCTTTATTATTTGAGATCTTACGAGTATTATAATGTAGAAAGAGCACAGGAAAAATATCATATGAATTACAGTTTCCATGAGAATTAGTACTACCCAGATAGACAAATGTACCTTTTCTCCTGCTTTTGTGTTGTTCGATGAAAGTATTCCAACAGAAATTAAAGTTGACATGGCTAAAAAAATCCAGGAAGATGACCAGCTTGAAAGTGATAGCAGAAAGAAAGTATTTTTATATAAAGAAGATATACAAACACCATCTTCTTTTGACTTTTTGAGACTTTTTATCACCATCATCAATGAAATTTTCCCAACGTTTCAAAATTGGAACAGATTTCCTTTGTTCTAATCTGCACTGATGTTCTGAAAATCATTACTTCTCTTAAATTACTGAACGACACAGCTTAACATACGGTTAAATTAATAACTGATTTTAATAGCCTCCTAACTAAGAACACAAACCAACAGGATTATCTCCTAAAAGTATATATGTATTTCTCATTATTTGATTGAGAATTTAATGATTATCCGGGACTATCGTAAGAAATATCCAGGATACAGTCGTGAAATTTTATTTTGGCCCCACGAGCAATAACTAAAGTAAAAACAATTATCAATAATAAACGGTGTTAAGTTTAAATAAAAAAAAAAAAATTAAAATAATAAATGTATTGATTAAGATTTAATTTTATGTGGTTATTGTTGTGTTAGAAACGTACAAACTTTATACAATTTATAATTAGAAACATAATTTTTTTCAAAATAATTGATTTTACTTATGTATTTTCGAAAAAAGTATTTTTTAAAAATAGTTTTTTGCTCCACTAAAAATTTTGAGTTTTCGCTTTTTTTACCCGATTTCGACACATAATATCTCCTTGGAAAGAAATGTTTATGCTCATGGGCCAATAAAAGATTGAAAAAAATTAATTGCATTAATTTCATTTGTTTTCGGAAAAAAAATATTTTTTAAAAACAATAAAAATGTAATTTTCGTATTAGTTAACCGTTTTCGACGAATGATAGCACGTTGTAAAAATAAATTAAATGCCTAATGCGATATTTTGTTTCGTTGATTAAAAAATCACACAAAATTGTCTTAATTTTAATTATTGTTGAAAAAAAACAATTTTTTCCAATATGAATGTGTATTTCGAATGAAGTTTCGCTTTGCGGCACGTCTAAATATTAATATTTTTTCCTGAAATTTTCAGAATATAATTTTGGCATGATAAGAAACAAACGAGGGCACCGCACATATTCAATTTATAAAAAAAAAAATATCGCATACAGTTAAGGGCCACCCTAATGTACACTGTGTATGAAATTCAACCAAATCGAGTAAAACCACACCCACATCCCATGCAAAGTGACTTTATCAAAAAACAAAAGAGAATATTTTCTGTTGAAACTATGACGAAAATGTTTTTACAAATAAAAATTTTTTTAATGCTTAAGACTTTGAATATACTTCAATTCGGACGTAGGGGTATTTTAACTTCGGCCCAGTCGAAGATCATTTCTTTTTAGCTTTTTTTTAAGTATTTCAAGCCAAAAAAATGATAAATTTCAATTTAATTCAGAAATAAAATAAATTTCCAAAAAACAGATAAAAAAATGTATAAAAATTAACATAAATCAGTTGTAAACATCTGAAAATGAACGGTTGTCTTTGTAAGAGTTATGGTTCCATTAAAAAAGAATAAATAATTTCATTTCATAGCCCAAACAAGGGCTTAAAAGTGACAAAATATCAATCGCGAATATCTCGAGAATTTGATCTAATTGGAAAAAACTGAGTATGCCACCATATTTTACGACCAATAATGAAGTTGGGGTGTTTCGGCGTTTTCGTGTGTCTTTTTTAGGTCCCTGTAGCGTAATTTTTCAATTGAAAACGATATGAATTTTCGAGAAGTTTTCAAACTGAAACATTGTTTTGTCAGTGGTAGGTCTTGGCTGACAAAAGGTGGGGCAAGAAATTTTTGTTAAGGTTGTTTGGGCAAAAACTGTTATATTTAACCGAAGTCAAGCTACCATGGTAAACGTGAAGTAAAAACTGGTGTTTTGAAATAATTTGAAATTCAACAAGCAAAAATTTCATTCATCTGTATCTTTCGTCGCGTGTATCTCAGTGCACGTAAAAGACTTATTTTATTGAAGGCAGTTTTTTGCTTATAAAATTTAAGTTGGCGGCGCTCCAGCTAACAACCCAAGAAAGTTGGAAACTTGGTTTTAATATCAGTGTCTTCGCCCAAAGGACTTTAAAAATAACTTCATCTTTTGAAAGATGCTTATTTACCCCCCGTCCCCCCCATTACAGGACAGTGAGTAAAAATATTTTTAATGTTTTGAAAAACACTGACTAGAAAGATAAATTTATTATCCTCTGAGCTTAACTCTTTCCAAAAATGGTTTTTAAATGCTTTTGTTTTTGCATTTCAATGGAGATAATTTGTTTTTTCATTGATATTCTATTGCCGTTCCCATAAACTTTCTAGCAAAATTATAGTTAAATTATATTAAATACTTATTGATAATAATTTTTGTGATGTTTCGTCTTTGCTAAAAGTATTTCACTTGTTACAAGTCTAGTATTTTTAGAGATTTATGCCTGTGGAGTCATTTTTAGTAATCGTGACAATTCTTTTTCAAATACAGAACTGTATGTAGAAAATGTAGAAAATCGAATGTCATTATGCTCAAGTTCCGATCTACTTACTGACCGTTTCTGCTATATCCCATCAGGGCATTTGCTTGAACTGAGTATTTTTATTCTAGGTCACTTTACGATCACATTTGTGGAAGAATCAATTTTTTTTTAAAGAATTAACTTTGTAACCGAGGCGAATTCAAAATTCAGATATAATTTGTGGCAAAAGGCTTACGTTCCAATTAAAAAAAAAATTGCTAAATATTTAGCATTGGACCAAAAAGTGGATATTACTTTTACCCTATTATTTTTATGTAATAAGGTAATTTTTGTAATAGAGGGCGTTTGTACAAACTCACATTAAAAATTCCGACCTTCTTGTTATGTACTTTCAATTTTAAACATCTCCATATCTAACATCTTTCTTACTTTCATTCAATTTCTTGTGATATCATTTTTCATAATCCTTTCTTATTGCCCGAATTGACACCTTGTTTTCGGCATCCGGCTTCGACTTGGTAAAAGAATTTGTTTTTTTTTTATACGTTGACACATCTGCCTAATGCGCCATCAAACGTTGTCACGCGTCTGCTGCAGTTTAGTTTTCTGAGCGGAGATTTCTTTTTTAACATTTTAATTTCTTGACATTTAAATTTCTTCCCCCTTTTGTTATGGGCACGAGGAAACCCTTTCGATTTTCCGACACCCTAGCTAGAGAAGGAGTTAAAAAGGGGCATTTTTTCTTTTTTTTAGTTTGGTGTAAGGAGTATTTTGATTATCATAAGTGTGTCAGTCACACTTTCACATCCGTTTTCGCTTACTTACATACATTATGGATTATGAAGTGTTGGTAGTGGTGGCACAAGTGAAGGGTTACGGTAAGTTAAGTAATATTTCCGTTATTAGGTTTAATGGAATCAGTAACAGGTAATATGAAGAATGGTTGGGATTTATGGGTTTTTAAGTGTTCGTGGGTGAAAGTGTGAGGAGGTCAATGAAGGAAATTTTTGTTAATTTTTTTTCTTTTTTGAATAGAAGGGTAAGTTCAGTTTAACTTTAGGTAAAAATTAGCTTTGTTATTCAATTTAAATTTAAATGAATCGTTCTTATTTCATTTTTCTCAAAATTACTTCGTATAAGAAGACCTTTCCACACTTTTACGGACTCCGAACATAAGCTCCACGTGTTAAAATCCAACGCTCAGGTAAGACTGATCCAAAACAGACTTCAAACTGATGCTTATCTGACTTTAAGCTGAAATTCAATAACATCTGTTTAAATGTTTCAATTCGTAGTTATCATGAATTTTTAAGTTAACCCTAATTGAAGTTTCATGTCCTGGAGCAAGTCGAAATTCGTCACATTTTCTTTAAAAAATGTATCAATTGGGGTATTCCGCACATACCAAAAACAAAGAACAACAGAAAAAAAGTAAAAAACCCAACAGTAGCGCGCAGCTGTTTTGACACACACAAGCCACACAACTGCGGCTCAAACCACTCACTCGATACACGGCAAACTCCAATAAAATTGCGCCACAAACAACTGCTGCAAGCATTTTAAAGATGAAAAAAAAAAATCCTCTAAAAACTAGCAAGCATAAAAAAAGCAAGAGCAACAAAAAAAAAAAAAAAAAAGAAAAAGAAATTAAATCCTTTTTCAGGCTCAATTTGATTCATGTGCGTAAACAACTTCTTCATGCTGTACGCAACGCAAGGATGCTGCAGCGAAGTGTAACCGCCAATCAAAGAATCCTTTTTAACAAATTTATCCCAAAATAGAAAAAAATAAATAAATCCTTTTTGCGTTTATCCTCAAAACTTACTTTCAATTCGCAACAGACAAAAAATGTGCGTTAAAGCAAGCAAAGGTTCTCTTCTGAGCTAGAGCAAGCTGCTGCCTTTGATGCAACTAAACTGAAAGGAAGACATTAAAAATTGCATCCTTTGGCGGTTGATTTTTTTTATCAGAATTAAATCCTTTATTGTTACTAAAGAATTTGGCAGCATGGTGTGCGAGTGCGTGGTCTAGTAGTACCTGCTGCAACATAACGATTAAAACGCATGCCACACACACAGCTCCTTACTTCCTACTATTGTTCACATTGATGGTGATTACGATGATGATGATATTGGTGATGAGCAGTATATGCTGCTTGCACTCGGTGTAATGGGGAGAATGCAATTTAGCTAAAAAACTGCACCAATTGTTTGAGTTTTTTGCTTTAAGACATCCTTGTTCCATGTGTTTGTCGAAGATTTGATTTGATTTTTTCAATGCCAAGGCTAAGTGAAAGCAATAGAAAAATATCGGCAGCAACATATTAGAGAATTAGGGAGTATCCTTCTGGTATTATACGTTGATTTTTGTAGGAGAAACCTGTGGTATTGTTTTCAGCTTGCATTAAAAGTTTTAAAAAGAAAAGATATTCACAGTGGTGCACGACGGTTGAGCCTAATACAAATATTGTAATTAATAGAAGGATTCATCGTAGAGCAATATCATTTGGTATACGAGGTGTTACATAAAAAAAAAAATATAAATTTTGAAATCCTTCCACAAATTTCCATATTACAGAAAAATTTAAAACTCTTCAGTTTTTTTTTTTTTATTAAGCCTGTATCTAAAAAAACCACGACTGTCATTAGTATCTAACTCATTACCCTTTCACTAATTACCAACTTGCTAATTGCAACTTCTTTGCTAATTACTTTGCTGCTTCTTTACGCACTAGTTACATTTCTGTACCAAAGTAATGCATGAAAGGGTCAGTTCAGTGTAGCTTTCCATGGAGAGAAAAAAAAAAAATCAAGCATTCAATGCTTGAATCAAGCAAATAGGCTATCAGTTTACATTCAAGCATAAATTTCTCAATTCAAGCATTATTTTGCTAGAATTGAGCAAATTTAAAACACATGATATTAAGAAAAAACTGCTTAATTCAAGAAACATTTGTTTAAAACTCAAGAATATTTTTTCTTTATTCAAGACTAATATTTGCTTGAAGTGAGAAAAATTTACTTGATTCCAGCAACAATTTGCTGAAAACTAGAATAATTTGCTTGATTTGACAGATGGATTTTCCTCAAATTGAGAACAATTTGATTAATTCAAGTAAAGAATCTTCTGATAAATAGAATAATTTGCTTGATTCAAGTAAATAATTTTCTTATATAATAATTAAAATAATAATTTTGTTTGATATTAGAAACTTAATTTTCTTATTATAATGAAAATCCTTCAGCAAATATGTAGGATATAGGATAACCGATCATAAAAAGCTTCTCGAATGTACTAAATATATCTTGTAGATGCTTACATGCTCCGAAATAAAGTAAGAGATAAGACACTGCGACTTCGTTTGTAAATGTGCACCATCTTGAGCATGTTTTCATATAAACATGGTGTGAATTATAAGTATACCAATATAAGTTGTGAAAACGAAGTGAGAAAAATTTGCTTGATTCAAGTTAATAATTTGCTAAAAACTAAAATAATACTCTGATAAATAAATACTTGCTTAAATTAAGAAAATATTTTCCAGGATCTAGAATCAAGGTTCTAAAATCAAGTATTTTATTCTTGTTTCAACCAATCATTTATTTAACTCAATTTTAGAAATAAATGCTCATTATAAATTTATTTTCTTAGTTTTTGTTTTTTGTGCTTGATTTGAGCAAATGAGGCTTCATTTTAAATTTTCTAAGATCAAGCAAAATATTTGCTTAAAAGCGGTTCTAGTAATTGAAATCTAGAAATTGACGGAAAATTTTTGTTTTTGTTTTTTGCTTTTTTTTTCATCCTTAGGATCTTGAAAATATGAAGACCAAAGGATACTCCCCTATTTAATTTATTTTACGAGTCATAGCGTATTAGACGAGAGAGTGCGTCGGCAGAAAAACAAGTATAAATGCGTTTTTCTGCAAATACCTTTTTTTCGCGCTGTACACGATTCCTCTTCAACGACTTGACCGATTTCGATGTTTGATGACTCAAATTAAAGCTTATTCAATTCAAAGGGGCCTTCAGGAAGCGTTTTTTCCAAAAAAGTTTATTATCATTACTTTTTTAATATTAAAGCAAAAGAAAGCGGTGGAAAAACAGGATTTTTTTTTAAACGGCGGCCATTTTTTTTTAAAAAGGGTTTTATTAAAATCGGAAATCTACAAGGCCCCCTCAAATTTGATCTAGGTTAACAATTTTTTTTGGTTTTTTGTTTCAGATCACTTGGCAGGGCTCATCGGCTATCGCCGCGCACGGCTTTGATCAGTGAGACCTTCAGCCGCCATTTTTAATTATTTTTCATCGAAAAAATTGTATAATGTTCTGGAAATATACATTAATAAATGCCACAAAAGATTTTTTCAAAAAAGATTTACGTTCGCTCAAAAAAAAAAACCAAATCCTGCAATTACGTTACGTTTCTACTAGAACCTCCCCTTAATAAATATAAGAATATTAATTCTCTCCGTGAAATCAATGGAATGATTTTGGAGAATGAAAGTACCTAAGATAGCTGAGGCTGTAGGCATCACAACTTAGCATGAAAATCATATTTTACATGAATATTTGAACATGAAAAGGCTATTCCCGCGATCGGTGCCGCGATTGCTCCACACGTGATTATAAGCACAGCCGTGTAACCACTTCAAAAGAGTGTTTGGCGATGTTCAACCGTAGTTCGAAGGAGTTTTTGCACCGTTTCGTAACCGTGGACGAAACATGTCTACATCACAAAACACCAGAGATCAAGACACAGTCACCATACGTGCACCAAAGAAGGCCACGGTGGGTTTGTCGTCCAACATGGTCATGGCGACAGTTTTTTGGGATTTATGCGGAGTCATTCACATCGATTACCTTGAAAAGGATAAAATAATCACCGGTGAATGTTATTCACAGCTGTTGACTAGATTTGTCATTGATTTGAAGTAAAACGACCGCATTTCGCGAAGAAAAAAGTGCTCTTCCATCATGACAACTCCACTCCGGCGCACACGTATGTAGTCGCCATGGCAAAAATCCATAAATTGGGTTACCAACTGCTACCATATCCACCATATTCTTCAGATTTAGCCCCTTGTTTTTTCTTCCTTTTTCAAAACCTGAAAAAATAGCTCGGCAAAAAGAGATTTCCGTCGCATGGAAAAGTCATAATTGTAACAAACACCTATTTTAAGGATATTGATCAAACCTATTGTATGGAAGGAATAAAAAAAATTGGAAAAACGCTGGATTATGTGTATCGATCTAATACTCTAGATTCTAGACCAGTGATCATCAAAGCCTATGCCCGCGGGCATTTGAGCTTTTGTGCTTAAAAGCTTTCTGTATATATATTAACTCACGGACGAGCACTGAATTGCGTCAGTATCTATTGAAATTTCATGCAGAACAGACCTGCGACACATGCATTTTTTTGCTGCGCATACACAACTTATGCTACACTCATAAAAATATCAGTTTTTGTTATTTCTATGCAAAATGTCTCTACTTGAATGGGAGTTGCAATTCTTTTTTGCAGAAAATATTTTTTCTGAATCTCAATGTATGGTTTTATTAAATAAAAAACGTAAAAACCTAAAGAATTAAAAAAAAAAAACAAAAAAAAAAAAGAAGACAGTTTCGTATAGTAAGTATTGACACTTCTAAATAAAAATTGAATTCTTAAAATTGAAATTAAATTATAAAATTAACTTTTACTATTTTAAAGTTTTCTCCTTTTTGGTAACAGTGCATAAAATAGTAAATGTTGATATGTTTCTTCGATATGAATTATGTTATTATGAACAGTAGTAAGCATACGTAATTAGCAAATTTTTTTTTTTTTTTTTTTTTTTAACATTTTCCCCTCACGCCTCTCCCATAGATTTGTAATACACCAGATGAAAATTTTTTCCGTCGCTACTGAATAATCAAACAAGCGAACCATCGTCTTGCATGAAAGCTGGACTGAGACTCAAGAAGTATTTTTTTCTTTCAGTGAGCTTTTATACATAAACAAAGTATGCTTGTATAGAGTTTGATGACCACTGCTCTAGACAGACATGTAGTATGATATGGAAACTATATGTGTGTCATCAGTATTCCTTGTTTTTGTTCTAAAGCAAATGGAGTTCCGTACTACAATAGTATACAATGTACCATTGAAATTAAGTGGTGTTCTGAAATGTACTACGATGGATCGCACTGAACACAGCCAAAGCTTTAAGCTCTTCTGTCAAAATCATATGTTATCGATTTCCGGCAGCATAAAAAAATTAGCTGCTGTACACTGGCCATTGACCAGCATGTTCGGCATCTTCTCAAAATCCCTTTTTTTAACGCAAGCGTGTTATATTGTTTGCTTCTTTTTAATGCCCTTGAAGCTAGTATAAAATATTTCCTTTTTTTCCTCCGGTAATCAAATATTTTTAAGTTATTAGCAATTATAACTTTGGCTGCCATCCATTTTCTTGTTTTATATTGACAAACTTCTGCATCAGCTGATAAGTGTACAATGTAGTAGAGTACCACATGTCTGTCACTTGAGCTTTCATTGTAGTACACATTGTAGTACGGAAACCATATGTCTGTCTAGGGCACGAGACTATGTTGGGAAATAAAACGCTTTTTTGCCAAAAAAAAAATAAATATTTTTTATTTAAAAAGTCAATGACTTATCAAATTGCTACCAATGCTATTCTATTTTATGGATTTTATGGAAATTTAAATAAAAACTTCGCTTATGTTAAAATGTTTATCAAAATAATTTTTTAATTTTTAAGAGATCGGGCTCTAAAGGGTTAAATAAGCTAACAAAATTGTCCTGGTGTTTTTGTTCTCATATTCTGTAATTTTACTCTGCTTAGTAATAAATAAAAAATAAATAAATAACTGGCTATTTCAGCCCTTAAAGGCATTTGACCTAGCTTCTTATGATTAATTGTGTTGCGCGTGTTATTAAGTTTGTACATAATTGACCGAGAACCGGATCTACAGGTTAAACGTCGACTCTGAACGGCGATGAACGGTATGTTCTTATTCTCAAGAAGCTTTACATGGAATTTTGATTACTCTCTGAGGTTTGCCATTGTCTGCAGAGAGGTGGCGGCCGTACAGAAAAATTATTTTAATTCAAATAATTTTCTGTCTCTGCTGGGGTTCGAACCCGGGTCTCCAGGTTCGTTGACATAGAGGCCACGCACTTTAACCAACTACGCCACGGACGCCACTCTGCTGAGTGCGTAGGATTTTTCTTAAAATTTTCCGTCAGTTTTTTGGATCTCTCAAGTCCCACATTTCCTTACCCATACCATCCAAGGCATATTTTTGTTGGGCAAAAACTGCACTTAACACATTGACGACGACAGCAATGACAAGCTGTCAAATTAGGAATAGTTCTATATCGACCACACGCCATTGCGATATTAGACCATCTCCATAAAATACAAAAATAGTACATGTAAAAATATTTGACAGATATAGTAATGTCGCGGTTGTCAATGTGTTGAGTGTATGAATCACGACACCTACTTCAAATATATGTACCTAGTTTGGAAAACAAGCACAATTAAGTGAATAAAAGTCCTAGTTTAAGTTTAAAATTAATTTTTATTTACATTCTTAACCACTACCATACGACGCATTTCTTCAACGGATTCATGTCCGATCCCAACTTACACTCGAACGCCTCACTAAATTCGGGCATATTGCTCAGAGTGCCCACCACTCGGAATTCTTCATAGGCGTGAACATCGCTCTTCATGCGCTTCAATTTGGCATCCACATCCTTGCCCGTGCACCAAGTCTGAGCAAACTTGAGGAAATATAGCTGTTTATTGGTGAATTTCAAGCCGGGTATAGGTTTCTTGTTGCCGTCTTTCTTGCCAGCCGTCTCCAGATAGGCAAAGTAGGCCAAACGCATGCCAACATTATCGGCAATATTGTCGCCGGACGTCAAATTACCATTCGTCTGCACACCATGGTAGATAAATTTGTTGTACTGCGACTCCAAGCAGCGATAGCGTTCGCGGAAATTGCGCAACGAAGCCTCGGACCACCAATTTACACGCTTGCCATCGTAGTTGAATTGATAGCAATAGGTGTCAAAGCCGTGAGCCATTTCATGACCAATAATATTGCCAATGCCGCCGAATTTAAGCGAGGCAGGAAAATTTTTGTGATAGAAGGGCAACTGCGAGAGTCCAATGGCAATAAAGGCCAGATTGAGAAAATCTGCATAGTAGGCGTTCACTTGATGGGTGGACATGAGTGGCGGTACGATGGAGCGTCCGACCGTACGTAGACGTATGCGCGCACGATTGCCTTCTATTATCTGCAAATTCTCAAACCAATCATCGGTCATCTGGAGATCGGCATAGACCTTGTCGATGGAGGTACGATGACGCATATCGTCACTATAGCCCGCTAGTATATCCATCGAACTGAGCTTGGTCTTGGCATGTGATTTTGTATCAGCATCTAGCCAGGTGTAGCCGTCAATTATGTCGTAAAAACTGCTCTTTATCGAACCAGCCAGTTTAAGAATGTCGGCGCGTCTTTCGACATCGTAGGCATTCTCGATGAACCACGGTATGATAGCATAGTTGAAATATTGCTCCGTATGTTTGCGACACGTGCTCTCCACACTCTTGTCCAACACTTCCGCCTTCCAGAGATAGTAAAACTTGAACAGCGTGCGCCATTTGACATAGTTTTGCAGCCGGACGAGATCCGTCTTAAGCAGCAATTTCACCAAGGAGCCAAACTCGACGAACTGATTTTGCACATTCCAATCTTTCTTGGCTGTACCATTGAAGGCGACGTCGAAGAAGCGTGTCCAGTTCAGCTGATCCTGCTTGTGTAGTGTTAGAAACTCACCCAGCGTAACCACTTCGGTTTCGTTGCGCTTCTTGGCATGCTCGGTCAAATTGGTCTCGAACGCAATCATCTGCTCCAGCTGCACTTTGAACTCCTGCTGCTCTGCTTCGGTCTCGAGACCAAAGTCTCGCGTAAAATTCTTGACCATAGCGGGATCTGAAGTACCCAACGATTTGAGAGGCACGCTTAGCAACACCTCAAACTTGCGACGCTCCGTACTATAGTGCACTTTCAGTGGCAGCAACGGATAGACGCCATATTTTGACATGAAATTGATGTTTATCCAGTCGTAGGTGGAATTTGCTTGATCCAACAGCTGCTTATTGAACTCCTCCATTATTCCCTTGTAGCCTTTGGCCATTTCGCGATTGCCCGGCTTAACGCAGGAGCGATAGAATCTCTTCACTTTTGCCTCGGCCGTGGCCTGTTCCTCTTCCTTGAGTTGACTCACACCTGTAGTATTGCTGAGAAACTCGTTCATTAAAGTATCGATGCGCGCCTGCATGGCATGCAGGAAGGTATCATTACGTGACTTTTCTGGCACCATGACATCGTTCTTCCAATTTCCGCAGGCGTACTCATAAAAATCCTCACAAGGATCGATCGTCTGGTTCATGTTGGCCAACATAAACTTGCCGTACTCGTGCAGCAGGTCATCTTCATCGATGCGGTTGGGAATATCGAATAGGCTTGCGGGATGTTCCGTCGATATTGACTTGGCGTCGACTTTGTCATATGGTGTCAACAGCAAAGCAGCCCACAGCATGCCGCTGAGCATGGCTAATAGACCATAACTAGTGGCCGGCATATTAGCTGTTTTGTGTTTTTTAATTTTTTTCTTAACGCTTTTTAACTCCGAACTTGAAACTATTTTTGCGTATTTTTGTGTGTGTGTGTTGTTTTTTGTTTTTAATTATTCCTAATCCAGATCTAGAACGTTAAACCGTTTTAGGCACTCGCACGTTATGTTCGATACAGTCGTTGTTGGTTGCTTTCACTTCAAGCGCTCTCTACGTTATGAACTCTGGTTCCAGCTGACATCCTCGGTTTATATAGAATTTTGGAGATTTGTGCGAGTTTTTGTTGTTTTAGCCATACATTTCGACTTCAGTCAGCGTTGTTCTAGCAATTAGCACAAAAGTTCGAATCATTGCACTGAGATTTTTGGTGATTTTGTTAAAAGAAAACAAACAAATTTTTTTCTCAAGATTACCGCAAATTAAGGCTTTTGTGTTATTTTGTTTTGTTGTTTTTTTTTTCTCACTTAGAACTTTTGCTTCCTGCCTTAGAGCTATACAACGCTATGGGAGCAATTTATTAGGCTTTACCGCAAATATTAAAACTCGGTAACTTCTTGGCGTACTTTAATTGATTTGGGGCGATAAATATTGCTGTTCATTCTTAACGCAGCCACTGATTCTTACTCACTAAACTCATTCAAATTGAAGTGATAAGTGAAGTGCAAAATAACGACTACCTATAGATATTCAAAAAATGTTCGTTGCTCTATTGCGCGGAATTGAATGTGACATTAATTAATTATAGCGTATTGGTTCGAGGTTTTTGACCTCTTGTCGCCATGTTAAACTAGTTCATGGTCAGTGTTTGAATATTCATAGTAATCATCTCTTCTTGCATCACAGGTTCTTACATGAAGATCCTTTGTTTTACAAAATATGTCATCAAAGTTGATGAAAGCTTTTCTAATATTTCAAAAATATAAAAATGTTTTTTTTTTATATTTTTTTTGTTTTTTTTTTGCTTTTTTTGTTTTTTTTTTTGTTTTTTTTTGTTTTATTTTTTTATTTTGATGGATGGTTGGAGAGAAAAAGACAAATAAGTATGGTAGTAAATGGTTACTTTAAGCCTATTGGTATTCGGTTCTTTAAACTAGCTTGTTGTATTGCTTTGAGTATTTATAGTCTCTTCATCTGATATCTGAAAGAATATTATAAAAAAGCTACGCTGCACAGTGAGTCGAGCAATGAACAAAAATCAGCAAAGTTGTTGGCTCCAAGTATAAGAATTTTGATATATTTCGACAGTCAAAACTCTTACTTTTTCAAATCAAATAGTCGTTCCAGAGTCGATACCACAGGTATGATACCGTTATTGTAGATACCACGACTATTCATAGTAGATATTTTTTAATTTTATACTCTGTGTAATGTTTGTTTCCGATGCCTTATGAAAAATCTGATAAAAATATGGTTTCTTAAAAAGAAAAAATCACAGAAATTCGCTCAAAACCATAGTCGGTTTAGAATCACACTTTTTTTATTTCTTTTGCTTCAATTGCAACCAATAATACTTTTAATTTAACAAACCACTTGAGAAAAAAAAAAAAAAAAATATTAAGCACATTTTTTGTGTGAGCTGGGATTTGAACTTTGGATTTGAAATTTTCAAATTGTGAAAATTTTTTCTTTCAAAAAATTCCAACTTCAAAAATTGTAAATTCTAATTTAAGCTTTTAATTGATGCTAATCATTAATATAAATCAAACATGCCCACGTAGGGGCCCATATGGCCCGCGTTGTCTTTGCGATGAGCCAAATCCAAAGAACGCATGCAAAAAACAACAACACAAACCTCACTCGTTTAGTGTTCAGCACATTTTCCAGCGAACTTTACAAAAACAAAAGCATGCAAAGCCAAAATTAAAAACGCACACTCGATGATGTTGATGCTGAAGCTGATTGTCCCGTTACGTGTGTGTCGAGTAATTTTTCATGCAAGCATTGTTATTGTAATAGAAATTAAGACTGGCAGTGTACTTCCTGATATGTAATTTTATTGCATTGTAATTGTTTTTGTTTTATTTTGTTTTGTTTGATTTTTTGTCAAAAGCGACGGTAAACATTTTGTGTTTGTTTTGGTTTTTTAAGCATTGGCTCGCGCTTAAAATTTCTTGGGCCCCACTGATATAAATGAAACCTTAAAATTATTTTTCAAAAACTCTCTTATATTTTTAGTTGATATTTATGTAAACAAAGGAATTAAAAATTACTACATTTTTAATTACGAGGAGATTTGTTACTATCTGAAACCTAATTATGTATGATGGCTCGCGATTCCAGTCAACCGGATTTGCAAAAATCCATTGATATTTTTAGAGCTTAAAAGGAAAACTATAGGGATATTCACACTAACTTAGGTAGTTGGGTATGGGTAGATTGAGTACTTTTGATAATTGTGAGCACCCTTAATTGAAATTAAGTACTTTTGACAAAAATTTGTTTGCAGAGGTATTTGATATCAAAAATTTGAATTGTGTGTGTGGAGCACACTCCCTTGTACAATACCCGTCTCAGTTTTCTAGTAGGTGGATATTACCAAGTGGCAACTCTATACTGAGTTTCATTGTTATAAGGCATTTAGTCCTAAAACTATTTGAAACCACAAGTTTGACTTATATGGGTGGTGCCATGCCCACTTGCCCAATGCTCACTCAATTTTTCCAGTCAAAGGACAGGACTAAATAGTGTGTTATTACCGAGTTTCAATGATGTGTGACTAATAGTTCGAAAGTTATACCAAAAATTTGGGCAGTCGAAAAAATGCTATGCCCTTTATCAAACACCCATAAGATTTGACCAGTGAAACGGCACATGTAAATCGAGGACGAATACTTAATTCCAATGCTGTGCGACCTATAATTCCAAAGTTATTCGATATTGCAGGTTTTGTTTCCATGCCCCCTTGTATAACGCTCGGCTTATCACTTGTAACTAGTTTACTTTGTTTTTTTTTTTTTTATTGTCAATTCAATTATTGCCTATTTTTGCAAAAGGTGGTGACATGGAAAATGTACTAAATTTTGCAAGAAGTCAATCTACCAAACAAGTCATGGGTCACCTGTACGGCATTTAACAATCTGCCCAGCTAGCCAAGTCAGTGTGAATACCCCTTATGTGTTTATTGTCAATCTTCATTGTAGAATACGAAGATCTTCGTGCAGCTTGTTTTGTCGATGATTTGTTTCCTAAATTGTTTTGTAACGCTACTTTCATTTTTGTTTTTGTTTCATAACTCAAGGAATTATCGAAAAACACCAGACATTAATTCCTCATCCAGGTACCATAACTGATTCTCAAGTTTTTTTAAATATTTTTTTGATACATCGGGGCTGACTTTTTCGTACTTCCACAGCTTCTGTTTTTATATTATTATAAGCTGTAGGGTTGGGCATTTTAGTTCACCACAAAGATCGCTATTTTCAGATCAATCGTATGTAATGAACTAGTTCGTTCATTTAGTTCTTTTAGTTCGTTAGTTCGTTTTGTTCATTGCATGTTTTACTTTGTTTGTTCTCTTAGTTCGTTAGTTTTTTTGTTCGTTTGTTCTTTTAGTTCGCTAGGTCTTTAAGTTCGATTGGTCTTTTAGTTCGTTTCGTGAACTACACTGAACTAGTTCACATAGTTCATGAGTGGGAATCGTTCAATTGAACTAGTTCGTTCATGAACTACTCAAGCCTAATAAACTGTCCTCTGAGCAGTGTTGCCAGAGAGACGAACTGAAATTTACCACTATTTGGGAAAAAATTTACCACTTTCGGAAAAAAATTAACTTTTCCCAAAATAAAAATATTAAAAAATTTTTAAATGATTAAACACCGTTATAATTTTTTTGTTAGTAAACATATATTTATAAAGGAACAGCAAAAACATGAAAAATAACATTTGTATCATTCATACACTGAAAAGTAACGCTGATCCGAGAACCGCTCCTATTCTGGACGTATTCTCAGCGGATTTCTTCGAGAGAGTATCACCAACTGACAGCCGCTTTGATTCTGTTCGGGCTCTTAAGCTGCTTGTGAGTATGTTCAGAGAAGTAACAGTGCTGCCAATAACTCAAAATATTAACAAGTCTAAAAAAATTATTATTTTCGCAATTTACCACTTTTGGTCAAAAATTACCTTTTTTACCTCTGCCCAAAAAAAAAGTCAAAAATTACCTCAATTAGGGAAATTCACCTCAATCTGGCAACACTGCCTCTGAGCGAGAAAAGGTTCAAAACTATTCTAGCAATTTTTCGAAATATGATAAAATCAATTAAAAGAAGTGTACTCAATATTAAAAAATGGTATCAATCTAATCGTTTAATTCTAAACAAAAATATTATCTACAACTCGATTGAATACAAAAAGAAAAAAAAGCACTTGAAATCCCTATTTTGCAAGAAAAGAAAAACAGTTTCTGTTCGAAGAGATTAACGAACAAAAAAAAAAATTAACGAGTTTGAATTAAACTATAAATTTCAAGATCCTGGAAGTATTTTAAGTAAAACACAAGAAAATTCATATTGATGTCTCTTTTTTAAGTTGAAAGTTAAAACAATTTTTTATTTTACGGCTTTTGAAATTTTAAAATATTCTTTAAGCTCTTCGAGGTACATCTAGGAACCATTCTTTTAAATTTTCAAGGATTCGTGTTTAATTGGGAAATCCTAGTTTTAGAAAAGTCTCGCGTTCCTTAACATTTTAAAGCTTTGGGCAAATGAACCGGTCTAGTGCACATTCTTTGATTTTTCTATGATACTCAAAGTCTTTGATTTTGATTATATAGGATTATTATAAGAAAATCCTTTTAGAAAATTATCTGATGAAGTATTAAGTATTAAAAATTTTCAAATATTAAAATAACAGAAATACTTTTTAGAAATAAAGTTGTTTAAATCCTAGTACATGCCTCCATATTGAGTAGGTCGTCTATCAGTTCCTGTGAGATTTGCAATAAATACATAAATACAAAATATAGATACAAAAAAAAATTTTTCCTCTACAACTTTATGTACGAGTTAATCTCATTTTATACTTTTTATGTTTAAAATAAAATAATAAATATGTAATTCTTTTTCCTCAACTTTCTACTCACCTAAAAACACTAAAATTTAATTTCTTTTTAGGCTGAGTTACAAGGAATTGAGTTTATTTTTTAAATCAGCCTAAAATAAAATTCAGTACAAAAATTTCATATGCATGTCAAGCTATTCCTCTGTTTTTGTCTCACGCTTAAATCAACTCGATTCACTGTGCACGGTATTCTTATACCAACCGTATCTTGTCTACAAAGCTTTAAGCTTTCGTCGATCAAATGTGCTCGCAAATTAAAATAGTCAAAACAAATAATGTTATTTTAAGCTCATAGAGAAAAAAGAAAAACAAAAAAGATTTGCAGTGGCAATCAATAATATCAAAAATTAGATTTTATGAATGGAACCGGGTTTTTAATTTTTTTTTGTGTTTTTTTAAACTAGCAGACATTATGATATAATTGCTAACATAGATTTGGAGATAAAAAGATTAAAACAATTATATATTTTGATAATGTGTTTTGTACACTAAATGCTTACATTTTGTAATTAAAAATATTAGAGCTAATGTTGTGCCAAATGAAAGAGGAATGATGAAGCAAAAGTAGAAAGATGACAACTAGTGTTGTTCAGTTAATTGAAAGGAAAACAACCGGTTTCTGTGTGAAATTGAATCCCAAATAAAAACTAAGGATCTGAAAATGTTTGAAATGTAATGCCATTAAAGTGAAATGATCTGTACTATTGAGATTTTAAAAAATTTTTTAAAAAAATCTTTTCTGTTATTGAAAAGCCAAGAAAAAAAAAGTCATAAAATGTTCCAAAATCTCTTTCTACCGATTACTAGGTATCATTTAGGTGTTAAAATCACAGATTTTATAGCAAACAATGTTGTTAAAAATACCAGTTTAAATATAACCCGCAGCTACGTTTAAAATTCTGCATAATAACAGAATTTTTTTCGGTTCAATGACTTTCGCTGAGCAGATCAGCTAATCTTCTAGGCAAAATTGTGCCAAACTTGTTTTGTAAACTATGTTAATATAAATGAATAAGAAATTAAAAAAAAAAAAAATAAAAATAAAAATATCAAATCCAATATAATATCTAGGTCAATTTGGTTACTTTCAGAAACCCGACGCGTCACGCTAACTCAAATTTAACTCAAACCGTTACACCCAAACAAAATTATTGATAGATATTGCTTGATGGTTGGATTTGGTCAATTCTCTGGAGCATTAATTGAAATTAAAGAAAAATTCTTCAATGACGCAGCACTAAACAAGGAAAACAAGAATAATACCGATGTATCAATAGCTACTGCCCTTAATTTCTTTCGGCTAAATACTTTATTACTCGTAGATACCTATACTCTTCATGAGTACTTTCAATTCATCTAAATTTTTTTTGTAAGCTTAGATTTCGTTATATAAGCTTAAAGTTCTTAACCTAAAAATAAAAATGTAGCTCTTCTCATGGTACAAGAAATTTAGATAAATGATAGAATAGAGAGGAGAAGATATGCTTATTTTAAAACGGATCAGAAATTTTTATGGATTTTATTAAAATAACGACAAAAGCTCTAAGGTTCCAAAAAGAGAGAAGAAGAAAGTTCACTAATATAAAGTTTAAGGAATATGTTACTTTTTCTCTATTTAATGTAGTGATGATATACACTTCGTTAGTAATAAGTTTAAAAGAATAATTTAAAAAGTACCATGGTAGAATAACAGAGGTAGTCTCGCAGCTGAAAATCCTCTCTCGCTCTGAGTCAAAACTATCAAAATCAATACAAATAGTTTTACGCATTGTAGAATAAAACAAAGTAGAGTTGTGGCTGAGGGTCAATAAATAGAATTGTCAAAAAATCACCGAACAACGAACAACAGCAAAAAAAAGCATAAAATAATTCTAATTGACTGTAACAATTTTGACTCAGGATGAGATAGTATTTTCAGCCGCGATACTACCTTATTTTTTCTACCATAGTTTTAAGTTTTTTTTCACTGTTACTCATTGACCGGTGTTTTTTACAATTCTGACTCTCAGCCGTGCAAATGCTCTGTTTATTATAAATTTATTGCTTATAATACTTGGGAAAGTACTAATGAAGGAAAAATGTTTTTGAGTATAAAGCTCCTGAATGAAAGCTATATAACTCTTTAACTTTTAATGCCCAATAACTTTGAAATCACTTTTTATAGGTAAATACCTCTTATACTCTAATACCTCTAATAAAAAATCTTGGATTTAATTTTTAAACTATTTTCGATTGGGACACGATTAAAAAAAAGAAGAATATATATTATTTCAAAGAAGTTGAATTTTCCAAAAAATTTGAATTCTTAAATAAAAATTCACAAAAATGAAAAATATTTTTCCGATCTCACCCGGATATGAACCTGCACTAATTTTGTATAAACATAAGTGCTCAACACGTTCGGCTAACAACACGAATTTTGTGTATCCATGGTAGGTACCTTACAGCTCTTAAAATAAGCTATGATCTCGTAAACCAAAAATAGTTCAAACCAAAATTTACTCCCTCATTCTGTATCACGAAAAAGCACACCAACGATAAGTAAACCACGAGAAGCAATCTATTTTTTTATGAAAGAAGCTATATCGTTTCCTTTTTGTCGTTTGTGCCTTATTTCGTGATACAGCATGATGCTGTTAGTCTTTTCCAAAAAAGACTTGGATTAAAAAGTAGTCTAAGTTTTTAACCGTGTATAACCATATTAACCAGAGTAAAAATAACAGTAAAAAAAAATAATCCAAAAAAAATTAATTATAAAGAAAATTAAATTAACATAATTAACAACTGAAACATATATCAACAAAATTAGGAATATATTAGGATAAACTATTTTATTTTAACTGAAAGCTTTCTCTTTTTCGTAGTGCAGAAATACTCATGTGTAAACAGTTTATTCAAAACTATTAGTTCCAATTTCTTGCTTATATTGCTTGGATTTTTATTTTTTATTTTAATTCTATAGAGTTCAACCTATATATTAGCAGTTACATCCCCCATTTCGGGACTTGGAGATATTTGAGATATCATGTGCGAAAAATTACTTTTAGGGTTTCTTGTGAGGTTATATACAGCTCTCGGAATGATTTTGGAAATCTTTTCTACGAAATGTTATATTAATTATTAACATACTCTTCCCTTTCAACATGAGCTGTTGAATGACCATTTTCTAATGAAATGTACAGAAATGGGTTATGTAAAAAAACTATACATAACCTCGAAATAAGTCTAAAAGCCATATTTGGGGTATAATACATGACATTTCACAAAATCCTGAAGTTGTAACTGAAACAAAGTTGAGATTCTAAAAAAGGAGGTCCAAGCCTAATAATTTATAATAATAATAATAAATATAATTGTCAATAACCTACGAATGAGGATGTTACAAAAGCCATTTCCGGTTATATCAGATAATGTATAATAAATATATAATAATATATATTTCACATTGTATGTATGAAAATTCACAAAATCCTGAAGTCATGAATAAAAGGAGTATAGATCCGAAAATAGGAGAACTAAATCCCCTAATTACCTATAAGCTACGAGAAAGGTTGTACAAAATAGCCATCTTCTAAGTATATTGCCTCAAATTCCTAAAGTTATGGAGTTCAAATTTGAAAATAGTTAGAAGTGCCATTTCCAGGTATTCAAATTTCACCAAATGCTGAAGCCAAATGGATAAACGGAGTTCAGATTCTCTAATAGGAGGTCTTAAACTCCGTAATTACCTATAACCTAGGTTTAAAAAAAAGTAATTTTCCATGTGTATTACCTCAACTTTCAAAAAACCCTGAAGTTGTGTATAAATATTAAGTCAGATTTGAAAATAGAATGGCCCAATTCCCATAACTACCTATAGCCTTCTACGGAGGATATAACAAAAAAGCCATTTCCGTGTATATTAAATCAAAATTCACCAAATCCTGAAGAAGCAGAGTTCAAATTTGAAAATAGAAGTGTCAAAACCCCGTAATTATCTATAACCTACGAGAGCGGTTTTACAAGAAACTCATTTTCAAGGTGTATTGCCGCGAATTTCCCAAAATCCTGAAGTTGTGGAAAAAACATGGTACGGATTTGAAAATAGAAGGGCCAAACCCCGTAAATACCTATAGCCTCCGACAGAGGATATTAAATAAAAAACATTTTCCGGGTAGTTTACATCAAATTTCACAAAATTTTGAAGTTATTGATAAGATAAAGTTCAGATTTAAAAATAGAAGGCTCAAACCCCCATTATCACCTAAAATACCATTAATTTTTGTGTTATCTATGCATTGACAAAGAAATTTGTTGCAGAGATAGATACAGTCTATACAGTCGTTTTATAAAATATTGGCTCCATTTTAAAACAGTTGGGAAGACTAAGAATGGTAACGAATATTAATTCATTTGGGATAAATTATGTAATTGACTCATGAAAAACCGTTTAAAAGCGTGGTGGTAATTTTAAAACTCCTAATATTTGGGTACTTCAGCGGTGGCCGTAGCCGTTACCGTTTACGTGAGTGAATTGTTCGTTCCCAACTTTACAAATATGGATGTCCGTGGTTCGAATCCCTCATCCGAACACAAATTGTTTTAATTGAAATTAATTTTTTTATCATTTGGCGTCACCTCAGAGATTACCCTCTGTAATGCCTTGTAAAGCTTATTAGGAAGTTGCATATTTGCTACTTTCCTGCCTTTGAGCTTAAAAATAAGTGAAAATTGATTCCATGTATGAAGAAACTGATATTTCTCTGGTGAAATCGGTCAAAATAGATCTTTATTTTCTTAACCACTTAAAAGTAGATACAAACTATCAAGGAAAATCGCGCCCTAATTTGCCCCTTCTTAAATAAAAATGATTTTCATCTGAAAAATTGGAATATGTACAGCAAAATAAGTCAAAATAGCCGATCGGAAGGTATATAAAGCAATCTTTTCACAGCGCCGCATTTTATGTCACAAAGATCTAAGAAAGTTTTAGAACAATAGCAGTAAATATGGTCATTAATTGATTTTAAGCTGTAATAAAAAGCAACAGTCTATTCATAGGTATAGTCTGCAATACGTTCTATGCATTCACCATGGAATGACACCTTTTTCATTACAAATTAATGATAAGTTTCTTTAAATGCTGAAGTGAATAAAGGAAACAACTGAGCCATCCTAAATATAAAGAATAGAGTGAAAAATATACAGGTGAGAAAAGATTTGAAGAAGTCACTGGACCTTTTTGGATTTTGCTATCATTAGTCGTCACCTAAACAACAGTTACAATAAGCAATACACAATATTGCTGAAAAGAAAACAACAAAAAATTAAAACAAAGCAGAAATAATTTCAAAGAATGCAGCACACACCGAATGCATACAAATTGATTTGGAGTGCAACTAAAGGCATGCTACTGACCATTATATGTTTGTTAAGGCCAAAAGAAAAACAATATAACAAAAATGCAAAAACAATACATATATAACTGAAAAAAGGACATCTCACTAGGCGAGTGAGCGAGATTTTATCGTTTGAACTAACGGATTTTTATAAAAACCTGGTCGAGACAATCGGATTGACGGCGCCACCTTCTTTAAATATTTCATTGCTACCTGCACTGTTGCGCAGTCTGTTATGGCCTCTGCTGTAGACCTTGTTTTTTTTCTCACCTTGTGTCTCCGACTGACTTCTCGAATGCTAATCTGCGAGTGCGGGCCATAAATATTCAACAAGGCACATTAAAAAAAAGTACCATCATTATGAGATTTAATTTTACTTTCTGCAATTTGCTTTCCACTTTTCAGTACTTTCCTATTTTATCCTTAAAAGTTGACTTAAGCAAAAATTAGGGTGTAACTAATGTAGACACCGGCTTTCAGCTAAGCCTGCTGGCGATTGATTGCAAGATCCTGCTGCGATCAGTGATGCATTAAGTGGGTTTGACTCTAAGGATTTGATGTTTGATACTGAAGACCTACAGCAGCATGAAAGTACAACTAAACTGTGCATATTTAATGGCTATTTTCTTACTTTTCCTTTTATTAAAATTAATGAATAGTCACTAAGTCAAAATTTTGTAGATAAAATTCTGTGATTTTGAGCAGACTGAAAATTTGGTTGAAGGTCTCATTTCGAATGCTGGGTATAAAATCAAATAAATTATTTATAACCATTTTAAGAAAATTATTGAAATTTTTTACTTCGGTGAATTGGTTTCGGCTTCATTTGTTGGAAATTCCAAGCGTAGTCAGTCAGGTTATAATTTCATATTTCATATTTCGTATATCATATATCATATTTCATATTTCATATTTCATATTTCATATTTCATATTTCATATTTCATATTACATATTTCATATTTCATATTTCATATTTCATATTTCATATTTCATATTTCATATTTCATATTTCATATTTCATATTTCATATTTCATATTTCATATTTCATATTTCATATTTCATATTTCATAATTCATATTTCATATTTCATATTTCATGTTTCATGTTTCATATTTCATATTTCATATTTCATATTTCATATTTCATATTTCATATTTCATATTTCATATTTCATATTTCATATTTCATATTTCATATTTCATATTTCATATTTCATATTTCATATTTCATATTTCATATTTCATATTTCATATTTCATATTTCATATTTCATATTTCATATTTCATATTTCATATTTCATATTTCATATTTCATATTTCATATTTCATATTTCATATTTCATATTTCATATTTCATATTTCATATTTCATATTTCATATTTCATATTTCATATTTCATATTTCATATTTCATATTTCATATTTCATATTTCATATTTCATATTTCATATTTCATATTTCATATTTCATATTTCATATTTCAAATTTCATATTTCATATTTCATATTTCATATTTCATATTTCATATTTCATATTTCATATTTCATATTTCATATTTCATATTTCATATTTCATATTTCATATTTCATATTTCATATTTCATATTTCATATTTCATATTTCATATTTCATATTTCATATTTCATATTTCATATTACATATTTCATATTTCATATTTCATATTTCATATTTCATATTTCATATTTCATATTTCATATTTCATATTTCATATTTCATATTTCATATTTCATATTTCAGTTCGCTCGTTGCTTTCTTGTCGTACTGACGTCTTTTAATCTTATAAATTTCAAAGTTTTCTTTAAGTCAATTAATAAATAAAATTAAAACTATATTTGGTTCATCATTTTTGCTGGGTCTTCTTGTAGCGTGCCAGCATTCATATAAATCCTTTTTACAAAAAATTTAATATAAACATTATTTTATTATTTGTGCGAGAGCGAATTATTATATTCTTCTTGCACATATTCTTCGAAGTAATCGCTTAATTTCATTGCTTCTTTTTTTTTTCTTCTTTTAACTACAAACAGGTTTTCTGTGTGCAAGTGAGTGAGAGTGATTGTTTTTTTATTACACTTGCTCATCTGTTTTTTGCCTGTTTTGTTTTGTTATTATTTCAATAACCAGGGCTGCACTTAATAACTTTACAGTGTTTATTAAACTGTTTTATTGAAAAACCAAGTATCTTCTTTTTTGTGGTTTCTTGCATTTTATTAATTTTTTACATTTAAAATGTTCTGCAGTTTCCGTAATTGTTCTATAAAAGACGAATCCGACCGCGTGGTAAATTGCTGGTTGTGCGATTCGTTTTTCCACTTCAAGTGCGCATCGTTGAATGCAAGAATTTATGACGCAATCAACGAAGGCAAAGGACTTCGTTGGTCATGTATTGATTGCAGGTCTACGGATGTTGATATCCTTAAGCTTATTAGACAATCTAGAAGAGGCTTCTTGGAAGTGTCGAAAGATTTAGAGGCGGCTCAGGCCAGATTAGCAGAATTTGAAAGTTTGTTCAAAAAGTTCAAGGTCTTGGATGAAGCTTCTGCGTCTCCAAAACGAAAGCGAAGTAACAAAAATCTTCGAAGCTCAGCAAAATCTACTGCAATAGCCTTGCCTTTGTCCTCAAATATTGAACCTATTCCACCTGCCTCAGTTTTACCACCTGAAGGACCTCAGAAAAAGTCTATTATTACAAATCAGAGTACTGATCAGCTAACGCCTACTAACGCTGCAGTCTCAGTTGATTTAACTTTAACTATACCTTCTTCAGCAGCTCCTGTAAAAGATAGTTCTCCTTCTGTTGTGAAAAAAACATATGCTCAGACTTGTGCTACTAATGTTTCTCCTAGTATTGCTACGAGTAATAATATTGTTTCTTCCTCTTCTAGTTCGGTTTCTACTGGAGCTATACCGAAGCAAATATCAAATAGCAGCAATAAATTACCTGATCATAAGGAACTTGTAGTTATTCCGCCAGCAAAATGTATATTTGTTTCTCGCTTTGCAGTTGATACATCAGAAGGTGATATCTTATATTATTTAAACTCTAAGTTAAACCTTCTTAATAAGAAGATTTCGGTTCACAAACTAAGATTCTCTTATCAGCGCACTATTTCTTCTTTTAAAATTACTTTGCCTAGTGATATCTTCAATAATGTTCTGGATCAAGGTTTTTGGCCGGAAAATACTTTGGTGCATGAATTTATTCAAAAATCACCGCCTCAAACTTCACTGGCTATCTTACCTGTTCACAGCGTGAATCCAAAAAACTAGATTGTTGCCTTCAGTTCCTAGCCTTATATCAGAACGTTCGTGGTTTAAATACTAAACTTACAGACTTACACATTTTAAGCCATAATCTTCATTTTGACATTATTGCTTTCAGTGAGACTTGGCTTAAACCTAGTACTTTAAATACTGAAATTCTGTCTAACAATTTTAATATATACCGCAAAGATAGAAACTCTATTGCTGGTAATTTTTGCAATGGTGGTGGCGTGTTAATTGCCGTTAAATCTTCTCACTTTTCACAAGAAATATTAATATCTGAGTCTTTAGAAATTGAATTTTGCTGTGTTCTTGTAAAGTTTGGTACTTTGAGAATTTATGTCACATGTTCATATATTCCTCCACTTTCTAGTGTTGAAGTGTATGGAAAACATTTGGCGTCGATTTATAAAATTTGCTCACAACTTCAGCCTTACGATCATATTTTAATAACGGGTGACTTCAACCTTCCGAATGTTTCCTGGAACTGCTGCACTGAAAATTCTGCAGTGCTCTTGCCATCTTCAGAGTATTCATCCGATAACTCATTTTTAAATGAGCTTTCGAGCCAGGGGCTTTTTCAAATTAACTGCCACTATAATAGAAACAACCGCTTGTTAGACCTTATTTATTTTTATGATAGTAATATTATTTCAGTTAATAGGTCTGATCCACTTGTGTATCCTGAAGACGCACACCATCCAACTACGGAAATCACACTGAATTTTCCTAAACAATCTATATCAAACCGTATTCAAAATCCTTCATATTTCATATTTCATATTTCATATTTCATATTTCATATTTCATATTTCATATTTCATATTTCATATTTCATATTTCATATTTCATATTTCATATTTCATATTTCATATTTCATATTTCATATTTCATATTTGATGTCAAACAAGTAAAAACTAAAAATAAATTTAGTTAACATCTAATGGTAACGATGATAACGAGGATAAACACGGTTTGTTTATCGAGAATTTTGAAAGTTTACTTGTATAACTTGTTCCGAGAAGATCACGGTACCAATACTGTAACGTTTTTAATTTATTACATGTTCATTTATTGAATTCCTTTATCGATTGCTGAGTTATTTTTTATTTGCTGTCTAACCATTACACCCTATAATCCAAATTCCTAAGATTCAATCATCGACCAATCATTGTACCTCAAACTCTTGTTAATTTTCTTTTATGAAATAATTGACAGAGTATCTAATCTAATAAACTGTTATTATAATCAATTTCGTTTTTCGTTTATGCGATCTTCAGTAAATTGTTATCAATAAATCACCATTGAAAACCGTTGAGCACCTGAGCACCCCATAAATTGAATGACCTTCCTTAAGATTGAACTAGCCACGGAAGAGTTGCTTGCTGGCCACTGCAACTACTTCCTGTTGTTGTACACCCAGTTGCCTCATACTATACCAGGTTGAATTTTCACCGAACTTGGTCTGGACCAAACAAAGACGGACAGACACGCTAATGAAACTATAAAGTTTGCTGCAGCTTAGCTGAATTCGATCGTAAACGATCCGAACCGATTGAGTGCATATAAAAGAACTTTTGCAGATCGACTAGAGAAACTTATCTGCTAATTGCTTTAATGAAAATTCGTGTTCAGTTACCCAAAAGCCAATTTGACTAACTTGGCAGAGAAGCTGCACAGCGCACTGTAAGTTGACTTAGCCCGATATGTAAACCAGCAACAAGTTGTAGGCAGCAGCAAATGGTCTGGAAATCGGGGGCGGACACCGCATGGCTAGGCAAGCGCAGTGCCCAATATTAAAGAAATATTGTTGCATCTAGTCAGTCGTTGGTTCGTCCATGGTTTGTGTGCGTTCAGCTGTGCTGCATGTTAAAATAATTACATGCATAGCTTTGGTGGCTTTGCAATAGGGAAGCGCGTTATCTAAGTTCTCATCCTGTATGGTCGGTCGGTTGGTCGACTGACTGGTCGGCTGGCTGAACAGGCTACTTCGAATGGGCGTTAGTGCTGCAGCATACCGCGATTCAACAACATCAATAAGAGAGCAGCAACGAAAAACGGTTTGGATGAATTATGAAAATCGTTGCGAATTAAGTCAAGACACCACACCGTACAAGAGCACCGCCAATAACCAGGACAACAACAACTGCAACAATAACAAACAATGGTTACACTGTCTGTCCAGCTATTTGAGCTGCTTCCTTGGTTCATGTTTTGAACTTTATGGTTTGGTTTTTTTTTCTTTTTTCTCAAATGAAGATGATCAATTTAAATATTTCGCCCGCTTTTTTACTACGTGCAACCCACCCTCACTCCACTCCAGACTGCCAGCACCCACCTTAACATGGCTCACAACAATTGAGTTAAATTTGTTTGTTGCAAGTTTTTGTTTTTGCTGTTTCGGTAAACGCCCTGACGTAACGCCCGTTGGTGAGCACCGTGCAATCGATCGCACGCAGAAGCTGCCGCTACTCTGTTTGCTACGGACGACCATCCTCTGTATCTCGTTAAGGCTTAGCCAGAAGAGAAGTTCGTTCGGGCCAGAGGTTCTTCGTTCACATGCTGGTCGCCGCGCATGCTTAGCCGCGATTATCTAAATTGCATACGAAATTATTTTAATTAAAAATCTAATTTTTTATTTTGTGCAAAAATGTTTAACATATTCCAGCCAGCTCAACGATCGTCACAGGTACAGGCCAGCAGGATCGCGTTGCGTTTTTATTCCCATGTGAAAAGCATGAATTTTTCTATGGTTCTGTACTCATTGATCTTGTTTATTTGTATGGCTTTGAGACGCTTATTTGTGGCTATTAAAATGAAATTAGCTGAATTTTATAACATGGAAGAAGCCGCTCAGGAGTAGTATGTAGCATATGCTGCCTAGACTGTCTGCAGTTAGAACTTAAACACATTGAAGGTGTGAAAATGCGTCATATGGTTAAAGTTAAGGTGAAGAGGATCGGTGTTTTATTTTAAAAATTATTTGACTGGTTTGGTTATGTTTACGTAATTGTAGCGGTATTCATGATTAATGATGTTTAATTGAAATCAACCCGCCAAGAGAAGAGCAGCAGCAGTATAGGTTCAAATTACGAATTCCATCGCTTGAATGCATGCTGAACTATGAGAAGTATTCGAAGGTGTTAATATTTCAAAGAGAATTTTCTCTTTTTACGACTCGATTTTCACACAAGAGCGAAACTGTGACATCTCTGAAGGTGTTTTAATCTTCTCTGATAATGATAAGCTTATGTTTATTTATTTCACTACGTTTATTACGCCCATAAGGGCGTGTGGATTGAATAGAAATATTCTGATCAGCGGTTCAACTGTCGATTTGGCCATATCCGTTCACGTTTATAGCCATAAATTTGAAGCTATCGTAATGAAAATTGATGCATAAGTTTTTTCTAAAAAATAAATATTATAACAGAAAGAACGTCCAATACAAAGTGATTTTATGAAAACGGTAAAATCTCTCCAAATTCCATAAAAATTAATCAAATGAATTGAAATACATGATGACTTTATAAATAAATTGAATGCACATAAGCTTTAATTTTCGCTGCCCACCTTTTGTTTGAAATTTTTTAAAATCGAATGGAAATTCATCTACCTCTCATAGAAATGTACTACGTCATCAAAATGAAATAGTAAAACCTTTGTAATTTCCAAAAAATTTAATGTATTAAATTGATATCTTACACGTAAGCTGTAAGAGTACTTTTAGTTTGAAATTTGGAAAAACTGGATTGAAACCGCGCCTATCCCAAATACAAAGTGACGTCATTAAAATAATAAAACCTTCATACCTTGGCTTATACTTCAGTACCTGTGTTTGGAACATTTTGCTTCTGTCAAGCCGAAGACTCCTTGCTATCTCTTGATAAAGAGATAGTTAGAGATAGTAGGAAAGGATATGTTTTTATAGACCAACTGTACAATTAAAAAATTAAACTTTAAATATTTAAACCGAAAGTCTTCTGGAAAACACATTGCTGAAATATAACGATGAAATTTCAGGTTTCAAAAATTTCGGAAATGTACAGTTTTTCTTTTTCTTTAGATATAGTTTTTAAAAAGTCGGTTAATTTGGGTTCAATTCTCAACAGCTATCAAGACTACTCGTATGTAGGCTGCTACTTATATTTCGGGATCATTCCAGTCAAACTGACGTACAGTAAGTAGTTTGTCTTGTGGACAAAAATAAAAAATTTTGTTGTGAAAAATTTTAAAAAATGGGTATCATTGTAAAGGAAATACTCCAAGTAAGAAGAATTGAAATATTCAGTTCAATAAAATAATGTTTGGAGAAACTACACCTACCCAGCAGTTATTTCGGAGTCAATTGAGAAAGTGAACTAGTTCATTTCTAGCGCAGTTCGGAGCAGACTTGAAAAACTACAAAAGGAGTTCAGTGTAGAACGGTTCACTTTGCTTTTGTTTTCAAAAGTATTGCCGAAAAAAATAAACGCATTCTGGGTATTTTTTAAATTAAATTTTGTGTTACTTTTAAAAAATAAAAATTTTTATAGACATTTATGAACGAAATATCTTCTTTAATAAATCTTGTGGATGGAAAAGATAGTAAAAATCAGGTCTTTAGGACCTTTGCTGCAGGACACTCAATTTTTACACTTTTTTAAAATTTTCCTAATGCAACTAGATCAAATATGGGGAAAAGTAGTGTTTATGGGACATTTGTCTTTTCCTATGACATCTACCCACAAAAAGCGTCAGTTCGTTCAATGTTATAGGGTATTGTAGTGGAACTAGTACTGGTCCTTTTTGGAACTGGTTCAGAACTATTTTAAATTTGGTTTACTTTTCTGCTGGGTATTTAAATTCGATACTTTATTACATTTTTTTATCGTTCAATTTTTGTTTTCGAGCACTTAGACAAATTTTGTTTTTGTTTACTCATTTCTTAAGATATTAAATTATTTTTAAATTTCTCTTAAAGTAAAAATATTATAAAAAATTATTTTTGCTATTAAGACGAAAACTATAAAATCGAATGTCAACGACTTTTCAAAAATTGATAAAACTTGAGTAAAGTTGAAATTTTTTTGAAATTTATTAGGGACCGAAAAATATTGTTAGTATGTTTTATTATCTTTTAGAATCCATGAAAAGATTCACTGAATTTTACTGATTCTTTGGGAAACCTCATTTTCAAAAATGGTCCAAAATTGCTATTTCACAGAAATTTTCTTTTGCCATTGCATTCATTTGCATTAGAAATGTAAAAAATAAGAGAATGTTTTAGAGTCTTTTCTTTCAATTAACATTAAAAAAATTCACCGAATTTACTGAACTCTAGCAAACTTGTAATACAAACTTAAAATCAAAATATAATACAAGTATGAATCAATATGAAAACTCCTGTTTATAATTAATATAGGTCTAAGAGGGGTATTCCTAGGGCTTAACCGATTTCGACCATTATTAATACACATCGCCCATTTCAGATTGAGGTAACCATGTCCGATTTGGCTTAAAATTTATTTTTAGGTTGGTTTTTTGTTAAGAAAACCAATTCCGGAGTTTAAAGTTTCAAAAATTTTTTTTTGCGGAGCCACAGCCATTCGAATGCCAAAATAGGGCCTATTTTTAGACAACATAGCTCAGTCAATGTAAATCTCATTTTATTAACTAAGGTATCATAGGAATAGTTATCTCCTCTTTTTTAAGGATAAAATATAAAACTTTTAAAAAAATGGCTGAAAATTGACCCATTGCTTGGGTCAATTTTGACGATATAAAATTAAGGTGTGCTCTTGAAGGGTTCAGAAGTTATGGCGTAAAAAGTACAGTGTTAAAGAATTTTCAATAAAAATGAAAACAAAAAAAATAAGTTGCTGGTATGGCATTAAACTTTAAAATTAAGAATGGGCCAACTTACTGCAATTTTTCCATAAGTTTTATATTTTTCCCTTAAAAAAAAAAGAAAATAACCTTTCCAATGATACCTTATTTACAAAAATTGAATTTAAATTGACTGAGCTACGTTGTTTCAAAATACACCCTATTTTGGCCTTGAAAAATGGTTCTAAAAATTTATAACTTTGGATTTGGTTTTCTAAGCAATAAACCAATCTAGAAACAAAATTTGAGCCAAATCGGAGATGGTCAGTGCGACTGATAGGTCACCTAAATCTGAAATGGGCGACATATATTGGACTATTTTTTTAGAATTCTGACCAATTTTCGTTAAGATCGGTCAACATTTGTATATACCTCCAATAAATAATCATGTAAATCATTATATAGATCCAAGGTTGTACCTCTAGGGTCTAACCGATTTTGACAGTTTTTAGTACACATCCATTACATTCTTTTTCTATTATTCTGACCGAGTTTCATTAAGATCGGTAAATTGTAAGTACTTCCCATACAAAATCATGTAAACAATTAATTGAGAACAACGTTTGGTACCCCTTAGGGACTGACTGATTTTAAAATTGCTTTGTGACAACAGTTTTTAAAATTAGTAGCTTAGTAGCTTAAACTATCCAAGTATACCAAATTTTATTATCATAGGACAACTCTTTCTATATTTGTCCAACTTTTGTGCAGGCTCAGTCTACTGTGTGACGTTTCCACTTAAAAGTTTAACATTTTTTAGTTCATACGCACTTATACAACTTTTTGGTCTACGTATGGTTATTGTGTTGTTAACAGTGCTTTTAAAATTTTATTTCATGAAAAAAATTGAATTAATACGTGAACATTTTTGTGCGATTATTTTTTAAAATTTACGACGTGAATTATCTCAAGATGAGTTCATTTATGAACTCAATTCGAAACTGTGTGCGCACTGATTATGCTTGATCGTAACGTGACATATCGTGAGATTGCGGCATCTCTGCACGCAAAGAAAAAAAAAGTTTATCATCAGTTTGCCGCAAACGAACTTCGTTTCGTTATTTGCAAACGTTGTCATAATAAAAGTCAGTTGCGAGAAACGCGTCATTTAGTTGCAGGTTATTAATTTTGTTTGTCATATACCCGAATGATTTCTAAATTGTAAAAATTAAAAAATTTGTTTCTCCCAACTGAAAACTTTCTTTGTTTTTCCCTTCGTTGTATACACACAACGCTTATAATTCAGAGTTACTTTATGGACAAACTGTTCTATATAAGTAAATTGGTAATTTGCTTAATACGCGGACGGAGATAGCAACGGAGGTGCGATCCATAAGAAGACGGACGGACATAGGCGGAAAGACTATTAATATAATAAATACACTAAGGGAAAAAAATATTAAATTTATCCAAAAACTTTTTTAATTTATCCAAAAAGTGAGTCATTTTTGCACCAATAACGCATTTGATAAAATCGACTACGTAAATATTTAAAATTTAATTGAATACTTTTTTAATTAAATTAAATATTTAAATATTTAAACAGAATTAATAAAAAATATATTAAAATTATGAACGAATTTTTTTAAAATATCTTTCAAATATTTACTATTTGAAAATAAACTATCGCATTTAAAGAAAATTTATATAGAAATATTGAATTTAAAAAAAACATATTTAAAGTGAATATGTTATTAATGGTTTTATGGTATTATTTTCTCCATATTGCGTTCATCAAATGCCATTGCCTGTATAATTTATTCTCGCTTCACTTTTTTCGTTCTCTAATTTATACTATTTTTGACAGTTGGTGCCCTAATATTGCACCAACTGTCAAACATAGTGTAAAATAGAGAACGAAAAAGTAATCTACAAAATATATGTAGATACAAGCAAAATATATAGGTAAATGACAACCGGTACAAGATATTACTGAGTAGATATCAAGTTGTCACTCCACCTTACATAATTTCATTTCTTTGCCAAACATGCATATTATATTGCTCTTGCAACAATAACTAAATGAGAACTATAAGACCCCCAACTGCAAGAAATATACTGCAGGAACAAAGTGCGATGCTGATGCTGCTTGTCGGAATATGTGTGTACGTGTGCGATGCTGTTGCTGCTTGCCGGCGTATGTGTGGACGTGTGCGATGCTGTTGCTGCTTGCTTGTATGGAATATGTGTGTACGTGTGTGGTATTAATAAAATTCAAATACGGGAAAAAAACGAGTTGTAAGGAAAACATTTGATTTATCCACGTAAATATTTGAATAAAATTTATACTCAGGCGTGGATAATGCTAATATGCGTTATTTCCCTTAGTGTAATAATGACCGAAATAGCTTGCGGTATAACATAACTATATATACCTATATATATAAGATATATTTTTAAGTTGACAACTGAATATTCGTTGTGGTAAATACAACTCGCAAACGAATGTAGTTTGCAAATTTTTCAGTTGCGGTGAACGAAAAATTTCTATGCGTGTGGGCATAACTTCCACAAGTATACATTTAATATGAACATGTATACATATGTAGTTGTGAAAAAATTTTTCAAGTTGGATTCCACATAATTTTACAATCGCTCAAAAAGGCTCGTGTCGATTGGTGCAAAAAAAAAAAAACGCTCAAGAAATTCAATCGCGTGTGTGTATAAAATCGTGACTGCTGGAGAATCATGGATCTATGCGTATGAGCCTGAAAGTAAACAGCATTCAACTGTATGGGTCTGTCATGATGAACCAAATCCAACAAAAGTTTTTTGAGCTTGAAGCACTGCTAAGCAAATGCCCACTTGTTTTTAAAAAAAAATTTGGTCATGTGCCCCGGTACTAGTTGAGACACGTAGAACGGTCAATTTGAAATGGTACACAATCATTTCTTTGCCCGAAGTGTTCCGTGAAGTAAGTAAAACAAGCATGTTACGACGTCGCCACGCCAGAAAAAGCTGTTGATGCGTTCAAAAACTTTATTTTGGAGGTGTCTCAAACGGAATTGGATAAATGTTATAACAAATGGTTCAAACGCATACAAAAATGTTTTAAGGGCCTCCGGGAGTTTTTCGAAAAAAATACACCTTTTTAATTTTTGTTTTTTTTGTTAGCTGTATTTTGCTTAAGACCAAATTTTTTTTTACATTATCTAAGTATAACTATTCAAGATATGTATATCTCTGACATATTGGTCCAAAAATATTAGTCGGTAAGGTACAAGAGTGCATTGCCTCGGAAGACCTTAAATTTATGGTGAGCAAATCTGGAGACTGGTTCATTTAAAAATAGTTTTTTTTCGTTTTGGATACATATTTTGTGATTTATAAACTAAAATGACCTCAACTTTGCACACAAAAAATGAAAATTTCGTTTCTACGACCGCCATTTGGTGGAAAATTAATATTTTTCAAACATCAACCATTAAACACCCAAGAACTCTTTACTGAACCGAATTTTCTTTTTTTTTCAGAGGAACCAGTCTCCAGATATCTTGCTCTCTGCATATGTATGTCTTTCGCGGCATTACAGTTTTCTGCTTCATCGACGAATATTTTTGGACCAAAATGTCAGGGATAAATCTTGAATAGTTATATTTTTATAATGAAATAAAAACGTTGGTCTGAAATCAAATATGGCTTAAAAAAAACAAAAAAAAATTTAAAAGAGATATTTTTCTCGAAAAACTCACGGAGGATCTTAATCATATAGGAGAATATTTCGAACAACAATAATTTGTAAGTTTGTAAGTTTTTAATTTTTTTTTCAAAGAAAATAGAAAATTCGGTATTTATATTTATTCCCGGAATATATGTAGCAACCCTCGTACACTGAAATATGGTTTTTTAAAATATCTCGTATAATGGAAGATCATGGTGTGATATTAATGTGTGATGGTGATTCTCAGAAACAATTTTGTTGTATGGTCACCTTTTTAATTTTAAAATTTTGAGTTGAGACAGTCTTGAACGTAATGTGTTGGAACCTAATGTCAAAAAATCGAATTCCTCAATTAATGAAATGAAATCAAAAAAATTCTCGGCATTTAAGGTATAATATGCGTGTAAATTTTTCAAAAAAATGTATTCTTTTTGCTTAATGTATTCTTTATAGTTTTAAGAATATACATAGGGTAGAAGGGGGACCATTCGCCACTTTTTTTTTTAAAATGCTCTTCAAAACAAACCAGCACTATTTATTTAAACATTTCCTCAAGTATAGAAAGTTGTATTTACTATTTTTAATTTCTCATTCTTATATCTTAACTATCTTAATAATTTATATTATTTTTTTGATGTTTTCAAAAGTTCTCTGAAGTGGCGAAAGTACCCCACCTATGGGGTACATTAGCCAATGGGGTGGGGCTGAACCGCCAAGAAAGAAAATAGAAAATAGAATAGAATAGAAAATATGGCTATGGAGGAATGAATACTTTATAAAAGTTTTTTATCGTATTTTTATTTAATATCACTGAAAAAAAAAAACATAAATATAAATTATAATTAGATAATTTCTAAAACAAAACACTTTTAAACGACTTTAAAACAAAGACATGTTATGTAAAAGTTCTTTTTTGGTATTTGCGAACCATGCTTGTTTAAACCAGGTAAGTGTGTAAATGAAACAAAAAATGTAAATATTTAGCTATTCTTCCGGTAATTTATCCACTTCCCAACTGCACTGCGGCGAATGTACCCCAGGAGCAGCCACGATGACAAAATTGCTTGTTTTTGCAAACTTTTGACCAAATCAACATGTCAGCTATTGCTAACTCATTAGTTAAATAATTCCGGAATTACATAAAAAGACAACTTTGTTCACACTTGATACCTAAGAAAGTTATAACATAATATTCTTACATATAAATATTTTTTCAGTCAAGCAAAAAACACAAAAACACGTCTGCTCGTGAATACACGCAAAGTACAACTGTCAAAGTTGAGTAGATAAAAGATCGTCGATAAATACAAAAATTATCGATTGTTTCAATTAGAAAGCTTCTTTCAGTTCTTAGATAAGGTGGGTTGGCAAATGTGCCCCAGTGGCGAATCCTCCCCCTTCTACCCTACACATTTTTAAATCAATACTTAAAAAAAATCAGAAGCTATAACGGTTTTTTTTAACCTATGTCTAAGCTCCATACAACAAATAAAAGACTTTAAACGCGATTTCCTCGAAACTAGTTTTTTAAAACGGTTCGATAGATAACTCAAAATCCATTGGTTCAATTTCAATGATTTTTTTTGCATTTTGTTCTTTATTTTGTCCTTTAAGCATCACTTCTAAATATAAATATCTGTTTTGTTTTGTGTTTTTTATATAAACAAAAAAGCGCGCGAAAATGTATCTATTTTTCGAGCTTTTTACGTCAACTTCCGCCATAATTAAAAAAAAAAAGACCCCGGGGGTCTTGCGTAGGGGGGATGCTTAATATATGGTATATGCTTTAAAATTTGATTTGAATTTTTTATTTCCGATACATGAGAAAGGCCATACCCATCGAACCGTTTTGGATGTTTTTCTTTTCAATGCCATTTTCAGCGCCCTCTATATAAAAGCCAGAACTGTATTTAAAAAAAAATTATTTTTATAAAGTATTTTTTATGTACAATAACCTGCATAAATTAAAAAAAAAAAAATAATAACTCCTTATACAAGGTGGCGCAAAAGTAATCCTCCTATCAGAAAATGCTATAAATTTTGCGAATGGCCCCTAATGTCAGTTCTGTTTTGACATTTGTGTAGTAAACACATGCGAAATACACGTTAATAAATAATGTTACGCTACACTGCTCCAGAACGCGGAATTAATCACCACCAAGAGGAAGATAATTTTTCATCAAAAATAATCATGAGTAATGAGGCCCATTTCCATCTTAGCGGGTACGTAAATAAGCAAAATTTACGCTTCTGGGGCACTGAAAATCCGCGTGTAACCCACGAAGAGCAATTACACCCGCTCAAAGTCACTGTATGGTGTGCTGTTTTCGCTGGAGGAGTCATCGGACCTTTTTTCTTCGAAGACGGTTACTGTGAATGGTGAGCGCTACAGAGCAATGATCAACGAGTTCTTTTTGCCGCAACTTGATGAATTGGGATTGGAAAACATGTGGTTCCAACAGGACGGTGCAACGGCACACACTGCACGTGCCACAACCGATATGCTGAAGGATGCATTTCCCGGGCGCCTAATCTCCCGATTTGGCGATTTGCACTGGCCAGCAAGATCGCCTGATTTGACCACTCCAGACTTCGTTTTGTGGGGCTTTTTGAAGTCGCGTGTTTATGTCAACAAGCCTCAGACTCTTGCAGCTCTTAAAGACAATATCCGTCAAGAATGTGAGGACCTATCGCCGGAAGTTTTGGCCGAAGTGATGGAAAATGCCATAAAAAGGGCTCAAATGACAATCAACTGTGGCGGCGGCCATTTACATGACATCATATTCTCGACTTGATGTAACAAATATTAAAAGACTTTTAAAGAATAAAAATAATCCACAAGAAGAATCAAAGTTTTTAATTTTTTTTTTTAAATTACAGCCAAAAAACATCGGAAGGTTATTTTTGCGCCACCTGTATCTAAAAAAAATTTTTGAAAACATCTCTTGTTTTTGGTTGTTACACGTATATTATACCTTAAAAAATTAAACAAACTAAGAGTATTGAACATTTAAAAAAACTAAAAATTATGTTTTTCTTCTTTTTAAAACCTTAGAAAATTATATTTCTTGAAATAAAAATTAAATTTAAAAATCTTTGATAAAAAAATTTGTAATAAATAATCAAAATGTTGTCATTGGAAAATAAATTTGTATGATAGTATGAATTTACTATTTAAAAAACAATTAAAGTTTTTATAAGTTCTACCAACATGGGAAAACTTTTACGGTACCCTAAAAAAAAACGAAAAGGAAATAAACCGAGTTGTAAAAATTATACAACACATCCAATCAGAAGAGTTAATAATTTGCCATGAATGGCACATGAACATGAACGCAGTCCAAACAACTAATGAAGACTTTCGAGCGATCACTTCAAGATCAGCTGTGAAGAATGTCAAGTGGCCAGCGCTAAAGCCTGGCTTAATGACAAACACACACATACACAGACACACACTTAAGCACAGACAACATGACCAAGTAACGGACTTACTAACTGGCTGACAATTTATTATGTTCACTGTCATTATTGATAGATCTCTACAACGCAAAACATAAAAAAGTCACAACAAAAAGTTGGTTACCAATTTAATGTTAGTAAAAAAATAATAAAAAAGCCCTGTGTTCGATTGCTGGTAAAGATTTATTCAATTTTTAAATGTAAAATAACTTTTAATTTAACAACACCTCTTAGTGCTTTGGAAATAACAATAAATAATTGCTAGATACAAAAAAAAATCTATTGATCTTAATCCATTTAACAACTTCCTAAACTGAAAATAATACGAAATTCATCTATCTCACCATCAAAATCTTTAAAAATATAATTATTTTAATTGCGTCTGTTACTCGAGAGCCTAATTGAGGCTGAACCACAGCATATCCTCTATGAAAGAAAAAAAAAAAAAAAAAAAAAAAATAAACCCAAAAAAACCCCTTAAAAAAATATATAATAAGCAACAGCAGAAATCTTAATAAATCTGAATGTGAATTCTTCACCATTGTTGCGCCTAATTATCTTACAAATTACAAAAATAATGAAAAGAACGCTACGAACGCTTGCAGATACAGCTAACGACAACAGGTAAACGCGCGCAGATACATTTCTACAGCTACAGATGCCGCCAAGTGCCTGTGAGATTCATTTGTCTTATTTATCTCTCGATGTATAGATGGATGCTTGGATGGATGGCTGGATGGATGGATGCGGTGCAAATTTGAATGCATCCATCAGTTGCACTCAAACGTCAATCAAGCGCTGCACCTGAACGCTATGCGCTGAGAACTTTATAAATTCATTTCCATCACCATTCAAGCATTCATTCATGCTTTCATTCAAATATAGGAAAAATAAAATTAATGAGTTTGTAAAGAAATTAGATCCTATTTCTCTGTGTAGCTCGCTTGCAGCGCATCCTTTTGGCTCTTGACGAAGGCTCCGAAAGAGTCGCGCCGATATTTTTTTCCCTGTGCTACACGCAGCCAGATTAATTTTTCATTTATTTTCGTTTGAGCGGCTTTGAAGTGTCTTCTTGGCCGAAGCACAGGTGGATGTGTTTGCTTCTGTTGCTTCCCATGCTTGAGGTGCAGTCTATATAATTAAATGAAAATCAAACATTTATTCAAATTAAATACACTGGTGGGGGTCTCTACCAAGCTGGCAGGAGAGCTCCTGCAATAAGCGAATTAAGATATTTTAGTTCATTTATATTATTTTTTGTTTTATAATTGTTTTTGTTTTTGCTTTTGAGATTGCTTTTCCTTTTGCTTTTGGAGAGGTCCTGATTTAGAGAGGGAATTAATGTTTTTTAGTTAATTTACTAAATTTTAAGTTTTTATTTGTTTTTACTTTTGTTTTTTTTTTTGCTTCAGAGTTTGCTTTATCTTTTGCTTTTATTTTGCTTTTGCTTTTGCATTTGCTTTTTCATTTGCTTCTGCCATGTTTTTGCTTTTGCTTTTGCATTTGTTTTTGATTTTGCTTTTGGTTATTTCTTTTGCTTTTTCTTTTAGTTTTGGTTTTGCTTCTGCTTTTGATTTTACTTTTGTTTTCGCTTTTACTTTTGCTTTTGGTTTTTTATTTTGATTTTGATTTTGATTTTGATTTGATTTTGATTTTGATTTTGATTTTGATTTTGATTTTGATTTTGATTTTGATTTTGATTTTGATTTTGATTTTGATTTTGATTTTGATTTTGATTTTGATTTTGATTTTGATTTTATTTTGATTTTGATATTGATTTTGATTTTGATTTTGATTTTGATTTTGATTTTGATTTGATTGGGATTTTGATTTTGGTTTTGATTTTGATTTTGATTTTGATTTTGATTTTGATTGTGATTTTGATTTTGATTTTGATTTTGATTTTGATTTTGATTTTGATTTTGATTTTGATTTTTATTCTGATTTTGATTTTGTTATTGCTTTTACTTTTGATTTTGATTTTGATTTTGATTTTGATTTTGATTTTGATGTTGATGTTGATTTTGATTTTGATGTTGATTTTGATTTTGATTTTGATTCTGATTGTGATTTTGATTTTGATTTTGATTTTGATTTTGATTTTGATTTTGATTTTGATTTTGATTTTGATTTTGATTTTGATTTTGATTTTGATTTTGATTTTGATTTTGATTTTGATTTTGATTTTGATTTTGATTTTGATATTGATTTGGGTTTTGATTTTGATTTGGATTTTGATTTTGATTTTGATTTTGATTTTGATTTTGATTTTGATTTTGATTTTGATTTTGATTTTGATTTTGATTTTGATTTTGATTTTGATTTTGATTTTGATTTTGATTTTGATTTTGATTCGGATTTTGATTTTGATTTTGACTTTGGTTTTGATTTTGATTTTGCTTTTGATATTTCTTATGTTTTTGCTTTTGCTTTAACTTATGTTTTTGCTTTTTATTTTTCTTTTGCTTCTGATTTTCTTTTTGATTTTGTTTTTGATTTTGTTTTGATTTTAATTTTGATTTTGATTTTGATTTTGATTTTGATTTTGATTTTGATTTTGATTTTGATTTTGATTTTGATTTTGACTTTGATTTTGATTTTGATTTTGATTTTAATTTTGATTTTTTACTTAGGCACCATGCAACAGAGCGTTGATGGTGAATTTACGGTACTTTGAGTTCCTTCATGGAGCTTCATGAGTAGTTTTTTTTTGTTATTTTTATATTTTCCTTTATTTTAAAGGAAGCCTATCCCTTATTGTTCTTCAATAAAATGTAGCGTAGCACCTATAGTCACCGAGTTATAATTTCATGCAACGCTTTTGCATTTTTGTCGCATCTTCAGTGAATTTAACCTATTAATGACGAACGCCAAAAATTTTAAACAATCAAGTTAAATTTTATGTGTGTGCTTTGCTGTAGAAAGGAAGAGTGCCACGCCTCTACATATATGTAACATTCGTCATTAATGGGTTAAGCGGTTGTCTCCGTGATGCAATGCCACCAAATATTTTTGTTTTTGTTGCGAGGTCTAAGTACCATATTTTCTGTTTTGAGATAGAATTTTTTTTACCACCTATTATGAGCCAGTTGTAATTCCATGCAATAATATTGTGTTTGTGTTGCATAACCTGCATATCCGTGACCTGATGGCGTTATCCATTTTTTTTAGTTGGCATACGATCAAGTACTGATCGTTTATATTCATTTCATAAGATTAACCGTTGTGTATATACTCAATTTCTTGCATTTTTTATAATAATGGTGCGGCACTCTCCGATGGCTAAGAATGAGCTTTTATTGGTTCTTTTTTTAAGCGTTACAGTTATACTCTGCTAGTAGTTATTCTATGTAACAAATTTTCAGTTTCATTGCTTAACGATGATCGCCGCACAGTGGCACAGAAAAGTTTTTCGTTGGCCAAAACTCTATAACTTTGAACCAATTGAGATTTTTAATATTTTTTGTTATTGAACAAATTTTCAATTTTCAATTTTACTTTAAATTCCAATAAACGCTCGATGGAGTATTTATTGAGAAATTCAAGGCCAAAGTTTAATTTTTGGATTTCTTTTTTTGTTGACAAAAAATTGTGTATAACAATGGAAAATTAAAAAATATGCGTGTGTCCACTACGCACGGTAGAAGTGAAACTTCTGAAGTGAAGAAGTGAGAGTTGATTTTTAAGTGGTTAATTGATTTACTATTATTAAATATTGTCTTACTAAAAAAATTCCATTTCATATAATGACAAGAGTAAATTAAATCTGTTTTAATACAACTTCGAAAAGTTTAATGTTAATAAGACAAATAAGAATAACTTCAGAGTGATATAATCACACCAAACCCATCATACCATACCATACCATACCATATCGTACCATACCGTACCATACCACACTATACCATACCATACCATACCATACCATACCATGCCATACCATACCATACCATACCATACCATCATTCCATGATCATCATACCATACTATCATGCTATGCCGTCATACTGTATCATAAAACTATGTGTTATGTAGAATTTTATATCAAAAACATACAGATATAAGGAAAATAAATGCAAATACAGAAAAATACTCTGTGAACTCTTTATTTCTTGGTGAATACACTGTTTTTTAAACAGGCATCACTGCAATCTGCTCTTCTGCGATTAATCAAAGAGTGTGCAACCATCGAATGTTGTACAGTACTCGTTTCTATTTTCTGAAATTACTGCACAAATGTTTGCAGTATACTTTAAATGTTGAACAGTACAACTCTGATACTAAGCAGCAGTCAGTGTTTGTCTTTTTGTTTAAGGTTGGTGTTTTCAATATGAATATCAAAGACATGCTCCATATGCGGCGAATTTGTTTGGCAATATTATAATTATTCAATGTATGAACCATGCCGTTGAAAAGCTACTGTGTCCATACTATATTATAATTATTTCATTCTGCGGAACACTATGTGAAACACACTTGAAGCGTTTCACGGCGAAGTGTTTCATCGGCGAATTGATTCATCCGTTTTGCTCCCTATCGCGGCTAAAGAAGTTTGAACTCAAAAAAATTTTACTATTTTAAATTTTTCAGCCCGACGTCTCCATGACGTCATTATTTTTTTCTATTTTTTGTCAAAAGGTTACAGAATTAACCTTTTCGGCGGCACTATAATTTTTTTTCGTAGCAGCTATACTCAGACAGTAACAATTGCATGCAACGCCGATGCATTTTGGAAAAATGTTTTTAACATTGTCTTTAACATTTTGGAAAGGTTAACATTGTCACATCAAAACTGCTGATGAACATGGACAGAATCTTGTGCATATTAAGTTTATTTTTTTTTTAAATATTCAAGATTTTGTAAATATTGGACTTCTATGAGTAACGAAAAAAATCATTCAACTTGTTGCCTCACTTGCACGTTTAATGTTCAAGCAGCTTCTGAAGATTTCTAAAAAAATGACTTTAATTTCCGGTTGCATGTCTAAGCAAGATGCCGTCTTTATTTTACACATCGGCTTCTCTACCAATTTTATTGTTTTACATTAAGGCTTAATTGTCATAATTGCCATATTTTAAAAATGTTTATATGAAGCAAGAGCAGAGCAAGCGCACGATGAGCCACATGAATCAGGCAGCAAATAAATCAACTTGCATGTTTTTGATTGAAAGGCGGTTGTGGAAAGAAAGAGAAAAAAAAGAAGAAATGAATTCATTTCCGGCGGATATATTAATTGTTGGCGTTGGAGTACCAGTTAAAATTTAAACAAATCTTAAGGCAGGAAAAAAAACCCGTAATGCCTGGTGTTACTTTAAGAGTAACTAATTTTGTAGCCAATCAATTATGTCAAATTATTCAGACATTTAACCCTAAATAACAACATTTCGCATTGAACCCAACAATTGATAAAAATATGTTCCCTTGAGGAAGCTTATGATCTTTAAATAAGCTATAAGCATTCGTCAACATATTTGAAGACAACTCAATAAAAAGACGAAACATCAGGATGTTTAAAAATGACACAGCTAAACAACAACAACAATTTGCACGAGTCCTTCATTACAATTGCCGCTCTAAAGGACTAGAATATGTGCTGTCTTGTGGGTAAACAAAATAAAGAGCGGGCATAGAAAAGAAAAGGATTCACGTGCTCGTCCTTATTTTTTTAACATATGCACCCTTACGACAAACAAGCCAAAGACCATGCCAAAGATAGAATGATGTTGTTGTCCCGCATGTTGTTGTTGTTTTGTTATTGATGTAAGTTGGCGCAACCCTTTCAATCTTCATAAATGTTGCCAAATAGACGCTGTTTCTTGCCATACCCTGCTTACTCTCACTTTTTTCCTCCTGACTAGAGTACTTAAATCGGTTTAGTTACCTTCTAATATTCCAAAAGGGTTCCCCCCAGAGTATCTATTTTTATGGCTCGAAGTTATACTGCTACCTAGTAAAGAAGTTATCAAAAAACGATAAGCACTCGAAAGATGTTTGAAACTGCTTGTTGTTTGGTTGTTTGGCCTGTTGTTTGACGTGCGCCTATGTTTGTTAGACTTCAGACATACGAGCTGCTGCTGCTGGTGTCAGTTGAGAGTCAGTTTGGAGGCATAACGAAAAAAAAAAATTTAAAATCTCATAAGCATAAGTTTGGCACGGGTACGCAGTTCAACAAACAGCCGTTGGGTTACATAAAAAAAGGTTCCAAGGGTTTTATTATTGCACGCTTGGTGGCATGGTGAATGTGGAGTGGTGGATGTGAAGTTCGGGGGCTTGCAGCGTGTTCCGCAATTTGAAATGCCAATCTGTTGCGACAAAGTTCTTAACACCTCGTAAATAACTTATTTTTCACTTACTTACAAGTGGTTAAACGTTCATCAAGCGGGGATAGATGGAGTAAGAAAGAAGGATTGATTGAGTAAAAGAGATAACTGAAGGAAAGCTGTTGCATTCTTGTACTCGTCAAGTTCATCAGTGTAGCTGTCGAGATTTTTCCATTGAAGGGTTTGAAAAAATTTGTCATAATTACATTTTGACAATTGTCGACTTTTTTAAAGGTTCTTACACCATGTGTGACATATTGTTCTGGTATTAGTAACAACGCTCAAGTATTAGAATGAAGATTACTGAGTTCATCTGCGGAAAAGAGTTTTAAGATCATATTTGGGAAGCATTTTCAGGCCATGAGAACAGGGGCCATCCGAGAGATTTAAGAGGAATGGACGAGCTACTCCGTTGTGGCGGCTATTGCCGAGTGCGTTAGATCCCGAGTGCAGTCCCATCACCAACCTTGTTTCTGGTTGACCTTCTGTCGTTGACTCATACCCCAATTCTTTCGTTTGTGGATGACAGCAGCATTTGCCATTTATATTCATTAAAAAACGGCCAATTTTTTGGAGATTGAGAGAAAGGGACAAAAAATGAATGACGAATGACTTCCCAATAGAATTGATTTTAATGCTAGTAAGACCCAGTGCTGCCTGTTAACTAATAAGCGATCAATTGCCTCTTTTTTCCTCTCAATATGAACGGTATCAAGGTATCATGGAGTCAAAAGCTCTTGGCGTTCTGGGCATATTTATCAAATATGATCTTCCTTGAAATGATCACATTTCGATGTGCTGAAAGAAGCGGCCGAGTGCCTATGTTTTTTAAAACGGTGTAAGAAATACTTCACTCCAACTGATCTTAGCATGATCTATGCCTCCTATATTGGACCGAAAATAGAGTACAATTCGCATATTTGGACAGGGGCTTTAAGATCTTAGTTGGAGCTTTTGGATCGAATTCAACGACGATATGTCTGATAGGGGATAAAAACAGACGTAATGTTGGCTAAAGCCTGAGCTTATTTCACAGGCACTTGATGGTGTGGTTCATGGGAGATACATACATGACCTGACGCCATCAGCTCGTGTGTTTCCCAGGTCTACTCGGGCAGTACACCAAGCTCATCCCTATAGCATTGTCCTGAATCGTAATGAATCCTTGCATTACGGAGATAATTCGTTCTGCAGTCGTACAGTTAAATTGTGGAACAATCGGAACAATCCCTTTCAAGAGCTGAAATGACCAATTCGTTCCGAATAAAACTTTTGCTAATTAACTTTCTAAATACTTATTTACTTATCTTTCCTTCAGGCTCTCCGACCATTTAAGCGACTTCCAAGCGGATCCAAGCGGATCTAAGCGGAAGTTACTGCAATACAAGAAACCGAAACTTCGCTTAAGATGAATGAGATAACATCTACAAATATTTGCACAATATCTGTCAAAGCGGTTTGAACCTGGAAAAATCCGTTGAAATGCAATCTAAAACAGTCCTTACTGGAGGTCGCAGATCTCTAAATGCGATGGCAGAGCAGCTATTGGACATAGAGATTTCGCAGAAAACGTAAAGCATGAAGTCACTCGCACCAGCAGTTAGAAAAAATTTGTCGATTGCTAGACTTCTCTTAAAAGAAGCAATAGATGGTCAACAGGTAGTACATGCCATACATCACTACAGCTTTAGCAAAGACTTAAACCACTCAAAAGAATTTATTTCTTTTAAAACGTATCAAATCAGTACCATAATAGGTGTTCTAACAGGCACTGTCTTATAGGAAACGACGCCCAAAGAATAATCGTTCCTTACAATGAATTTTGCAGAAGCTGTAGCGATGCACAGTTAAAATCGGAAAGGATCTCACTTTTTCATTCAACACCAAACGAGGTTTCAGACAAAGTGATTTCTTGTCGTGCGACTTTTTTAACCTAACGATGGAGAAGATCATTCGAGCTTCTTATTTGAGACGTAGTGGCACGATATTCTACAAAAGTATTATGTTGCTGGCTTATGCTGATGATATCGATATCATTGGCCATAATACGCGCGAAGACAGCACACCATCCTCCAGATTAGCGAAAGAGTCGAGTCGAATGGGTCTTGCAGTGAACGCAGGTAAGATGAAAAACCTAGTGTCAACAAATAAATAGTCCCAGCGTCTTGGAAACCACGTCACTGTTGACCACATCTCCTTAGAGATTGTTAAGGACTTCGTCTACCTGGGATCCAGCATTAACTCTTTCAACGATGTCAGTATTGAGATAAGACGAAGGATACCTCTTGCCAACAGCTGTTACTTTGGGATAAGAAGGCAATTGAGAAGCAGAGCCCTCTCTCGACGAACAAAACTCACGATCTATAAGTGACTAATCATGCTCGTCCTATTATATGCAGCACAAACCTGGACGTTGAGCAGTTATGATGAAAATACTTTGGGAGCCTTCTAGAGAAAGATCCTTTCGTAAAATCTTCGGTCCAAGCAAAACAGAAATGGCTGGCGCAATTTCTTATATAAGGCCAAAATCGACCAACGGTTGTAAACGTCAGATAAGTAAGTGAGTAAGTAAGTAGCAATAAGCAGAAGGAGACGATATACAAAAAGTAGCTGTAGAAAATTAATGAAACTTAACATTGTGGCATGCTAGGGAAATATTAGGGCTTTGGGTACCGAAGGTTAAGGATTACTAGGAATCCTTTTAGAGTTATCGGTTCGACCTGGCATGCTTATTATCAGTAAGTTTTTTTCAGTTACTGACATGTAATGTGGAAGTGATGATATGCTTAAGGTAGACCTTGTATATTCATCTGAGAGTGAATATACTTATTGGTATGTACATAAATAAAAGCAGGTATCGATGGTTAAAAATACCATACGCCTTTTGAACTGAATCAGTTGATTTACTGCCAAGAGAAAACTTATATTGTATGAAAAAGGGTTGTACGGCTAGGATTGGGACTTTTTAAAATATATTTTAGAATAGAAAGTTGATTTAAAGCTTAATATTTAATTGAAATTAAAGCATAAATAACATTTTTTGTTATTAACGCTTTAACTCAAATCAAAATTTGGAAAGAACATATGCATACCGGGAAACCCGTCAATTAAATTTGCCCATTTATTAAAACTACTACAATTTAATAAAAATTGACGCTACACATACATCATTAGAAGTTAATTTAATTAAACAACAATTATAAAGCTTAATCGGTTCACTTACCATCTTCCGTACTCCTGTCCGTGTTCGTACTCCTCATAATTGCCTGTTCTTGCAGCTCATAATCATCATCTTCATTGGCACCCAAGTCAATGAATTCCTGTTTAACCTGTATAAGCGGTGAAAAATCTAAGCTTTGTGCACTTTTCGCCGTCAAACCATTCTTTGGAGTTTCTTCTGAGACTGCTGTTGCTGCTGAGACATCACTTGTCGATCCTTTGCCATCATTGGTGTGTCCATTAAAATTCAAATACGCCGCCTCGCAATTATCAGCGAGGTGGTGCCGCGAAGTATCCATTTGCGTGCCGTAGCTGCCTTGAGCGCGGTAATTATCGACTCTAATGCCATTCAAACGCTGTTGAGTTGATGAAGTGCTGACCACACCAGGCTCAACACCAAACGCCCGCACATAATTGCCAACGTCGCGAAAGTCATGCGTTGCCGGCATTGATGACGTTGATGCCAATGAGGACTGTGACGTTGGTGAGTCGGCAACAGTAATACCACAAGCACCACCAACGCCTTTGGCAACAATTTGGCTATTAACACCTGTCGTCGACTTGGTTGGTATTGTGTTAATAGAAGCTGTTGTTGTTGTTGTTGCTATTGTTGTTGCAGTGACGTAGTCTGCTGCTGATCGCAGATTGATTGGCGTTGCTTGAAATGCGCTATCGTAGATCAGCGTAGCATTTGTGGTTAGTGCTACTTGAGCAGCAGCGGCGGCTGATGCTGCTGCTGCTGTCGTACTTGTTGCCGCTGCTGATGATGAGTTCGATGGTGTTGTTGTTGTGTCGGTGACCAACAAGCCTGACGTACTGGGTAAGTGTTGATGGGAACTACGATGCTCTTGGCCAAGTGATGCCAGCAAATGAGGCATTATTGGCACTTTGCTTTTATTGTTGTAAGTAGTTGTTGCAGAGTGCAGTCTTGGCGTGCCTTGCTCTGCCGGGCAGGCAAGCCAGCAACTCGTCAGTCACTTTGGCGTTTTTATGATTTATGAACGCTTGCGTCAAGTTGACTTCACGGCTCTACTGCAGTGAAGTGCTTTCAAAGTGAAGCGAATGAAGTGGAGAAGCGCGCTTAGATTATGATGTTGACCCATGGACTAGTGGCGATTTATTTGACTGCAACTGTTGGCTGCTTGGCTGTGCATTGTTCATGATTTTTTTTTGTTTTGGTGTTTATTGTTGTACGCATTCACACTGAAATTGGTCAATAATTAAACGTGGCATTTAATGTTGCTTTAAAGATAAAGTAGGATGTTAAATGTGTTTTCGAAAATTGTTGTGGTCAAATTGGGCTGGGAGACGAGGAGGTCAGAAAATGATAGAAATCCTTATAAAGCTTAATTTAAACTAAAAAAAAAAACAAAATTAAATAATCTTCTCAAGGTGGTCAGATAATTTTATTAACCAGGAGTTAACTCTTGTGTCAAGGAGATGCTAGCAAAAATGAGTCAGAATACATCTTCTTTTTGTTAGTGACTCGAATTTCTAGAATAATTTGCAGTCTTAAAAATTATTTTTTTTTAAAATTATTTTTCTTGTATTTCATTTAATAACTAGCTTTTTCCCGGTGCGCGTTTCTGCACCTTATCTAGATAAGTACCGGAAAATGTTGCAATGCCTTCAGCGTTATTATTTCTAAGCCATCTCGTACTCGAAACATAGGGGTCATTCATAAATTACGTGACCGATTTTAAATTTTTTTTTACCCCCCTCCGGTACTCTTCGTAGTGCATTTCAAAAACACTCCCCTCCACCCACATAAAGTAACGTAGTATATGAAATAAAAAATTAATTGATTAAAAAATATTCGACAATAGAAAAAAATAACTGTCGAAAAGCAAGCAAAGAAAAATTATGCCCTTACTACACTTGCCAATAGTTAACAATCAATTTAGACGGTCAAACATGAAGATGTAAGTATGAAAATGGTTTGGTCACATTACTATATCTGAGACTCCCTCCCCCCATTCGTTACTTATCGTAGTACATTTTAAAACCTCTCTCTCTACTAAATTGGTAACGTAATTTATGAATGACCCTATAGTTAATGCGCAAATTTGAGCTCAATCGGCTCAGTAGTTTTGGAGTCTATAACAGCGTTCTCTATTGTACATTTTTTGCATTTTTCATTTCCCAGTAGCAGGATATTACCAAGTAGTAACTTCATTCCTACTTCTATGTTCTTTGTCTTTTACTTCCAAAGCTTTTCTGTGTCATAAATTTGGCTTGTATGGGTTGAGACACACCCCCTTGTCCAATGCATGTCACCTTTTTTAGTAGAAGGACATCACCAAATGGTATCTACACCAAGGGAAATAATGCATATTAACATTATCCACGCCTGAGTATCAATTTTATTTAAATATTTACGTGGATAAACCAAATATTTTCCCTACAACTCGTTTTTTTCCCGTATTTGAATTTTATTTATACCACACACGTACACACGTATTCCATACAAGCAAGCAGCAACAGCATCGCACACGTACACACATATTCCGACAAGCAGCAACAGCATCGCACTCTGTTCTCTTGCAGTTGCAACCTTAGTTCTTATAATTCTCATTTCGTTTTTGTTGCAAGGGTAGTATAACAGGGATATTTGGCCGTACGTATGAGCAAGTGCGTGCTGAAATAATGCAATTATATGTAGGGTGGAGTGAAAACTCGACATTTTCCCACGAATGTGTCGCACCGATTGTCATTTGCCTGCATATTTTGCTTTATTAGTTTGCTTTATTATTGCCATTAGCATGGTTACTTTATTTTCTTTTTTCGTTCTTTAGTTTTATACTATTTTTGACATATGGTGTCATAATATTGCACCGACTGTCAAAAATAATATAATATGAAGGAACGAAAAAAGAAAATAAAGTAACCATACTAATGGCATTAATGGACGTAGCATGTGAGAAATATTTGAGTATATTGTTTTTTAATTTCAATATTTTTTATATAAATTTCCTTTAGATGTGATAGTTTTATTTTCAAATAGTAAATTTTTAAAAGATATTTAAAAAATTCGTGCATAATTTTAATATATTTTTTTATAATTTCTGTTTAAATATTTTAATATTTTATTCAATTAAAAAAGTTTTTAAATGAATTTTAAATGTTAATATAGGTGCAAAAATGATTCGCTTTTTGGATAAATTAAAAAAGTTTTTGGATAAATTTAATATTTTTTTCCCTTAGTGTACATTCTGAGTTTCAATGTTCTGTGACTTTTACTTCTATAGCTATTCTGTATCGTAAATTTGGCTTATATGGGCGGAGCCACGCCCCGTTTTCGAATGCCCGTGCCAGTTTTTCAGTAGAAAGACCTTCATTGTCATACGACATTTAGTTCCAAAGCAATTCGATATCATAAATTTGGCCTGTGTGGCCAAATTCCCCCTTGTCTAATGTTCGCTCAAATATATAGTAACTGCCTGTTGGGCCTATAGCATCTTCATATCAAGTTTCACTATCAAAACATTTTCAACTCAGGAATAATAATGATTTATAAAAAGTGGGCGTGTACATATAGTTAGAACACGCCCAGTTTTAGTATAGTTGCCGACAGTAACCATACGAACTTGTTTACCAAATTTTAGTCTAATACGACCAAACCCGTCTTAAATATAGCATTTTTATTGATTTGTAGGCGGTAAAGAGGGTATGGAAAATGTTTACTATTCCTATAATTTTCGCGCAAATGCAAACTAAAGTGAGACTTGCCAAATTATTCCAATATTCCATTTATTACCAATTACCTTTGCAAATATTTCCCCATATACACCATATGTGCGCACCTGTATTTTTTCACACCTGTATTGGTGATAAGTTCACTAAAATGCCTATAATTTATGAACCAATACACATACAAGGACCATTTATACAAAAAAACCTTCGTATTGACGTCACCTTTCATGGGAAATTTCCAGAAACAAAATCGGTTCCCGCATTACCGAGAACATCAATTTCAAACACAATGCAACTTATTTTTATATATATAGAAATTGTATTTATTTAATATTTCTTTTATTTGCCTGTAATTTATTTCTTAATAATGTCATCTTGTTTTTATAACTTCAGTGTAAAATTAAGGCCTAGATCAGAGAAGTAGCTTCTTAAGTTATAGGGAATTTTTCTAAAATTTTTTTAGTCCCATTCAGGTAATTTTTGAAGTCATTTAGAAGTGGCAGATTTGGCCGAATGTTTTAAATTGCGAGGACAATTCAACGTCCATTTTTGATCAGCGAGGTCCGATGTTCAAGCCCCAGCTGACAGAGGAAATTTTTCAATTGAATTTAATATTAATTGTGGTAAACCTCAGAGAGTAAATAACGCCATGTAAAACTTCTTGAGAACATGCACATTAACCGTTCGGATTCGGCATAAAACTAGTAGGTCCAGATCTCGATCATGTGCGTACCAATATTTAATAACACGCATATCCCAATTTAAGCATGAAAAGCTCAGTCAAAGTTCTTTCAAAGGCTTGAAGCCAACAAAATGGAAATACTTCTGTTCTATAGAAGATGTTGAAAAGGTTACGCAAAGGTTGCGCCAGTGTAGAAGCACAATTCTTAACACAATTGGTGGAGGATTTATTTATGTAGAGGCTTTTGACTGCTATTGTTCGAAAATATATCTCTTGCATGGAAGACAATCTATTTTCAATAGAGGGCGGTGTCTGATTGTTGGCCGGGATTGTAGAATTTTGTGCAAACAGTCTAGGAAACAGGTTCGCTTTATCAGCCGAGTAGTTTTACTCTTGGTCATCCTTTAAAAGAGTTGGATTCAATGGATAAGTTACATTTTTCACTTTTCTTTCAAATGACCAAAAGTTTTTGTTACAAATAACCACTTTTTTTTCATGACCAAAAATTACAATGACCTCTTCTCTATTGCGAGTTTCGTGAAGCAACATTCCGTGTTTGCATTACAGCGATTCCCAGCCATAATTCGAAGTTTTTTAGCATTAGCATTCTTATTGAACTCTAGAATTCTGTAGGACTTCCTCTTTGAACCTGACTGAAATCCTGCAATTCTCATTAATCCAGGTTTAATGCCGACCTTTCGGTTAAATGATTCTCATTATATTAGGGATGAAAGACACCATGACAAATTAAATAAATTTTTGTACCATTAGAGCATCGGCATTTATATTTTTATTTATTTATTTATTCAGTCTACTGATTTCAAATCTTACAGACTATAGTACAAGTTTATTTAAATGCTAAAACAGTTAATTTAAAAGAATGAACAAGTTTAATCTAAAACGGTTTTCATCTACATTGAAGTTTAGAATGGGAGAAATATTGTTACATAACCGTAAGCATCTTGCGACAGGTTCATTATATGCATAATTAGTTGCGTGTGTAGATTCACAAAATAATCGGTTAGTTCTTAAATTTCTTGGTGGAACATATATTTTAAAAAGCTCAGAAAGTTGAGGACAAAGAATTTTTCCACTAATTAGTTTGTAGACAAACATAATGGAGAAAAACGATCTTCTATCCTCTAATGATTGCAAACCAAGTAGCTTCCACCTCGCTATATAGGGAGGTATTTCATCTAACCAGTGAATTTTAGAGAAAGTATATTTAGTAAAAATTTTTTGAATTCTTTCGATACGATTTGACGTAATATTATAATATGGATTCCATATAACTGCGCAGTAATCAAGTCTACTACGGACAAGAGATATGTACAAAGCTTTGAGAGATAAGTAATCACTAAAATCCGACGTATTTCTTTTTATAAAACCTATCATTGAATACGCCTTAGCAGTAATAAAATCAATATGGGAACTAAATTTTAATTTAGTATCAAATATTATCAGCGAAACATAATTTCCAATTAAAATTTTCTTCTCCATAAAACCTTAAAGCATAGAAGTGCAAAGATTAGAATATTAAAAAGCAGAGGATATGGTGCAGTGGTCCGAATTACCAAGAGGTGATGGACACTCACATTATATATTTCATGAGGCAAAGTCAGAAAATGATCATGTCACGCATGACATGAGTGACAACCAAGCCGGGTTGGTTTAATTTTACTTTGTTATGTCTGTAAAATTAATTATTTCAAATAACTCTTAACTAATTATTTTAAGTTTTCAAGAACAATTTAACACAAGAATTTGTTCAATTTTAGATATTCCTTATTAGAAAGAATATTTTATGAATAAAACAATAAAAAAAATAAAATAAAAAAAAAAAAATACATTTGCTAGGCTTAAAACCACAAACGAGTAGTTAGAGTTAAATTTTCCCAAATTTTTAAGTGGATTCTCAATATTGGAAAATTTTTATTTAATTGATTCGAAAAATTTTTAATAGAGAATAACTTTGTTATTAACGTAGATTTAAAAAAATTTAAAAATTTCTAGTTTTTCATGGATTATACCATAAAAACTACACTTAAAACGATTAAAATTACTCAATTTATGAGCAGCACCCAGCTACATTTTAAACATCTTTGCCAGTAAAATTTTTATATGTTATTTCATCAAATTATCTTTAATTTATTGCTTTGTAAAATAATAACCTGCCCAATTGGTATAGTTTCTTAATTCACCTTGAAAGTCAACATTTTAAGTTCCTTGACATTGCTTGCAATAAAACAACAAACAGTCCTTTTGCTGCCTTTCAGAATATTTTTGCACTTCATAAAAAAAAACTGCTCAACCCTTTGCTTAAAAATTCCTTCGATATATCCAAGCAATTGCTATTAAATTAAACAAATATTTGATGTCACCGCTCAATGTCACAGTGACAAAATTTTTAATATTTTCCCACCACAGGCAGATAATTTAATTGAAAGCAATAATTAAGCATTGACAAGTGAATTTAAATTATTAAATAATTGCATAATTAGTGTAGTTGTAAGTAGCCTTGAAATGATAGCCTTGGCTTGGCAGTGCATTCGCCATAATTCCCACGAACTTTTTTTGACTTGTAGCATGTGTAGCAATTGACGAGGCGTCAATTTAACGCGCCTATGCAACACTGTTACTGTCAATACACATTTAAATGCACAATGTGACAAATTTAATTTTCTGTTATCTTCTTTAAGTTTATCGAAATGCTTATCAGTTGAACAAAAACTTGAGAAAATTATTTAAAATTTTTGAAAAATTTTCCAAAATGTTAATACCATTAAAATGAACAGCGTAATTTTGAACGGAAGTCAGTTACGTTCGTTACTTAGCTACACGCAGGTTATTTACACATGCAGTTGTTAAGGGCAGGCAGTGCATGTCATAAAGTGTGACAAGCAAACAAACTGAAAAGTATTAAAAAAAATTATGTTCAAAATTTAAAGGTTCAAATAACTCGGTAAACAGCAAGTATATGATACATATTTACATTCATATTAAACTGTAATTGAAAGTAAACCATGAGTGTGAAGGTAGAAAGATAAGAACCATGGTTGGAAGAAAAAAAAAGTAAAATTGTAGTGCACTTTCCGGAAAGTGCAGTGAAATTTATTGGTTTAGGGTAAATAACGTTGATCGTTGGTTTCGTTTGATAAGATAACAACGTAAGCGCGATCGATTTCTTTGATTTGAAGGCGCACTTTGCACCTTCAAGTGCAACAACCAATCCTCAATTTTTTACTCATTTTAATAAATTAGATCAACTGCATAAAACGTACATTAGTTTGTCGATCGTTAACCTCATTTAAAAAAAAAACTTCATTATTGATTTGACTTTTCTGATTAACATTCTGATTCTTACAATGAGAAAATTATAAGAAAGGATCCAAGTAATTCCTAGTAAGGCAAAGGAATTATAAATTTTGACAAAAAATTCAATGGCTACGTTCCGCAATCACAACTGTTGTGCAACTGTTGAGTAAATGCCTGCGGAACGCGTAAGTATCAATTTCTGATCAGCTCAACATGTTGTGAGAACTGTCAGTTTTTGGTATAATTTTATTTTTCTAATACATTTACTCAACATGTTGAGCACAACAGTTGCACAACAGTTGTGATTGCGGAACGTAGCCAATATCTCTGTTAAAACTTCGATATACCAATTTTTTTTATTGATTCTGAAAGGTAAAAAACTTAGGAATATCTTGGTTTACCGTTAATTAGGCTCAGAGAGGAAGAACAGGTTGAAAATGGTAACTTTTCCATAAAAGTACAAAAAATAAAATTTTTTTTTTAACATAATTAACAAAAAATTATTTTGTAAGCTTAATCTTTACTCTACCCAACAAAAATAATGAAGATATCTTGTTGGGGTCCTGAGATATGAATTTTTAAAAATCACCATAAAGCAGAAAAGCATGAATTTTCGTACTTTGTTTGTGTTATCACAACAACACGAATTTAAAAAAAAGACACAGTAGTTTTGACTATGTCGAAACACAAGACGTAGAATTATTCAATTCGCTTTTGATGACATCTTTTTTAAAAAATATTTAGCAAACTATTTATTCCATACATTTGAGCATATGACCTTTAAAAGAGTGCCGGAAAGGTTAATATGTATCACCGACTCCCATTACTTTTGCAAAAGGATTATTTTTGCCTTTGACACCTATTCCCTCCGACCACTCCTTAGGGGGGCTCCCATACAAGTTTTATGGTTTTTGTGCTGGAAAGGGTTAATATATATGACTGACCCCCATTACTTTTGCAAAAAGAACATTTTTGCCTTTAACACTTATTTCCTCCGACCACTCCTTAGGGGGGCTCCTATACAAATTTTATGGTTTTTGTATATTTATTCCATACACCTGAGCATAGGACCTTTAAGAGAGTGCCGGAGAGGGTTAATATGTCTTACCGACCCCCATTACTTTTGCAAAAGGAACATTTTTGCCTTTGACACCTATTCCCTCCGACCACTCCTTAGGGGGGCTCCCATACAAATTTTATTGTTTTGTCGATTAAACCGGAAACTGTCGATAAATAGGTAGCAAGTTTAAGCAAACAAAAACATCAAGTGTTGGCTTTATATTTCATGTAATTGTGTAAAATTTATATAAGTTAGAGAGTTCTAACATGCATTTTTGTCGCATTGAGGATCAATCAGACCAACAAGTGCTAACATCAACATTGTACGATCAGTACTTTAGGCCCACCAAAGGCTCAAAAAGTGATATAAATACCGACACCTGATCAGTATCAACCACCCTACTTACCTCCGAGAATGACGTATTCTACGTCAAAAAAAAACATATGTGATTTGGTGCACCTCTTAGAGACCTTTCAAAATATATAAATTTTTTTTATAACAGTGACATAAAAAAATTTGGTGGCCGGTTTGGCGTGAAATGAGTCTGTAATTAAGGTTATCTCTTATAGTTATAATACGATTTGGTTTCCGCCTAGTGGCATGCAGTAAACCTCTGCACAAATGCACTCGTTCTTTCCACAACAGTAGATCCAACAGTGCAGAGTTCAGAGCTTGACAGAACTCTGTTAGTCAAGCAGAGCGTATCCAAGTCATTTAATGATAACAAACGAACACTGCAGAGCACTCGTCAGATTCAAATCAAACCATGTTCGCCGTTTGCTTTAACAGAACAATTACTAACAGCGAAAAATGCATCAATCAGACCTAACACAACAGAACCTTGGCGAAGTAATTATTTCTACCATTGGCAAATAGAAATTTTATTTTTACGAATTCGGTGCTTGGGCAAACACTAGGTAAAACTGGGTCGCTGAATCCGAATCCGTTGTCAGAATTTCAAAATTGTGAAATTTTTAACCCTATAGGGTTGCCACCTAAAAATTTGCTTTTTTAAAAGTTTTTATCACTATTCTACAGTTTTAGGGGGTCGCTGATTTCGAATCTGATGTCAGAATTTTAAAATTTTAGATGGCTGATAGAGTTGCCACCTAAGTTTTTTTCATTTTTACGAATTCGATGCTGGGGCGAACACTAGGTAAAAATGGGTCGCTGAATCTGATCGGTGGCAACCCTAAAGGGTTAAACATTTCACAATTTTGAAATTCTGACAACTGATTCGGATTCAGCGACCCATTTTTACCTAGTGTTCGCCCCAGCATCGAATTCGTAAAAATAAAAAAAAAATTAGGTGGCAACTCTGTCAGCCATCTAAACTTTTAAAATTCTGAAATCGGATTCGAAATCAGCCACCCCCTAAAACTAATAAACACGAAATCTACAGGACCCTAAATGGTCTTAATACGCTACACTTCATTGAATTATTTGGATACTTGAATTATTTGGATCGGAGCCACACCCATTTGTCAAATGCCCATCCCAGTACCCTACTTCCCATATTCTACTTTCAAGTAGAAGGATATCACCAAGTAAGAACTCCATACATATTGAGTTTCATTGTTATACGGCATTTACTTCCAAAGCTATTCAAAGACACAGCATAACTCCAAGCGTTCTGCTGTTGTTTACATTACTTTCTAGTCAGTGCACACTTCTTTTTCGAATCGTGCCTAACATTGCTTTGGTTTTAGTTTGATCTTGTTCTGCTCAAGCGACGAGTGCTCTCTGTAGTGTTAGGCTTGATTTCATTGATGAGAGCAAAACATAGCAAAAGCTTGCACTACAAACGAGTGCTTTGAAACGCATTTCAAGCGCACTCGTGCAGAGGTTTAGTATACAGAAGAAAGTAAATAAGAATTTAAGTTGCTTATAGAAACTTTGTCCCTGGCCAGCAATTTTCAGCATTGTTTTTGGACCATTTGCCAGAAAAAGTGAACCTTAAGCAGCTAACTGAATTTCAGCGAAAATCAAGCAATGCTGTTGATTAGTTGATAAAAAAAAAGAGTTGGCTGTGTCGTGGACACATCCGTAGGTTTTAACATGACGGTGTTTCTTGATATTTTTGTTGTTGTTGGTGTTGGTGTTGGTGTTGGTGTTGGTGTTGGTGTTGGTGTTGGTGTTGGTGTTGGTGTTGGTGTTGATGTTGGTGTTGGTGTTGGTGTTGGTGTTGATGTTGGTGTTGGTGTTGGTGTTGGTATTGGTGTTTGCGTTGGTGTTGGTGTTGGTGTTGATGTTGGTATTGGTGTTTGTGTTGGTATTGGTGTTGGTGTTGGTGTTGGTGTTGGTGTTGGTGTTGGTGTTGGTGTTGGTGTTGGTGTTGGTGTTGGTGTTGGTGTTGGTGTTGGTGTTGGTGTTGGTGTTGGTGTTGGTGTTGGTGTTGGTGTTGGTGTTGGTGTTGGTGTTGGTGTTGGTGTTGGTGTTGGTGTTGGTGCTGGTGTTGGTGTTGGTGTTGGTGTTGGTGTTGGTGTTGGTGTTGGTGTTGGTATTGGTATTGGTGTTGGTGTTACTTTTGCTTTTTTTTATTTGCTTCTCTATTGGTTGTGCTTTTCCTTGGTGCGTTAACTTTGCCTTAACTGCATACAATTATTGCAGCAAAGGAATGCACATGCGTTAAATTATGTGGTTTCCTGGGGGCCTCATAACGCCGCTAATTTTTTTTGTTTTTTTTTTTTATCATGTGCCTGAAGACCTCACCTTAATTTTCGTTCCTTAAAATTTTCCCTTAAGCTAGTATTCACAGAGTTAAAATTCCATGCAACGTTTTTTCATGGCTGTAGCATTTTATTGCATTATGTGGTTGCCACCCTGAAATCATGACGATTACAATGTTTTTTTTGTTTTTGTAATGCAGTCCAAGAATTAACCTGTAGGGTCGTACCATTTTTTTAATCATAGCTCATAACTCAGCCAGTAACAATTCAATGCAACGCTGATCAATTTGAAGAAGTGTATTTTAAAACTTTTTTGAAAACCTGCGCGGTAAAACGTAACTTCGTCACGTCAAAAACGGTTATTTTCGGTCTCTGCTATACATACGTACATACTTCACCTTATGCTCGATAATAAGTAAGTCTTAATAGTTGATAAAGTTATTCGTTTTATATATACGGCGGTTGCTACATATATTTCGGGAATGAATGTGGACTGCATTTTTTTCTTTATAACTTTTCGAAATATTTTCCTTTTTGGTTAATACATTTCGCATGCGTTCAAACCATTTGCCATAACTCCAAGCCATAGTTTTTGAACGTATCAACGGCTTCTTCTGGCATCGAGGATCGTTATCTACACAGTTTAGCCTTGATGTATAGCAATAAAAAGAAGTCATTGGGTGCCAAATAAGGACTGAACGGCAGATGACCGTTCTAACATTAATTCTATGTTTTGAGTGCTCAAATACACCTTTGTTTGAGCTGATGTACTAGAGCTCGCTTTGTCTTGATGAAAAATAATTCTTCGGCCGTTAATTGTTTTCATTACTTAACGGATTATTTCTAATTTTTCTTAAATCATGTCTTAAGTCGTACCATGGCAAATATTTAAAACATATTTTTTTTTTTTTTTAAATTTTAACTTACATATCACTAAAGGGTCGTCCATAAACCACGTGAATGATATTCAGATTCTTTTCATAAAACTCAAAAGATAGGTTTTTGAGATAGTAATTGTAAAATTCAGTAAAAATATTGATTTTTCTTTTTTTTTTGCTTAAAAGTCTTTTTAATAAACCATTTTTTTAATAAATTTAGTAATATTTAAATTCGTGACATCTTTTAAATTTTATGTTTTTGATATCCGAATAGGAATTGCAAGAAACAATACTATAAAATAAATATTAACAGCCCTTATTCATAAAAAATATTTAAAAATAGTTTTAAAACGTTCAATAGTTTTCGAAATTTTTAAAAGATAAAAAATCTTGAAAAATTGGTTTTTCAAAAGAGTTTTATAGATACTTTATAACTGAAATAGCAACACTTTCGATTCGAAGTGGTAGAGTGTTTATAAAGGTTTGTAGAATTGATAAATTCAATAATTGCTTGTTATATTTTTTTTTGTAACATTTTGATGTCCATTTTTAAACTGCTCTCATTTAAGGACCCTCAGTAAAAGGGATTTTTATCGTTATGAAACATTATTTGAACAATTTTTCTTATAAGAGCTTAATAAGTGGATCATAACTTTTATGAACACAACCGTTAATTTTTGAAAAATTTGGCAAATATCATCTTTAGGCAATCATCTTTTCTGAACAATAGAGAATCATTAGCAATAAAGAATAAATTATTGAAAATTTGAATTTTAGTAAGAAAGTATCATCTACATTAAAAAGTATGTCATTGTCAAAAATAAAAGACGGACACAATTTAAAATTGATTATTTTTTCGAAATTGCCTTCAATCGAATGCACACTAGTCGAAATCGAATATCATAATTTTATATGTATTATAAAAAATTTTAAATTATTCACAGGGTTAATTTATGACTCACGAATTTCCATATAAAGTGCTCGATAAGTTGTCTTGATAAAAGTTTGATTAGAAATAAATTTATTTTATAACAAAGAAATACTTGTTGACAACTTTTCCCATAAAATTGTGAAATAAGTTATAAAAAAAATTGTTGCCTTTAATAGCTTTTTTCAGTTTTAATGGCTGCCCTCCACCCGACCTCCTGCGACTATTTTTAAATAAACGCAAATTAGTCATTAATAATTCAATGGTTGGTTTTTTTTATTTTTTTATGAATATCATCGAGTGTATTTCCTACAATTGCCCTGTCTGCGATGGAACAATCATTTCAAGATAAGTGCGCGAAAACTTTAGATGTTATCAACTTGAAAAATTGTGTTCTTTGCATGTCAAAAACAATTGCCGCCACGAACTAAGAGAGGGCCAACAATAAAAGACAAACATTAAACAACAAATTTTGTTGTCATTTAGTTTGTTCATAGCGATGTTTGTAGTATGCCGTTGCGATACTTGAGCATAATTGTGGTCTTGTTGTTGTTGCAATTTGGAAATTTGAAAACAATTGAAAATTGCAAATCAAATCAGTCAATTTAAACAATTAGAATCGTATTTGTGTATCGTTGATTACTGTCGACGATCGACATCGATAGCGATTGAATAATTAACGAAATACTCGAAGCAGGGTGGAGTTCTTATGATGTTGTTGTAGGTGTGATCTTATCACAACAATAAAATCAATAACAAAAGTGTGTTTAGCAACAAATGTGCCGATTGCGATACAGAAAGTTGGTCGAGAGTTTTTTTTTTATTCTATTGTAGTGACATGCAAATTTTAACCATTTTCAAGGTTAATTTGGACTGAAAAACTGAACAATATTCTTCTAAAAGAGTAGCCAATATTGATTAAAATTCGAGAGCTTAGAAATGGGCTCAATTGAAAACATTGGTATAAAAAGCATATTTTTAGAAATATTATGAAAAATATTCAGACTTTTTTTTAAGTCGAAAGTAAAAAAATTTTTCAGAAATTTTTTGTCTTTATTAACTACAATAAAAAAATTACATACTGTATTGGTCCGATTGGCACTATTTTTTGTTTTTGTGTTGGCAAGTATGTCTTGAAAGTTTCTATACAGTTTCAGCCATATTAGTTGTTTGCTTTTTTGTCAGCTGTTGAAAGAATAACACGTGTTTCGACCCTATTGACGAATCATTTTTCTGTAAATAATGGAACAGAGAATTTGCATTGAATTAAGTGCAAAAAAACTTATAGAAATGTTAAAAATTGTTTTCGGTGAATTTACTATGAGTAAAACAAGAGTTTACGAGTGGTATATACGTCTTCAAGATGATCGGGACGTCCTAGACAACATCAACAACCGATGAAAATGTGAAAAAAGTGAAAGAATTGCATTGTGAATATATATATTTTGCCCTAGTTTTTTCCCTTATCTTGAGGTTCGCCCGAAATATTTGTCATGTTCGAAAAATTCCTCCAATCGGAAACACTTATTTTGAACGAAAAATAACGCGAACGCTTAAGGCCAGGTTACACAAAAAAAAGTACTTTTTCCAAGAATGTTTATTTATTGTTTAAAAAATATTTGGAAACTAAACTTCTTACACGATAAAAGTATACATATTTAGCCACTGGAAAAAATTTTTGTTTTTTTTTTTCTTTTCATTAAGGTGGCTCTGGAAACTGCTGCTCAAACTTTTTGATTTCGTGGTGGGTGTCACGATTTCTCGAAAACGAATCATCTAAAAGCAAAAAGCAAAACTGTTTAATATTCTGTATCGAATTGGCTATAGTCAGAACTACAATGAAAAATTTCCACCGAGAAAAAATAAAATGGCGGATTTTTCAATTTTCGACTCTTTTTTGCACTTTTAATTGTTTATAACTTTTTTAAATAATAATGAATATGTTTGGTTGTAGTTCCGACCATAGAGAGACATATAGAGAGTAAAACGCCGTTTAGTTCATGTTGATACGCATGATAGTTTTGAAATAAGAGTGACACCCAGTTGAAAAAACGTGGTTTCGAGAAAAAGCCGATTATAGTTTTTATTCGTGAAAAATCGTGGAGAAAGGTGAATTTTACTCAATTACTCTAGCTGCTTCTCGGTCGCGCGTATCTTCGGGACTCATTCTATATCATTTCTGAGAGTATTTTCTAGCAGTTTATGAAGAAAAAAATTTTCGATTTTTTGAAAATTGTTTGGTGTAACCTGGCCTTAATATTTTGCTTTGTTTTCAATGGCGAATCTGAGCGGAAACTTGTTTAAAACAGAATAAACAGAAACATAAGTTTTTGTTGCTTTAGGGGTAAGACCCAGAATAAGAATAATCGAAGAATAAGACCCAGGTCGAAAAGTTGATCTTTGGAAACTCAAATATCGCAAGCGGGTTCGTTAAGGAAATGTGGCATTGGAGTTAAATAATACAGGTCCACTAGAGTAAAGCGAAGTGGAATGGAAAAAGGTGCAAATCCATAAAGCTGTAAAATAAAAATATTATTAATTGTATTTCTAAGAAGGTTTGGAATGACAAAGGCGCTATGTCAGAAAGCTCAAAAGAATTTATGAAATGTTCCTCTTTCCCAAATAAATCCTCTTTGGAAGTGGCCCAAATAAATACAGCTGTAATACAGGTGCTTGTAGCTTGAAGAAGGCGTGATGCTTACGTACATTCCGTCAACATGCATTCAACATCTCCCGGTATCTTATGTTTGGCATAAAAGTCCCTCGTTGTTCTTCCACACTCGGCCAGGTCATCCACTGAGAGCATAATAGAGGTTTCAAAATTTTCAACACTTCGGATAACACTTCGTTGAATGTGGACTGTTATAAAGTGACTTTGTGATATTTACCAACTTCTTTTTGGTAACCAAAGCAAAAAACCGCAAAGCAGCACTCAGTTTAATGATGGGCGGTACGGCAGATTTTAGTTTCGGCGGAGATGAAGCTACAAATCCCATAAATTATTTTAATTATGCTGTGTATACTCTATAATATTGTTGAAAATTGCAACTAAAACGTTTTTATTGAAAAGAACTGCAAATATTTTCATGAAACTTGCATTGGTTCAGGCAACTCCAAAGGGTTGGGCGGATCCCTTAAACGCCTCCAAGCTACACGCAAAGAAAGAAAAAAAATGACGTTTATCGCCAGTCTGCCGCAAACGAACTTCATTCGTCGTGCTTGAAATCGTAATTTGCAAACGTTTTAACAGTTGTCATAATAATAGTCAGTTGCGAGAAACGTGTCATTTAGTTGCAGGAAATTAATTTCGTTTGACATAAACGCGAGCGATTTTTAAATTGCAGCAATTGAAAAATTTGTTTTTCGTTAAAAACTTCCTTTGTTTACCCATTCGTTGTATTAACACAACGCTTATAATTCACAGCTACTTTTTGGACAAATTGTTGCTATGTAAGCACATTGGTAATTTGCTTAATACGCGGACGGAGATAGCAACAGAGGTGCAATGAGTGCAACCCATAAGAAGACGGACGAACATAGGGAGAGAGACAATTTAATATAATATATAATAATAACCTAAATAGCTTGCGGTATATATATATATATACACTGAATATTCGTTTGTGGCAAATACATCTCGCAAACGAAGTGTAGTTGGCGAATTTTTCAGTTGCGGTGAACGAAAAATTTCTGTGCGTGCACGTGATCTTGACAACGCCATCGAACTTTGAGACCTCTTAGAATACGATCTAAATTTTTCGATACGCCCTAATGTATAGTATTGTTGAAAATTGCAAGTTAAACGTTTTATTGAAAAGAACTGCAAATATATTCATGAAACTTATATTAGTTCGGGCAACTACAAAGGGTTGGACTTTGAAACTTCTTGTTCCTCACATAAAAGACACAACGCTATTCTGTGCATCGTTAACTTTTTCAAAACGATGTATTTTTCTTTTTTCTTTGCTTATTTTTGAAGGGAATTACGATTCTGGCGAATCTACCGATTAGCGAAAATTTCTCGTGAGAATATAAAATATTCGGATGAATTTTTATCCACGCGAAACTAGCGATAATGCCTATCAATTGGCCTGTCAAATGTCGTGAATTTTTTTGAATTTTTTTGGGCAAGAAACGTGTTACAACAAAATTTATTCCAAATGTGTTAAATTTCGACCCATAACATCGGCAAATGGAAGTTACTCATGAGTCGCTGAGCGATGCAGAACTACTAAACGAATCATAGCAGGTTAGAAAACATGGTTTTATTATTGTGATGACAAAACTAAGGCGCAATCATCTCAGTGGAGGTATATTTAATCGTCAAGATCGAAAAGGCTCGACAAGTTCGGTCAAATGTCAAGGTTAAGCCCACTGAGTTTTTAGATTTTAATATCATAGTTCACCATGAGTTCTTGCCACAAGGTCAAATAGTCAATAAGGAATACTACCTAGAAGTTCAACGCCGTTTGCGCGTAGCGATCCGAAGAAAACGTCCGACTTTGTGGAAATATAATTCATACATTTTTGCAACACGATCTGCCCACACTTCATTGCTTGTTTGTTATTATGACAACGCTGTTATTATGCCCCAACCTCCATATTCGTCAGACATGGCTCCGTGTAACTTTTTTATGTTTCCTAAAATAAAAAGAACCTTGAAGGGCTATCGGTTTGCAACCATGGATGAGATTAAAGTGAATCTCTGAATAGGCTCAAGTTTATCCCAAAGAGCGAATTTCAGAAGTGTTTCGGGGATTGTAAGAAACGCTAAATGAAATTCTTTCTAAAAAATAAAAATTCTCTTTATTTTTTTATCATATCTATATAGTTAAAAAAAAGTTAAATAAAGGTTCGAATTTGCAATCGTTTAATATTAACAAAAAGTTAATTTTTTTATTAACCCTCATCGGTAACTCAGACCTATAACCCTAAAAGGTTCCTTAAGTATGCGCGCGCTTACATACAGAAAACTTTAGAAAGAAATAAAAATATCACAAATTTTATGAATAAAATTTAAAGACTATTTATTTTTTTTTATGAATAAAGTTAAATATATCAAAAAAAAAATTGATATTCAGGACAAAAATTGGAAATATTTCGAAAAAATTAAAAAAAAAAATTTGAAATCTTGTCGATTTGGCAAGTATAAGATAATTTTAAGATATTTTATTGGCACAATTCAAGCATGCATTGAACTTGTGATTTGCACAGATGAATTTCTTGCATTTATCACATCTTGTTGCAAACACATTAGGATTGTTTTTGTTAGTAGAAACGTAACATCGACCAAGCTTCCGTGTTGGTGACGCATGCTGAATTGGATGAATTGGAACACTTGCGACTTTTGTTGAGATTATTGGTGTTTCGGGTTGTGCCACTCTTGGACCACGTATTCGCTTCGCGATGAATGGTTTAACCATAGCGTCTCCAAGCTCAATCAAGAACAGTCTACGACGAATATTCCTGTTACTGTTTTTGATTGAAATTGAAGTGAAATTAACGTACGCATTTACTTCACTTATATCAAGTAAATTGCAAAACAATGCCATAGGCCATCGATTGACCTTTCGCTTGCATCGATAAGTGCCAACCATTTGATCAAGCGTATCTACACCGCCTTTATTTGTGTAAAAACAGGCTTTTTCCGCATATTTCTCAAAACTGGTGGAATCTCAGTTCAATTCTGTTGTTCCGATAATGGTAATTCGCCGTTTGTGTTACTCCTCAGCTAATTGATATGTGGTGCAGAAATTATCACAAGTGACATTTCTATCTGAAAGGCCTTCACATAAATCGAGCACAACTCTTTGGCCTTGTTTTCTCTCAGGTGCAGCATTTCTAGCACGCCACACATACACCTGAGCAATGTGGACGTAATATGATTTTGAATCACATAGAACCCACATTTTTATTCCATATTTTGCCGGCGTAGATGAAATGTACTGACGGAAGCTGACTCGACCGCGAAATACATACTATAATGCATGTAAGAATAGACATGTATGCGTGCACATACTACGAACCTGTACGTCAATAAGTTTACACGAGCTTTTCCAAACGTGAGCGCCACCTGTAGTCGCGTAAAATTAGTAGATTCCATCGAAAAAACAAAGCGCGAGTATACAAAGGACCGAAGAGGGTTAAAAAATGTATCATTTTAGATATGTTAATGCACTAAGGGAAATAATGCATATTAACATTATCCACGCCTGAGTAACAATTTTATTTAAATATTTACGTGGATAAATCAAATATTTTCCCTACAACTCGTTTTTTTCCCGTATTTGACTTTTATTTATACCACACACGTACACACATATTCCATACAAGCAAGCAGCAACAGCATCGCACACGTACACACATATTCCGACAAGCAGCAACAGCATCGCACTCTGTTCTCTTGCAGTTGCAACCTTAGTTCTTATAATTCTCATTTCGTTTTTGTTGCAAGGGTAGTATAACAGGGATATTTGGCCGTACGTATGAGCGATTGCGTGCTGAAATAATGCAATTATAATGGGTGTTTTTTTTAGGGGTTTGTTTTTCGAATAGAGATAAAACTGGCATTTTGTGGTCAAATCTGGCAACTCTAATGTCATTTATGTTCAGTTTGGTTTGCCATTTCATCATGAACAGGTTGACAAAAGAACAACGCTTGCAAATCGTGCAAATTTATTTCGAAAATAATGGTTCAGTTCGCGAAGTTTACCGCAAGCTCCGTCCATTTTATGGTCGACATAATCGTCCATCAGAGCAATTAATTCGGTTAACCATGGGTCGTTTTCGCACTACGTTTACTCTATGTGATAATACGCATCCGCAGAGACGTCGAACAGTGCGCACCGAAGAAACAATTGCCGCTGTAGAGCAAAATGTTGAAGAGGACCCGAATGAATCGATTCGCCAACGTGCACAGCAATTGGAGCTTTGTCCATTAACTTTATGGAAGGTTTTGCGCAAAGATCTTGGCTTGCGACCTTACAAGATCCAGCTTGTGCAAGAATTAAAGCCGCGAGACCATGCAATGCGTCGTGATTTTGGTGTATGGGCCGAAAATGAGATTGATCTCGATGCTGATTTTCATCGCAAAATTTTGTTCAGTGATGAGGCTCATTTTTGGTTGAATGGCTACGTCAACAAGCAAAATTGCCGCATTTGGAGTGAAGAGAATCCACATGAGATCCTTGAGACGCCATTACATCCACAAAAACTGACTGTTTGGTGTGCTCTATGCGCTGGTGGAGTCATTGGGCCATACTTCTTCCGAAATAATGCTGGAGAGTCAGTTCCCGTTAATGGAGACCGGTATAGAGCCATGATAACCGACTATTTTGTTCCCGAATTGGATGGCATGAATGTGGATGAGTTGTGGTTCCAACAAGACGGCGCTACATGCCACACAGCGCACGTCGCAATCGATTTATTGAAGGAAACATTCGATGAGCGCATAATTTCGCGGAATGGACCTGTCAATTGGCCACCAAGATCGTGTGATTTGACACCATTGGATTATTTTCTTTGAGGATATGTGAAGTCGCTCGTCTACGCCAACAAACCATAAACGTTAGGGGACTTGGAGGCCAACATTCGTGGCGTTATTGCCGACATACGGCCCCATATGCTCGAAAAAGTGGTTGAAAATTGGACCTGTAGAATTGGCTTTATTCGAACCAGCCGCGGCGGCCACATGCCCGAAATCATATTTAAACATTAATGGCATAAAATTATCCTTCCAATAAGGCCAAATTGATGGACATAAAAACGATTTTCTTGTGTTTAATTTCAATTCGAAGTTCTATATTTCTAAAAAAAACACCCATTATGTAGGGTGGAGTAACAACTCGACATTTTCCCACGAATGTGTCGCACCGATTGTCATTTGCCTGCATATTTTGCTTTATTAGTTTGCTTTATTATTGCAATCAGCATGGTTACTTTATTTTCTTTTTTCGTTCTTTAGTTTTATACTATTTTTGACATATGGTGTCATAATATTGCACCGACTGTCAAAAATAATATAATATTAAGGATCGAAAAAAGAAAATAAAGTAACCATGCTAATGGCATTAATGGACGCAGCTTGTGAGAAATATTTAAATATGTGACCCGGTCTATGAAAAGGTGCCTTATGACTCAAAAAATTATGTTTCTTTTTTTGTTTGGTTCGGATAGAGTTTGAGACGCTCTTTTACATGGTGAAAAGCAGAAAGTCCTAACTTGCTTAGAAGTGTACTAAAAATTTAGAGAAAGAAGAGCACAAATGAAAGAAAAACTGAATTTTATTGAATTTTTAATTTTTTATTTAGTTATTTCTCGAAATTTTGTTTTTGAGTCATAAGGCACCTTTTCATAGACCGGGTCACATATATTGTTTTTTAATTTCAATATTTTTTATATAAATTTCCTTTAGATGTGATAGTTATATTTTCAAATAGTAAATTTTAAAAGATATTTAAAAAATTCGTGCATAATTTTAATATATTTTTTTATTATTTCTGTTTAAATATTTTAATATTTTATTTAATTAAAAAAATTTTTAAATGAATTTTAAATATTTACGTAGTCGATTTATGCAAATGCGTCATTGGTGCAAAAATGACTCGCTTTTTGGATAAATTAAAAAAGAGTTTGGATAAATTTAATATTTTTTTCCCTTTGTGTGGGAAAAACTCTTATTACTCAATGAACTCTTATCATTTCCCGATTTCTTTTTTTTTGGTACAATGTAAGAAAATGCCAAAGTATCCAAAATTTATTCATCAAAAATTTCAAACCGAAAACGTTCGCAAAACTTACACTTATCGCCGAGCCTTCGCTTGTGGTTGAGTGGGATCAACGAACCAAAGATCTCTTTGATTTGCTGCAATTAAGATGAACCTACACCGAGAAAAAAACAATAGCAAAATCACCTAAGCCGGGCTAGGGTGCAAAAAATGGGTAAGGAAATTTAAGACTTATGCTTATTCACCAAAGTAATTTATTGTTTTATACAAACAAATGATTTTACTGTTGTTTTTTTTTTCTCGGGTTGGATTAGCAATCAACGAATCAAAAACATGATAGTAATCGTTCTGTTCTCAGGTTTAACCCTTACATGCCCGAATTGAAATGGGCGGTGCTAAACTTATTGGGAAGACAAATACGTGTTATTCTTGACTCAAATATGAACTGACAATAATTTCAAAGTCCTTCGTGTCCTGGTTCGTTTGTTGCAGGATGTTATCTATAGGCAACATTAGGGAGTGGTTGGACAAATTAAATACTTTTTTCATGTTTTTTTTTAAATAACTCTCTTACCTTTTTTATTTATTTCGTTTACTTGGTTTAACAATAAAACAATAATTTTAATGTATTTTAATACTTTTCGTAAAAACACTTTTTGTTTGTGAAACGATCTTGATCTTGATTTTGACAATTTCACTCTACGGAGAAGGGCTATGAAATGAACACACGCACATCTTAAAAAAAAAAAACAGTAGCCGTTAGTTTTCACAACTCATAAGGATACATAATGTAAAAAGCCACAGGTCAAAAAAATGAAAATAGCGGGACTTGGCCTATAGGTAACATTGGGCATCAGAGGGTTAAGAAAATTTCATGTGTAACTTTTCGTGTGACTTCTGTGTTAATCCTAACATTTCGACTTTTCTTTAGTGAATTTTATCATCGTTGTTAAATAATTATCAATTGCTATTATTTTGTTTGAAATCTCGAACATTATTTATTGCGACTGATTTGCGTGACTTTTATGACTTCTTCAAAAAAACAATTTCAAAGCTTTGTTGAAACTTGTTAAGCATATCTATGACTTTTTTGCTCTTCAGCTATTACCAGCGCTTTTTACGCATTATGGCTTGCTTCATTTATTTGGGACCATTTTCATTGCGATCAAGTTACATAATTTGGCAACATTTGACCATCAAAGTTAAGTACATCAGTTAAGACTTATCAAATTTTGCTTAATATTTATGATGTGCTGAAATTGAAAATTTATTTCATAGCGTCGTATTTTAATTATTTGCTTTTTCATTTGCAACCATATTTTTGGCTGATGTGAAGAATATATATTTTAATTATGTTTAAATTTTTAATAAACTGGTTTATTTCAGGGATTCAGGGAACCTAAAGTTTGGGACTTATGTCAGTACAAGCGACTTTTCAGTTGCGACATTTTTAGATTTGTAAAATTTTCTATGTAAAATATTTGTTTGCATTAAAAATTTTTGACAAGTTATTGAAGACCTTATGAATTATATTGCATTGGGACATTTTGAAGGGATGTAAATTGATGCATTTTTTCTGAAAAATTTCTGAAAATTTAGTATTTTACGCAATGATTTTAGGGTGGTTAAATTTTAAGGGCCGATATTGAATGTGAACCACACCTAAACGTCAAGTTTTTTTCTGCATTTCATTTGACATTTCTCACTTTTAGACTAATTCAATTTGAACCATGGAAAGATACACAAAATGGACTTTCAAATCAAAATGCATATCGTGCACTTCGTGATTTTTTCGGTCAATTTAATCGTCCAAATGTGCGTACAATCGGAAAAATCGTGCAAAAATTTGAGCAAACCGGGTCTGTAGGAGATGTGAAAACACCAGTGCATGCTTGTACAGCTCGTACTGCAGAAAATATTGCTGCTGTTCGCGATAGTGTGGCTGAAGAGCCGTCCACCTCAACTCGTCGTCGTGCCCAACAATTGCAACTCTCACGCTCGTCGTTGATGAACATTGTGCATAAAGACTTGCATTTACACGCTTACAAGGTGCAATTGACTCAAGAACTAAAGCCTCTTGACCATTTCGTCGTCAATGGTCAGAATGGTGGCAAGAAATGGCAACAGTGGATGATCAATTTTCGAAGAAAATCATCTTCAGTGATGAGGTATATTTTCACCTCAGTGAATTCGTCAATAAGCAGAATTACCGCATTTGGGCGAATGATAATCCAAGAGTTATTGTCGAAAAACCAATGCACCCACAAAGAGTGACTGTTTGGTGCGGTTTATGAGCTGGTGGCATCACTGGGCCGTATTTTTTCCAAAATGAGGCCGGTCGGGCAGTTACTGTGAATGGTTTTCGCTATCGTGAGATGTGGACAAATGTGGTTTTAACAGGACGGTGCCACTTGCCACACAGCTAACGAAACAGTGGTTCTTTTGCGCGACAAATTCAATGGCCGTGTAATCTCACGTGGTGGCGATGTCAATTGGCCGCCAAGATCATGTGATTTGACACCGTTGGAATTCTTTTTTTGGGGTTATTTGAAAGAAAAGGTGTACGTCGATAAGCCAGCATGAAGGATGCCAGCTAAAGGATGAGATAATTCGGCACATTAACGGCATAGAACCTCACTTATGCCTCAGCGTCATCGAAAATTAGGAAATCAACATCGGCCCTTAAAATTTAACCACCCTTTACATCTTGTCTGCTTGGCTAGATAGATTCTATCTTCACTCGGAACTTATTGCAGTACAAGCGACTTTTTATTTGCGACATTTTCAGATTTGTAAATTATTTTATACAAATATTCATTTGCATTTAGAAACTTGAAACTTCACCTGGGACTTATTTCAGTACAAGCGACTTTCCAGTTGCGACATTTTCAGATTTGAAAATAATTTTAAATAAAATATTAATTTGCCTTTACGAATTTTTCACGCATTGTTTTATGACCAAGTGGACTTTTTTTTTGCATTGGGACATTTTGAAGGAATACAAATTGGTATTTCATCAAATTTAATAAATTTTTTTATGTTGAAAATGAACTCATTTTGAAATATTTCCAACAATTTTTTCTTTTACTCTATGTTTTGTTGAATGTTTATGTTATTACTCTATGTTTTTAATAACATTGGGACATATATATATACTTCCGTTTTGCCCTAAAGTTTACGTTGGGACAACTTTTTTAATGTAACTTGGAATTAAGTGCTTAAGGTCCCTGAAACTTCTATGAATGTATTATTGAAATTATACGTATTGAAATATTTTTCTTGGGACATTAATGGCTTGGGACCAGTGATGTGATTCTGATTTAGTAAAAAATCCCGATCACATCCCAATTTAGACCTGTTTATCCCACCAAAATGACACGAAAAACCCACAAAAAATCCCACCCAAATATTTATACCAGTAACGATTTTTTATGCAATTTTTGAAAAGAAATAAGGATGCCCACCTGCTGAACAGGCCCACCTACTACTGAACACTGTGAGTTCTGACGTCTGTATGATGCGCCAATGTGTACAGTGTCGCAGTAACATCTCATTGAATGTTCACTTTTGATAAAAAATTAAGATGAATGCGCATGCTGCTTTAGCCCCACAGCCGTTGAGAAATAAAATATTCGAATAAAACGAAGCTGAGCAAAAATATTTCATCTCTATTTAGTGAATTTCAGAGTGTTTCTTATCTATAAAAAAAGGTGAATATGAGTAGAATTCTATATTTAATGTTTATTTTCCACAATTCGACGAGTAATAGAACAATATTGAGAAATGGGGAAAAAATATTTCACGTTATATCATGATGGCGTGCCTGCCCACCTACTGAACAAAACGTTGGTCCACCTTCCGAACAAATTTTCAGAAATCGTGCAAGTATAAAATTGTCATTTATATGATTGAAAATAGTGTTCGAAATTAGTTAAAATAGTGTTCGTGATTTTCGTCCACGTTCAGACAAAATTTAAGAATGGCGTCGCCTAAAAAAAAGTGAAAAGAAGAACGAATATAAATTCTGATGCGATGGCTGCAACCATTAAAAAAATTCAAATCTCTATTGTTTAAAGTTCAGTGAGTCATTGTTTCTAGTCAATTGTATTCTATTGATAGAATAAACTTTTTATAAACTCTCAAAAACTAGTGTTTTACTTCATTTTCTAATGTTTTTCAACGATTTGTTTTAGGTGTTCAGTAGCTGGGCCGATTTTTTAAGCGGCCGATTTCGAGACTTTTGCTAGATTGACTGCCAAAATTATAATTTTTGGAAATTTTAAATTGTAATTAAAATTCTTGTTAGTTATTGAACTTAGCTTCCAAAAGAAACTAAGAGCTCTGAAAAATTATGTTTTAAACCAAAGGTATAGCCTCCAAGCAAAACGTGCTTAGGAGGCGGGTATCCTCCCCTACATGTTTTAACATTATAATAATTTTATAGTTTAATAATGTACATAATAAAGATTTTCAATATATATAACAAATTTTCCACAAAAAAAAAAAAAAAAAAAAAAAAAAAATAAAAATACGAAAATTTAAACACTGCGTTTTTTATGAAAACTATCTTAAGTGTATGAAGTAATCGTAAATTTCTTTCGTTACATCAAAATGAAACTGAGTTTATATTTGTGTTTTTAAATGAGGTTCATTATTAATTAATTAATTTAATTATTTTATTAATTTTAGCCTCTTGAATATACATATCCCTTTCTTACATATTTAGAATCAATGAAACAGCAATTAAACAAAAAATTTTTAGAGATTACAAAAAAGAGATACCAACCAGTTTTGCTTATTAACTGTTTAAAAAATTATGGTTCAGTGGAAAATCCCACCTAAGCATCTGAAATACCACACGTTCTCAAATAGGCCAAATATCCCAAAATGAGCCCGAAATCCCACCAAATCACATCACTGCTTGGGACTATCTTAAACTGACTAGATGAGTCAATGGGACTATTAAATTTTAAATATGTTTTAAACTGATTTAAAAACTATTGTGACACTTTTTCTAAATTTCGAATATTTTCTATTGCGATTTATTTGATTGCGACAATTTTCGGTTTTATGCGATTTAATGAAATTAGAAACATATAAAAAATTTATATCTAATGAAATTTTTGTTGAAAACCTTTGAAAACTTTTCATTTAAAGAACCAACTGAGCTAAATCTCCTCCAAAAAAAAAAAACCATTAACACCAAATCCCGTCGGTAAAACTGAGACACTTGTTAAAAACACTCACCGCATGGCCTGCAACTTGGATGAACCGGTTTGTTTTGGCTGCCAGTGTTAAGTAAGAAAAACAAAAAAAAAAAAAAGAACTCGTTCGCGTGAATTATTGTTATTATTTGAGAAATATAATAACTACCGAAATGTTTCTGTAACAATGTTTGAAGTTTTTTACTCTTTGTTTTTTTTTTTGTGTCGACTTAACTGCTTCGTTTTTCTTCACACCTTCCTGACGTTACACTGACAGTTGATTGCACTATTTTGACATCACTGTCAAGACGCTGTCAGTCAGCCATATTGGCGTTGAAAGCAAACGTGCGCGCGGGCAGAACAAACAATGTGCTGCTGAGTGTTGAACGGCAGCGTGTTGGTTAGAGTTGTTGGCTAAAATACGGCGATTTAATTTAATTGCAAGCCAAGTACAAGGCGTGTAATTCGCGCTTCAACAGCAACAAGCGTGGATTAAATGCTTGATGCGATGTTTCAAAAATCGCTACAGCAAGCCCAACAACAATAACAACAACCACACCAATAAAACGAGCACAATTATGTTAATGATAACAAGCACAGCAGTAACAAAAAAAAAAACAGTCTTACGAACTCTTTGGCAATGAATTCTTTTATCGCTGCGTTACGTATGCGTCAAAGACGTAGACCACGTTATTTGATTGACTTCCGACGCACGACTAAAAAAAAACACAGTCGTTAAAAAAAAAACTTAAATTCTTGCTAGCATCCACAAACGTGGTGGTACAAAACATTCCTCCTCGCTATCGTACATGAATGCGACCGAATGGATACGTTGCGAGCTTTTGTTGTTGTTGTTGGCAGTAGTTTTTGCAATCGTTTTTCACTTTTAAGCTTGGGGTGGGGGTTGGCTGAAATGACTTGGAGTGGAACAGTAGTTTTGTTTGTGGGTTGGGAGGTGGTGGGTGGGGAGTGGAATGGTGAGGCGCTTTTTCAGTTTATCACGCTGCAAGGAGTGCTGCAGCAAGTGGTTCGAATAAATGTCACTGCTGGCTATTTTTTATTGCCGTGGAAGGGTTTGTTAAGGCGACATTTAAATCTACACTTTCAAAGTGTTTTTGGAAAATTTATTAAGATTATATTTCTAGAAAAAATTTTAATTAAGGGACATTTTTGTGGGTTGTGAAAGGTAGAGATTAAAGCATAAGCCATCCATTAATAATTTGAATTATCACACACATCATAGAATTTAAGTCCAACTTTTACATTTGTGATTAAATGATTGCGCTCTCCATCTTTAAAACAGACACAACTCAAAATTTCAAAATTTTCAGGAGAAGCAAAAAACCAGTTTGTTTTTCAAGGGAATCCATATAATACAAGGAGACAAAACCATTTTTATACCCTTACGTTTAAAAAACGTAAACGGGGTATAATTATTTTGTCACTCCGTTTGTAACGCCCATAAGACGTGTGGTAAAGTATAGAAAAGTATATATATATTCTTGATCAGCATCACCACCCGAGTCGATTTAGCCATGTCTGTCTGTCCGTCTGTCTGTCTGCGATCACGATTACAGCCGTAATGTTCAAGCTATCATAACGAAATTCGATATTTAAGCTTGTATCTAAAAAATAAAGGTCAAATTCGAAAATGATTCGAAAATCGGATGAAAACCACGCCTACCTCCCATACAAAGTGACTTTATCAAGTCGGTAAAATCTCTTTAAATTCCACAAAGAATACTGTATGGACTTGCAATTTTGCATATGAACTTTGATATGTAATATATACACTATAAATGAAATTCAACCAAATCGAGTGAAAACCACACCCACCTCCCATACAAAGTGACTTTATCAAAAAACAAAAGAGAATACTTTCTGTTAAAACTATGACGAAAATGTTTTTACAAATACAATTTTTTTTGACTGCTTAAGTCTTTGAATATATTTCAATTCGGACGTAGGAGTATTTTAACTTCGGCCCAGTCGAAGATCATTTCTTACTAGTTTTTTAATGAAAGAGTAAAAAGATGAGTGCAAAATTCTTATTGTTGATGGAGGTTATCACTACGAATAGTTTAACATTAAAAAGTAAAAATGTGTAAATTTTGAGTTGTGCCTGTTTTGAAGATGGAGTGCGATTTATTCATTAAGAATAGAAATTTCTAAACATTAAAGAAAAGTAAAACTTCTTTTAATAGAGATTCTGGTTGAATAGTTAGTTTTGTCAGAATAAGTTTCTTCTGTTGAGCCACGATCGTCAGACAGATCCTAGTGAACCAAAAGCATCTCTTTTGAATAACCTTTCACTTCCACTTCTTTTCTTACTGACATCTTTCAGAACTTATTGTTTCTACAGATTTTTAACATTCTTAGATCATTCTTAGCATGTTTCACTCGATACCCTGTCTTTCCCACTTATCTATCACTCCATTTGGAACCAAGGCATTGGACTGAATAGGTATAACGCCTGAATAGCCTTGTCTCAAAACTAAAAAAAATATAAGACTAGTTTTTTTCGAAGGTTTTTCTTCGGCTCGACCGAATTTTAGGCACACAGTTGTGTTTAAGTATTATCGAAGTTATGAAAGTAATAAATTTGATGACGTCACTTTACATGGGGATAAGGTGTAGTTTTAATCTAGTTTTGACAAATTTTAAACTCGAAGTAAGTTTGAAATATCTTATGTCCAATAGCTTATGTGTGAGTTATCAAACCAATGCATTAGTTTTTGTGAATTTTATCAAGGTTTTTCATTCTTATGACGTCACTTTGATGAAAAGTAGGCGAAGTTTTTATTCTATTTTGCAAGACTCAGAGTGCATACTAACCCTCCATTACGTACGCTATTCGCAGTAGCATCATTACTAACCTGGGTGTAATCCACCCATAAATTTTGATTCATGAATTTGTAAAAAATAATATTAAAATAGTAAAACGGTTCCGTTTTTATGAAATGAAAATCTTTTGTTATTCTATTTAACATGAAATTGGTTCAGATAAATTAAATTTTAATTATAATAAAAATATACCAAAGTAACGTAAATTTGAGAACTAAAAAAAATAAAAATTAAAAATGGGGTGTAATCCATCCTACATTAGTAATGGAGGGTTAAAATTCAAAGCTTGTGAGTAAAATTTCAAAACATAAAATATAATTAAATTAAATATTGTTGTTAATTAAATATAATGTGACCTTTGTATTCAATTATATTGAGACTAATTGTTGAGCTCGAGATAACAATTTAATTAATTGTTGAGGAACTTAACCAATTTGATAAAGTGACTTTGTATGAGAGATAGGCGTTGTTTTCATCTGATTTGGCTAATTTTTAGACCTGAACGTTATTTTCCAGAAATATGTTTATAAAGGCGACCGTGGCCGAGTGGGTTGAAATGCGTTAACCACTCAGTGTAAATTTTCCAGCAGCGAGGTTCAAGGTTCGAATTCTGCGCCAGACACCGAAAATTTCTTCAATTGAAATTAATTTTTCTGATCGGTCGTCACCTCTCTGCAAACAATTGCAAACCTCAGAGAGTAAATAATGCCATGTAAACACATTAGCCGTTCGCAGTCGGCATAAAACTGGTAGGTCTAGCTCCGATCAATTTTGTACGCCGCAGCAACGTTTGCAAATTGTTGAAATTTATTTTGGAAATCACGGGCTTAATTCGAAAAATACATGTGGCACTATGTTGTTCAGTGATGAAGCACATTTTTGGTTAAATAAATGGCTACGTGAATAAACAGAATTGCCGCATTTGTAGCAATGATAACCCATAAACCTTTCTCGAAATATTATTACATCCAGAAAAACTCATCATGTTTGGAGCGTATATCTTCAAAAATGATGATGGTCAGCATGTTACAGTCAACGGTGAGTGGTACAGAGAGATGATTGTTAACTTTTTCTCAATTGGATCGCATTGATGTTGTAGACATGTAATTTCAGGAGGACGGCACCACATGCACACAGCGCGCGATACAATTACTTTACTGAAAGAAACATTTGGCGAACGATTAATTTCAGGAAATGGACCTGTGAACTGATCACCTTGTTAGAGCGATTTCGAAACAATTAGATTATTTTCTTTGAGGATAACTTGATAACCTCAAGTTTACGCTATATACTACTCCCCATTTTGAAAAGTGCTTTATCAACATCATACTTTGCAAGCTATTAGAAAGATATGTAGAAATTTGAAGAGACTGGAATCATTTGTGAAATTGTGGCTGTAGAGCGGAATTTATTCTTACCCTACGTTCACCATTCACAACGCAAGAGATACATTCAAAGGATTGTGGAGCAATAGGCTGTGAAAATTATTTTAAATAAAAATTTCTTCAGCGATGCGGCCAATTTTTCACTTCTTGGGTACACTAAGGGAAATAACGCATATTAGCATTATCCACGCCTGAGTATAAATTTTATTCAAATATTTACGGGGATAAATCAAATGTTTTCCTTACAACTCGTTTTTTCCCGTATCTGAATTTTATTTATACCTCACACGTACACACATATTCCATACAAGGAAGCAGCAACAGCATCGCACACGTACACACATACTCCGACAAGCAGCAACAGCATCGCACTCTGTTCCTGCAGTTTATTTCTTGCATTTGCAGTTCTTATATTTCTCATTTAGTTATTGTTGCAAGAGTAATATAGTATGCATGTTTGGCAAAGAAATGAAATTATGTAGGGTGGAGTGTCAACTCGGTATTTTTTCAAGAACATCTTGGACCGGTTGTCATTTACCTGCATAATTTGCTTCTACCTACATATATTTTGTACATTACTTTTTCGTTCTCTATTTTATACTATATTTGACAGTTGGTGCAATATTAGGGCACCACCTGTCAAAAATAGTTTAAATTAGAGAACGAAAAAAGTGAAGCGAGGAATAAATTATACAGGCAATGGTATTTGATGAACGCAATATGAAGAAAATAATACCATAAAACCATTATTAACATATTCAATTTAAATATTTTTTTTTTAAATTCAATATTTTTATATAAATTTTCTTTAAATGTGATAGTTTATTTTCAAATAGTAAATATTTGAAAGATATTTTAAAAAAATTCGTGCATAATTTTAATATATTTTTTATTAATTCTGTTTAAATATTTAAATACTTAATTTAATTAAAAGTATTCAAATAAATTTTAAATATTTACGTAGTCGATTTATTCAAATGCGTTATTGGATCAAAAATGACTCGTTTTTTGTTGTGCTCCACGAAATAGTTCCCAAAAGAAATAACCCCCAATGAAATTAAACCCAACAAAAATGAAATAAGCCTCAAATTACTGAAATGAAATAATGCCCAAATTTCATGAAATAAAACCCAAATGGAAAATGAAAAAACACCCAACGAAAAAAATTAAATAAGCCCCAATGAAAAATTTATTTGGCGGTTATTAATGTTTATATATGTTTATTTTATTTGAGTGTTATTTCGTGAAGCCTGAAAAGAGGCCGTTACACCCAACAAAAAAATCCCAAAAACTCACTGAGGTACGCTTTCTGGGCTGGAGGTATCACCGGAACGTATTATTTCGAAAACGGTGAATTTGTGATATTTACCGTCAATACGGAGCGGTATGGTCCTATTATGGCTGACTTATTTTGCCCTGCGATTTAGAATTTTGACTTGGACAATATGTAGTTCCCTCACGGCCAACTCGGTTTGCCATTTTTACCAGAGAAATTTCCAGAATTTCATGATTCGGCTCCACCAATTGGCCACCATTGTTTTTTTAAAAGGTATGTGAAAAACCGTGTTTATGCGGATAAATATCAAACTTAAGAGCACTTTAAAGTCCACATTAATGGACTGAGAAACCACATAAAATGTGTAAAATATGGTCGAAAATTGTTCCGAAAGGATCGACTGATGCAATAGAATTCAAGGTGGTCATTTAAAGGATATAAGGTGTAGCAACAATAGATGTCGGGTTGCCAATGCGTATTATGGTTTCAATATATAATCTTCATGTGCTTAATTTATAACTTAATAAAGTATTATGACACATTCCAATATTTTTTGTTATATTCAAAAACAAATTTTACACCTCTTGTTGATACGAGTACACCGCAAGAATGATAGAAACAAGATTACACGTTCCGCAGTCCCGTTATCTAATGCTCTCTTTTTCAACTGAGTGCATGACGTCACACACCACTTCTGCTTGAAAAAAACGTATGCAAGTGTGCGATCGTTTAGGCAAATTGACGAAATCGAAAATAAATTCTTTCGGAAAAGTAGAGTAAAAATATCTACTTTTCTGTATAAAAATATGATTATTTTCGTATATGAAAAATATAAAGTTTTTAATGTCTTAAGATTTTTATCTTCTTAACCATTCAAAACCGACAAAATTGTGTTTCACTAATAGGCTTAGGAGGTCCATATACATATTATAAAAATAAGAAAAAAAATATTTAGGCGTGGGCCCCAAAGTAGTTATTCCAAAGTCTGACAATATCGCTTGTGACGTCATGCTCTCTCTCTCTCTCTCTCATTTGCGGAACGCGTAATCTTGTTTCTATCATTCTTAAGTACACCCTATAGTATTTCACACATAATCTCAAGGTTCAGACTTTATAATAAAGAGAAATTTAATCATGAATTAAATCATGTCTTATCTTTCGTTATGTCCTTTATTTACTTTTTTTTTCGAGACCACAAAATGGCTAGCCCCTGTATCTACCCACTGAACCACTAGCGAAGGTTTGGCGATAAGTGATAGTTTTGCGAGTGTTTTTGGGTTAATATTTTTTTGTTTCCATTATAAAGTTTTGTTTTGAACTTGAGGAATTTATAAACTTTTATATTATACATTTTTGTTTTGGGGTGTTTATATAAAAAAAATTTAAAAGAAAAAACATTTGCTATAAAGGACTCGTTGCGATTAAAGCATGAAAAATCGAATTGATAAAAAGGAACAGTTTTTTAGTCATTAATACTTTTTTTAGATTCCCAATCTTAAATATTGCAATCAAATCAAATCGTTTAGTCAATAATTAAGAATTTTAGTGACATTCTCATTAACTTTTAATCTTTCTGAAAATAGAATAAAATAAAAAAATTAAAAACCCATTAAAATTGTTTAAATAGTTGAACTATTTAGATTAGTTGAATTGGCCTCAATATTTTGTTTTATAAATTCTTGCTATAGCAGCTAAGTTTTTTAAAGTTTGTTTATTGATCCTAATTTAGGATTATCTTTTAATCTTTTTTTTAATTTGCTCAACCAAATACTCGTTACTTTGACTACGCTACCTTAACTATTTTTATGTTTTTGTTATTTGTAAATTATTTAATATCTTTAGCATTTGCTTATTGACTTGTGAGCTAATTCGACTTGTTAATTTCCACTATTTATGGATTTTTTTTCTTTGAATCAAGGATTTGAAGCATCGCACTTGTTCACTCAAGTCAGCAGGTCAGTCAGTTAGGTTTGAAATGGGGTGATAGGTTAGTGGGAAAGAAGAGGCAATGAAGTGAAACATGTCGTTACCTTAATGTAGAAAGACCCTAACTAAAAGTTTTTTCAAAATCCACTTTTTTTGTATATTTCGGTAGACCCCTCCCAAATACATCATCTTAAAAGAAATTACGGTCCTATGATCAAAAATAATGGATATACAATAATTAAAAAAAACCCTTTCTGACTTCAAAAATTTATTTTTTATTTTTTGAGACACAATTTGGAACGCTTATAAGTTTGCGGCCAAATGTTTCTTTCGACTTTGGGACTGAAAGAAAAAACTGTTCGAATTTGGATCGGCAATAGTGGGAAATATAGCCCTCTACTCCATCCCGATAATTTCTCAGATTTACGCTGAAAATTTAAGCAATGTTCAGAAGGTGGCCAACACAATCAACAAAGACGCGCTTTTCTGCGAATTTTCTATGTAAATGGGACGAATGGACGAAAAAATTGTACTTCCAAAGGGATAACACGCATATTATTTCAATTTTCAACTTTTGTACTTGTGTAAGTAGCTCTCTCGCTTTCTGCACTGACACAAATTGTTTTGCAGGTATTAAGAAAGAATTGTGTTATAATTATCACTATCATCATCAGTATTATTATCATGATCATTATCATTATCATTATCATTATCATTATCATTATCATTATCATTATTATTATTAGTATTACTATTCTGTACTCATAAGTGCACAAAAACTCATTTTCATGTGCCTCAAGCTTTTTTTTTGCAGTGCAAAACACACGACTAAGAAGCCCGAACTTCCTCGCTTGAAGTTTCAGATCGTGTACGCGTTTCGATTCTCGAATAAAGCTTTCGAGGCTCAGCACGCGGGGTACTACGTCATGGTATAATTAATCAGGTAGGTGTGACAGTTTTCAATCGAACATGAATTGTCAAAAATCATACAAAACAAAGCAAACAAAAAAAAAAAGCAGGCGAGTTTGACAATCCATGAACAATCTCGTGAGAAAATAGCCTGTTGTCAAACCTACCTGTATAATTGTATCATGGTACTACGTGAACATCACTGGTTTAAATCTAAGGCAAGCGTTATATTGTTCAAGGGTTGAACTGTCGAAGATAACTTTTTAATGAACTTAAGAACCTTTATTCTTACAGGTCTCCTGTATTTTAAAAACGTTCAATTATCAATGGCTGATCAAACGGGGGTGCGGGAAAAATTTACTTTGAAACCAACAAAATATTACTTCGCCACTTTTTATATCCTAACCAATTCCTGTTTTAATTTTAATACCTCAAAACTTTTGAAGATTTGTAAAGTTTCCCAATCTTTTAAATGGGAAACATCTAAAAAAAATGGCGCTTTGCAATCATAATGACCCACTGAACCATAAGCGAAGGTTTTGCGTAAGGTGAAAGTTATGCGAACGTTTTTTGAGTAGAATTTATTTTTTTTAATTTTATATTTTTCGCTTAAAAGTGCTTGTGTTCGAAGATTAAATTCCTGAAAACTTTTCCCATAAATAAAAACTGTCCTTCTCTTGCGAAATTCATAAAAATCTTATTTTGAGTCGAAAAAGGGTAATTTTTTTTATCATTATAAAAAAAAAAAAATAAATAACTGGCCATTTCAGCCCTTGAAAGGACTTTGACCTAGCTTCTTATGCTCAATTGTGTTGTGCGTGTTATTAAGTTTGTACACAATTGACCGAGAACCGGACCTTCATGCTTAACGCCGACTCCGAACGGCGATGAACGGAATGTTCTCGTTCTCAAGAAGCTTTACATGGCATTTTGATTACTCTCTGAGGTTTGCCATTGTCTGCAGAGAGGTGGCGGCCGTACAGAAAAATTATTTTAATTCAAATAATTTTCTGTCGCTGCTGGGGTTCGAACCTGGGTCTCCAAAGTTCGTTGACATAGCGGCCACGCACTTTAACCAACTACGCCACGAACGCCACATTTTTATCATTATAGTAGGAAAAAAATCCTCGGGAATCAACCAGCCCGCCGATTTGTACAAAAAGGGTTCATTTCCGAGTGCCGAAAAAAAAACTTTCAATTTTTCATTTTTTAACTCATTTCCGAAGGAAAAAAAGGTTCGATCCTGAGAGGCATATTCGTCCGACGATTGATTCAAAAAGTGTTCATTTCCGACTGCCGAAAAATAACTTTTCTATGGTTCATTTTTGAACTCATTTCCGAAAAAAAACAGTACAATTTTAGTTCTTTTTTAACTCATCTCAAATCAGAGGCATTTTATTCCATTTCATTTATGTGCCGAAAATTACCGTTTCTACCCGAAAACGTTAATAAATGAATTCGAAAACGGTAGTTTCGGTTCACTGGGGAAATTCGGTTATAGTAGAGTTTGTTAGATGTTCGCATTAGAATTTTTGAATTGCAGGCAAACAATTAGTTTTCTGTACAAATACTATGTCATAGTAGATATAACTGTCATACCTTGCACGTGTGAACCGCTCAACACAAATTTCACAAATCCTAAGGTCCGTGGTTCGAATCCCACCTGAAACAAAATATTTTTGTAATTTTTTTTCTTTTTTCTCAAATTATTTTCTATCGCCCATATCTCTCTGCAAACAATGCCTAACCAGAGAGAGCTAATAAATGTCATGTAAAGGTACTTGAGAATATGTACATTAGCCGCTCGAAGTCGACATTAAATCTAAAACGGTCAAGGGGAGGTTCTAGTAGAAATCGACGGAAAATTTTTATTTTTTGCTTTATTTTCATCCTTAGGATCTTGAAAATATGTAGTCAAAAGGATATTTCCCTATCTAATTTATTTTACGAGTCATAGTGTATTAGACGAGAGAGTGCGTCGGCCGAAAAACAGGCATAAATGCGTTTTTCTGGAAACACCCTTTTTTTCCGCGCTGTACACGATTCCGCTTCAACGACTTGACCGATTTCGATGTTTGACGACTCAAAGTAAAGCTAATTAAGGGGGCCTTCAGGAAGCTTTTTTTTTCAAAAAAAAAAGTTATCATCATTATTTTTTTAACGTTAAATCAAAAGAAAAAGGAGGAAAAATAGGGGTTTTTTACAAAGGGCGGCCATTTTTTTTTTAAGGGTTTTATACAAATCTGAAGTATACAAGGCCTCCCAAATTTTATCTAGGTTAACAATTTTTTTGGTTTTTTCGTTTCAGATCACTTGGCAGGGCTGTAGAGTGTACAGCGCACATCGGCTATCGCCACGAACGGCTTTGATCAGCGAGACCTTCAGCCGCCATTTGAATTATTTTTCATCAAAAAAATTGTTCTTGAATTATACATTAATAAATGCCACAAAAGATTTTTTCAAAAAAGATTTACGTTCGCTCAAAAAAAAAAAAAAACAAAAATCCTTCAATTACGTTACGTTTTTACTAGAATCTCCCCTTAATTGTTTTTTTTTTCGAAAACTAAATCAAATGAAAAATATTTTCTCAAATTAAAAAATGTTATTTTGCCCTTGTTCCTTTCAATATTGATGCTAATCAATACTGTACGTGCCCCGGAATTTGGGTAAATTCTGGAATTAGCTTGTTTTTCTTTTTCAATATTGCTTTTAATCGTAATGTTCATCAATGGTGTTGGTGAACTGAAATTTTGATTAAATTCTGGATACATTTTTTTGTTTTTTTTTCTGTTTTTGTTGTTTTAATTTATTTTAAAAATCAATAATATCTGATGATTAATGCCTTTAAGTTAATCTTCGAAATTCTGCAGGACTTTAAAAAAAATCTTAAATGTTAATGTAGCCTTTCATTATTTAAATTGAAAACAAATTTGACTTTAAAAAATTTATTTTTTTCTGTAACAGATAAATTATATTAAAAAAGTTATTAAATGAAGATGATAGGGAAATGTTCCCTGATATTGTTGCGTTTGTACTGTACCCTTATTTCAGCTTATTTATAGATATGACAGCTCGTATGTAAATGTAAATGTCAAAAATTTACATTTTTAGAAGTTTATAAGCCCAGTAAACTTTACTCCATAGATAAATTTTCCGATTAGATCTCCACAACTATTTTAAAATATTTGAACTTTTTATTTAGACTTTACCCGAAAATCCGAAGGACTCCCATTTCTACCTGAGTATATGTCGCCTATTATAAAAAAAAGCCCAACTTCAAAATGCAATCAATTAAAATCACGCATACGCGCGGGTGCACAAAGATGATCAGAATTAAGCTCTGCTTGTCACGTATAAAAATCAGCTGAAGTTGAGCTGTTGGACAACGTCAACAAAACAAAGTCTAAAGAATGAGCAAAGGAAGCCGCTCTATCAAAAAGTAATAAATTAAAATAATTATAATTAAAAAAAAAAAAAAAACCATAAAAAGAAATGCAACAAAGAAGAACGCACACTGAAAGAAGCACCAGAAGAACAACAGAAGAACGCGTAGCCAAGTTAAGAACGAATGTAACGAGCAAGTACGGCAGCGATGTCAACGGATAAAACGCGCACAAACGAGATATTAAACCGCAATTTTGTGCCGTGCTGTGTGCGAGTTTTTTCTTCGCTGACTGACAGAGTGCACGAATTTTGCCAGATACGAAGCATGCGAACGCGTTGCGATAGACTGCATTCTAGTGGATTGGCAAACGTTGGAAAAACTTGCAAATGCAGAAAAATAAATGCAAAAAAATAACAAATAAAAAACAAAAACAAACTAAAACAGCATCGCAGCAGAACAAAGCACATAAAAATGCGTTCCACAAAATAAAAACAAAAAAACCACAACAAACAAAAAACAAAATCAACATCAAATAGCAACTTAGTAGATACAAAAACAGAGCGGCTGCAAGAAAAAATTAATTCAAAATGGTTTGTTTATCAATACAAGTGGAGACACACACACGCACACAATATGTTGGGGAAATTTTTGTGGAGCCTCAGTTACTGCTGCTCACTGCTGCATACTCTGAGATACATGCAGCCACAAGCCGTAAGCTACGCGTAGCTTCCACACGCTCAGCTGTAGCTGCGCCAATCACAGCTCATCACTTTGTGGATCAATAGCTTGCAGCGCATGAGTAGTTTTTGGAGCACACACAAACATAGAAAGCTCTCTCGCTCTCACTCTGTCGGTGTGACAAGCTCATTCCCACATTTTGTTTCCATGCAGCGTCATGAATTCGCCGCATGCTGCATTTATAGCTGCTGCGCATCTGTTGGATACTTTTTCTGCTCAATAAGAAGAAAATAGATGGTGCATCCAGGAGAGCTTTTGCTAATTTCTTATAAGTTTTTTTTTGTTGTTCTTTAATTTTGTTTTACGTTGCTCTGCTCATTAAAGTTTGTCGCTGCGCTTCTCATTCGCGTTTGCTTTGTTTGCCGGCAAAGGCAAAATTGTATCTTAAAGATGCTGTGGGTCTTTTTGGGGTTTGTTTTTCTTGTTATTTTGGCAAAATTTTCGTTAAATGCTTTGCGCTTTAATTCATTGATTAGCCACTGTTCAGCATTTTCTTTTGCACTGCGTGTTCTTGTTGTTTTTCTTGGTTTTCATTGTTTGTTTTTGTTTTTCATCTCATCTGCGGTATCTGGCGGATATGCGGATATGTTACGTTAAACTTGCGGTCGATAATTTTTCTTTAGTTGTTAGTCTGCAGCAGTTAAGCATGTTTTTGGAATAGTTTTTTTTTGGTCAATTTTTGTTTTTTTCTCATTTCATCCAGACTCAGTGCTCAGGATTTTGGCGATTTGTCTGTCTGTCGGTATGTCTGTCTGCCTGTCGCTCTGTCTGCCGGTATATTTTTGCTGTCGTTGTTGTGCTTTTCGGCGGCTATTGTTGTTGTTTGTTTGCTGCTCTATTTATATAACTTGGCCAGCATATATGTACCTTGTTGTTGTTGTTGTTGTTGTTTTTTTTCTGCGCTGCCAACATTTAATTGATTTTATTTTTGTCTTCATTGATTAGTTCAAGTGCGAGTTCAACTTGCCGCCGTCAATGTGTCAATTTTGTGGGTGTCGGACAGGGTTCGGTCGAGGTCAAAGCCATTTGTTGATATAGTGCTGCTGTTATTGCTGCTGGTGTTGCCAACTTTAACTTGAACGAACGCATTTCTTGTGTAAGGATTTAAGGTGATTCCAAACTGAGGATAGTGACCTCGTCAGCCAATTACTGAGTTCTTGGATAAAAATTATAGTTATTCTGATGCATAGCACAACTTCTATCGTCCTAATTATGTCTAGATTAAAGAAATGTTATCATTGCTGAGATAGTTTTAAATTCATTAGAATACTCAAGAATTTCCAAGGTGATACTAGAAATTCTACATAATTTAGGTAGCTATTTTTCAACAACGCAAGAAAGGTACGCACACGAATTTCGGTTATGGTGTAGTCAAGTAAGGGTTTTAATACGTAGTGCTTAGACTTACAACGAGAAAAAAAAACAATAGTAAAATCACCTAAGCCGGCTTGGGTAAAGAATTTTGTATGGAAATAAGAAACTTATGGTTATTCACCAAAGTAATATATTGTTTAATACATTGCTTTGAAAGCACATACTTCGATACCCGGCCAATAAAAAATGTTTTATTCACCCAAGCCAAGTATATAACATTTTAACCAATACTGTAGGTAAACCACCGAAGACTTTGACACTTTATCAAAATGGTATGAGCAAAATTTATCGCTGAATACTCCCGGTTTGTTATAGTTCTCGTTTATTTTTTGTAATGAAAATCATATACACCGAGAAAAAAGCTTATGTAAAATTAATAAAAACCTAGTATGATTTATACGATGGCTTTGGCAGTTTTCAGCCTCCTAAGTTTTTGGGCAAAACACCTAAGTTTTACATGTGAAGTTATTGATATTGATTTGGATGATAATTTTGTGAAGTATTTTGTAATTTACACATTAGCTTCGACAATTTATATGAGCGTGGTTGCTTATTCTGCCGAACAAAAAAACTTTGTTGAACTAAGAAAATTTAATTAGATAAATAAATAAACAGGGAGACTTTATATTTTTTTTATATTGTTTTATTGGGACTTTATATTGTTTTTGTAAAAAATTGCTAAAGACAAGTATGAAATGTAAGAATAAGAACATTACGTTCATCGCCGTTCGGAGTCGGCGTTAAACATGTAGGTCCCTTTCTCGGTCAATTGTGTACACACTTACAGCCCGATTCTGCGTAGTTGATAAATTCACCTTATTGAATATTTATCAAGTATTAACTATTTATAAAGATTTGGTATTCTGTAATAGAAAAAAAGCTCTTTAATTGATAAATTTGTCAATATCTCATTTGCTATTTATAAATTTACAAAGAGAGTTGTGGTTGCTCGTAGCAGTCAATATCAAGGTTAATATTAACATAATATTAATAATAATAATTTTCTACAAATTAACACACTTTTGTGGAACATAAGGAAAATGAAAGCAGAAATTGTTTTAATTATTGCTGCTGTGGTTGTTCGTATATCGAGTGTTGCTGCTTTTCACAGTCCTCTCTTTGCTTTTCATACACCTCAAGCTGCTTCTCACGCTCTGCTCTCTGTGTTATGCTATTAATGAGAACAATTAGCTGTTAACAGGAATTCACCTCCTCTGGTGAATTACGAAAACTTTTTATTTATCAAGGTTGCTGTAGAATACTAAAAAAGCTTTCGCTTGATAAAATTCTTTACAAATTTAATTGATAAATTACTAATCAAGAAAACGCAGAATAGGGCGGTTAATAACACGCACAACACAATTGATCATAAGAAGCTAGGTCAAAGTCCTTTCGATGGCTGAAATGGCCAGTTATTTATTTTTTTTTTTTTGAGTATTAGTGTTAGGATTAAAAGTATGATACACCTCACAACAAAATTAGACAAAACAATTTTTGACGGCATGGAGACGCAGAGAGATCCTCTCAAAGGTCGACAATGCAACATTCATACAGCAGCGTTGCATTGAATTTTTACTCGGTGAGTATATAAGCTACGAAAAATGTTTAAAAAAAATGAAGGATTTATACTTGACCTTACGACAAAAATAAAAAGATAAATTTTGAAGTCGTCAGGTCATGAAGAAAGCAGCTTATGTAACAGAAATGTAATATCTTTGCATGGAATTATTACTCACTCAGGAGACGTGCTACGGTAAATTTTGTTTTAAGATAGCATAGATGTGTTATTACGCTGCAAAACTAAAATAAAAAAAATTCTAATCGTCATGATTTCAGGGTGGCAACCACATAATGCGGTAAAAATGCTACAACCACGAAAAAACGTTGCATGGAATTTTAACTCTGTGGCTACTGGCGTAACGGTAAATTTTAAGGAATAAAAATGAAGGCGTGATCATCGGATACACCATCACCATCACATGATAAAAATAAAAAAAAATTGACGGCGTCATCAGGCCCCTCAACGAACCGCCTAATGTGACGCATATGCATCAGTTTGGCTGGATTAATTGCATGCAGCATTGCATAATGCAAAGTTAATACACCAAGGAAAAACACAACCCACGAAGAAGCAAATAAAAAAGCAAAAGCAACAACAATGACAACAACAATATATCTAGTTATGATATCAACAGTTTTTTTCGTGGCAACCAACACTGCTCACAAACAACAAAATAACACAATAAAACCGGACTAAGAAACCGGAAAAGGACTATGACATGAATTAGGATATGGATTAGAACAAAAATTAAGACACACCTCTCCAACCCGTAATTCGGTATATTTGATTAATTCGAGAATTTCATCATGGATTAAAAGAAGAGTTTGAACATGAAATAGGAGTATAAAGAAACACCGTAACGTCAAAAACTACGGTTGCGTCCACGACATAACCAACTTTTTTTTTTTAATTATTTTTTTTAGTAACATATTACTAGGAACATACTATTAACATTTCTGAGCAAATCCACAAAGTACATAGTTTTTTTTTTTGTTTTTTTTTTGGCGAATATTTTTGTCTAGGAAAGTCGGGCACAAAATTATGTGTATATTGATTATGCATTCTTGCAAGCATAGTAGTAAGAAAATGTTGTTTATGTTTTTTTTTCTTCTCAAAATTTTTTATTATTTTGACGTAGAATTACGTCATTCTCGGCGGTTAGTAGGGCGGTTGATAGTGACCAAGAGGCGGTTGATAGCGTTGTTAGGTCACACTTTGAGCCTTTGGTGTGCCTAAAGTACTGATCGTACTATGTTGATGTAAACACTTGTTGGTCTGCTTGATTCTCACTAGGAGAAAAATTCATGTTTGAACTCTCTAACTTTTATAAATTTTACCCAATTACATGAAACATTTGAGCCAACATTTGATGTTCTGTTTGCTTTGCGCATGGTTCTTGTTTAAGGTTGCTACCTATTTATCGACTGCATTGGTTCTTGTATATAATAAAATATATGTGTGTACTGAGTGTTGCTGATTAAAGCAAGAGGGCACTACCAGTTAAAAAAAAATATGTAAAACCAGCATTTGATGTTTATGTTTGCTTTGCGCATGGTTTTTTGTTTAAAGCTTAGTATGCTGTAGAAACGAAAATTTCGCGGCATATAATTCCACACAGTGTAGAGTCAAAATTTTATATCTTTAAACTTACTCACTTATAGTACAGATGCGCTAGCAAAATTTGTCCCTTTTTTTTTGACTCTATACCGGTCATTCTAACAGGAGATTTCAACTTAGATATATAATCGGAAAATGAGAAGTTTTTACGTTTTATGAATTTAAATTACAACTTGAAGCTCTTGTCTGAAATATCTTCAACAACATTGGGAAGTTCCTGTATCAACATGGTATTTGTAAGCCAATTTTAATAAAAATTTTCAATAATGATGATTAAATTTCATCTTGTACTGTATAAAAAGGCTTTAGTACTTAAAATGGTATGAAATAAATTTTACTTTCTTTTGGCTCATAAATTATTAATATATGATATGGAAAAAAATTGCAAAAATTGTATTTATAAACTCTTTCTAGACGGCTAAATTTTGGACGGCCCGGTTTATTTCGTATATAAATATTTAAAAAAAAATTTTTTTCTCAACAAAAACTGTAAACCATTACGGCGCCTAAAATGCCCCTTAAAATAACCCTATTTCGAAATATATTTTTTATTTAAAATAACACTCAAACGTGAAACGCACAGACTCCTGCCATTTCACTTCTCGTAAGTAAAAGTTAGTTAACTAAATAAGTATTGTTTCTGAATCTATACAAAATTTTCTCTGCAGTAGTTATCTATATTATTTCTTCTTTATTTGGGAATAATTATTGAACGTTTTCATATTTTCTCTATGAAATATTCTATTGAATTTTGTCCTTCGAATTTGTCATCATTCTCCTGTCAAACCGAAACACTTAAAAAAATGTAAATATCAAATAATCATCATAATTGTTCGAATTGAAATGTAATAAATAAAATAAAGTACATGTTTTACTTCATTTGAGGTTGTATTAATTAACTCAGTTAACGTTGTAAGCCAGATTGTACTTTATCCAGTCAATTTCTCAGTATCCTGGTAAGCATTTTCGTGAAAAATACTGTGGATATAAGTTATTTTTCAGTTGTCTGAATTGTAACATACATAGTATGCTTTCTTGTCAGAGGGGACTTATTTTTTTTATAAACCGTTATTTTGTCAATTCTTAAGGAACATTTAAAGAATTCTTCTACTTTCAGTCCCCTGGGCTCAGTTTAGCCCAAATTTGCAATTTTGAATTTTTTGACTAGCCACTTTCAGATAGTGTGAAAAATGTAATTAACTTCAAATAAAATTACTTGCCAAGACTTAAACATTTTCTTTATTCGTGTATAGACCAATCCATATACAGTTGGAACTTTTTGAAAACCACGTTAACGGTATTAGTTTTTTACATATTTCTGTTTTGTTTGTAATTTTCGGATAATGCACAAACATTTTTTTATTACAACCAGCAGCATCCCTTTTTGAAGTGAAACTTCTTTAGCCGCGATGGGGAGTTAAACTGATGAATCAATTCGCCGATGAAACACTTCGTCGTGGAGCGCTTCGCCGTGTTTTTCATATAGTATTACGCAGAATTAAATAATTATAATATAGTATGGACACAGTAGCTTTTCAACTGCATGGTTCATACATTGAGTAATTATAATATTCCCAAAAAATTCGCCGCATTTGGAGCATGTCTTTGATATTCATATTGAAAACAACAACCTTAAACAAGAAGACAAACTTTGATTGCTGCTAAGTAACAGAATTGTAATACACAACATTTGAAAGTATATTTCAAACTTTATATAGAAAACAATTTTGAGCTTAAGGCCAAGTATGTTGACAACAAGACAACATGAAGACAATGAAGGCAAAAACCAACAACATAAGTAGATAAGAACTTAGTTACTAATGTAAAAGCGTTCTCTCTGTCAAAATAAACGTCCGGGTAACTTTGTTCGCTTATTGGCAGTATAAGTAGAACCTTAGTAGCTTGAGTAGATCACAGTGAAAAGTCATGCAAGACCACTGATGAGTTGGTGTAGCGGCCAACGAAAAAGTCTGTCTAGTCTGCTGTGTCATTTGCTCTATACAGAGCCGTTGTTGTTGTTGTTGTTGGTTGCATTCAGTTGGTAGCATTTGAGGGCAGAATTTAAAATTCATCGATCTTGACGGTGCAAAAATTCTGCACTTTTGGGGTTCACATTTTCTAAAAGAGACCATGATTTAATTAACAGGTCAGAATTTTTGTCTAGAAAAGAATGGAAAAATGTAGAATTCTCAAAAAATGCAGAAAAAATGAAATATTTTTTAAGAAAAGAAAAGTGGCTAATTTAATCTGTTTTTATGAAATTTATCTAAAAGAATGTTTTTCAAAATTATTTTGATAAAAGAAGAAAAATAATTGCTAGACCAAGTGGTCCAAGCCAAAAACATAATAATAAATAATAATAATAATAACTGGCCATTTCAGCCCTTGAAAGGACTTTGACCAAGCTTCTTATGATCAATTGTGTTGTGCGTGTTATAAAGTTTGTACACAATTGACCGAGAACCGGACCTACATGTTTAACGCCGACTCCGAACGGCGATGAACGGAATGTTCTCGTTCTCAAGAAGCTTTACATGGCATTTTGATTACTCTCTGAGGTTTGCCATTGTCTGCAGAGAGGTGGCGGCCGTACAGAAAAATTATTTTAATTCAAATAATTTTCTGTCGCTGCTGGGGTTCGAACCTGGGTCTCCAAGTTCGTTGACATAGCGGCCACGCACTTTAACCAACTACGCCACGGACGCCACATATGAAACGTAAAAATTTTCAAAAATATCTCGATAATATTGTCAGTCTTCCAGCTACAAAATGTCCTCAGCTGCATCTATATGTAAGGGTATGAACAGTTCAATTTTCTTTCAAATCACTCATTTATTAACAAATTTTCATTTTGAGAGGCGTATAAATCCGGTAAATTATTCAAAAAAGATTTATTTGTTAGTGTCGATTACGTACTTATACAGCCTTAAAATGTTCAAACACGGAATCAAAGACGATACTTGTGCCTCAGTTAGGGGCATATACTCGCCTATTTGAGAACAAGCTTAATCAGTTCCAACTCAGAATATTTTCTGTTCATTACTATCAATACTACAACTACTTCTCTTATATGACTTTGTTTACTGAAACAGCAGAAAAGTCAACAATAAAAATTTCCTCCATGCTATGCCCACCATAACCTACCTGAGCATTCAAAATGCTTGCAACAAATTTTTAAAATTGTGGGCGTTGTCCTATCATAAAATATTTTGAAGGCATATCCTATTTAAATATTTAACAACGCCCCACCACCCACTAGTCAAAAATGAAAATGATAAAAAATATCAAATAAATTTCCACAGAAAACTGGATACTTTTGTTCAACAACGACGATAAGCAATGGAGCGCATATATAATGGAGCACAAGCTGGCACACAAATTCCTATTATGTACAATATATACAAAGTAGTGAAGAGCAAGTGTGAGTGTGTGTGTGTAAGAGTGAGTGTGTTTGAGTGGAGTTGGCGAGCGATGGTGCTGCACGGAGGAATATAAAAATAATACAGTAAACAGTAAAAAATATTTCCCTATGAATTTCTGAGCGCAACGATTTTTTATTGGGCAATTTTAAGCGCATGTCCCCCCACACAACAACAAAAAAACACACAGAAAGAGAAGAAGCAGAGGAAGAAGAAGAAGAAAAAGCATAAAAAAGCAGTGACTTGTTATAAACGAGTATAAAGAGTGGCAACACTTTTGAGCGGTTGAAGGCACCGCTTGAAACCCCACACCACAGGATGGGGTGATTTTTACATTGTAGTGCAGTGTGGTTTTACATTTTTCATTTTTACGCAGAATTTCCATAAAAGCTAGGTTGAGAAAATGGCGATATGCGAGAAGAGAGGATAGGGAATAGGGAGTTTCCATGTGGGTGGTGTTTGCGGTAGGAGCCACAAAGTAAGGTTTGAATATTGCATTTGACTATATGCACACACGCATAGACACACACAGACGAACATACACTCCACACTTATGCATTCAATGTACTTTGTGTGTGTCTGTTTGTGTGTGCATGGATAACTACACCACCCACCCATCATCTAGAAAGCCATATTCTTGAAGTAAAATTTTTATTTTTACTCATAATTTTTCATTTCATTTTATTGCTTGCTTTCCTTGTCGTTTCTACGTTTCCTGTCTCATTTTGCTTACATTATATTTGTGGCAGGCTGGTACCTACGAGGCTCAAACATGCCACCAACCGCCCATGCTACCCAGTTTTCAAATTTTCCTCACTGTTGTTAAGCTCGAGGAATTTCCGAGGAGTTTCCACACAAAATTCTGAATTGAAATTTGTGGAAAAATTTGTGACTTTTCATTTTGCTTTTACATTTTTTTTTCTCTTCTTTGTTGGTTTTTATTTTACTCGTATTTTGCAAGGAACCTCAATTTGTGAATCCTTTGTGTGGCGTTGCCACAGCATTTCTACCAGTGGTAAGCGGGGTTGTTGTTTTTGCATTGTATTATATTGCAAATGTTGCCATCTACAGAGAACGTATGAATGTGTGCGCTGTTGTGAGTGTGTGTGTGTGTGTGACAGGGTGAAAGAAATGGCATACATAAGCATTTTTCTACTTAAAATTTATGAAAAATTATATTTTCCAAAGTATGCACACACAAAGTATGCACACACAAGCACAAAACTACATACTTACACTTATGCACTGGCGCACAGGACAATAGCCAGTAGCAGCAAAAACAAAAAGCACGACTTCGGTTGGGTGTTTGAACTACTTGGAATGGTTTTGTGGCACATACAGATAGGTAGATAGCTTTGGGAACGGCGCTTTCCCACTGTGGATAGAAACTTGCATATTACTTGCATACGAATTGCCATGCTTACACATGCATTACTTGTGCTTTTTCAGAGTTGCCAGAAAGCATTAAAACTATCTTTAGGTGTTTTCTTTGAGTTTTCGAAAAAGTTCGGTTACAACATTGGACCAATAATTGAACACTTTTTTCTTATATTTGACTATTCTTACTACACTTTTCTTTTCTTAACTTTTCTACCTTATTAAACTAAATATGTGCCGTTTTGATCGATAACCTTTTCCCATTTTTTGACTTAAGCTATTATTCCATCTATGCAGAACTTCTGGGTTTTCTGAGCGAAAAACGGATCCAAGTGCGCTTTGCAGGCCTCCACAGAATTTAAATTTACACCATTAAGAGAGTTCTGTAGGGATCGAAACAAATGATTACCTGAAGGTCCGAGCTATACGGTGGTCCGAGCTATAAGGTGGATGCATCAAAACTTCACAGCCAAGCTCTGTCAGTTTCTGCCGGGTCATCAAAGATGTGTGTAGTCTGGCGTTGACATGATGGAGCTCAACACCTTTAATGTTGATCAATTGTGGGCGTTTCAATTGTATTGCTTGCTTTAGTCTCGTTAATTGTGGACAGTATCAACAGAATCAATAATTTGACCAGGTTGTGGAAGCTCATAATGAACAATTCCCTTCCAATCCCACCAGACTCACAGCATTACCTTTCTTGGTGTCAATCCTGGCATAGCCACCGTTTGCGAAGTTACACCTTGCTCTTTCCATGATCATGATCTTTTTCGCACATTATTATCGTACGTGATCCACTTTTCATCGCCTGTAATCATTCGCTTCAGAAATGGTTCGATTTCTTTCCGTTTAAGCAGTGATTCCGTTTAAGCAAATGGATATTCGGTCAATTAAATTTTTCACTAAAGACTAAATTTTAAAATTATAAATTAGTAAATTACCAACCAAACTAGTCACCTGCCGTGTGGTCTTAATTCTACGTTCCGTATTAAAATTGCCACCCGGAAAATGAGTTTTCAGGCTGTTATCGCCACATATAACTGTCTTTAAACTGTTATCAGGATGTTGGTTTTTCATGTAATCTAAACATTCTTCAAACCATTTCCTGGGTGTCACTTCTTGGATTCCAGGTGTGACCACCTATTTTATGAATCACAATATTGAGTCCATCCTTTATATTTAAGAAATTAACCTTTATATGTAAAGTGTACTATATATATGGTACAACAAAAGAATTTATCCCCATGTCTGAACGAGAGTAATTTTGGGAAAAATAAAAAACCTTTTGGGTCACACCGATTAAAAGCTTTCGTTCTCTTCAAACGATTATACTTATAGAATTCAGCTGACTGAATTATTTGGAGCAAAAGTGAATAAATGTTGAATGCAAAAAAAAGGCCATCCATTTAAGGGTTAATATTTACTACAGGGTACATAACAGCATTGAAATTCATGGAACCAATTTGTATCCGGCTTAGTTTTATCATCATCCACATTTATTGGTAGAAATTGAGACTCACCTAACATCTTCGACAATTTATGGGCATTTCCACGCCATCTACCATAGGCCATGTCGTGACGTTGAGCTACCACAGCCAGCACGATACTCCCTGAAGAGTCAGCCCACAATAGTCACCCCGGAAAAAGATTCACAAAAATAAATCCCATCAATACCATCGAACATCAACTTAATATTTTGGATGAGTCATATATTTTTGACTGTGACTTTTTGTTATAAACATTTGCCTCTTTAACAAAACCAGTAAAAAAATACTGGTTATCCTATTCCTCCTCCGTAACGTATCTTCATTAACAGAGCTTCGTGTAAAAACTATGATGCGTATCCATGGGTATTCTTCTAGTGTCCCGCAGTTTCCGAAAGAAATAAATATTTGACAAATATTGCATTCTTTCCTTTTCCACCAATATCTGGATTTGTTGGCCATTTTTCGTCTTATTTTTTACTATGGCTGATGTCTATGATATTTAGCGGTTCATCTAAGTAGGTGACTATTCCCATGCTAGTAAATTGTGTTGTTGCTACTGCATTCGTTGGCATAATGCTTATATTGTTATATTCAATAGTACCACCGACTCCAAGATTTATCTGAACACACGAGGTGGGTCTTTTTTGCTTTTTATGAGGGTATAGGGAGTTGAGACTCCCCTACACCTGCAACCATCTTCCTTTTTTTGCTGGCTTTGGGCAGGTGGAGTTCCCTTTAAGGGCTGTAATGATCAATTGGTTTTTATTTTTTTTTTTTAAAAGTTTCTTGATCACGGTTTCTATCATGGATTCATCGCGAATTCGGTATCTCAAGGTGGTATACAGGTTGGGCTATCTAGTTGTTTCTTTTAAAATCATAGGTTATTTTGACACTGACAGCTGTTCCCGCTCGAAATCTTGACATAAAGTCAGTATTATACCTCCGCGAAAACAAATAAGTCGCTTTACGCTTGAACAGCGTTGGGAAATATTGGCAACTTATTTCCAAAGTGAGTGTTGTGTGGCCCAAACAGTGCGTTATTTGGAAATAAGTTTTGGTCGAAATGAAGCACTTACTGCGCCCGCTCTACGTAAGCTTGTGCAAAAAGTTCCTGAAACTGGTATGTTAGTGGACAACACTCATGGTCCCCGTACGGTCGTCGGACGGTGCACACAAACGAGAATTTGGCTGCTGTAGCCGAGAGTGTGCGACCCAATTCAAGAACATCAAGTCGCCATCGATCTCAACAGCTCAACATTTCAAACACTAGCCTGAGGAGAATTCTGCACAAATTATTCGCTTACAAGGTCCAATTGACTCAGCAATTGAAGGCGTACGACCATCCGCTTCGTTATCGCTTCGCAGTTTGGTCCATAGAGCAGTTTGAATTGGAAAACGGTTTTGGGCGAAAAATCATCTTTTCTGACGAGGCGTATTTTCATTTAGGTGTCTACGTTAACAAACAAAATGGCCGCATCTGGGGCTGGAAAAACTCGTATATTATTGTCAAGAAGTCGATGCCATTCACAGAGAGTGACAGTTTAGTGCAGATCGTAGAGTGGTGGCATCATTAGACCATTTTTCTTCGAAAATCAGGATGAGAAAATCGTTTCGGTCAACGGTAGGCATTACAGAGCCATGTTGACCGACTTTTTTTAGAGAAATTGAACACATGAATTTGGACGACCTCTGGTTCATACAGGATCGCGCGCCATGTCACACAGCCCATGCCACAATGGATCTTTTGCGCACCAAATTCCCAAATCGTGTTATCAGCCGTTTTGGCGATGTCAATTGGCCGCCTCGGAGCTACGATTTGACCACATTGGACCTTTTTTTGTGGGGAACCGTCAAGGGCCAATGTTATGCCAACTATCCGGAAACGATTCAAGCACTTAAGGCCAGCATCATCCAAACAATTCGTGAGCTACATCCCGTAATCATCAACAAGGTCTTCGAAATAGAATTGACAGAATGCGCTATTGCGAAGCCAGCCGAGGCACCTGTTTGAATGACGTTGTGGTTCCATAATTAATGGAAATGTTTGCTCTTACTAATAAAGCCCACCTAAAAAATAAAAAAAAATAAAATAAATAACTGGCCATTTCAGCCCTTGAAAGGACTTTGACCTAGCTTCTTATGATCAATTGTGTTGTGCGTGTTATTAAGTTTGTACACAATTGACCGAGAACCGGACCTACAAGCTTAACGCCGACTCTGAACGGCGATGAACGTAATGTTCTTATTCTCAAGAAGCTTTACATGGCATTTTTATTACTCTCTGAGGTTTGCCATTGTCTGCAGAGAGGTGGCGGCCGTACAGAAAAATTATTTTAATTCAAATAATTTTCTGTCGCTGCTGGGGTTCGAACCTGGGTTTCCAAAATTCTTTGACATAGCGGCCACGCACTTTAACCAACTACGCCACGGACGCCACAATAAATAAAGCCCTACTACACGGAAAAAATTAAATTTTGGTTCAATTTATTGCATTTAAAAAAAAATTGTATTTGTCCCGCCGTGTATAAAGCGGCTTGCTTACAAAATTTTGGTTAAAATTTTTTAAATTTCTTCTATTTTCATTTCTTCTCTTGAAAAAAAAATATTTAACATAAAACAATGCTTCAAATAAGTTATATTTAAGACTATCTTTTCATAAAAACATATAAAAAATTTTTTTTTTTTTTTTATATGAAAATATTTCGTCTATATTTTTGTATTTCCTCACATGATTATTTGAAATTGTAATGTCATCTCTTGTGGCGTCCGTGGCATAGTTGGTTAAAGTGCGTGGCCGCTATGTCAACGAACCTGGAGACCCAGGTTCGAATCCCAGCAGTGACAGAAAATGATTTGAATCAAAATAATTTTTCTGTACGGCCGCCACCTCTCTGCAGACAATGGCAAACCTCAGAGAGTAATCAAAATGCCATGTAAAGCTTCTTGAGAACAAGAACATTCTGTGCATCGCCGTTTGGAGTCGGCGTTAAACATATATGTAGGTCCGGTTCTAGGTCAATTGTGTACAAACTTAATAACACGCACAACACAATTCATCATAAAAAGCTAGGTCATAAGAAGCTTTCAAGGGCTGAAATGGCCAGTTTTTTATTTTTTTTAATGGCATCTCTTGGTCACATTTTTAAATAAAATCTAATATATAAAATTCTTCTGTCACGGTGTACGTAATCGAACTCCTCCGAAACGGCTCGACCGATTTTCGTGATCATTAGCGAGGATATTAGTCAGGGGGGAGAGTCGAACAACATCTATTTTTCATCCCCCTAAAATAAGGGGGCGTGGCACCTCCCATACAACCCAAATCTACGGTAGCGAATAGCTCTGAAGTTATAGGTCGCATAGTATCGGAATTCGGTGTTCTATCTCAATTTACAAGAGCCGTTCCACACGTAAAATTTTATGGGCGTTGAATGTGGGGCGTGGCAATTTTTCAGCCAAATTTTCAGTATAACTTTCAAGCTATAAGTCACACATTAATGAAACTCGGTTAGAACGTTCTATTTAGTCGTGTCTTTCGACTTGCAAAATTGAGCCAGTATAGGCCAAAGGGGTGTGGCACCGCCCATACAATTAAAACTTATGATATCGAATAGCTTTGGAATTAAATGCCGTATAATAATGAAATTCAGTATGGAGTTGCCACTTGGTGATATATCTACTATAAAACTGGGATGGGTTTTGAAAAAAGGGGTGTGGCTCCGCCCATACACTTTAAATTTTTGATATCAGATAGCTTTGGAACTAAATGTCGTTTAACAACAAAATTCAGTATGGAATTAATATTGGGTGATATTCTTCTACTAGAAAACTGAGACGTCATTGAACAAGGAGGTGTGGCTCCGCCCATACAAGCCAAACTTGCGATATCGAATAACTTTGGAATTGTAAGTAGCACAGCCTCGAAATTTGGTTATCAATTTCCACGAGTCTTTCCAGTTAGAGATAGAGATACAGATAGAGATAGAGATAGAGATAGAGATAGAGATAGAGATAGAGATAGAGATAGAGATAGAGATAGAGATAGAGATAGAGATAGAGATAGAGATAGAGATAGAGATAGAGATAGAGATAGAGATAGAGATAGAGATAGAGATAGAGATAGAGATAGAGATAGAGATAGAGATAGAGATAGAGATAGAGATAGAGATAGAGATAGAGATAGAGATAGAGATAGAGATAGAGATAGAGATAGAGATAGAGATAGAGATAGAGATAGAGATAGAGATAGAGATAGAGATAGAGATAGAGATAGAGATAGAGATAGAGATAGAGATAGAGATAGAGATAGAGATAGAGATAGAGATAGAGATAGAGATAGAGATAGAGATAGAGATAGAGATAGAGATAGAGATAGAGATAGAGATAGAGATAGAGATAGAGATAGAGATAGAGATAGAGATAGAGATAGAGATAGAGATAGAGATAGAGATAGAGATAGAGATAGAGATAGAGATAGAGATAGAGATAGAGATAGAGATAGAGATAGAGATAGAGATAGAGATAGAGATAGAGATAGAGATAGAGATAGAGATAGAGATAGAGATTGAAATTGAGGTTGAGGTTGAGATTGAGATTGAGATTGAGATTGAGATTGAGATTGAGATTGAGACTGAGTTTGAGATTCAGATAGAGATAGAAATTAATTCCGCTACGACAGCAACGCGTCGGGTACCAGCTAGTATGTTTATAAAACTATTTTTCTTTTTATTTTAATAAATTTTAAGTTTTGTAAAATTTTGTTTTTAAACTGTACTTCAAACAACATCGGATTTTCTGTTTTTAATACTTATAAACGCTTTAGTCCTTTACTCTTCGGGAGAAAAAACAAAAACCATAGAGATATTTTAATAAATAATAACTAAAGACTGACAGTTTGACTTCTTGTTTCATTACTTCATTAATTTCATTGTTTTTTTTTGCTTGCTACGAAATTAAAATGAAATAAATGAATTTGAGCCAGGATTAGAAGAAGAAGAAGAAGCAGAAAAAAAAGGAGCAGAAGAAGCTCAAGTAAAGACAGCAACTACTTGTGCCAAGATAAATTCAAACGATATTCCTTCGATTTTCATTTTAATTTCAATTTCAACATGTTACAACAACGATTTTTCATAAGACTTAACTAGTAATATTTCGGAAGAAAAACTCATATTAAAAGCAAACAAATGAAAAAGGAAGCAAGAAAAAAAAATACTAAGAAATAAGTTCAAAATTCAATAATAATGAAAGAATGGCAGGATAACAAGTGCACAGGACAGGACAGGACAGTACAGAGAGAAAGAGGCAAGCCAGAAGGCTTCATAAATATTTAAAAATTAATTTCGTTCAATGGTAAGTGTGCTTGTATGGGTATGAGAGAGAGAGATGGAGTATGTATGCATGTGTGTGTGTTTGATTGTATAAGTTTAGGAAAAAAACATGATATTGTCTGTATATATTATGGCAATATTTTGCAATTTCTTGCTAATCCTTTGATATATATATGAAATGCTAAGCGAAGCATGTGTGAGTGAGTGGTTGTGTGTATATCAGTGTGTTTGTATAAATGCATTCTGGTGTGGCTTGCATTTTGATGCCTGCTGCAGCCGCCAACAACACTTTCTTATTTTACTCAACCCATTATATTTATTTGCACTGTCCTTCCACCGTAAGCCCCAAGCACCATTATTTTTCAAAACACCATCATTTTATTTTTTTTTTGCAACTGCTCCTTCTCGCCACTTCAGCACCTTTTTTTAGTAGCAATTTTGGAATATAATATCAGCCACTCACTTGAGCGTGGAAAATAAGCAGAGAACTTTTAGTTGGTATTGAGCAATATTTTTGAACCCACTTCTTGGTTATGGTCTGGTTCTTTTTTCTATTGTTTCAACCTGATGATATGAGTACTTAGCCATATGTACTATGTGCTTTAACCTACGCAAGAGTTTCATAGTTTATGGTTATACATACTTGCAAAAACAACATCTAGTTGATTCCATTTCCATTTTGCATATAAAATATTAGATACTTCTCTGCTATACGGCGTCGTAGGATGGCTACGGCGGTGCAGTTTGACTTTTTGTACCTTTTAATATTACTGGTGCACTGAATTTTAAAGATTATTCTCTAGAAATTTTTAAAGGTTTTTTATTATTATTATTTTGCAGTGAGCCCTTATAGGTACCTTACTGATTTTGTCAATATGGTTACTCAAATTAAATCAAAATTATTTGTGTTTTTCAAAAAATATTTTACCCTTGAAGACTTATCTAGAGGTAAGTTAAAAAAATAGGTAAATCTCAGTAGAAATCTCTGTAATATCATGTCTTGAGATATATATCGATGATACCATATATCGAGATACCATATATATGAGATATATATCGATATGGATGATACCATATATCGATAAAAATCTGACCTTAGAGGTTTTTTTTGAAACTTTGTAGGTTATTTGTGCTCATAAAAATAACTTAAACTGTGTTTTTTCTTTTTGGGGTTTTTTTTTTTTTTTTTTTGTAAAGTTATACACTGTAAAAAAAATACAATTTGTGCATGCATTCAATTAGCTATACTTTCGAAACCGTAAGTTGTGCAGAAAAAAATTTATATGTGGGGCGTTTTTTATCAAATCGCCCACCCCACTCCCCCCAGAACCTCTGAATTTTTGAGATAAAAGGTTCCACGGCGGCGAAATTTTCCTTGAAATCTCTATTTTTTGCCACCGTTTGGCGCACTTGAATTTTTTTATAATATAGAGGTATTTTGGCCACTTTTTTGAACAAAAATGACTTCGCAACAAAAAGAAACGTTAAAAAAAATTGGCTTAGGTTACTTTTTTTTCTATTAAATGATAGATTCTTGTTCCTTACCTAAAAAGAAAAATATTTTGTCAAGTGTAAATTTTTCTAAAAAATTAACCCTTATCAGCAAAAGTTGGCCCAAAAAATATTTAATGTTCAAATTTCAACGATTTGTAATTAAAAAATAAGGCACTTTAGGGAAAAAATTTATAAACAAAAAGTGCTTAGAATTTGTCGAAATATAAGTGTAAATTAAAAAAAAATTTGACATTTATAGATATTTGACTTGGCCATTTTTTGCAAAATTCAAAAATGCCAGAAATTTGTTTTTTCTAAATTTGTTTTTAGGCAGGGACCTACGAGATTCAAGCTTGCTAAGAAGTGGACTATCTTTTTTTATTTTTTGTTAGAAAGTGAAAAGTTGCCCGCAACTTCTCCAAAAATTTTGTATCTGCAGCTCCTCCCACCCCAAAAATATTGCAGCAAGAAGAAGGGAGAGGAAAAGTAAAGATTTTTCCAACTTTAGGGTGGTCTGATAGGTTCTGGTTCTTTTGAATGATAGCTTGTTCAAAAAAGGGTTGAAAAGTTTTTCCAGGAAAAATTTGGAAGTAAAAGGGTCGCCGGTGTCCAAGTTCTCGTCAAAGGGTTAAAATGTACCTAAGTTTTTCTGTACGACTTACGGTTTTGAAGTTACAGCTATTGTAATACAAGTACAATTTAAGATATTTTGATATTTTTTACAGTGTTTATCTTAAAAAAAGAAAATATTAAAAAAAGGACGCAGATACGCAGGACTTTTCAAGATAATTTGTAATAAAATAATTACAAATTAAAATAAAAATTTTCAAAAATAGTAATGTCCGTAACGTGTGCTCTTTGACATAGAATCACCGATATATATGCATGTATAACTTTTTTTATCTTAAAAATAAAAACTGTGTTGACAAAGCAATTGTAAGCTGTAAGACACTTTCTCCAAAATTTCTTTTAGTGCGTGGATATTAAGTTGGTCCTTATTCATGAAAATACCAAATGATTCGGGACAACGTCTAAAAACTTCCGCTACTCGAAAAAGTAATGAATATCAGATATAAGTTCGATCGAAGAAGACGTAGAGGTGCCGCAAAAGCTTTTGTTATTCAAAGATATTTATATGGAAATAAAAATTTTTTTAAATCCTTTTAAAACACTTTTTAATGAGTTCATTTGCAAAATCTTATTCTTTTAACGTAACACGTTTTTTATACAAACTAACCTCCTAACATACGGTTGTGTGGGACATTTCAGCCCTAATTCTGAATAAGTACGAAATGAATCCTTAAACACCCTTTTAAGTGTGGACTTATTTCTGGCATTCAACTTGAATTTTGAATATTGGTGTTTTCAGAGTAGAATTTAGTAGAATTTTATTAAAAATATGAAATTCAAAATGAAATCACAAATATATTTGTGGGACATTTTAACCCGTTTCAGACCTGTTTTATGGGTATGTTTTACCATTTTTCACAAAAGGTAGAAAAAAGACCAATGCATTGAAGAATAAAAGGTTTAAAATGTTTAAAAAAATTTTTTTCCTCGTATTATTTTACATAAATCGACTGAACACATTCTATACCTTAAATGTAAAGGACATATGGTTTCCTATGCGGATTCAAAATAAGAATGTTCAAAAAGGGGGCCACGTTAACCCACCTTAAAATAAAACTTAGACGTAAAAACGCCGATACAAATAATAATTTTTTTGGTCCCCACCACCAGAATCCGTTGTCGCAAAATTATTATGTTTTTTTTTGTTGTGTTGTGCAGTACAGTGTTATTTATGCTTTTGGAAAGATGTTTAAATGTAATCACTTTGTACACTAAGGGAAATAACGCATATTAACATTATCCACGCCTGAGTATATATTCCATTTAAATATTTACGTGGACAAATCAAATATTTTCCTTACAACTCGTTTTTTTCCCGTATTTAAATTTTATTTATGCCACACACTGACACACATATTCCATACAGCTGCCAAGCAGCCGCCAAGCAGCAGCAGCATCGCACTCTGTTCCTGTGCGTTGAGTTTCTTCGTACCAGCAGTTGAAGGTCTTATAGTTCTCATTTAGTTAATATTTCAAGGGTAATATATCGTGAATATTTGGCAAATATGATTTGTGAGTGCGGTGGTGAGTGCGAAGCATGATGAATTCATGTAAGGTGGAGTGACAACTCGGTATTTTCTGAAGAATGTCACTCCACTCTACATGATTTCATCATGCATCGCACTCACCACCGTACTCAAAAATAATATTTTCACAAAAAGAAAATAAAATATACCACTAAATGGCGTTTGATATGGACGCAGCTCGTGGGAAATATTCAAATAAATTGTTTTTCAATTTCAATATTTTTATATAAATTTTCCTTAAATGCGATAGTTTTATTTTCAAATAGTAAATATTTGAAAGATATTTAAATATATTCTTGCATAATTTTAATATATTTTTTATTAATTCTGTTTAAATATTTTAATATTTTATTTAATTAAAAAAGTATTTAAATAAATTTTAAATATTTTCGTGGTCGATTTAAATAAACACGTTATTGGTGCAAAAATGACTCGCTTTTTGGATAAATAAAAAAAGTTTTTGGATAAATTTAATATTTTTTTCCCTTAGTGTACATCCCATATCTGATCATAGTAAGAACTATACATAAGGTACTCATAAAAGCCTGGAGAGTTTCACCTTGTATGGCAGAAAAGTAAACTTATTTTGACCCCGCCTCAATCGTTAGACATTAAAAAGACATTTAAAAAAAATTTGTTTTTATTTTTTTAAAATGGTTCCTATGGTGGTTTTTTCTTGTTTTCGTTATATCATCGGTATTTCTTTTCCGACCGTAAAAAAAGTGATTGATTTCTTGCAATTTTTTTCTGATTTTTTTTCCTCGAATCTTTTTTTGCGAATATTCACCAACCTTATCTCAGTTACTTTTGTATAATGAACTATCGATAAAATTTATTTTTGGCGCACCTCCGATCGATTTTATTCCAAAAAGAACATTTTTAAATGGTTTTTCGCTCATACTCAACTTTTTATTAATTTTTTTCTTTTAAATGTCTAACGATTGAAGCGGGATAGATCAAATATAGGTTAGTTTTGGTGATACGCTCTACTGGACAGACTTGAGTTGAAATTTTCAAATTTGGGAAAATTTTTATACTACAAGAAAATACAAAAAGTGCAATTCCATGTAAGTAACGAAAATAAAAATAATCGTTTTCCTTGAAAGTCAATATATTTTATAATTCTAAAGAAAATTTGCTCAAGATCTCTTGAAATGGTTCTAAGAAAAAAAAGTATTGCTAAGTTTTTTGATTTTAAAAATTTTATATTTTTTTAATCTGTAGGTTTTTAAAAAAGTATCCGTATTTTAAAAATAAAACTGTTGGGTTTTTCATTAAAACCGAGCTTTGAGGGCAGTTATAATTCCAAAAGATCATCCATATACCTCCCTCGAGTTTGTACAGCTGAGTGATGTTTTATATAAATTCATCCTTCACCTCAACGTCTCCATATGCTATAAATTGTTATAGAGAATGTGTAAAGATCTAGATTTTTGAAGGCCCCACACCCATTGAATCAACACATAGTAACAAGGAAAAAGTGTAAAACCAGAATATAACGGTTAAAAATTTAAAAATAAGTTGTGTCAAGCGAGAGAACTCGTTCCACTTTCATCGTTTACTTTCATCAAGTAAAAACATGACTGGAAGCAGGAAATGATGCCTAAACTGACCCCAAATACTATTTGGTAGCACAGTAAAAAGTAGGAATAGCTCCCCATTACACCATAATATTATAACCTCTACCGATCAGCATCATTTATCATATAAACAGCGACTGCAACAGATCAACATTTATCACCTTCTCTGCTAAAGCAAAGTCACAATAAAGCAACAACAAAAAAAAAAAAAAAAAATGAAAATAAAAACCAAAAGCCAAGAGGAAATAATCAAAAACTACGAGTACTAGCAAAAAGCAATATTTTCACACTTAATCGATGAAGACAATTTAGTGGCAGGCGTACATAGTTGAGCTCGCTGCAAAAGTACCCACCAGCATCTAGCTAAGGATCATATTTAAATAGAGTCTGTAGATAAAGATTTCTGCTAACAAGATTGTGTAAAATTGTCATAATTGGTTGCATCGTAGTCAAGGATGTGAAGCAGGAAACAGTTTTGGCTAAAAGCAACAACGTTTATATGCAGAGCGAACGAACTTACAGCGCTAAGTGTCAGAGCTAAGAGTCAAGAAGATACACCAAAGATTGGGGCTTGGAGTAAAACGAAATAAAAAAAAAAATTCATTGAGAAGGTTATAGGAGTGAAGAAAAAAAAAAATATGACAATAAGTGTGCCCACACTTTTCGACTAAAGTTGCTTGAATGCAATGCAATGAATTTTTGTTTTGTTTTTTTATGTTTTTTTTTTTTTAATGTGTCCGTTTGTCTTACTGACTGTTTACTTACTGCTTGCGCTGTGAGCTTGTCTGTCCTTTACGCGATCGTCACTACATTTCAGCACTTTTATTATTGTTGTGGTTAATAACAACAAAAGGCGTAAAATAAGCCTTCCTTTATTAAAGCTATCGCCAAAACGCTATCGTTGTTGGTTGGTAAGAGTTGGTTGTTTTTATTTTTTTTTAAATTGTTAGCAATTCCTTGCTATACGTTGTGAACCAACCCACCCCTATACAACCTAAGACGTTTTGGTCGCTGTTGTTTTTGTTGCTACTCCATAGCTACAATTCCGCCACAATTTTCCACAATGAACGCCACAAGGTGAGAAACGAGATTTTAATCGGACGTGTCTGATTTCAAATGAGCTTTAATGGGGGAACCCATTTAACACTTTTTATCTCTGCAAAGTGTTGCGAGTACCCTTTTTTCCGTTGTTGTTGTTGTTTGTTGTTATTGTTGTTGTTGTTGCAGTTATTGCAGTTGTTATGCCAGTTGCAGCAATTTTATTGCATTGCTTACATTGCGGTGGTCGCGTCTTCGTCTTTGACTTGGTGTAAGTAGCCTTAAAGTAGTAACCTGTAAACGCATCATTTCGCTCGATAGTATTTGGGCTGCTTACGATGACTACTATTTTGGCACATATGGCACACGAATGGGTTCGGTCGAGTTAAGATTGTGATGCGAATTTGAGGAAATCCCATGAATTCGGTTTTGCGGTCTCCACAAGTTAGATCGATTATATTAAAGCGACTTGTCGGACCTTCATTAAAAAAATTAATTTTTTGTAACGAAAAAATGAAACAAAAAATTATACTTGGTGCATGTTCTTAAAAACTTGCATCATGTTTTATCAAAATGTTGGTTCTATCTCTTAAAGTACTGAAACAATACACGATTTTTTTTAAAATAAGTTAATAGGAATGTTGTTTGAATTGACATATTCAAAAAGACGTGAAACTGGGAGGTGCCGTAATCTCTTCTTTTTAATATATAAACTCCGAATAAGATTTTTTGCAATTTATGTCATCAACGCATTATAATTGCATATAACGCATTAATCAGGGATGCATGCTACATGATGTTTCATGGATTTCCAGATTTTGGTTACGAAATAAATAAAAGAAACTTAAGCGTCACAAAATTCAGTAAAATTATCAATATTTTAAAAAAAGAGTCCAGACCCGGTACACCTGTTTTCAATTATTAAATTTGTGTCTTGGATTTGAAATAAACAGTGTTACAAAGTGTTTATAACGTTCAAATCAACAATTTTTTAATACTACGGGGTTTGAACCTGGAATATCCATTTTGAGTTTTTAGTTTTTTACCTATTATATGAAAAAAGCACTTTTGACATATTATTTTTGTATGCATAAATATTGTTCACATGAAATATTTAGAATAAAATTTTAGGGCTTAGGCCTGGGATCTACTTTTCGAGATAACACAATGCAATATTTCATAAAAATTTTATAATTCAAAACTACGGATTTGAAATTTCGCTGTTGAAACTTTTAATATCGTTACCTAAGCTTATTTTAAATATTTTTACCTGGAACTTATTTTAGAATTTCCAAATTTCAACCTCGGATTTGAAACAATGTTGTTAAAAGCTTTGAATAACGTTTATTTTTTTGAAATCGACCATTTTTTAAAAGAACTTGGAATAGACCTGAGACTTTTTTTTATTTCCAAACTTATATCTTGTATTTCAAGCACCCTTACATTCTTCGATAAATACAAAATCAGTTCATTCGAAATATTTCTTATGTCCATTAACCCCCATTAGAATTTAACATTTTTACCTTAACATAGCTCTGAAATAAGTACCGATTAAAATTTTTTTTAAAGTTTGTCAAGTTTGAGAAGAAAATTTTGTTTTCTGATATAGCATCCTAGACCCAGTAACTCCTTTATGCGTTTTAAAAATTTCAAACCTTAAATTGGAAATAAGCTTTGATAGCAACTTTTTTGGCACAATTTGAGTTCAAACGAAAACTATTTTTTAAATTTGATACTTATAGATCCTGGACCACGTTCTCGAATTTTGATAATGGATTTGATATCTCGCTATTCAGACTTTTCATAAAGTTAAAATTATATATTTTTATACCCCCACGTTTAAAAACGTAAAAGAGGTATATTAATTTTGTCACTCCGTTTGTATGCCCATAAGAAGGCGTGGTAGGTATAGAAAAGTATATATATTCTTAATCAGCATCACCACCCGAGTCGATTTAGCCATGTCCGTCTGTGATCACGATTACAGCCGTAATTTTCAAGCTATCCTCACGAATTCAATATTTAAGCTTGTACCTAAAAAATCGAAATCGTTAAGTTCGAAAATGAGCCAAATCGGATGAAAACCACGCCTAAATCCCATACAAAGTGACTTTATCAAAACGGTAAAATCTATTAGAATTCCACAAAAATTAAAATATGGACTGGAAATTGTGCATATGAGCTTTGCTATTTAATATAGTACACTCTGAGTATGAAATTTAAACTAATCCGATGAAAACAACGCGTACCTCCCATACAAAGTTACTTTATCAAAAATGTTAAATCTCTTTAAATGCCACAAAAATTAATATATCGACTTGAAATATATGAACTTTGAAATATAACATGTACTCTGTGTATGGAATTCAACCGAATCAAGTGAAAACCACACTCACCTCCCATACAAAGTGACCTCATTAAAGAACAAAAACGAATTTTTTCTGTTAAAACTATGACGAAAATGTTTTTACAAATAAACATTTTATTGATTGCTTAATATATATACTTTGAATATACTTTGGATCGGCCGAGGTGGTATTTTAACTTTGGTCCAGTAGAGGATAATTTCTTACTAGTTTTATTATTTTTTTTTTTTTGAAAACGATCAAGGACTGATTGAAATTTTGGTACGGACATGGGGGTATTTTAATTTCGGCCCAGTAGAAGATCATTCCTTACTAGTTTGAAGAATATCTTGAGACTTTTATTTATATTTCCAAATTTGTAAGTTTGATTTAAAATAAACTCCTTTACAAATTTTAATAAACGGAAAATCAGTTTATTCGAATATTTTTTAATTGAACGGAATATAGTCCTGTGACCTTCATTTTGAGTTATCAAATTTTGACTTGGATCTATACTCGAAACTTCCATTTTCAGTTCACGTGAGTTTGACATGAACATGGAAAGAGACAAGATGACAATCACTGACCCATGACCTCAATTTTGAATTTCTAAATTTTGACCGTGGATTCGAAGTAACCACTGTTAAAAACTTCAATTTACACAAATCCAGTTCAAATCGAATTCAATTTATATAAAAGGGTTTTAACCCACACTCAGAAAAAAACCCATATCTTTTCTCCATAAAAAAATCTCTATTTTTGATAATAAGAATTTTCTCTGTTTCAAATAAAATTTCCTACAATTAGAATAAATTTTCACATATTCGAAGAAATATTTCTTCACTTGTCGGAAAGGAAAATATTTCAAGCCTCTAATAATGATAAGTATTTTTCTCGCACTAAAAAATTCTCATTTATAGATAAAAATTTCTAGAAAATGAAAAGTTTCCTCTATTATAGATAAACAATCCACTACACGAAATATTTTCTTCAATAAAAACATATAATTTCTCAAAAATAAAAGTCTTTTTCTCTAAGAACGATATATTTTTGTTATATTTCTCTTTTTCATGGAAGCTTTTTACCATTTTTAGGGAATTTTTGGTATCACAATTAGAGATAAGCATTTTCTGGAGCAAACTCTATACCATTTTTCTCTAAATATGATGCCTTTTATATCATATTTCGAGAGACTTTTTTCTGAGTGCAAGATTTTGTTTTTTTTTTTTTTGTGTTTCCATATTTTGACCTCAGATTTAAAAGAAGCACTGCCAAAAACTTTTTCTAGCCCACATTTATTACAATGCAAATATTTTGATAAAACGGAGTCTGGAACTGGTATCTTTATTTTGAAATAACACCTCGTATATGAAAGGAGCACTATGTTAATTTTTCACAATTTTAATTCAAGCTATATAGTAGTTTTTTATTTATTTCGGGGTCTTGATCCAAGGCCTTTATGTTAATTATCTTCAATATGAAAGATATACTGTTATAAACATTCCATCACTGAAGTTTAAAAAAAATTTAATATATTTTGAAAAATATGGTTGACCAGGGCCTAATATCAACAATTTTATAACTGACAGCGGATTTTTATTAAGAAACACCGCCCCCCCCCTCCCCCTCCCAACATACATAAATGCACCATTAGTATTATGAGTATGAAGACTTTAAATACCATTTGATTCATTCTTCATCCAATTTTGCCTCCATACTTATTGCTAAAAAATACATTTTCTTCGGAAAACATATTTTCAGTTGAAATTCTTAAAAAGAAAAAAAAAAAATACTTGTTTCTATTCCATTGTAAGTTTCATCGATTTCATTCAGGTGAAAAAACCCCCTATTTATCATTTCCATCCCATTGCTAATTATCTTGATAACCACACCGCAAACATCACTAAACATTGATTCTAACAAACCATAAGAAGCTATCATTGAGCAACACCAGAGTGTCCCCCAGGCTGTTTAACCACACAGTAGCAACTATTCAGTATCCAGATGAGCGATCTTGCATAAGCAGTAGCTTACCTGCTTTTTGGCCTAAAGCCAAATGCCAGAGATAAGGAAAAAAAAAATTTGCAAACATTGGCCTACTCATCGTTGGTGTTAAATGCAGCTTAGAGCCAGAACCGTGCAACATGATCAACACCAGCAGCACCATCAGAGCGCAGCTGCTACGTCCACACCAAGTTTTGCATACGTTGGGTTGCCTGCGCCTGTCTTGTTCTACATGCATTCTTTGCCGTTTTTCCCACATTAAGTAAAGTGCGGGTGATTCGGTTTTGTTGTTGTTGTTGTAGTTGCTGCCTTGCTTTGTCTTGTCCTGGTCGCTGGTTCCCATGCAAAACAGCTTGTTAGTGGTCAGTCAGTGGCTTGGTTAAAAAACGCATTCACCGCAGTGCATGCAACCGTGAGCCGTGAATTATTTAACTCGTGCGCCTTAGTGTCTCGGTCATTAAATTGTTGACTTCGCTACATTATTATAATCAACAAAAGTGAAGTTGAATTTTTCGTGCACGCAGCAGTAAAATAAAAGAGTTAAGAGGCTCGTTTACTTGTTGGTGTGGTGGCTTTGATCCTTGGTAATGAGATCGGGATTTTGTATTGATAGGCTATAAAAAGGTGCGCAAAATCAGGCTTGATCTTGATGAGCCTGATTGCACGAAAGTAAAACCGTACTAGAATGTTTGCAGATGAGCTGTGTTTTTTTACACACAATTTACAAAGGCAATCAAAAGCTGCACGTGACAATGACTCTGGAAGGATTAAAAGAACCTGAGGAGTTTTTTAAGAGTATTACGTAGTTTTGATTCATCCATTTGAGTCTTCATTCACCAGGAACTGAAATACTACTTTCTTTATTCTACTGCCCATCATAGCATTTCACTGATCTTCACAGATAAAATTAATCTCAATTGAGGCCTTCAAGATTTCAAAATATTGTGACTTGAACAAAATCTTATATAAAAGCTCATAAAATGTAATGCGGCATCCCTGAAAAGTTATGCCTCACTATCCAGTACTATTCAGTTTGTGTCAACGTAGTCATATTGACAATTTACAGTAACGACTAATTTAAAAATAAAAAAACACAATAATTTCTCTGAGAAAAATAAAGTGTTAATGTGAAATGAAATCTAGCAGTCATGACATGCCACATGGAAAACCTTTAAAATCACTTTTTAAATATTGCAAGATTTCGAACAGATGGAACCATAGTAAAACCCGGTTTTGTGTATCTATCCAGAAATTTAAAAAAACTATTTTACTGCAAGTATGTTGGTTGTCGAGTGGTAGCGCGGTTTATTGCCAATCAGGAGTTCCGGGTTTGAATTCCACCTAGACCAAGCGAATCCGAATCTCATTTTCTAGCATAATTTTCATAAAATGCCTCTTTATTTACGACTTGAAAGTTGTAGTTAGCGGTAGCGCAGTTAGGTGGTTAGGATTGCTTAATAACTTGAATTGACTGAGGTAAAGGCATTACATTTACCTCAAAATGAAATTCATATGTTTGTACAGTTTTTCGCCACAATTAATTTTGAATATTTGTCAAGAGTTTTGGGGCATTCTCGCTCTATATTCTTAAGCACCAAACAATAAACATGCAAAACATACCCAAACCATGACAGACCCTCTACCATAATTAACCCTTCAGTGTGACACATGGGGTCTTTCATGTCGAACATGGTTTTTAAGGGTAAAAATTTACGTACATACTTTAGACATTTTTCTTGATATTCAAAGAGTTATATGTTAAAAGCACGCACACTTAATAGCACGCACAACACAATTGATTATAAGAAGCTAGGTCAAAGTCATTTCAAAGGCTGAAATGGCCAGTTATTTATTTTCTTTTTTATATGTTAAAAGAAATTTATTTAAAAAAAAAAATAGAAAAATTATTAAATATTGTTATTTCACTTTTTTACAAGCCTGGCTAAAAAATTCGTAACTTTTTATATAAAAAAGATTATTAAAAAATTTCCATGGGATATTAAAATCAAAGCGTCAAACTATAAAAAAAAAATATATGTAAAAAAAAATATTAATTTTATTGCTTAATTCTTTATCCTCCTCAGACGAGCATTCACCATAGAAGCTACATTGCCGAAGTCTAAGAGATTCAAGAATTTCTTCTGCCGATCCTGTTGTCATTATAAATCTAGAGTTTTATAAAAAATATAAACATTGAAAATTATAATTTTGATAATCAAAAAATAATAAATAAAAAATTTTGTATGTACTTTTCTTACTTGCCGCGACACATGGGTCTTTCGTGTCCAGAAAAGATTTCAGAAGCTATGTATTACAACACAAAAGTAGACTGTTCAACTCTTGTCAGCAGATCACTGTAGTCCCAAAATTTTTCCGCGTGACTCCCAGCAGCCTCATCTATACACCTGTAAAAAAATACAGTCAAAATAAAAAAAAGTTTCGACACGAAAGACCCTTCATGTATCAGGTACCAAACAATCTTTTAACACTCACTCTTTCATAGTCGTTCCCACAAACACACGAACCTTGAAACTAAAAACTTAAAATTTTAATTCAATAATAAATGGTTGAAGGTCATAATACATTTTATTGCAGTATAGCCAGGGACCGGCGATGGTTTTATCTAAAAAAGTCAGATATTAACCGTTTTTTTTTCAACTTTTATTTTTCCTGACAAAAATTCATCTAATTTTGTGCCTTGGTTTTTTTCCGGCAAAAATAGCGGTTACTTTTAACTTTTATTTTGTCAGTCAAAAATAAAGGTTCATTTGTGGATTTTATTTTTTCGTTAAAAATATCAACTTTATCACTAAATACCACTAAAAAATAATTGATACCATTATTTTTGTCTCATCAGTACGCACATTTTAAGTAATATGCGTTTTTTGACGAAAATAATGATATTAATAGTTTTTTTAGCCGATCAAGCGGTTTTTGAAAAAATACAAACTGCCTGATATATTTGACCGAAAAATAATAGGCACGAAATAGCTTTTATTTTTGACCGATATAATAAAAGTCAAAAGTAACAGTAATTTTTGCCCGAAATAAGAAAGGTCATGATATTTATTTTATTTTTTTATTTATTTACAGTTAATTTTAACTTTTATAGTAACAGATGAAAATTTAAAATCGTTTAACATTCGTAAAACCGCAGCAATTATGATCAGTATGGTATATTTGAAAAAGTCCACCGGCAACTTTTTCGTTATGTCTCTGTAATTTAAAAATTATAAAATAATAGTTTTTTTCGGTCCCTGAGTATGACCCATTGTAGTCTCTTATCTGTATTTACGATACTTATACTTCTTGATTGGAACTAACATTGCTTGGCAAAATATTATATATTTTTTAAATTGGTTATATGAAATTAACTGGGTTTAATGCGTAAATTTATGAGAGGGATTTTAGGAAATAGCATTTAAAATTTTAAGGAATTTTAAAAAATTTAAAAAACAACCTAATTTCTGCATCAATCTTATGAAAATATTCCTTACTCTACGCAAAGAGCACTATATCACTCCCGCTGATACTGCTCTTGAACTCGTTAAGGATCAGCTAACTATGGGCCTGTGCGTGCATGAACAACCTGTAGATTTTTTTTCACCTACCAACAGACATAGTCTGCAGGTCGCCATAATGAGCTTCAATAGACAGAAAATTCAAGTCTGACCAAAGTCATGAATGAATGAGTAAAAAATGCACGCGAAACAGAAAAAGCATGACTCGTAAATAAAATTGTTGCCAGCACAAATAAAAAGTGCAACAACAACAACAACAACAAAAAATCACCATTATCACAAAACGATCGTCAAATCAACAGTCTTCACCCGAACAACTTTAAAAACTTTACAAAAATAAATGCATTCTACAAAGTCTACAGTAAACACTGCATGAGTTTGTTCTCTAAAAACTCTATAAAGTACAAAATCAAAATGCGTTAAGCTGTAAAATAAAGGCTCACATTATTAGTATCTACATTTTCCTTTTCTTTTTTTTTCTTCTTAGTCTTGTTCTGGGCCAGTTACCACATGCATGAGTAAAGCACCTTCCGAATACATCTCCTCATGGTAGCTTCGATTTCTTATCACTTGGTGAAGATCAATGAGCAAAATATTGCGGGTGTTTTACACCAGGCTGTTTTATTTTTTATTTTCTTCTTCTGTAAGGAAGTTCCTTAGGCTTAGTGCATGCTTGCCTTTGAAAGTGAAGGAGAGGTGCAGCAGCTTCCTTAATGGCCATAAGCGAAATATTTGTGTGTTTTTTTTTTCAAAGATTTTTATTTTGTAATATTTTTGTTTAATTCTTAACGCGTGCGTGTCTGCAAGATATTTAATCCAATCGGTTGAGTTAATTGCAAAATATTTAAACTTTGGTGGTAGCCTCGTCTGAGTTTTTGTTGTGGATATTATGAAGAGTGTGTGGATTAGATAAATATTGCGTGCAGAAAGAAATAATATGGGAATAAATGGAGCCAATATGAATTATTTGATTGCGCGTAGGTTTCGTTTTTTATCGACAAAAATCAACTTGTTAGAAGTAACTTTAATGGTTTGCTACTTTGTAAGAGTTTTTTTATGTGATAAGAAGACGAGTGTATTCTTAAGAGTTGTTTAAAATATGAAAAAATTTAAAAGATCAGTAGCTGCACTGAAACTAGACCAGAAGCTAGGCTTAAGTTCTTACGTACTTTCATCTAAATAATCATCTGAGTAATTTATTCATAGTACACCAGAGGTACAAGTGTACCTGATCAAATATTGTGGAAAAACGTCAAAGATATTATGGTGCAAATAGAAGAATAAGATACAAACCAAAGTGTTGTGGATTGTGAATTGGGGATTTCCAAAAGGAAATTATTCTAAAACAATTTACATTTCAGTCAAAGAAAATATTTTATACAGATTTCTTCTTTCTGTTCTCAAAAAAACCTACTCAAACCCATTAACCATCGTGCCAAGTAGTTAGGAGAGTTCGTGCCACCAAGGAAACCAGGTGTTTCTTGTTCTTCTCTCGTACCATCGTGATCTGGCTCACTTATTAATAGGTATAAAGCTTCTCGGGTAATGTCCACCACCCATCCAAGATCTCTCTAGAATCCTTTTCGTACTTTTAGAGTTTGGCTCACTTTAGTTCCTTAGTTTTATACCTTAAGTTCTTCTAATGCTCTCTCTGGTCTTGGCTCACTTATGCGGCAGTTTCGAAGTTCAAAACCCTCTATCTTTAATATTTTTCAACGAATTTACAAAAACTTTTTTTACTTGATAGAAAATCTCTGGAATTTTAATAAACATTTTAATTTTGACGTGACGAAGTTACGTTATACTCCTCTAGTTTCCAAAAAAGTTGAAAAATGAATTTTTTAAAAATTCATATGCGTTTCATTGAATTGTTACTCGCTGGGTATAAGAGCTATGATTAAAAAAATAGTATGACCATAAAGGTTAATTCTTTGTCTATATTAAAAAAACAAAAAAAAATTTAATACGGCATAGGGACGTAGTGGCAGCTGCGTAAGCAACGCAACTGAAAATTTGTTACATGGAATTATTACTCGCTGACTATTAGTGCTAGGATTAAAAATACGATACGCCAATAAAGACCTACTGGAAGCCTTCACAACAAAATTAGACAAAAAATTTCTGACATCATGGGGACGCTGAGAGAGCCGCTCAAAGATCGATAACGCAACATTCATGCAGCGGCGTTGCATTGAATTTTTACTCAATGAGTATATAACCTACGATAAAAGTTTAAAAAGGAAAATAAAGTTTTTATACATGGCTTTACGACAAAAATAAAAAAAAAAATTCCGGCGTCGTCAGGTCGTGAATAAAGCAGCTTATGTAACAGAAATGTTATATCGATGCATGGAATTATACTCACTCAGGAGGAGTGCTACAGTAAATTTTGTTTTACGACAGCAAGGATGTGTTATTACGCTTCACAACTAAATTACAAAAAAAATTTTGTTGTCATGCTTTCAGGGATGCTATCACATAATGCAGTAAAAATGCTACAGCCATGAAAAAACGTTGCATGGATTTTTAACTCTGTGACTACTGGTGCAACGGTAAATTTTAAGGAACGAAAACAAAGGTGAGGTCTTCGGGCATATGACAAAAATAAAAAAAAAATTTACGGCTTGTCGAAAACCCTCAGGGAACCGCCTAATGCGACGCATATGCATCACTTTTGCTGGATTAATTGAAATTAGAGCACAACCAATGGGGAAGCAAAAAAAAAGCTAAACGAAAAGCACCAACTCCAAATCCAATAACAACTCCAACACCACCACCAACACCAACACCAACACCAACACCAACACCAACACCAACATCAACATCAAAATCAACATTAACATCAACATCAACATCAACATCAACATCAACATCAACATCAACATCAACATCAACATCAACATCAACATCAACATCAACATCAACATCAACATCAACATCAACATCAACATCAACATCAACATCAACATCAACATCAACATCAACATCAACATCAACATCAACATCAACATCAACATCAACATCAACATCAACATCAACATCAACATCAACATCAACATCAACATCAACATCAACATCAACATCAACATCAACATCAACATCAACATCAACATCAACATTAACAATAACAGCAAGAAACTTCGTCACGTCAAAACCTACGGGTATGTCCACGGCACAGCCAACTCTTTTTTTTTTTATTATCTTGCATTTTTTCAAAGAAATTAAAACAAAGAAACTTTTTTTTTAAAATCAATTCTATTAAAATTTAAGTACAATCGATGGTTTTTACAGCTTATTTTGGAGTATGTTAAGTTAAAGCATTATTTACGACTTGAAAAATTTCTCTTAAGTAACTTTCTGGAATGAAAGGCATCAGGACTATTTTGCTTAAAACTCCAACAATAGTCTGCCATCATATGCTTGTCCCATCTTCCTTGGTAACAGTCTTCCATTATTTTCATATCCTGATGGAAACACTCAGCTTGTTCATTACTCGTGTTTGCTTAATTCTCTGAAAAGTGGGATAAATGACTGTGCTGATAGTGAACCTTGATGCTCAAATTACATTCAAGATCTCTAAAACTCTCAAGCATGTTAGTCACTAGTTCCTCAAAATTACTTACTTTGCCTAATTGCCTAATTCAAATGACACCCATGCCTTTCGCTCAAGGTTAGTCATCGAGGTATCTAAATGAGGGTTTTTCTTTAACTGTCTTATCTGCGGAACATCCATAACACCAGCTTTAAGCTTTTCTGAACTTATTTCCGGCATTTTTCTACCTATGTAAGCACAACATGGTCCTTCCTTATCAATTACTTCCATAAATTGCTTCACCAACCCAAATTTAATATGCAGTGGGGGAAGTATGACCGTTTCTCTTGAAACTAAAGGCATTTTTAAAGACATTTTTAACACCAACAACCATTGAAATCAGGAAATCCATTTTGTCTATAACCTGCTGAAAATCTCCGGCACCAAAATGTCTGTTGCGCAGTGTAATCTATACTATCCGCATAGAACGAGGTCATAAAGAAATTGTCTCGACTTCCTTTCGAATTAACGAACATAATTTCTCTCTAAAGATCTCTGTTAATACCGCAGTTATTTTAACTAAAAATGCAATGCCCAGGAACCAGTTCCCCGCTGACATAACTGGAGTACATTTATTGCGTAACGGTACTTTCCTTATTTGCATCGGTTAATCTTGTCAATGATAAAACGAGTAAATATGTGGTCTGCTTTGAAGATGCCAAGGAACGGATGATCTTGAGCTCCAGACTTGATCGATTACAATACTTGTTGTTTCATGGTGCATTCATATTTGCGCTAAACGCTGCTATTTTAGCCAGTGATCGATGATCCTATTATGGTCACAATGATGTACAAATTGCCATATTAGTTAAGCGTTGAAATGGACAAGAAACAATGTTATGATAAAGACTGGAAGACGTAGACTTGATGTTGCTATGCGTGAGAAAGCATGAAGAGCAATCTGGAAAAATAACTGTGTGAAATAACGTTGGTCAGAATATATAAGAGTTGATAAAATAATGAAGAGTTGACTAAATTATAGTATAACTCATAACTATTGGTCATCGGTAAAAATGGTTTTTGCATCTCTTCAATTTTTCAAAAAAGGTCAACACTTGTTAGGTCCATTGAAGATGAACGACTAATGATAATCACTATGATGATGATAATGTTGATGATAATGATGTTGAAGATGATGCAACGCAAGTTGATGGACTTCAGCAATGTCAAAACAAGTCAACAACATCTCAACTGAACTGCTCCTACCAACACCATTTCATTTATCGATGGCCAAGTTCGCTGGCCAACACGATTTACCACCGTTGGGGATGCTTGTGGTCTGCCTAGATGTTGAATGCGTTGCCTTAATTCTATATTGAGGATGTCGGTCGGTCTGTCGTTCGGTTGTTCGGTCAGTTGGTGACACATTAAAGCTACATAAAAGTGAAAAACATTGAAACCTTAGAGACAACAACTACACGAAAATAGCAGAGAAAAGTAAAGCAACTAATCGATATATGTCCAAAGTAATGAAAGCCATTGCATTGGCTCTCGAGTTCTTAGGGGTGTTGGTGGTGGAAGACGCTAGTATAAACACTGGTATAAAAGGTAAGTATACCGAAAGATAGTAATACAACGCTGTTCATTGGCATTAGGGCCAAATATTAAGGTAGTTGAACTAAGAGTTTCGGGTTGCGTTAGATGCCGTCGGCAACTTGATTGTTATTCTTTAGTCGAAAAATGCGATATCTACTAGCGGCAAAGTAGCGGGCAATGCTCGCTGGTACTGCTTGCGATCCGCTATTGGCTTGCAGTCGGCAGTGAAAGCCGGCAGCCGTCAGACTGCCAGTGTGCAACAGCAAGCTCGTAAACCCTTTACAATCATTACTTCCTGGCACTACCAAGTCGAACTACAACTGCAACAACAACAACAACAACATCTCCAACTCACCCCCAATTCAAGTTTTAAAAAAAAAGTTTACTTAACTGATTCGCGCTTCTGTCTGCTGTTGTGAATGGCAACTATTCAGTCTGGCCAGTTAAGTCATGGACTGACTGTATGTCTGCCAAGGCGTCTCGCTTTATCGCAACGCTTTCTTGGTCAATGCAACAAGCGTTTCGTTAAGTATACAACAACAAGAACAACAAAAACAACAACTCGTTATTCACCAAATGTCCTTGACTGTAGTTGTAGTAGCTGTTGTTGTTGTTATTGTGGTTCTTGATTATATTCTTGTTTTTTTTTTCTTTTATTGCACATGTCCTGCAGTCGAATTCCTATCATTTAGCCGCATAAGACATAAACATGAAATTATTTTGGTCCAGTTCGCTTGTTACTTTCTTTTTTTTCGGTTAAATACTTAAAGGTTCATTGACAGCAACATTTTGGGCAGACTGACAGCTTCAAGTGAGGATAAGTGAGAGGAGTAGTGTTGCTTGTGGGTTCGATGTAACTAGATATAATTTACTTTTCAATATTTTGATGTTCTTTTTAAAGATTGGTCAAAAAAACAAATCAGACAGTATTTTGAAACTTATGAAGTTTCTTGAAAAGTCAAACAAGCGTAATAATAGGTCTGACCTGCCCAATCCCAAAATCTTTTTAAATATTTTCTCTATTAAAATTATCATTAGAACTTTGATGGATACCAAAACCATTTCCTTATTTTCGGTCTTAGCAAAATTTTTTTGTTTGCTATAAAATAATTTACTTTTAACAAAACTGGTACCATCGACTCACATTTATTCACAAATGCGTTCTTCGCATATTTTCTGTGTCATTACTTTGGATCGCACACCTAGTGATGCTGATTAAGGCATAAAAACATATTAATATTAATATATTACTGACTTAATGTAGTTGAACATAAAAAACAGCACGTTATGAAAATTTCTATGTCAACTAAGTTAGACCCTTAGTCAGGATTCTCCTTGAGGGACTTTAAAAAACTATGTAGGAAAGTACTCATATAGGATATGTTTAAAAGCGTGTAAGTACTTCATGTTTTAAAAATTTTATTCTTATTTAGATACATTGATTAGCAGTTCTTCTCCAAAAAGGCCACTCTCCTGCACATTTTCCTTTTTAAGATAAATTAATACGGACTCTGAATATTTCAGTTTAACCTTAAATTTTTTAATGCAGATGGGCTTATTGCGAAATAAAAAATGACGGCTATATATAGTGTAGGACCATGACGTTAAAGGTCACGTACAATTTTTGTCAAATAAATAAAAAAAAATCCTTAGAAAGAGATGAATTTTTTTTTTTTTTTTTTTTTATTACAAACATGCAATACCAATCGAGTGTATCTACTACAGATTCTTCGCACATTCTCATCATTAACGCATTAAAAGTCACAATCCAAAAATCTTTGAAATATTCAATGAAATTGATACTAGTGGCTCGTTATAAGTTAATGTGAGAAAAATTTACCCACCAAAATATGGTTGGGCTCAAGGACAAAACAAGACGACACGACTAACCATGCAATTACACAATAGTTTTTAATCTACTCTTGAGTTGACCTTAAGACAAGTTAACATCAAAAAAGCTACAATTGTTAACTAATTTACTCATACTTTTTAAAGGAGCAGTTAACATATAACACTGTGCGACAGTCCAAAATACCTGGGAGATAATATAATTTTTCTTGTAAGGCTTGTTGAGTTAAAGAACTTTCTATACTTGAAATTTGCCGGACACCCCCAAAATCTGGACTTACGGTCAAAAAACCGATTTTGCCTACTTTTGCCTACTTTTGCCCACTTATTGGCTTATAACTTACCTGATTGCCAACCGATTTTAAAACCAGGAACCAGGATCCTGAAAGACGATACTTGAACCTTTCCAACGATATATATACTGTTTGGTACAACTTGAGAAAGCTGTGTGTATTTACTTTGAAAATACAACTTTTTTTCAATTTTTTTTACTTTTTTCAACTTTGACGATTTTTCTATACATTAAATTATATTGAGACCACACTAGTCCTGTACGGATTCATAGAAAACATTTATTAGGAATTATATCGCAATTTAGTTTTTGAAAATTGGTCAGTAATTGACAAAGTTATTCAACTTTTCATGAAAAGAGATTTTTTTTTCAAAAAATACATTTTCGGTATGACAACTCAAAAATGTTTGCTTGATCTTTATTTTTAAAGTCGGCATCATTAGTTTCGCGTTGTAATGACCAGCAATACTCCGAAATCATTTTAATTTTATTTTTTTCCTTCAAATGTTTTCCTATTGTTGCCATTTCTAGGCGAAAATGTCCTCCTTGCTCATCGCTTAACTGGCCTAAGTTCTCTGGGAAGAAGTCCAAATGCGAATGGAGAAAATGAATTTTTATAGACATGTTGCATCCCATTGCACTATATGCACATAAAAGTTCATTCACAATTGCGACAGACTCGTCGCTTCTATGGTTTCCGAGGAAATTAGTGCAGCTAAACAAAACTCTTCCACGGACGTTGTTCCACGAAATTTAACTTCCTTACAAAATTTGTATCACATAAAATATCACATAAAATAGGCTTTCAAAACTTTCTTAACGTTCCTTTAATTAAGGCTGAGAACGTTATTCTACCAGCACTGCATCTGAAACTCGGATATATGAAACATTGCGTTAAAAAATTAGATGTTAACGGCGAGGATTTTGCGTATCTTAAAGGGGTGTTTCCAAAATTAAGTGAAGTGAAAATAAAAGGAGGTAAAAATGTATATTTTTCATATCTATTACTTTTTAATACTTTTATATTTATGAACAACATAAAGGTATTTTCATTGGACCTCTAATCCGAAAAGTCATGAGAGATGCAAATTTTGTAAGCAAGTTAAATTTCGTGGAACAACGTGCGTGGAAGAGTTTTGTTTCGCTGTGCGCTAATTTCCTCCGAAATCGTAGAAGCGACGACTATGTCGCAGTTGTGAATGAATTTTTATGTGCATATAGTGTAATGGGATGCAAAATGTCTATAAAAATTAATTTTCTCCATTCGCATTTGGACTTCTTTCCAGAGATCCAAGGCCAGTTAAGCGGTGAGCAAGGAGAACATTTTCACCAAGAAATGGCAACAATAGAAAAACATTTCGAAAGAAAAAATAAAATTGAAATGATTTCGGAGTATTGCTGATCATTACAACGCGAAACTAATGATGCCGACTTTAAAAATAAAGATCAAGCAAACATTTTTGAGTTGTCATACCGAAAATGTATTTTTGAAAAAAAAAAATCTCTTTTCATGAAAAGTTGAATAACTTTGTCAATTACTGACCAATTTTCAAAAACTAAATTGCGTTACTATTCCTAATAAATGTTTTCTATGAATCCGTACAGGACAAGTGTGGTCTCAATATAATTTAATGTAAAGAAAAATCGTCAAAGTTGAAAAAAGTAAAAAAAATTGAAAAAAAGTTGTATTTGCAAAGTAAATACACACAGCTTTCTCAAGTTGTACCAAACAGTATATATATCGTTGGAAAGGTTCAAGTATCGTCTTTCAGGATCCTGGTTCCTGGTTTTAAAATCGGTTGGCAATCAGGTAAGTTATAAGCCAATAAGTGGGCAAAGGTAGGCAAAATCGGTTTTTTGACCGTAAGTCCAGATTTTGGGGGTGTCCGGCAAATTTCAAGTATAAAACATTCTTTAACTCAATAAGACCTACCAAAAAAATAGCATTATCTCCCAGGTATTTCAACCATTTTGTCGCACTGTGTAATTTGTTCTACTAAATGGTGAGTAAATTAAATTGTTAGCGTTTCTACTACTTCTACGATTAGAGTTAAAATTAATAAGAGAAAGAAGTTCTGGAGAATCGAATACACCGGTTATGAGTTGGTGCAAATAGACGATATCTGCAGACTTCCTTCGTTCACTCAATGATTGTATTTTTAACAGTTTTAAGAGATCCTCATAAGAGGAAGGTTTAGAATTTCAAATCCATTTAAGTCCCTTAGGACAAACCAAACAAAGCATTTTTGGATTCTCTCTATTCGATCAACACTTACATTGTAACTTGGGGACCAAACTTTACTTGCGTACTTCAAGTGAGGACGCACTATTGCATAATACAACGTTGTAGTCGTAATCATGCTATTGAATTCCCTTTGGCCCAGCGTTTAATAAATCCAAGCATAGAAGATGCTTTTTTACAAATGTTATCAATATGAATGTTAAAGGAAAGCTTAGAATCCATACATATTCCCAGATCTTTAACGATATCCACACGACATAAAGCAGTATCTTTTATCTTATAATCAAAAACTAAATTATTCCTTTTTCGCGAAAAGGTCATAGTTTGGCCTTTATCTGGATTAAGAAACATATTATTTTTAGAACACCAAACTTCAAACGATTTCAGATCGGAGTAGGGCTGAATTGTCTTGAGAATTTATTTTTCTGTATATTTTCATATCATCCGCATAAATAAGCAGATGGGTGTTTTTAATGATTATGGGTTTATGGGTTATGGGTTTGGTTGTCGATAAAACTAACAGCCTCTCTGTCAAAATATTCGTGAAGAAAAGAAATCTGATTCGATTTTAATAAAAAAGTTACAAAATAATAATAATTTGCCGTATGGATAGATTCAAATCCAAACACGGCCTCGGCGTTTTTAATTTTAATTAATTTTTTTTCTTTCTGATAGAACTGAAGTCAATAGACAATTCTAATTTAATTAAAAATGAATTGTTAAGCTTAAGGTCAATTATTTGAATGAAGAAAACAACTAACAACAACAACAGATCTGTACAGAAAAAATCATACAGCAGACTAGACAGACTATTTCGTTGGCCGCTACAACAATTCATAAGTAGTCTTGCTCATGACTTTGACTGTGATCCACTTAGTTACTAAGGTTTGCTAGATCTCAACTAGTGTAGAGAAAATTAGTAAGAATATACTTTTAGCTGAAAGAATAATGCTTTCTACGTTTAGCAGCTGGGCTTCTATCTATATCCTTCTGATGGTATGTAAGTAAACTTTTGTTGACTCTTGAGTCAGTTTAGCCTTATTAAGCCGGAGCAGAATCTTGTTGAAAGGTCCACAGCTTTTTTGGAATAATGTCGTGTTAGAGGCTTCATAATCAAATCCAAAATATTAGATTCATACACTTTCGCTGAAGTTTTGACTCCTTTTTCATAAAAATGGAGCTTGGTGACACCATCATAGGCGACTACCCACCAAAGCATCACAGAACCTGTCTGAATTTTCGGAACGACTTGTCGTGATGACAGAGCATATCTCTATCATTGAACAATTTCTCTACGGTGAAAAATTTTTTGTCAGTAAACAGATTTCGTCTGTAAAAAGGTCCGTCTCTTTAACGCCACCGTAAGAAGGTGCCCGGTGTGTCTTTTGTATGCTCTGAGCCCCAAGTCATATTTGAGAATGCGAGAGATCGATTGCGCCGAGATATCGTATCCCCCAAAATGATTTCCTGCTTTCCCAGTGGTTTTCGCTTTATTCGAGAATTCACCTAACTGATGCCTCGTGGTGTTCTTACAACTCGCGGACGGCCGGATTACGGACGGTCGATTATTCCACCAGTATCCTCAAATAATTTTAGAGTTCGATACACACAATTAAACGTTACTTCGAGTGGTCGCAAGGTCCGAAAGATATCGCCTCGTTTTGTGCCACATTTTTTTAAACCAACTCGTACGATTTTCGAGCGAGCCCCATTCCATGATTATAAACAACTACCGCTAAAAACTTTTTCGAAAAAAAATACAGTATACCGTGTATACAGTAAAGAAGTGAAACTTCTTCTTTGTATACACTCTTTCTCTTCTAGAATAAGAACCATTTTAGTGTAAAGGCTCGATTATGCAATCGTAAAGCTACGCAACGTAACGTGGCGTAGATTTCTATTTGGAATAGAACCCATCGCTGCGCTAGGTTACGTTACGATTTCACTAACCACTTACACTTATTTTTCATAAGATAGAACTCTACGTCACGTTACGTTGCGTTGCTTTACGATTGCATAATCGAGCCAAAGGCAAAGAGAGAACTTTTTAAGCAAAAGAAATACAATTAAAAGTTTTTATAAAAAAAAAAGAGTTGGCTGTGCCGTGGACACACCCGTAGGTTTTGACGTGACGAAGTTTCTTGCTGTTGTTGTTAATGTTGATGTTGATGTTGATGTTGATGTTGATGTTGATGTTGATGTTGATGTTGATGTTGATGTTGATGTTGATGTTGATGTTGATGTTGATGTTGATGTTGATGTTGATGTTGATGTTGATGTTGATGTTGATGTTGATGTTGATGTTGATGTTGATGTTGATGTTGATGTTGATGTTGATGTTGATGTTGATGTTGATGTTGATGTTGATGTTGATGTTGATGTTGATGTTGATGTTGATGTTGATTTTGATTTTGATGTTGGTGTTGGTGTTGGTGTTGGTATTGGTGTTGGTGTTGGTGTTGGTGTTGGTGTTGTCGTTGATGTTGGTGTTGGTGTTGGAGTTGGTGTTGGTGTTGGTGTTGGTGTTGGTGTTGGTGTTGGTGTTGGTGTTGGTGTTGGTGTTGGTGTTGGTGTTGGTGTTGGTGTTGGTGTTGGTGTTGGTGTTGGTGTTGGTGTTGGTGTTAGAGTTGGAGTTGTTGTTGGATTTGGAGTTGGTGCTTTTCTTTTAGCTTTTTTTTTGCTTCCCCATTGGTTGTGCTCTAATTTCAATTAATCCAGCAAAAGTGATGCATATGCGTCACATTAGGTGGTTCCCTGAGGATTTTTGACACGCCGGCAATTTTTTTTTTTATTTTTGTCATATGCCCGAAGACCTCACCTTCGTTTTCGTTCCTTAAAATTTACCGTTGCACCAGTAGTCACAGAGTTAAAAATCCATGCAACGTTTTTTCATGGCTGTAGCATTTTTACTGCATTATGTGATTGCATCCCTGAAATCATGACAACTAAATTTTTTTTGTAATTTAGTTGTGAAGCGTAATAACACATCCCTGCTGTCGTAAAACAATATTTGCTGTAGCACTCCTCCTGAGTGAGTAATAATTCCATGCAACGATATTACATTTCTGTTACATAAGCTGCTATATTCACGACCTGACGACGCCGGAATTTTTTTTTTATTTTTGTCGTAAAGCCATGTATAAAAACTTTATTTTCCTTTTTAAACTTTTATCGTAGGTTATATACTCATTGAGTAAAAATTCAATGCAACGCCGCTGCATGAATGATGCGTTATCGATTTTTGAGCGGCTCTCTCAGCGTCCCCATGATGTCAGAAATTTTTTGTCTAATTTTGTTGTGAGGGCTTCCAGTAGGCCTTTATTGGCGTATCGTATTTTTAATCCTAACGCTAATACTCAGCGAGTAATAATTCCATGTAACAAATTTTCAGTTGCGTTGCTTACGCAGCTCCCACTACGTCCTTATGCCGTATTAAATGTATTTTTTATTTTTTTAATATAGCTAAAGAATTAACCTTTACGGTCATACTATTTTTTTAATCATAGCTCTTATACCCAGCGAATAACAATTCAATAAAACGCAGATGAATTTTTAAAAAATTCATTTTTCAACTTTTTTGGAAACTAGAGCAGTATAACGTAACTTCGTCACGTCAAAATATTCTGTTTATTTAATATTCATTGGTATGGACCTATGTCCGAAAAGCAATTAATTTGATAACCAATTTGCGTCGTATTTACATATAGATGTGAATACAGAATACAACTTGATATATTTTTAATTCAACATATGTACGTATTAATATTACTCATATCAAATTATACTTTTTATTATTAATAATATTTCGATATAAAATTATATAACTACAATATGTTTAAAATAGTTATCTATTAAAAGAACTTATTCCAACTTTTCTTGCGCACAGTGTCAAGTTAGCATCATGGGCGACAGCATATGCTTCATGAATTTGGGTTTTTATACAATTTTATATCGCAATATTATGAATAATAATATAATATGTGTAATATGAGCAAAATTCATAGATGTTATATTAATATATTGAATTAGAGATATACCAACGTTGGTATTCTAAAAAAATATTGGCATGGCAGCCCTAGTATGGGAGTCTACTTTGCGAAAATCATAATGCGCTCAGGGCAACTCTCTTATTCACTTCTGCTTCGCTGAATCTTTCTCTCTTCTACTCGAGTCATGGCAACCCCCCTGTCTACCACACATAGAACGCAATCAGCACACAATCTGCGGCTTTTGCCACCCAGCGGTAATCGAAGCGCTTCAAAAGCACTAAACAAGCGCTTCTGCCATAGCGCTTCACACATCTGAAGCGGTTTTTAAGTAAACCAAATTCATATTAAAATTTACTAGTAAACCGAAATGCGCTCGCAATATCTTCGTTGTGAGGCTTTATAGCACATCTATTCTGTTGTTAACTAAAATTTACCGTAGCACGTCTCCTGAGCGAGTTATAATTCAAAGATACTAAATTTCTGTTGTATAAGCTGCTATCTTCACGACCTGACCTTCCGTGCGTAGAATTGGGCTTATCACCCAATACAGATGTCTTAAGAAGAGGTATAGGATGTTTGAATTAGCTGTGCAAAGTATGCTCTAGTTTAAATGAGCTGGCGGCGATGCCAGTAAAGGCTCCTGGAATAGCGATTTTGCATGAACTTGCTATTTTGTGGCTAGTGTATCAATATAAAATATATTTGTACGTTTTTCGCTTCGCTCAACTGCTTTAATAATACAATAGTATGAAATTGAAAATTTGAGAAGAAGCTGGCTTTCTTCGTAGAAGATTGTTTTGGTTTTCTTTCTTAAGAAAAAGTAAGACCTTATTGCACATCTACAGAGCAAGACCTTTCTATTGATACCCTCTTTATAAAAATCGCATTTACGGTATAGATTTGATGGTCATCACAAAAAAAGCGCTTGCATAATCTATATATATAAAAAAGGAGCTTATGTTTGTAAGGCCGCAATAGACTCCTAAACTACTCATGCGATTAGAATAAAAATTGGTATATAGTAGTATTCAGGTACGATGAGTTTTTTAGCACTATCTTCTTTGAACCACCTTGGACACCAGATGGTGCTGTAGTACAAATTTTTTACAAAATCGCATATTTTTAGTTGTTTTCTTAGGTTACATGTGCAAATATTTACAAAATATAAAATATTTCTTAAATTTAGTAAAATTAAAAAAATTTCCGTTATTTTGATATCAAAAACATGAACATATCTTGAAAACTATGAAAAATTTGACTACAACGATTTATTTAATGCAACATCGTACCCAAAATTACGAAAAAAACAATCAGATATTCAATTTTGTGACTTTCGATTCAAATATCTCCGCTGCTTTTTTATATATTGTGTTAAATTTTTTTTTGTCTTAAAGCTTCATCAAAATACTATGAAAAACTTATTGCAAAAATACCGTTAGTTGAGTATATATATTTTAAATTTTTTTTTCAAAAAAGGTCTGAAATTTTAGAGTTTTCCCTCAAAAAAAGGCTCAAAATTTGTTTTTGTTGTAAAAATAATTTAAATTCAATCTCGCAAATCTTCAACTCTATTTAAAAACTATAACATTTATAAGCAAAAGTTATTTCAATTTTACGCAAAAATTAAAAACCATTTGTGTGATTAAAAAAACAAGGCCTACCCCTTGATTTTTTCGAACAAAATTTTTTTCCAATATTGTGTTTTTATATTTTTTAAAAAATGTGCAAGGTAAAAAATTAATTTACTAGAAAAAATTATCTTAGTATCTCTTACCAATCAACAGTTATAGCCAATAATCTATATATACAAAAAGCAAAACGCTGTCTGGCTGGAAATTTCAAAATGACTGAGCCGATAGAGCTGAAATTTTTGGCAGAACATGTTTTTCAAGTACGAGATGGCTTAAATTTCTGTCACACCCCCTTTTACCGCCCACAAATCAATAAAAATGCTATATTTCCTACGGTTTTCGTCGATTGGGCTACATTTTAGTAATTTAGTCTGTATGCTTACTGTCGGCAACTGTACTAAAACTGGGTAATGTCCATCTACTAAAAAACTGGGATGAGCATTATATAAGAGGGTGTGGCTCCGCCCACACAGTTAAAATTTGTATTATCGAATAGCTTTGAAAGTTAAAGTAGCAATACTTACATACAAACTCAAAATGGAGTTACGATTTGGTGATCTCCTGCTACTGGGAAACTGTAACGGGCAGTGGAAAATAACAGTGGTGTCAAACTATGAGTCTAAGAAAAGTTTCGAATACACCTATTATGTTCCCATATAGTTGCAGGGTGCAGCAACGCGCGCCGGGAAAAGCTAGTAATAATATAGAATGGATATTGGATATCCGAGGATGAAAGCGCTTCTTTACAAACAAATAGTTAAAAAGCTCTTAAAAAAAAAAAAAACAAAAAAGCAAGAAAATTTTGTAAGATGCGAGGATTGAACTCGGACCACTGGCATTACAATAAAATGTCTTACCGCTTTGCTATTACCCCGCTGTTTTCGTTATGAACCAAATGTGTATTAAAATCTGAAAAGCACATCCTCAAAGCATATCAAAACTACGCATAAAAAGCGCTATTTCTAGGAACGCTTTTTATTTTGCCGCTGGGCATCTCCAGCAGAAGTAGTTTGATTAATTGGTATATAGAGCAAATTTTTGTATGAAGACTTTAGCTCATTGGATAGAGCGCCGTCTTTGTAATCTTGAGTTCGCAGGTTCGATCCTCAGCGGTAACAAGCAAATTTTTTAAGTCTTTTGTACAATGTATATCCATCTCATTCTCTCTACTGTAAAACATATCTTTCTTCTCTATCGTGTAACGAAATGAAGTAAATTGACCTTGAAATTTCACTCCTCAATATTCTCGTTCAAATTTCGAAGCGCCGCCTAAGAAGTTTCACTTCAAAAAATAAGCATAAATGCTAAATGTCAAATAGGCGTCCAAACGAAGCGAATGCGTTCAGTAGTTCACTCACATTGAGCACGTTCAGTTTTGTACCAAAACATATGAGAGTACTAAGTTTATATTTATAAAGCGTTATAAATATATCTAGAGCAACGCCTCGTTGTGGAACTGTTTCATCTAAAGTATGTATTAAAAAAATTATGTCGCTTTTAAAATTTTTAAATTGAAAAGTACGACTCTCAAAACCAGTCTCTTTGCATCGTAATTAATAGATAAACTATATTATTAAAATATTTAATTTTAAATTAAAATAATAGAGTTTTGGCTGCACTAAGGGAAATAACGCATATTAGCATTATCCACGCCTGAGTATAAATTTTATTTAAATATTTACGTGGATAAATCAAATGTTTTAATTACAACTCGTTTTTTTCCCGTATTTAAATTTTATTTATACCACACACGTACACACGTATATTCCATACAAGCAAGCAGCAACAGCATCGCACACGTACACACATAGTCCGACAAGCAGCAACAGCATCGCACGCAGGTGTCTTATAGTTCTCATTTAGTTAATGTTGCAAGAGTAATATAGCATGGAAGTGTGGGAATTATGATTTGTGAATGCAATGGTGAGTGCGATGCATGATGAAATCATGTAGGGTGGAGTGACAACTCGGTATTTTCTCAAGAATGTCTAGATCCGGTTGTCATTTACCTACATAATTTACTTCTTATTCTCTATTTTTCTTTTTATAGTTTATACTATTTTTGACATTTGATGCCATATTATTGCACCGACTGTCAAAAATAGTATAAATTAGAGAACGAAAAAAGAAAATAAAATATACAACCAAATGGCATTTGATGGACGCAGCTCGTGGGAAATATTTAAATAAATTATTTTTCAATTTCAATATTTTTATATAAATGTTTCTTAAATGCGATACTTTTATTTTCAAATAGTAAATATTTGAAAGATATTTAAATATATTCGTGCATAATTTTAATATATTTTTTAATAATTTTATTTTAAATATTTTAATATTTTATTTAATTAAAAAAGTATTTAAATAAATTTTAAATATTTACGTGGTCGATTTAAATAAATGCGTTATTGGTGCAAAAATGACTCGCTTTTTGGATAAATTAAAAAAGTTTTTGGATAAATTTAATATTTTTTCCCTTAGGGTACGAATATCAGTAACCAATAGTAAGGAAATACAGGGAACTAGGTCCCTTTTAACTTTAAGAAAACATTTTCAGGGTGTTGTAAAAAACGCCTTCAATTTATTTGATAGCCCCCCCTGTCATTTGCCTATACGTTATATAATACCCTGTTATATAATACGTTAAGAAAGCAAGAAAGTAATCAATGACTCCGATTTCTGGACTATTTTCTCGATTATATGTAAACGCAGTTTTTGTTCGTTTGTTGTATTCTAGAATGTGTTGACAAAATTGTAATGAACAAATATTTTTTCATGCAAAAAACTAAAATTCAATTTTTATACACATTTAACTGACTATTTACCGCTATTCAACCAACTATAAAACATAGGGACCGAACCACAGATTTATTAAATTTTTATGCTTTAACTTTATTTCGTGGGGATGATAGTTTTTTAATTAAAATAAATATTCAAAGCTATGCAAACTATATTAAATGGTCTTTTCTTCATTTGTTTTGTTACTTTTTTAAAATTTTAGTTTTTTATGGGCTCACTGTACCATCTTGGTGATATTTTTGGTGATATTGATATATGATATTTTTGGATAGATTTTCTCCCTTTGTTTCCTTTGGTTGGAAAAAGGACCACCTTTTTCACTTTGGTTATATTACAAAAAGCTTGAGTTAACAAGATTGAAAGTTCAAAAGTTGTAAAGTGGCGGTCGTGGCCAACTGTGTTAAACAGTGTGTGGACCACTCGATGCCAATGCAAACCCAGGTTCGAATCCCACCTGAAACAATAGTAATTTTTTTTTCAATTGAAATAAATTTTTCTGATTGTTCGTCACCTCTCTGCAAACAATGGCAAACCTCAGAGAGTAAATAATGCCATGGAGGTTTCTTGAGAACATGCACTTTAGCCATTCTGAGTCGGCATAAAACTAGTAGGTCTCGTTCTCGATCGTTTATGTATTAACATTTAATAACACGGAAAACACAATCTGATCATAAGAAGCTCAGCCAAAGTCCTTTTAAGGACTGAAATAGACAATTTATTTCCAGTTCAAACCTCCAAATCAAATATTTTAAAATTTTCACACATAATCAGGTCTTTTTGTGTAATTTTGCTGTTGATCTTGAACCAAAGCCTCGAAACTCTTAATCCTTGTACACGCAGTTATTTGAAAAATTTCAGAAATCTTTTCCACTTGTTATTTGTCGCCATTTCTTACTGCGTTTGTTAAATTGCAAACACAAGTTTCCACACAAAATTGCTTCTGCTGAGCTTAAAAAACAAAAAAACCAACAAAAATAATTCAACCAGCATCCAGCGAATCACATCTCAGTAACGTATAAAAAAAGTTAGCTAGATTTCAACTGATCTTGCGAAGGTTCATCCTTGAAGATCAGCTAAATGATCATTTATTTCGTTGTTTATTTTTTTCCTCCATTCTGAGTTGAAATTATTTAAAAAAGTTTCCCAAAGGTCCCCAAACAGTGCACAATGTTCCGGCGATCAAACCAAACAATAGTCGAAGTCAAATCCCAGCAAACCATTCCGATTGGCGACAAAAAACCAATCAATGCAAGTTTATGCCTACACAAGCAACAACGCAACAACAACTATATAAAGCTAAGCCACAGTAAAAAAAGGCGTCTCCATACCGCGTTCCACGACCCGCATAAAGCCTAGTTGTTCCTGCGGCAAACAACAGGACGATTTCGATGACTTGCATTTAACTTATGTACGGGAAAAAAAGAAGATGCCAATTTTCAAACTTGACTCTGCCTGAGTGGATGGCGGAGCTTGAATACACTTGGCGGCAAGGCTTTTGTATCCTCAACTGTCTACTTTGATATGCATCCAATTGTCAACGTGTAGTTTTTTTTCGAGTTCTTCTGGTTTCAATACTTGCGACATTCTACTGCATTCTCGAAACAGTGGCGTGCCGCAAATTATGACAGGATTAAATATATTTTAGAAGAAAATTAAGCTTTTTCGTTAATATATAAAATAGGCAATGAAGTCAATTTTAATTTTTTAGACAATTTGAGTCTTTGGTTAATAATTCGATATTTTGTGGATTTTTTATGTTTTAGGCATATTTTATGCACTTCAAATTTAAAATTTTTCAACTTCATTATTTCCAACCCATGTCTTAGCAATACGGTCGAAAACAATTTGAATTTTATCTGCTGTTTTGCAGACATTTTTGCGTTTTTGTCGCCTTCTTTTCATTTCATCCTCATTCCTGTATCTCATGGTAATTGCAGCTATAAGGCTGCTGTCCATCGCTTCTTTGCGAGTTAGTGTCCATCAAAGACTCTTCTTGGCTTGAGTGCTGTACTTCTTTTGCAATGGCCGCAATTATTTGAATCATCAAAGGCTTTGATGGAGAAGCTCCAACAGAGTGACAGAATGACAGTTTATGTTGCTAGTTGCTGGATGGTTTTTTATTGTTGTTGTTGTTGTCCTCGTTTATACGAATATGTGGCCAGATATCAACTTGTACTTGTTAGGAATTTATTTGATTTCCAACCCAGTTGGCGCAATTTACATGCCATAATATATAAAAATATGATGACATTGATCATGTGGTATGGAGGTATGGAGAATGGAGAAGTGGTATAGAGAATAAAATGTAGTCTATATGTGCGGGTTTCTGTTCTCGGTCAAAGGGTCAAAGAAAAAAGTTTACGTTTCTCGAAAAATTAAAGAGGTTCAGATATGAGTCCCCTCGGATTATTTTCTGTTTCTAAACTTAAAAAAATGGTTCGGTGGTAAAAAATTTGCCAATAATGAAGAATCTGCGGTTGATGGCTATTTTAATAAGCCCGACGGTTCTCACTATAAACAAGATATCGATGCTAGTAAACATCGCTGGGAAAAGAGTATCGAGTTAAAAGGAATCTCAATTTTTTTGTTTTTGTTTAGGTCGGGTACTTCTAAAACAACCCTCGTTCTACTGATTTATGTTAAAAATATTTAATTTTCTTTCAATTAAACTCTTTCTTCAAACTCTTCTTATTGGCAGTATAAGTAGAACCTAAGTAGCTTGAGTGGATCACAGTGAAAAGTCATGCAAGACTACAGATGAGTTGGCGTAGTGGCCAACGAAACAATCTGTATAGTCAAGCTGTGTGCTTTGTTCTATACAGAGCCGTTGTTGTTGTTGTTGGTTGTTGCCATCTTTGTCTTTATGTTGTCTTGTTGTCAACATACTTGGCCTAAAGCTCAAATTTGTTTTCAAGTTGAAGAATTACTCTATAATTTTCCTAATACAAGAATTAAAAAACAAAAACTGAAAAAGAAAAATCTTTTGCAGTTTACACTTTTATTGATATCTGGTGGAAGGTACACGTGTTGTTCTTTTTCCAAATTCAATTAATAAAATCAGGTTAAGTGTTGTTAAACTGAACCTCAAAAGCATGAACACATATGTATTTAACCAAAATGCAATATAATCTTAACTCAGATAATAATTCACACCATATAATTCGAACATGTCTCCAAACAACACTTGTTCTCATGATTAAGTTTTCTTTACAATATTCGAACAACTCCCAGTTTAAGTACATTTATTTTTTTTTCAGCTGTAGGTAATTTAATTAAATTTTCTTATCACTGTCGCAGACACTTCATGAACTACCCACTCCCGCCTGCCTGAGGCAAAGACATTCGCATAGCCTTATCTATAAAATACCAACATATTCCTTGATTAAATTGTGCTCATCTCAGCCCAGCTCGTACTTTTTATTAAGTAGGTAAAATAATGTTTTCTTTGTCATTTTGGTTTGTCAGTTTTGGTTTTTTTTTCTGTTTTTAATGCGACATTATTGTAAAGTTTATGACAACAACTCACGTTGTGAGTTTTTATATTTCATCGCAATATATATACCCACAACAACAACAACAACATATCTATCACCAATTGCAATGAGTCGTTGTCAGTTGCTATCAGTGTCTCCACCCCCACCAACAGCTATGCATGGGCGCATGTGTGTCCACATGTGGCCATCGTTAAAAAAACAGAAAATTATTAAATAATTTTAATGATTTCTGTGGTTAGAGTGACTTGGGGCATTCTGACTCTGACTTGTGGCTAGGATGTTGTAGCAACTGTTTACTTCTAATTATCTATAAATTAACAATAAATTAGCAATTGATATGACAAGTTTTAACGACTTGTTGATTAACGATCTTATCCGCCTCATTTTGATGTTATTATTAATAGTGCAAAAATACCGAGATAATATTTGTGGGAGAAAATATTACGAGAATTCTGTATTTTTTTCATATAATTAATGTAGGAAAACGTCAGCACTTCTCTGTTGTAGTGCTTAAATTTAAAATGTCCTGAAATGAGAACTCGCTTGACGTGAAGCGGATTCGTTTCACGTGAAGCGATACATCAGATTTATTTATAGTGAATTTATTTAACCAAGTGAGTGAATTTATTCCAAAAAGGTGAGTTTAATGTATATTTATTTAGTGTTTTGGTTCTATATTACGAGCCAGTATTTGGTTATGTCGAAATATGAATGGAAGTGTCGTTGTTTTTGACAAAGAAGTGACACCCGAAAACTCCATCGAATGCAATATATGTGGCTGGCCTATTCACTTGAAGTGCGTTAATATGGGAAGGTGTTCGTATTTCACATGCAAACATTGCGACACCGATTTGAATGAAGATGAAGAAAATTATGATTGAAAACTTCCATTCATTACGATTGAGGCCTTCTGAATAAATAAAATCTGAACTTATTATAAAATTATTGGTGTTTTACTTTGTATTTTCCGACTTTTATTGCGATTTGCCAGATAGTTCACAATCCAACTCCTTTTTTGGAAGAGCCAAAAATCACGTTTTTCAAAAATTGGCAGTAGAGAGTTAAATTTTAATCAAAACGATAATAAAAAAAAAAAAAATAAATAACTGGCCATTTCAGCCCTTGAAAGGACTTTGACCTAGCTTCTTATGATCAATTGTGTTGTACGTGTTATTAAGTTTGTACACAATTGACCGAGAACCGGACCTACATGTTTAACGCCGACTCCGAACGGCGATGAACGGAATGTTCTTATTCTCAAGAAGCTTTACATGGCATTTTGATTACTCTCTGAGGTTTGCCATTGTCTGCAGAGAGGTGATGGCCGTACAGAATAATCATTTTAATTCAAATAATTTTCTGTCGCTGCTGGGGTTCAATCCCGGGTCTCCAGGTTCGTTGACATAGAGACCACGCACTTCAACCCACTAAGCCACGGACGCCAAAAAACGATAATCTGTCTGCATAAAAAGTTGCGTTGTATATTCAACTTTCCAACAGTATCTTGGATTATTCTATATCGTTATTTTGTGAAAAGTTAGAGCCCAAAAACAAAACCCAGTCACTACCCAGTCAATAACAATTATGCCAAAAATTTGTAGGCACGGGGATAGTCTTTAGCTTGACAAACGTGAACACAATGCCACAGGCACATTTGTATGTCGTTGGTGTATAAATTGATGATGTGAAAATGGATGTGCCAGTATAATAATAAAAACCGTGGTATTGCTTGAGGACATTGCATGGTGAGCTACCGAACGATCTCTGATGGCCTAGTTTGTTAGAGGTGATGGGATAAAACGAAATAGCTTCTATAGCTATAGTATTTACGGAGAAACTCCGCTGGAAAGCCAGGAAAAAGGAGGATGGTTGGAAGTGTAGGGGGAGTCTCAACTCCCTATACCTGTGTAAAAAGAAAAAAGGCCCACCTTAAGCTTTGGTGTAATCTCGCTTAATCGTGCTTAATCTCGGCAGTAGGTGGGACTATTGTACATATATAAAAATAGTAGCCTTATGCCTGAGAAGCAGTAGCAATAATGCGATAAAAGAATTTATTAGTACGGGAATAGTCATCCACTTAGATAAATCACCATCATTGACATCAGTCTTGGTGAAAAAGAAGTCGAAACCCGTGTCAATATCTCTGAGTATTAGAGGAAATAAGGAACGAATGCAATATTCGTCGAATTTGTATTCTTTCAATAACTGTGGGACACAAGAAGGATACCACTGCTATGCATCCTAGTTATCACACGAAGCTGTGTTAATAAAAATATGTTACGGAGTAGGAGTAGTATAACTTATAGGAGTAGTATTTTATACTGGTTATGCTAAAAAGGCAAATGTTTATTTTGCCTAGTCAGGTATAATTTAGTGACAAAAAGTTACAGTCAAAAACAAATATTTTTCCTGAATATTTGAAGCATTCTGCCGAGGTCTAGCACATTTTGTGGGCTAGCCCTTCGGAGAGTATCGAGCTGGCTGTGGTGGGTCAATGTCGCGAGCATGACCCATTGAGTGGTTGGCGTGAAGTTGCGCTTGTCTATAATCGGATAGCAACGCCCACAAGCTTTCAGAGATTTTCCATCGGTCTCGATTTCTACTAATAAATGTAGATGGTGATAACACCAAGCCATCCACATATAAGTACTATGAGATTTAATGCTGTTATATGCCCTGTATTAAATATTTATTTATTAAATATAAGGGATGGACTCAGTACTGTAAATTCAAAAAATAGGGTGGTTGTCACACCTGGAATCAGGGAAGTGATACACAGGAAGTGATTAGAAGTATTTTGGATTACATGGACAACAAACATCGTGATAACAGTTTGAAGGGAGTTATATGGGGCACTAATAAAATGAAAACTTATTTTCTGGGTGACAATTTCTTGAACCTTCGATTCCTCGCCATGAGGAACGTAGTTCTAAGCCCACACAGCATGTGATTGTTCTTCAGGATGCGATAAGATGAAATAGCTTCTATAGCTATAGTAGTTTTAGAGTGTTTTGAAAGGACATCATGAGGTGAAATATCTTCTATTGCTTTAGTTATTTCGGAGTGTTTTTAGACATGCAGTTTATTAATGGTAAGAAACAGTGACTGCATGGAGATTGCTAGAGGAATAATGGACAGATTGTTGGATGTTGTTTGGTGGTTCAGGATGATCTTATTGTAAATAGTAGCGAACAATATGTCGTTACAGTCATGTGTCTTATATGAGCACTTTTCAAAACTGATGCAACTTGAGGCAAATTTGTTTATAAACAACTTAAAAAAGAATCAACACAAGTTTGCGAAATTTTTTAAAACAAATGAAGACGACAAATTAATACTTAAATCAATTTGTAATCACTTCAACGAATCTGAGGAACTCCTTTTTTAAAAATATGGGGTAATTTTAAATTGATTAACATTTCAAAGTTATTTTAAAGCCTTTCGGCTCTAAATGGATAATCAAGTATTTCGTTTTTTTATTTTAGTTCGGAACAACCCTGGATGATATAAGAAAAGACAACAAAGTTTCGACACCATGGATATCTTTAATTGGTACAAATTATAAAAGAAACCTTTTAACACTAAATAACTTCTTTTCATTTTGTAGGTACATCATCAGAAGAAAATGCTGAATCCATTTCATATGTATAGTTCGAAGGAGACATCACATCAACAGAGGAAAATTTCGATATAATAGACTTAGTATGTCAAATAATCTGCTACTACTATATATTTAACATTGTTTATCCTAAAGATTTTTTTCAAAGTTGTGAGTTTTTATTGATATATTTATTTAAATTTTTTCCGTCAGAATTAAAAGGACATAAGAGAAATTTGAGTAACCTTAGAAAAATTAACACATTTGTTAAAAAACTTGAGCAGTTGGAAGAGTAACTAAAAAAAAAATAATATACTTTTTATAGAACAAAAACTTAAAGTTTTTGAATTGTCTTTTTATTATTATCAATTCCATAACTTTAAAATGCTTATTATAAAAATATATATTTTGAAGATTTCTTGTGCCCTTAAATAAACTTTTAAAACATTACTTTTTATTTATTTTATTTTCGTACTTAAAAAATATGTCCGTATATATATTTATATATGAAGCATAATAGCGAATAACGTTGTAATCAACAATTTTTCTTAAAATGTTTTTTTTTTGCGAATACCTGTTAGAATTACTCTTTTATGTTATATAAAAATAGAACTAAGTTAAAAAAAATTGTTGACGCTTACAACGTTATTCGGGATTATGTTTTATATAATAAACATACTATTTTTAACCTGGAAGTTTTCTATTTGTGTTGTGTACTAAAAAATTTAAGTAAATGATATTATTTTTAAGTATATTTAAGTGAATTACAAAACATTTTTGTGTTAACTTACTTTTATAATCTTTTTAACAAAAAAATTTAATGATTAATAAAAAATATTTTTTAAAAACCGAAAATAAATTTCTTATTATATATAACAGGGTCTTAAATAGGTACTACAACAGTAGTAGTAGTAATATTTATTACTACTCTTTTATTGAGGTTCACTACTAAAGAAGTAACAAAATTAACACACGGTTGTTGAATTTAACTACAATAGTAGTAGTATATATTGTTGAATTTAACTTTAATAGTAGAGGTAAACTAGCTGTTTAATTTTTCTGCAATTATGGTAGTAAAACTTGGGGGACTAATTTTACAATAACTTTGGTAGTAAAACGGTTGCCAACAACTATTGCAGTAAATTTCAACAAATATTTTTTAGAGTGTATATCTTTAATCAATTCTGAAACTTTTGAAGGACAATACTCTAAGTACGAGTGCATGCAATTTTTAACTATTTCTTCGAAACACAACTCAACAACCCAGTTCACCAACCGGATAGTCCCACTTTTTTCAAAAAAATGTTTTTGGATGCACATAATAAAGGAAAGAAATTCAACCATCTTGACTCAAAAATAAAAAAAAAAGTTTTGGAGTTCTCTTTGCTTCTTGGGATCTTTATTATTAAGATACCATTTTTATACTAATATTAATAAAGTGGAGTTATCTGGTTGTTGCTCTTGGTGCTTTAATTTTTAAAAAAGCGTTTTCGAAATGAAGATCAAACATTGAATATTATAATTCTTAAAATATGTAAGAAAAATTTTTACATGACTTCGAGGGAAATTTTGAACTGAACTGCGTAAGGGAAATTTTGAACTTGAAGCAGCAAATTTTTCCTTATTCGACATCATCACTACAGTTCCTTAAGACGAACAATAAATAATAATAAATTCTTACATTAAGATAAAATAATACTTTCAATACATAATGAAATATTTGTGGGTTCGATTGATTATTTAAACAAAGTATTTTGTTTAAACGATTTAAAACAGGTTTCTTTGATATATCAACCAAGGTGTTGAACCTTTCCACTTTACTCAAGTAAGTATTAAAAAGGGGTGTGGTACGATATGTTGGAAAAAAAAATTCCGAAACCAAAAACATCGAAGACAAAAATGTCGAAAAACAAAATTTCGAAAACCAAAAAGGTCGAAAAAAAAATGTCGAAAATAAAAATGTCGAAATTAAAAAACAACAAAAGCGCGCGCGTTTTGCACATCATTATTTACATTTATTTCGACTTATTGTTGTGTTCTATTTCTCTGTTTCTACTTTTTCTTTTGCAAAATAGAAGCTCTTAACGTAAATTTTGTAAATTGATGCAACTCTCCCATTGATTAGTTCAATGAGATAACGGTAACTATCTTGAAATCAACAAAATTACACTTTTGTTTACCATGCTTCATGATTTTTTTACAATCCAATCCTTAGTCACAGTCAATCGTTTCTAAATATATGTTATACGTGGAGTCCAAGAATGTCTAATAATAAAGGGTGATTTTTTTGAGGTTATGATTTTCATGCATTAGTATTTGACAGATCACGTGGGATTTCAGACATGGTGTCAAAGAGAAAGATGCTCAGTATGCTTTGACATTTCATCATGAATAGACTTACTAACGAGCAACGCTTGCAAATCATTGAATTTTATTACCAAAATCAGTGTTCGGTTCGAAATGTGTTTTATCGACAAATTTTGTTCAGCGATGAGGCTCATTTCTGGTTGAATGGCTACGTAAATAAGCAAAATTGCCGCATTTGGAGTGAAGAGCAACCAGAAGCCGTTCAAGAACTGGCCATGCATCCCGAAAAATGCACTGTTTGGTGTGGTTTGTACGCTGGTGGAATCATTGGACCGTATTTTTTCAAAGATGCTGTTGGACGCAACGTTACGGTGAATGGTGATCGCTATCGTTCGATGCTAACAAACTTTTTGTTGCCAAAAATGGAAGAACTGAACTTGGTTGACATGTGGTTTCAACAAGATGGCGCTACATGCCACACATCTCGCGATTCTATGGCCATTTTGAGGGAAAACTTCGGAGAACAATTAATCTCAAGAAATGGACCGGTAAGTTGGCCACCAAGATCATGCGATTTGACGCCTTTAGACTATTTTTTGTGGGGCTACGTCAAGTCTAAAGTCTACAGAAATAAGCCAGCAACTATTCCAGCTTTGGAAGACAACATTTCCGAAGAAATTCGGGCTATTCCGGCCGAAATGCTCGAAAAAGTTGCCCAAAATTGGACTTTCCGAATGGACCACCTAAGACGCAGCCGCGGTCAACATTTAAATGAAATTATCTTCAAAAAGTAAATGTCATGGACCAATCTAACGTTTCAAATAAAGAACCGATGAGATTTTACAAATTTTATGCGTTTTTTTTAAAAAAAAAGTTATCAGGCACTTAAAAAATCACTCTTTATTTTTACTGTTACTTCAAATAAAGGAAAAAATAAAATAGTAGTTGATGGTTTCGTTTATTACTTCGAAAAGATGCATTTTATTGGAAGTGCGAAAAAAAAAATAAGTGCCAATGTAAAGCACGAGTGATTACAGTGATACATCGTGATATCGTTGCATAACTGGCAACAAAACAAATAAAACTAATAGTTTAACTACAATTTTCGTTGTTTTATTTGAAATTTGCTAATTTCGATGTTTTTTCGACCTTTTACATTTTTTCGACATTTTTTTTTTCGATCAAAAATATGTTCGGTGAAGCAAGGCTTTTAATTTTTCGACATTTTAGGTTTCGGAATTTTTTTTTTCGACATATCGTACGGATCCCATTTAAAAAACTTAATTATTTTCCTTGTTTTTTCCGGAGTACAATATCAGTCAACTTGTTATCTACAGTACCTTAGATATAAGCATACATATTGAACTGTAATTTTCCCGATGGATTTATCAACTCTTCATTACCAGTGCGAACAGAATTTTTATTAACTACTAAGCAAATAAAACATCAAATGCGATATAAAATTATTACTAAACCAACAGAGATAATAATTAATGTAAGCACTCGAAGAAGAGGTAGAAGCAAGCAGAGAAGAAGGCTCAAATGTGTTAATAATACAAATAAAAACTGTCAACAACTACAGCTGCGCACTCGGTCGGAGGATAATAAATTCAATAAAAATTATTGACACGAATCGGTGCCACAACTCTTAAGAGCAGTAGGAAGCAAAGCAGGTTGTATGTAGCTGAGTACAAATGTAAGTCGGGGTAGTGCGCGAAAAATGCATTTAAAAAGCCATTTAAATGCGTATTGGACGCACTCGCGGGACGCACTCTATTAATGCACGATACAAACCAGCGACGACGATTCTTGCTTAATTATGGATGTAGCAAAATTCTCAGAATTAGAAGATGCTAGACTATGTCGTTAGACTTTAGCTGTCATGAGAATGTTTGCGCTCCAAACAGTAGCCGCCTTAAGCGTTCCTATCTGTTTTTATAGCTGCGCCAATAATTTAATTAAAAACTGATCGTAGCGTTGTATGAATGCCAAAGTGTACTAAATGCTGGGCAGGAAGCTTTGAGCTCTGATGCATGGCAGCCACTGGCCACGATCAAGCCAACGCAATAGCAACATTCATCAGTTCAATAGGCTTTGAGGGGCTCTGAGTAGCCAGTCAAGTCATTATTTAATCAAATTGTAGTTGTTTTATCGATGTGTTTGAGCGTGTGTATGAGTGTGTGTTTTAATAAAATTATTTAATTTTATTTCAATCTTTAACGAGATGGGTAACCCTATGACGCCAGCTGGTAATGGATGCGAGTAGCTTATTTCTTTTCGCTTTTTATTCTGTTTTGTATTTTAATTACAATTAAATGGCATCGTTTTCCAGTAAAACTGATCTTCAATTCGATTATTTTGAAATAAATTAAATGCGTTCAATTGAATAATTAGCGTCATCATCATCATCCACATCAACCTCATCATCATCATCAACATGCTGATCAGCATTGTCGTCATTGCGACCCAACTGAGAATCGATATCATGGTTAACTTCGACAAAGTGGTGGTGATAGGAGTGTCAGGCGCACACGGAGGGTGTACGTGGCGCAACTGTCAATATATGGGCGACAATACTTTTTTATTGCCTTGTAGATTTTTTTTTTGCTGCTGCTTTATAATTGTGGGAATTTTTTCCGCACACGAACACACACTGCTATACATAAAGTTTTTTCCTTATTGATTTCGTTGACAAATTTATAAAAGGCGATAAATTTCCATTTATTTATGTAAACCATATCTATGTGAGTGTGTGTGAGTGAGTGAGTGTGGGTGTTCTTTTTACTCATCTGTTGTGAGTTTTCTTCAATTGGTTAATTGAGTTTTAATGCTTTTGCTAATTCCGGTATATTACTTGTTGTGAACGAGGGTCATTTAAATAACCTGCAATAAATACAGTCAATTGTCTTGAATCGCATTTTAATTAAGTTTTGAAAATGTTTGAACTGATGCCAACATCTGCTATAATGTGTCAATAGGCATCAAAATAATACTTGTAGGGGCTGAAAATGATTAATACTAATGCAACGTTTACTTTTTACTTTTTAATTTTACTTTTTCCTTTTTACTTTTTACTTTTTACTTTTTACTTTTTACTTTTTACTTTTTACTTTTTACTTTTTACTTTTTACTTTTTACTTTTTACTTTTTACTTTTTACTTTTTACTTTTTACTTTTTACTTTTTACTTTTTACTTTTTACTTTTTACTTTTTACTTCTTACTTTTTACTTTCTACTTTTTACTTTTAATTTTTTACTTTTACTTTTAGTAATAGAAACATGTTAAATAAAAAGTTAGAACGTGCAAAAAATGAATTCTATAAACAACAACTGTACGAAAACAAAAATGACATTAAAAAAACTTGGCAAATAATAAATGAAATTATTGGAAAAAAAAGTGTTAGTCTGGATGAAACATTAATAAAAAACTTTAAAAACGAACAGCTTGACTCGCTTACAAATAAATTCGCAAACAATTTTAATGATAACATTAAGCGAACAGTCCATGAATGTGACATTAAAACAATACGAACTTCAGAATTCACTCTACAGAACTCTATTTTTATCGAATATGTAAGCGAAATCGAAGTTTTTAATATAATTAATAGCTTAAATGTACAAAAAGGTCCGGGGCACGACGCGATTCGTCCAAAAGATTTAAAAAATAATGCTATTGTTATGACTCCTGTCATAACAAAACTAATTAATATGAGCCTTGAACAAAATAAGCTCCCACAAGCACTTAAGCTCTCCATAATCAGGCCAATTTTTAAAAGCGGCGTTAAATCCGATGTAGATAATTATCGGCCAATTGCAATATTGCCAGTTTTAGAAAAAATTATTGAGGAAATTGTATCCCGTAGACTTAAAACATTTATTGAAAAGTATAACATCATTGAAAATAACCAATATGGCTTTCAAAAAGACAAAAACATTAATAAACTACTAGGCAACTTTGCTAACGATATCAATGGAAACCTGAGCAAAAACTACCACAGCTTAGTGCTCTTCGTAGATTTTAGCAAAGCTTTTGATACGCTATCACACAAAACACTGTTGGAATCACTTCACAATGCTGGATTTCGAGGTAATTGCTATAAATGGTTTGAAAATTACCTGACATTACGTTCATATCGAGTCAAAATAGAGGATAAACTAAGCAGCGAAGTTGATGTAAAGCACGGTGTTCCTCAGGGGTCAAAACTGGGCCCGCTTCTGTACATCATATACGCAAATGGCATGCTGAGGGCGCTAAAAAACAGCAAAGCATACGCTTATGCAGATGACACGGCCATAGTAGTCACGCATACGGATGTAAAAATTGCAACAAAAATCATGCAAGGTGAACTTGACATCATAACCAGATGGTCACATGACAATGGTCTGACTATTAATGCCGCAAAAACAAAATTAATGCATATACGCCCACCACACATCCAACGCATCGATATTATAATCAGATTTCACGAAACGTCATGTCTACATAACCACCAAACTGCAAGCAGTTTAAATGACAACTGTCGAACCATTATTGAAGTTGTCGACGAATACAAATACTTAGGCGTTGTAGTTGACTGTCATTTAAAATGGAATCTCCACATCAAGCAATTGCGAGCCAAATTGCGCAGAACATCGTATATGTTACACCACCTCAGCTTTGCATGTAGTTACGCCGTACTAAAACAAGCATACTTTGCGCTCTGCGAAACATACATTCGCCACGGAATCACAGCATGGGGTTCATCAACTCACTGCCGTGATCTACAAAGCAGTCAAAATAGTATTTTAAAAATATTGGCCAAAAGAAATAACTTCAGCAGATACAACCACAATTCTTCACTCTGTCACCAACTTCAAGTCCTAACAGTTGAAAATTTATTCAAATGCAGCTTGTTGAATGAATTTTTCAATGATGCTCGCTTCAGAAATCCTATTCGACATGAGTACAACACACGACGCCGACTGGAAGGACGATTTGAAGTTCCGAAATTCCACAACAACTATGGAAAAAATAGACTTGATGTCACTGTAACAAAAATATTAAATGAACTCCCGCCAAACATCGTAAATATGAATCATGCTCAAAAACAATATAGAAATAAAAGCATAAAATTATTCTACATCCAAAACTAAATTGAATTTTATCACATCAAAATACTTTATTTTTGTTTAAAAACTTATGTATCTATATTTTTCTTTTCAAAATTATTATATGCATATACAAATTTTCTCCATGTTATCTAATGTAAGCTATCTTTTCACAAAATGTTTAAGTATTTTCTTTTTTTAATATAATTGTCTTCTTACTTGCAGACCAATTGCTAAATTCAATAATTTAATAATTTTTATTACTCTTCTGCTAATATTTTAATGAATTTAATTACCTATATTTAGTTTTTATTCAACTTTACTTTTATAATATTCTTATTATTTCAAACTTTCTCGCAGACAAGCCTTAAGGCTTCGCGAGATACAAGAAATCTTAAACTTACAATTGTAAAAAGAAATATTGAAATAAAACTCAAACTCAAACTCAAAACTCAAAGTTTTTACTTTTTACTTTTTACTTTTTACTTTTTACTTTTTACTTTTTGCGTTTTACTTTTTACTTTTTACTTTTTACTTTTTACCTTTTACTTTTTACTTTTTACTTTTTACTTTTTACTTTTTACTTTTTACTTTTTACTTTTTACTTTTTACTTTTTACTTTTTACTTTTTACTTTTTACTTTTTACTTTTTACTTTTTACTTTTTACTTTTTACTTTTTACTTTTTACTTTTTACTTTTTACTTTTTACTTTTTACTTTTTACTTTTTACTTTTTACTTTTTACTTTTTACTTTTTACTTTTTACTTTTTACTTTTTACTTTTTACCTTTTATCTTTTAGTTTTTACTTTTACTTTTTACTTTTTACGTTTTACTTTTTACTTTTCACTTTTTACTTTTTACTTTTTACTTTTTACTTTTTACTTTTTACTTTTTACTTTTTACTTTTTACTTTTTACTTTTTACTTTTTACTTTTTACTTTTTACTTTTTACTTTTTACTTTTTACTTTTTACTTTTTACTTTTTACTTTTTACTTTTTACTTTTTACTTTTTACTTTTTACTTTTTTTTTTTTACTTTTTACTTTTTACTTTTTACTTTTTACTTTTTACTTTTTACTTTTTACTTTTTACTTTTTACATTTTACTTTTTACTTTTTACTTTTTACACTTTTGAAACTTTTAGTGTTATTGTTTATTTTAAAACTTTCAACTTTTATTGTTAAAATAAATGCTTTGAATGCCATTGAATGCTATATTTTTGTTTTCTCATATTTTATTTTAGTTCTTTTTGCTAGACATTAAATTTGTTCTTAAAGAACCACACAAGAACAAGCATTGCTAAGGAAAATTATGGCTAACCAGCTACTAGAAAATGAATTGATGAATGTTTGTCGCATGTCGAAGCAACGGATGACCGACTGAACAACAACTTCTGCTAAAGGCGATTGCAACAAAACAGTACAGCATTAGAGGCTAAAACAGCGATAACAGCAAATAACATGTTGTCATCGACGAAGCAACGGTTGTAGCATCCTTTGAAGAATGCATAATTATCGCAAGTAAACAAAAACTTGGCTCCACGATGATTTTCCTTCAACTCCAGCACCAACACCAACACCAGCAATAACAAATGCAGCATACAACTCTGTGCATCTCATGGATGAATTTCCAGCCGATCATTCGTGCAGCTGTCATTGGATGGCAACTATTTTTTTGTTTGCACCTCAGATGTAAATTTTTGCATTTGTTTAGACTTCGCAATGTTGCTTGGCTGCTTGCAGCTATCTCATGGATGCCACTGCAATGGTGAGCGATTTGCTTGCTGGTGTTGCAATGCAAAAAACTTGATTGATTGGTTGTTGGTTGGCTGAATGACTGAATGGCTGGATGAACGGATGGCTGACTGGAGTGAGAACTACGACAATACAACGGTTGCATCCCATAAACCGCAGAGATTCCCGTACATTTGTATCTTAAAATGGCTGCTTCAAGTTTTTTCATCACGCAGGTTTTGCATTTTGCGGATGTCAGCATGCGCGCCATCATGCAGATCTTTATGCATAAATTGAATAGTTGACGAGGCATTCGACTGCTTCAGCACAGTGGGATAAAATGCCTGAAATCATTTCTAAAAACATATGAATAAATTAAAGAATTATAAAATGTCCAACACAGCTTAAAATGTTTTGAAGTCATAAATTATTCCATATTTTAATCTTTAAGTTTTTCGCAGAATGCGCTTTAGATAAGAGACTTTTTTAAAAACGTTGTGCAAGAAATTTATTAAGTTTTCCTTTGCTGATAAGCTGTATACATTTAATTTTTTCAAGTAGTTAATAAATTTGCTGTCTATGCGAAGAACATGACTAATAATAAGTAATTTAATACCTAATTGAGCACTTACACTCAACACAAATAGACCAACCACAAAGTAAATATGGCTAACAGTGCAGCCAATAAGTTAAGCAAACGAAACACTCCTGGGCTGAGTGGGATAGACATACCAACAGACAGACATACAGACGGATACTTGAGCCACTATAATTCCAAAGAATCTAATCGAATAATATTTGTCATAGCTAAGCATTCGAATTGAATCAATTTGTTATTGCCTTCGAACTGAATATTAAACATTTTATCAGTTAATACGTTGAAAGACAAGCCAAATGAATGCAGCTAAAACAAATAAGATTAGGCAAAAAACATTGACATGATTTGAAATTAAAAATTGAAAACTAAAAATAAGCGTTATGCATAGAAAAACACGCACTCCATTCATTAACTTATCATAAAAGAGTTAGTTAACTTAATTAAAAAATGTTGGTTGTATGCTGATAAAATGTTCATGAATTAAGAAATGACTTAAAATGTTTATAACTGTCTTATACAGTGATAAGAAGCTTTAAATTTGAACAAATTAATTGATATTTTCTGCATGGCAATTTGGCTATTGGGTGAGGAAATTATTGTTGATCAAAAACACTGTTCAATGAAGTTCTAAGCGAATATTCACGTACCCTCTCTAACGCTCGAACGAGTTAAAATAATAAGTAAAGGTAAAGGTAAAGGTAAAGGTAAAGGTAAAGGTAAAGGTAAAGGTAAAGGTAAAGGTAAAGGTAAAGGTAAAGGTAAAGGTAAAGGTAAAGGTAAAGGTAAAGGTAAAGGTAAAGGTAAAGGTAAAGGTAAAGGTAAAGGTAAAGGTAAAGGTAAAGGTAAAGGTAAAGGTAAAGGTAAAGGTAAAGGTAAAGGTAAAGGTAAAGGTAAAGGTAAAGGTAAAGGTAAAGGTAAAGGTAAAGGTAAAGGTAAAGGTAAAGGTAAAGGTAAAGGTAAAGGTAAAGGTAAAGGTAAAGGTAAAGGTAAAGGTAAAGGTAAAGGTAAAGGTAAAGGTAAAGGTAAAGGTAAAGGTAAAGGTAAAGGTAAAGGTAAAGGTTTAAAGTTTAAAGTTTAAGTTAAGTTTAAGTTAATATTTTTTGTTTAAGTGGCCACCGCCTGAACTAGTATAATTTTTATCTGCCGAAAAAAAACAAACTGGCGGCCATTTGAAAAAAAATTGATTTTCAAGGTTACAAAATCGGTCGCCATTTTGTTTTTCTTCGGCAGATAAAAATTATCCTAGTTCAGGCGGTGGCCACTTAAACAAGGATTAATTTGTTTTTTTTTATTTTTTCCTCAGATGTTCCAGACTGGTGATATCCTGCACACCGTCAATTTGTTGACATTTTTTTCAAAAAAATCAAATAACATCAAAAACCGCTGCAAAAATTCTGAACAAATTTTTTGTATTCTTTAAGTGTTAGTAAATATATGTGCAAAACTTGAAAACGATATTTTTTTTCCTTCTATGAAAAAAAATTCCCGGAAAAATATTTTTTTTTTTAAAATTGTAACCTATATGTCCCCTTAATTTCTATTACAATAACAATGCTTGCATGAAAAATTACTCGACACACAAGTAACGGGACAATCCGCTTCAGCATTGACATCATCGAGTGTGCGTTTTTTATTTTGGCTTTGCATGCATTTGTTTTTGTAATGTTCGCTGGAAAATACGCAGAACACTGAACGAGTGCGGTTTGTGTTGCTGTTTTTTGCAAGTGTTCCTTGATTTTGGCTGATCGCAAAGACAAAATTAAGATAGAAAAAATTCGTATGAAGAGCCCCGCGGGCCATACGGGCCTTTACGTGAGCATATTTGATATAAATTAATATGAAGTCCTAAGGGTTAATCTTCACCATAAAGTAAAAATCTGTTTCCATAAGTGTCATGGAAATATTATTGGTAGTATAGAAGGCTAATTCTATTCGTACTTTTATTCAGTACCAGGAAAAAGAACAAGTTGAAACTATAAATGAGAGTTTATGAGACTTATTTAAATGATTTCATTTTATAATGTAGCTACATTGCAAGTAGAGTCTATACCAATTGATTCTCAAAAACTCAAAAATATATGTTGCCCAAGCGATATTCTGAAGATTCCTCAGCTAAAATGTTTCTTAAACTTTTCTCATTTAAGTTTTTCTCGTACTTTATAGCATTGTCTTAAAAATCGTGTTGGGCCACGTATGCACGTGCGCAGCCTTCAACACATTTTTTAAGCGCTAATAATATCTCGTCTAAAATGCGCAACAATCTAGAAAATAAGATACGTGATCAGCGAATATTTATCGCGCAATCTTGGCAACATTTTTTCTTTTTTCAATTCTTAATCGCTATGGATGCTAGAGCTTTAGCAACAATGAGTAGCATCAGAAACGCCAGCTAAGTGTGGCAGCAAGATGAACCGTTTTTTTTTCCTCAAGCATGGTTCTTATCATAGCCTAGACAAAAAGAGTGCCACCAACAACATAGACGTCGTCACCAGCATTAATATAATGAGGTAGCCGAGCTGATGCCGTACATGTTGATGACGATCTATTGAGATCGACGAGCTGATTTCTTGAGATATCTTGAGTTTGGCAGAGCGTTGGGTAGTGTAGTTTTTTATTTTATAATTTTTTGCTGATACCCTCAACAGTTTGTGTTGATTTTGCGTAAAAACTGAAACAATTTTTCATTATATTCTTGCATACAATTTTAAAATTTCAATACTATACCGAGTCACTTGTTGTTTTGGGCGCCTTTAAAGTTATTTTTTTTTTTTTTTTTGACTTAAAACTATCTTTGCTTATTGCACAGCATAACGTCCGGAACAATTTTGTGATCATTATTTGCGATAAGAATTAAACGCTGACTACCAGACTCTGATAAAGATCTGGTGTTTGGTCTTTTTGAACGTTAAGGTGCTTCAGCTGTTGGCTTCCAACAGTATGTCTTCGATTTTTTGATTTTATTGACTCTTCTTTTTCAACACCCACATAAAGATGATCATGATGCTGTGCTGCAGACTGTGCTGCAGATGATCATGATGCTTTTGATGAAGGTAGTAATATTTCATATTTGCAGTTAGCTGCAACTACCATAAATTATTTTTATCACAACATTTTTGTTGCAAAAAAGAAAAAGTGACAGTAATTTTATGTGGTTTTTTTATTTGCACATGTTGCAATATCAGATATTTTTACTATATATAAGAAAGATTACTTGCTCTTGATATATTTTTATAATAAAGATTTCGAAGTTTTTATACTACAGCCAAAAAATATAACTGTAAATACTTGTACTCAGGTTTTTCGGTATAAGGTAAGGTCATATAAGCTATTATTCCAAGGTAAATAATGCTAATGACATTCAATCTTACTCATTTGTTGTTCCTTTAACTACTTAGAACATACTATAACTTGTCCAACAAAGGAAATTCATACTTTTCTTTGGCAAAATTGATTATTAGAATTATAGGTAAATGCTGGAGATGGTCTATTGATGTGACATTTATGCAGCACGAATGAATGTAAGAGAAAATCACAAAGTACATAAGATACTATAAAATAATTATATGAAAATTTCTATCTCGAAAATCAAAAATAACTTAAAAATTCTACTATGGCTACTGAATTTTTCTGTTGATTTCCCGTTATTTGTAAAAGCACGGCATACTCTGACTTTCATATTTTGTAAAGTTACCCAATGTAGTGCCACCGAAGAAAAATCATCCATGTGTGATGAATTAAAGTAGAAAATTTCTCAGCAATTTGACATTCTTCACGCTTGTTAACAATAAGTAGAGCTGTAATAATAAGCCATAGTTTGTTAATGAAATGCACACTAATTGATTTGAATAAAGTGGCCCAAATTAAAATTAAGCAAATTTCAAAGCACTAAGTAAAGAAGAAGGAAAAAAAAAAATCATAAATTATGATCATTTCAATATGAAAATCAGTCATTTGACATAATGAGCAGTACCCACAAAAGCACAAAAATATCTGTAAAAACACATAAGATATGGCGGCTGCATGCCTACTGTCTGACACTTTCGCTGAAAAGTGTTATGGTAATGAAGGTAATCGACGTCGTCGTATGTGAAAAAATGATAAAGCAAACCGCTACTTAAAAGTAGCTAATGATAGTTATAACAAAAGCAGCACAGCAGCAGCCTAACAATAGCTTGAAAAAAAAACCAACAACAACAATAAAAGCCATACAATAATAATAATAGGTGCTGCGCACGTTAATAAGATCTGAGCATGCGCGCTCGTTTCACCAACAGTGCGCGCCACTCGCTATTCTTAGCTTTGAAATCAACGAATTGTGGCCAAAAATCACTGTGGCAACAACAGGGAAGACATTATTAAGTGTTGCTGGAATTTCATTTCGTTTTGTCTGCTATTTATTTGTATATTTTTCCATCTCTCTTTTCCACTTGGCTAAGTTTTTCTTTCTGCCAAAGTTTGAAAAATGAGCTGCATTCAGAAAAATATTTTCGAGTTAATTTAACCCCCCTGCGCATGAATTATCCCGGAGTAAACGCTTCCAAATGCATGAATTTTTTTAGACAATGATTTCCGAAAAGTCATGATTGGTATAGGGTTTTTTGGGGCGCTGAGTCCATTCCCGATATCTGTTGGGGCGAAAAAATCCCCCCAAGGGGTGAAAATGGGGGTTTGGGTGGTGGAAATTTGTGAGCAAGACAAAAACGAAAAAAAAAAATAGAAAAAATTAAAAAAAAACATAAATAAAAAAAAATTAAACAAGGGATGTATTAGAGACTTGGAGCCTCCACGCGGCACATCCTGGGTATATTTTTCCTTCTTGAAAATTGTATCTTATCCAAGTCTTACCAAAGATCTTGAATTTTTCGTTTCGTCAAATTTTTCAACCCCCGACCCCTATTTTCAACCCTTAAGAATTTATTTTCCTACCCAATAATGGCGGATTCAAATCCAGCGACCTCGAAAACCCCCAAGTACCAGATTCCAGCCCTGGGCTACGATTTTTCACGTCAGAAATGTTGCTTATTTTATTTCCGGACTCTCCCCTACCCCTGTTTTCAACCCCCCAAAATTGATTGACCATATCAGCAGGGTGTTATCTTGTAGAGGACATTTCACCCTTTAATTTGAGCCCTCGCGGGGGTCTCAAAGTTGTATAGATTCAGAGATATGCCCGTTTACTTTTGGACGAGTATACTCGTCATTCTGAATACGGAAGCGACTTCGTTTGGACGAGTATACTCGGGACAGCGCGCAGGGGGGTTAAAAAAAGTTTTCCTGGAGAAAAGCAAATAAAAAAAAAAATCGTGCTTTTGCCATTGCATCTATTTGTTTTTGTGCATTTCTTCTTTAAATTTATTTTATTTTTATTTTTTTCCAGGCTAACTTGCTTATTAGGTGCTTACAAGAATTTTGCGCATGCGCGAATTTTCCAGCAAATTTTCAGCTCTTTTTCTGCAACATTTTTAACTATTTGTTTATGCATTTAATATATTATTATTTATGTATTTATAAAGAAATCATCTTTTATACGCTACACCTTAATTAGTAGTGAGCAGCAAGATTTACCGGGTCTGCGTGGCGCTCAGCTCCGCCTTTAAAGTTCCTGTTGCTTGAGTTTCTTGGGTGCAGATTAAATTGTTGCTAGTCAGGCGAATTGTTTGGTCTGTGCTCCAGAGTTGCCATCGCGCATGTGCTGCGCATTATGTCCACAGCAATTAGAATGCTTGTAAATTTTAATTATTTTATAATCTTTATACGTTTTTAGCGTTTCATTACAAGTTGTAGGCTTTCTTCAAGATTATATTTATCATAAATATCGTAAAATCCACTGGAAAAAATATGATGTTGAGTGTGGATCAAGCATGGACGGTAAATAAAATGTTGTGAATTTTAAAAAATTTAAACTTTCGAAGAAAACTATAAGAAATTAGTTAAGTAAATGGAAAGTTGGCGTGCTATAGAAGAATCCAATAGCAAGGTACAGAATTTCTATAGTCTGAACTTTCTTGTTATTTCTGCTTTGAATAATCAAACGTCAACTATGTTAGAACTATTGTAGACCGGATCAGTGCTAAGCTCGATTTATTGTCCTTATATTCATAGCCTGAAATTGTGGTTAAAGGAAATGAAGTGACCCTTAAAAACTCTGATGGCCTGTGCTACTTTTCAGCTTGAAAGAATAAAAGCAGAAATAATTTTTTTATTAGGGCACATGCACGCTCAGAAATTTTATCACGCATAAAAAAAATTTTAAAATACTTACAGCACTGGAATTTTCTCAAATCTTCTTAATACATAAAAGGCAAGTGTGCCGCTCTACACCTAATATCGCTCAAACTGAAATTAATTATTGTTATTACAGTCCTTTTTAAAATTGTCAGCCTGAAAGTATGCACAGAAAATATTAATGCATAAAATTCAAGCGTGCAAATACACCTCATATTCCACACCTAAAATCCCTCAAACTGTATTTATTTCTTGCTATTACAATACTTTTAAAATTGCCAGCCTGAAAGTATGCACAGCAAATTCATTTTTGCATGTGCATAAGTCGAACAAATTGTTTATCGTATTTTTTACTATATATGGTTACAACCCGTCGAAGGTTAGGCTTTTATAAAAAAAATGAAACATCCTTGGCCGAGTGCGTTAAGGGGTTAGGCCACCCTAGACGCCGCAAAAATAAGCTCAGTTTGGAATTTTTTTTTTTCAGAAATACTACGCAATAAACCGAAATTTCAAAAATGGGATTTTATTAAACATATCATATCAGTGATAAAAATTTTTGAATTTTAAAAAGCCAATTAATTTTTTTCGATTATATATTAAATCTGATATAGAAGTACGTAGGATTATTTTTTTTTGATATATTGATTTTCGGCCAAATAGCGCACTTCTAAAATAAAAAGTGAAAAACTTGCATTATATGATTGTTAATAACAAATAAACCCCTTAACATGAAAAAATCCTACGTAATTCTATGCAAATTATATTTTTCAAAATATATTCAAAGTATCAAGTGAATTTGTTGAAAATTGCCTGAGTTATGTTTCCAGCAAACTTAAAAAATGCAGTTTTGAAATAAACGTTTTTGAAGTTTTGAGTAGTAGTACCAGGTGGCTCACATTAAAATTCAAAACTAAGCACTTAGACATTCTTTCCGGCCATAATCTTTTGTGACATAATTTTTGAGATCATAAGGGACTATTTAAAAACAAAATTTATTTTCGAAAAGGCTAGGGTGGCCTAACTCCTTAAGAAATGCGTGGACCAGCCGATGCCAATTCGAGACCAGGTCCGAATCCCTTTATACTAGAATTTTATACTAGCATAATACTCAATACTGCGTCCATAATCCACATAATACTAATGTGGCGTCCGTGGCGTAGTTGGTTAAAGTGCGTGGCCGCTATGTCAAAGAACCTGGAGACCCAGGTTCGAACCCCAGCAGCGACAGAAAATTATTTGAATTAAAATAATTTTTCTGTACGGCCGCCAACTCTGCAGACAATGGCAATCCTCAGAGAGTAATCAAAATGCCATGTAAAGCTTCTTGAGAACGAGAACATTCCGTTCATCGCCGTTCGGAGTCGGCGTTAAGCATGTAGGTCCAGTTCTCGGTCAATTGTGTACAAATTTAATAACACGCACAACACAATTGATCATAAGAAGCTAGGTCAAAGTCCTTTCAAGTGCTGAAATGGCCAGTAATTTTTTTTTTTTTTTAATACTCAATATATATAATACTAAAATAAAGTTTTTTCTTAAGGGGTCTCCTTCTATCTGATTTAACCAGATAATCAAATGCAGTTTTTGATTTATGACTAAACATTTATTAAAGCTTTTAATTTATATAAATTTTTTTCTAAGCTCTATTTTGCCACCAGAGGTCGCCTAAGTTAAGCTTAAATAAGAAAGGTATTTTGCGTTTGCAACCGTAAGTGCATTATAACTGAACCGAAACAGAAAGCACTCATGGTATTTTGTAGTTTAAAATCAAGTCTAGTGAATACCGAAGCGTTGTTTTTAAAAAAACTTGTTACCGCGAAAATGCCGAAAATTTCGCAAATTTGTAAACAGAAACCCCAAAGTAATGAACATTTTTTAACATTGGTAATTTATAAAAATACGAAAAAATTTTTTTCTAATAAAATTCACCGTGAAAAATATTAAAAACTAGCGACCATCGGTGCGCGTTGCTGCCCCCAGCAACTATAATAATAATAATATTCTAAGAGTTTTGCCAGAATAAAGTGAAATATGAGCGGAAAATTGCAATAAAAAAAACTTGTACGCATCTTGGTTGCGAGCGTTTAGCGCGAGTGACTTACGAAAGCTTTATATTTTTCTGACTTTCATTTTGTTGTTAACAGACGCTCTATTAAGAAGAGACGAATAGTTACTCTGAGTTTGTTAACGTTGTTGTCAGTTGCTCTGTTAATAAAAGAAAAAGTAACATAACAACAACAATTATATGCAATTATATGTGAACTTTAAGAAGCTATAACTTAAAAAATATAAATTTTTAAGAAATAAAAAGTCCAGTTTGCACATCTACAGGTCTAAACCTATCAAACCATACTAAATTTATTAAAATTGGACTTGTACTTAAAAAGCCTTATGCCGGACAAAATTTGGGTTTGCGTAATATATATAAGATAAATAAAAAAAAAGAAATGTTTATAGAATCAGGGTTACAAAAAAATTTTAAATGATTTTTTGAGATGGTATCACTAGTATGAAATCGAATCGGACAATGTTGCAACCAACTTCATTTTGAAGCCTCATCATTAGGCTCTCTTTTTCAGTATGTGATGTTTCGATGAAGTGTAAACAACCTAGTTTCTGTGTTCTCCGAATATGTCAACTTTTGTGCCAATAAAACACCATTTGCGGGAAGTTTACTTTTCTGCTTTCATTCGAAGAAAAATGCAGCTGAAGGCCATCGAATGCTACAAGAAGCTTATGGGAAACATGCTTCATCGATTTCCACATGAACTAGAAACTTTTTAGAAGTGGTGAATACGGATGACAAAGAGTTCGAATGACGGCCAGAAAAGTTTGAGGATGCCAAGGCTATATTGGAGGCTATATTGGATGAAGACCAGTACAAAATGCAAGAAGAACTCGCAGAAGCATTGGGAGTTACTCAACAAGCTTAAAAGCCATGGGAATGATCCAAAAGGTAGGATATTGGGTGCCGCATGAGTTGATGCCGAGAGACGTCAATTCGACGATTGCAGCAATCGTAATTTTTACTTTTTTAAAAACTGGAACTGTAATCGAAATCTAAGTTCATTCGATGAAGGATTATGTTAATTGTAATCTCGTCTTTTCATTTCTAAGGATTGCAGTAATCGATTGCAAGGATTACTTTTTAACTCTTAGGGCCAGTTTTTCAGTGCGGGTTTAAACTCTAGTCAAATTAAACCGAGCTTAACTCACCAAAAAGGGACGTTAAAATTCGGTTTAACTAGATATTGTTGCATTCGTTTAAGTTGAATTGACTTAAATTATCATATAATGTGTTTTTATTTTGCTTAAACCGAGTTTAAACGTCCAATTTTGGTGAGTTAACCTCGGTTTAATTTGACTAGAGTTTAAACCAGCACTGAAAAACTGGCCCTTAGTGAACATCACTATTATTACAACAAAGTGTGTTACAATGAACTGAAGTTTACCATCAAAAGCAACATATCAACCATCATTAAATATCTTCAATATTAACAAAAAGCATATTCTTTACAATGCACATTGGGGTTTTTTCCACTTTCTTTGGCATAAACTCATAACTTTTATATTTAAGCAGCTACAGCTCTGAAATTTTCACTAATGACAGTTTATTTAGACACCTTTGTTTCTACCAAAAATGGGCGGCATGGGTTAAGTGGCACGCCTACTTTCTGTATGGGCTGATGTGTATTATAGAAAGCTATTCGAATCATCATATATCGAAGCTATATCGAATACTTCCAAAGCTATTCGATATAAAAACTTTGAATTGTATGGGTGGTGCCACACCCCTTTGTCTAAACTCGTTAAATTTTTCCAGTCGAAGAATACGACGATATGAAGTTCCTACCGAGTTTCATTGATTTGTGACTTATAGTTCGAAAGTTATACCAAAAATTTGTGCTGCTGAAAAGTGCTACGCCCCTCTTTCAGCGCCCATAAAGTGTTGCCAGTGGAATGGTACGTGTGATTTGATACCGAATACCGACTTCCGAGTCTTTGTGACCTATAACTCTAAAGGGATGTGCCACGCCCACCATATATACTCGGTGCACTCCTTCTCCCTACTTTAATTGATTTAAAAAAAAATTGTCAAAATCGGTTGAGAAACACGGGAGAAAATGGTTCTTAACTGTTTTGCTTACTCCTATTTATATATAGATATAGATTACGTAAAAGTTTTCGTAATAATTTTCATAAAGTCGTCAGAAACGCGTATATTTTGTTGCAGCAGATTTAAAAAATAGTAAAGTAATGCCTTCTCCTTTGCCTTGCATGATGAACGTACATTTTCCCGCCACAATTTATACAAATCTGCATTTTTAAAACGGTAGGTGCCTAAAATAAAACATACCAAACATTAACCTTCCGCAAAGTTCCGCAAACCACATTAAAGTTTCCTATACTAAAATTCTCCGCTCTATATCACTGTACCTATATCTCTGTGTTGCTAGGAGTTTCAAAAAAGTTGTAGCTCTCCAAAATTGAAGATTTTGTTTTTTATCTCCTAATTTTAAGTTTTGTTGTAAACATTACATTATTATCTAACTAAAACAAATTTTTCTAATACATTTATACACATATCGAAAATATATACCATAAGCCTTAATCTCCATTCTTTAGTTAGTTTAAATACGCATTCAAATATTTACACAACTTAGTTTTATTATCAACAAAAATTCAACAATTTATGCAGCCATATTCTAGTCAAACAAAAACCTTCACTTCAGCAGCTAAAAAAGTAACGGCAAATCGCAAAAAGAAAGCAAAAATCATTATTTTGCTTTGGTTGGAGGTTCTACTTTGAAAAAAAAGTGTTGTTAACCTTTTTCATAAATCTTGAAAAATAAGGTTAATGCCAAAAAATCGTACATTTTCCCCATTGTGCAATGTAACAAAGACCAAAAGAAATGAGAGCCTGGTGACAAGAATTCATATTGAAGGTATAAGTACATACTACAAAGTATCAACTGTACTCAATAGTAGCTTTTCTAGTTGCTGTATTAATCCGGATATTATTGAAAGATATTTTTATGTGCGATAGTTTTTTTTTTTAATCGGCTAAATTAAACAGGCAAAATAACTCTTTAAAAAAAATTTGCTCCCATGAAAACTCGGAAAAACGGTATCGTTTATAAACAACTGTTATTTTAAAACTACGAACTACGATAACCAACAAGTGGGTTAACCAGTCACTCTAACACTAAGGCAAAGCAACAGATGAGTTGTCAAGTGCATGTTGAGTATTGCATATATGAGAATACAATTAGCTCACCAAACTCGACGCACATGTTCTTCTTTCAATTTATTTATAGCAAACTGGTTTTTTACAACTGAATGATCAAAAATTTACTATACGATGGATCTATTGTTACCATCCAGTTAATTAAGTAATAAGTTTTGTATTGCATCATAGGAGAGAACTAAGTGGGAATTTAAAGTAATAGCATTGCAAAAATTTTGTTAGCTTCAATTCTTTGGTGCATGTGATTTTTCGAATGATTCCTAGTATATTTGTGATTCCTAGTGTCTTAAAAGTGAAATAAATCATGTATTTTGAGAAAAAAATCCATAAAAATTTTCAAATTGCGATGAGTTGTCCCAATCTTCTTTCTTCCGATGAGTCCGATTTTTCTGCAATTGATCAGACAATCAATCCCGAATTATCGCTAAACGCCCAGAACAAGAAACGAAAACATGATGATGGAAATTGTATGTTTGTGAAAAAATCAAAGTTAGAGCCTGAACAGAATCAAAAATCGTTGCGGCCGCCGCTCTTTGTTGTTGGAAAATACATGCAAAATGTAGAAAAAAACGCAGGTCTTTTTCCGCAACGATAAATCGCACAATTAGAATCTATTCTATTTCTTCGCTTGCGACCGACGATTCTCTCTCTGAGTGCCATTAGTGTTGCCATATTTTTGCTAAGAATTGGCTGTGTTTCATGAAATTAGCTTAGTTTTTTGTTATCTTCTGACATTTCTTGTTTGTGTGTGTTATATTCACGCAGTTGAAGAGACCAATACATTGAAATGAAATAGAAAAAATAAATAAAAAAATACTAAATATAAGCAAATTTGAATCGTAAATTGCAATCGCATTATTCTGGACACATTCTCTGCGTTCGACGACCAGAGAGGGTCGTTGGTCGCAACGATTTTTGATTCTGTTCAGGCTCTTATTTGAAGCAAAGATTCTTTTGTTACCTATGTAAAAATATGTATTTTGTTATTTTGTGTATGAATAAACATATGTGTAATGAATATATTTACCAATTTATTTAATATGTTGTTTCATATAGAAATGGTAGCATTAAGTTGTAAAATAAAACTACAAAAAAGTAAAACTTTTTCTCATTGAAATACACTTAATAAAATAAAAACCATTAGTTTAGTAATAAAAGACATCCTTGTAATCGATTACTATAATCCTTATAAAAGAAAAACGGGATTACGATTAAAGTAATCGTTCATCGACTGAGCTTTGATTACGATTATTGTAATCGCTACTTCAACTTTTTCGAAATTACGATTTCTGTAATCGTAATTTAAGATCGTTCGATGAACGATTACTTTAGTTGTAATTGTAATTTTGTTTTTTTTAAGATTACTGCAATCGTAATCGTGTGGTAATCGTAATCCTTATCGCCCAGCTCTGGTCCTACCCCATTCGCCGTATAGCCCTGACATTACCCCTTCCGACTACTATTTATTTTTGTCGATGACGCATGTCCATTTATAAAATGAAATTTTTCACTATAAAGCGTCAAAATTAAAAAAAATTTCTTTAAAATTTTTTTGTACACCAAATAATTGGACTCATACTTTTCCAGCTAGAGTTACTACCGACTTTGAAAACCTTGCGAGAAAAAACTCAAAATTTGTTTTCATTTTACGAGCTTCTAATGAGGTGATTTGTTGATATGTGTGTGTGAATCGGAATGTATTTTTTGAGGATAATTTGGAGGAGGCATTGTGCTTTAAAAAAAAGAAAAATAAAAATATATTTCGCACATCCATTAATCATTATAGCCCGCTTTAAACATCATTGTTTGAACAAATAAGACAAATAAGGACAAATATTATGTAATTTTCTATTAACTGACTTTAGAGTAAGTGTTTTAAAGGAAAGATACCCTTGAACGTTAAACGATTGTTTTACAGACTGTTTTTAAGTGTTTTCTTTAAAATCAACTTTTAACAAATTGTTCAATTAGTTTGAAATGGTGGAGGTAAAGTAACTTTTTTTCAAGAGTTTTCAGCTGCTAAAATTTATGGAGGCTGTTAGAATGATCAGTAGGCGAAGAAGAGTATATGTGTCCTTATCGTTAACTTATTTATAAAGAAGCTTCACAAAAACATTAAAAGAATCTAGTCATACGTAAGTAAATGCGATGTCTGGAAAATTTTTACAGTTCTACAATTTTTATTTTCTTACAATATCCTAATAATTTAGTGGTAACTGTTTCAAAATTGATTTCAATACAACTAGTAATTATCGCGACAATTTCAACTATGGTGTTCTAGCAATTTTTTATTGAACCCCACCATTAAATCCACGATTATCAATAAAACGATAAAAAAAAGTTAATTAATCAACACCAATGAATTTCATCAAAAATCTTTTTTAAAAGCCTACAAATTTTAAAACCTACTCAACTTAAGTATTCTACTCATGAATATTAAAAATTGACAATAAGACAAGCAGATATTTATGCGCATGAATTAATAAATGACTGTTAATTTCTATAAAACGATGACTGCTCATTGTAGAGTAAACGGTGAGATAAATCGAACAAGGTCAGCTGAAGAGGTCAGCAAATTTGTTTTGCAAATAAGCCAGATGATTCCCAAGTGGATCGAGCATGACACAGCCATTTCATAGTAATGCGTGTGGTAATGCAGGCTGCATTAAATGCATCTGAGTAACAGACAAAAGAACTGCGACATAATTAATCATAAATGAGGGAAAGAAATGAGGAAAATAAGTATGAAATTTAATCTGAAGTTGGCGTAAAATTATTGAAATGATTTGCATTTTTGGAAAAACAGGCTTAACTGCGGAAAATTGTTTGAAAATTTGACATATCCATCGTGATTTTGAATAAAAATAAAAGTATCTCACAGCTACTCTCAAGAGCAGATAAAAAAAAAATCACTTCCAAGAACACATTGGTAGCAAAAGTTTGTCGCTTTTTGGATTTTTTTTTGTCTTGAATTCACATTGAAGCAATTCGTGGTGATTTGCAATTCATTTGGAAAAATAATTGCCAGGCGTTGCCACATTATCGCAGGCTAACAGCGTTCACTGCGCGGCTGTTTCCAATCATTACACAATAAAAAAATCATGCAATCGAAATAAATATCACCGCAAATTGATAGTGAATAAAATAGAATTGGTAAAAAATAAAAAAAAAAAACAAAACGAAAATGAAATTGAAATTAAGAACGTAAGGGACGCGTGTGCGTGCCAGTTTGCAGCCAATGATGTCCTTGCAGCGCTCACCCGTAATGCGCGTTTTATGTTTAAAGGGTGCGCTTGTTGGGTGCTAGTAAGCGCTGAGCGAGCAGTCGTGGTGTCATCATGATAATCACTATCTTCATCATTATCATCATCATCATCTTCTACGTAGTCACAAACATCAGCCTGGTTGTCAGCGGAATTGTCATCGACGTCCTGCTGGTGCCGTTTGACGTCTTTAAATGCGGTTTACTTCATTGTCAACGGATTCTTTTTTATCTATGCCACGGTAGAACGGGGGTGGAGCTGGTAGTATTTTTTTAGCTTATTATTTTTTAACGAATAAGGGTAAAAACAACATACAGCGCGTGTCCTGCGGCAATTTAGAATAATTCTCTTCTAGTTGGCGTGAGAATCTGTTGTATTCTTGGATGTTGTTGTTGTTGTTGTTGGTTTTGTAGCAAATGTTGGCCACTCCGCCGTTTAGCGTATTAATTGTCACAAAATGTCGACTGCCCTAACAGCCATGATGATGAGCGCCGATTATCGCTTTGAGTGCTTATCTATAATTTACTCAATATTGGATTTCAATTTCGAATATTATTATTTTTTTTTTTCTTTTATTTTTCCGTTGATGTTTTTTTTTTTACATTTGCGGTCGAGTATTAAGTATTTTATTTCATTTAAGGATCTACAGTTTAGGTTCGAAGTGCTGTTTGAAATCAAGGTGTGGCTTTTATTACTTTTTGTTATTTGTTGACCATTTCTTTTAACTTGTTTTCAGTTTCAGTTTATACGGTTTGGTTAAAATATTAATGTTATTTTGGTCTTTATATACATTCTCGAATTGCTTTCATACTCATTTACAAACATTAGATCTTACATTAGATTTTACATTTGATCTGACCCATTTAAAACATTAGATTATTACAAACATTATAAAATCTGAAAACTATAACATTGTGATCTGATAATATCGGGGAAAATACACATTTTTCAACTTAGATTTTCCTCAGTAACAGAAAAATTAAAAAGTGGACTTTTAAAAATATCAAGATTTAACAGCAATAGATTATAAAAAATTTCTACCAGAGAACTGCATAAGACTACTTGAAATATATTTCAAGTACTTGCTTAAACTATGAGTTCAATCTTGCTTGAGCTTGATAATTTTCAATCAAGTATCACTTTTGCTTGAATATAAATAAGCCCACGACAGCTTGTGACTTGCTGGCAACTATGCTAGCTTACAAGCGAACGACACGAATGCCCAAGTAAAGGAAAAAATTTATGTGTTCGACAAAAAGCTTGAAATTGAAAGCAAGTATCCAATTAAATCAAGTATTCAAATAATTAATTCAATTAGCTTGTGTGGGAAAAGCTCAAGCATATTAGAACTTTTTAGGATTCTGTGCAATCCTTGGACAAAAATTGATAACTTTATAGCCACTAGCTAGACTAGTTTTTTTATTTTAAATTCAAGATGGCGGAATCTAAATGACCATCTAAATTTTTTTATTTTGACGAATTCGATGCTGGGGCGAACACTAGGTAAAAATTGGTCGCTTTATACGAATCCGTTGTCAGAATTTAAAAATGATGTAATTATTCATCAAAGAGTTGCCACTTAATAATATGTTTTTTGCAAGTTTAAAACATTTTCTAACAGTTTCGCTGATTTCGAATCTGATGTCAGAATTTTAAAATTTAACCCTTTTAGCCCCAAATTAGCATTGGCAGTGCCAAACATTCCAAACTTGGGTGAGGATTAGTTTTTGACCTAAATAAGCTGAGTACGAAGTTTGAAAGTCGTATTGCTTTCCTAATAGATACTACATAAATTTAAAAATTTTTTTAAAAATTTTAGCTTTCTAAATATCACATATTTTTCCTAACTAAAAATGTAAGTAATATCTCTTACATTCGTACTTTTACATCTAATTGCCTTTGGTTTTAGAAAATTTTTTAGAAATATTTAAAAATGTAATTTTTTAATTTGCTCTTTTTTGAAGTCGCGTAGTCGCGTGGTCGCGCACAAGTGGTGACTCGGAATAACTCTTAAAAGCATGTTATAAAAATTAATTTTCGTATTTTTGATTTTTTCCTCTTATTCACCACATTTCAATCTATCATTAAAAATCTATTGTAAAAAATTTGGGGGTCCCATACTAGAAACAGAGCCACAAAGTCAGAAGTTGCCCACATGCAATTTTAGGGCTGAAAGGGTTAAGATAGCGGATAGGGCTGCCACCAAAATTTTTTTATTATTACGAATTCTAGCTGAAGCGAACAATAGGTAAAAATGGGCAGCCGAATCCGTATCCGTTATCATAATTTCAAAATTATGTAATTTTTTAACCATAAAGTTGCCACCTTATATTTTATTTTTACGAATTCGGTGCTGAGTCAGATTAATCAGAATTTAAAAATTACAACATTTTTTTCGAGTTGCCACCTAAATTTCGTTATTTTCATGAATTCGGTGCTGGGACGAGCTCTAGTTAAAAATGGGTCGCTAAATCCGAATCCGTTGTCAGAATTTTCAAATTATAAACTTCTTAACCATAGAGTTGCCAACTACAATTTTTATTCTTACGAATACGGTGCTAGTGCGAACACTATGTAAAAATCGGTAGCTGAATCCGTATCCATTGTCAGAATTTGAAAACTATGTAATTTCTTAACCATAAAATTGCGACCAAATTTTTTTATTTTAACGAATTCGACATTGGGGCGAACACACGGTAAAAATGGGTCGCTGAATCCGCTCCGTTGTCAGAATTTCAAAATTACGTATTTTTTTATTATGGGGTTGCCACGTATTTTTTTTATTTTTACGAATTCGGTGCTGGGGCAGATTAAATCAGAATTTAAAAGTTTTGATATTTTTTCTACATAAATTTTTTCATTACTATGAATTCGTCGCCTGGGCGAACTCTAGTCAAAAATGGGTCGCTGAATCCAAATCCGGTGTTAGAATTTCAACATAATGTAATTATTTACTATAGAGTTGCCACCTCAATTTTTTTTTTACGAATTCGGTGGTGGGGCGAAAACTAGTTAAAAATGGATCACAGAATCCGAATCCGTTGTCAGAATTTCCAAATTATACATTTTTTAACCATGTGGTTGCCGCATAATAATATGTTTTAAGATTTATGTTCATAAGTAAACAGCATTAATGAGTCGTAAATAGGTTAACAAAAACCATAGGTTTAACCATAGGGTTGCCACACATGCTAATATGTTTTTCCCTATCTGCTATCTTGAATTTTAAAATTCTGGGATCAGACTTGAAATCAGCTACCCTTAAAATTGCCAACATGAAGTCCACAGAACCCTAACTTTTTAAACATAAATAGTCCTCAATAGTCCTGGATACCTCATTGAACTATTTGGATACTTGAAAAATTTGAATATTTGAATTAATTGGATACTTGAGACGTTACACATTTTTCCCGATCGTTTTAAAGCTTTTCAATTTTCGGAACCAACAAATCACAAGTCAAGTTAACAAGAAAGCAGGGATATGACTTGCGTCTGTTTGGTATTTTTGTAAACAGGCTACAGTTTGCTTTTTCAACTATGGATATACATATAATGTGTCTAGTACTTGAAGTGGCTTGCACTGCAAGTAGGCTTGTGCAGTTCTCTGATTTCTGCAATAAAAAGTCGATCTTATCCCTTCGTAACCCTTACATCGATGTTGGGAAAAAAAAAATTATTTTTCAAGAATTTTTTCTGACAAAATATATTATTTTATTAACGTTAACATGTATGTGCATTGTACATCCTGTGGTTACATTTATCTTACATTTAATATTTTTTATTTAAAAAAGAATTATTTGTACAGATATTTGTAAAGCTACTATAGGCGATCTCTGCGAGCTAATCTAAAAAAAGACGTCTTACAGAGAGCTCGATATCTCTGGACTGGATCATCTGAAATTAAAAACCTAAAAAGTTTTGTGAACATAAGCTAATGTTTAGGAAGTAATCAAGAAATAAATAAAATATTTATTTTTTACATAATGACGGTAAGACGCCATAAACAAATTTAGGCAAAAAAAAAAAAAAGGAAAACAAAAGGTAAAGCAAAAGCAAAATGCAAAAGCAAAAGTAAAAGCAAAAGGCAAAGCAAAATCAAAAGTGTTAAAATAATAGGAAATGGAAAATAAGTTAGGACAAGGATTAGAAAAAGTAGTAGGACAAGGATTAGAAAGTAGTAGATATGGACAGAGATAAGAGTATTACTTTGGACAAGTATTATAATAAGGCTTAGGAAAAGGACAAGGATTATGATAAAGATTTAGCGTACTGAAAACAACATTTGGGATAATATTGGTAAAAATTTGAGGACAAGTACTGATACCTGGATTAAAACAATAATTTGAAGGAGAAGTAGAACAATTATGAGGACAAATGTAAGGATAGGTAGTAGGATAAGGATAAGCTTGGGAAAAAGTAACGGATATAGACTAGAATATCTACAAGAGTGTCTGAGTTGAGTTGGCTGCATTTTAAATTAAAGTAGATTCACATATTTATATATAACCTGATATGCTCACAAAACTTAACAAGAAATTGCAAAATTTGCCTAAAAGAAAAAAAATAAAAACTTGTGTACATATGTAAAGGGTGGGCCATTGGAAGAAGCCGGTAGATTCGATTTCAATGGTGGTAGTTTGAATATTTAACAATTTATCCCCCAATAAACATTGAACTGTGTTCATTTTATAGAAATATTGAAAAGAAGGCAACAGAAAAACAATAAAGCAGATGTATTGTTTCGTAAATTCTAATATATTCACTTGAAAAATTTTAAGAACACATTTTTAAATTTCGAGAATTAATGTTTTTACAAGTTATTCGGCAATATTTTTAAAAATTATAAAATTTTAAAACCTAGGAGGTATTGTTTGTAGAAGAAGCTTCCGCAACATACCATACTCTGGAACATCTTTTACTTTATACCCTTCATGCCTTCGATTCATCTACCAAATCATAACGAACTATACAAGCGTTGAATAAAAAGGCCTTGCACCTGCATTTTCTGGAATAAAAAAGTTTTAAGAGGAATAATTTGCAAATTCCAATTCTGACAATAGCCTCGAGAATTAAAAAAAAAAATGTAATTAAGTAGTATATAATTTTTATGCTTGTCTTTTCTTATCTTCAATACCTGATATTTCAATTTTGAAAATTTTTATAATGCTTGAATGCATAAATTTTCAATCAATTATCATGGCTTGTGTGATACTTATTAAACCAGATATTATTTCAACTTTCCTTTCAACAACCACCCTTACCAATGCTTAACCTGTAGTCCAGGCTACAGCATAAATTCAAACATATCAGTTACCAATAATTTGTGATTTTAAGGTTTTGGCAGTCAAGTGAGTACCCCTTGGCGCCTTGATTTATGACAGCGACCAATTGGCATAACCAACAATTAACCAAAAACAAAAACAAAAACAAGAAATAAAAAAAAAAATAAAAATCACAAAACTACAAAACAAAGAGCTAACAAGCACTCAGTAAGTTGAGCAGTTGTTGACTTGGCCAAATGACAAAATGAAAAACGATCTCGCATGAATGGAGCTGCAAACGACGACAACGACGACGACGATGTTCGATCGTATGATCGGTCGTCGGCTATGGAAATCTGATAAACTATAATTAAGTCACGCTGCCAAGAAGCCAGTCAGCTAAAGTTGGCAAAGACAATAAATGGCTAAGGAATACTCAAAGAAAGGCACAAAAGTACAAATACTGCAACACTGGCTGGTATACGATCTTCCGGAGGCGTAGATATGCTAAACAACATGAGTTGGGCGTGGCGACTTAAACAAATCTAATTTATACAATATGCAAAGAATTAATTTCTGCCTTTTGCTGCAGTTGAATGCAGTTTAAAACGCTGCGAATAAGCCAACAAATGCGAGACGGAGTTGCTTGTTAGGGCAGCTCATATAAATGATGGGGGCGTGGCATGACATGCAGGCGGTGGCGTGGTATTGAATTTTGCATTTCCAACGTGAGTGAGTTAAGTGGCGCCCAACGCGGTATTGCATAGTTGTTGTTGTTGTGGTCGCCACAATTCAATGGAAGTTATTATCCTGTAGCATTTGTTTGTTGTTTGCTGTTTGTTGTAAATTTATTTTGACCACATGATTGGATCGCAACATGCAATCGTACAGTTGTTATGCTGTCGTTGTTGTTTGTGTTGTTGTTGTTGTTCTCTGTTGTTGTCGTTCTCAACGCCCGATCAGGTGTAACCAATCGACAAATAATTCATTCAAATTCGAAATTAATTCGCCAATTATTGCGGCAGGGTGTTGACTAGCGTACAGCTTGTCAGTCACTTAAGTCAGTCAATTAGCTGTCCATAATTTACTCCTATTCCATAAATATTTAAAAATATGATATGCAATTATATGGAAGTCATGTGAGCTGGGATAACGTGGTTGACACGCAAGGCTTGAAAAGTCACGGGATACAATTTTCAATAACTGTATAAATATGCAGGAAAAAAACGACGTAAACTAATTTGAACGATAAAATTTTTCCTTTATGCACGCAAGTTTTCGTTATAAGCTATCCTTAGCCAATTGCTACCGCTTCTACTCATATTTGCTGCACATTCTTGTAGCCGTGCTTAGCTTAGCTCAACAAAGAAATCCTTGCCGACCGCTTTAGATCAAACAAAAAATCTTATCCACATCCATCAAATTCTGACGCTTTCATCATTTGTTTGCCTTTTGCTCTGCCTCGCTGTTTGGCTTAAACAGTAGCCAATGTTTGGCTTAAATGGCATGGCTCAGTGCTGTTATTTTGTATTGCCCTTAAGTTGGCGGCAGGATCAAGCAAGATTGTTGTGCAGCATGGCAACAATAACAACCAAAATAAACGTCGCCAAGTTACCCTCAAGACTCGCGAATTAACTCAATACATTGCGACATTGATGCTCCAATCCGCGGACATCTTTTCGTCAATCATTCATTTTGCCGCATTGAAATGAAATGCATAAAAATATCAACAGCAATAACAACAACAATAAGAAAAAGGACACATACGTATGAAAAATTTGAATCACAAAAGAAATTGCTAAAAAATGCCGCCAAATGTGTCTCAGTAGCTTCGTGGTGTATAGAGTTGCCATGCCAAAGTAATATAAAAAAAAATTATTTACGTGATTTTTTAAATTAAAATCTAAAAAAATTTTCATATCTAAAAAAAATATACTATAAAGAGTTTGAGGCCAGATGTTTTCTTAACCCTTTTATGGCCAATGTTGTCTGTATGCAACATTGCACTTACAGGCTACTAACTGCTGCTATTTTCCCTTTTTTGACCCGCGGTTTTTTGCATGATGTAGCCTTATGAGTTCGGCAAGCTAACAGCTATTTGTTCTGTTATAAGATGTGCACGTGTTCATTCAGTAGCAGTTCCCCGTAGAGTGAAATTGTCATCAAGATCAAGATCGTTCCGCGAAAAAAGTTTTTTTACAAAAAAATAAAATAAATAAAATAAAATAACTTTTTTTACATAAAGGGTTGAAAAACATTAAAATAATTGTTTTATTGTAAAACTAAGTGAACAAATAAGTAAATAAATAAAGGTTAGAGAGTTGTTAAAAAAAAAACCAGGAAAAAGTCTTTACTTTGTCCTAACACTGGCCAATCTGGCGTTTAGATAACATCCTGCAACAAACAACCAAGACACCAAAGACTTCGCAATTATTGTCAGTTCATATTTGAGTCAAGACCAACACCTATTTGTCCTCAAAAAATTTGTAGCCCCGTCCATTGTAATTCGGACATGAAAGGGTAAAAATAAGAAATTGCAATAACAATTCATTGCAAAAAATCATCATTCGCTTGAAAAGCTGTCTCTTTGACCGGTACATCATCGGTCTTTTATGATTCCAGTAATTAACTAAATTACTCCTAAACACTACATTCTACGAAACTTTAGAAGAATTATGGATGATTTTCAGCACGAAAATTCATTAATTTTCTAAAGTTTTGGTTGTATTTAGCTAAAGATGGTTGGTATGATGGTTGAAAAATATAAAAATAGTTTTTGTATGTTAATAAGAGAAACTAACACCAGCATGTTTTATATGGTTTAACGAAAATTTTTGCTTAAGCGTTTTGCTAAAATTAAATAAAATAATTTTTACTCCTACTAAATTTTTAAAATATAATGCATCATATTTTTAAATAAGCTTAAACGAGCATGAGTCTGAATACTTGTGAAAATACCTATTCAACTACTTTTTGACGTGACGAAGTTACGTTTAACCGCGCAGATATTCAAAAAAGTTGAAATGGCATTTTTTAAAAATTTATCGACGTTTCATTGAATTGTTAGTAGCTGAGTATATAGCTCTTATTAAAAGCTATTCGAAAGATTAAAAAAATGGTACGACCGTAAAGGTTAATTCTTTGACTTTATTATAAAGATAAAATAAAAATTCAAAACGTCATATTGACGCAATGAGAGCTGCTTAAGTAACGCAACTGAAAATTTGTTACATAAAATTATTACTCGCTGTGTATTAGTGCTAGGATTGAAAATATGATGCACCATTAAAAGCCTGTTCTAAACCCTACAACAAAATTAGACAAAAAATTTCTGACGTTATGGAACATAGAGAGAGCCTCTCAAAAATCGACAATGTAAAATTCATGCAGCGGCGTTGCATTGAATTTTTACTCGATGAGTTTATAAGCTACGATAAATATTTAAAAAGGAAAATGAAGAATTTATACTTGGCCTTATGACAAAAATAAAAATTCTGACGTCACCAGGTCGTGAATATAGCAGCTTATGTAACAATTATGTAATATTGTTGCATGAAATTATTACTCACTCAGGAGACTTGCTACGGTAAATTTTGTTTCACGACAGGATGATGTGTTATTACGCCTCATAACTGAAATAAAAAAATTCTTATCGTAATTAATGATTTCAGGGTGACAACCAGATAATCCATTAAAAATGCTACAACCATGGAAAAACGTTGCATGAAATTTTATCTCTGTGACTACTGGCGTAACGGTAATTTTAAAGGAACGAAAATGAAGGTGAGGTCTTCTGTTTCAGTTTTTTTCGTGGCAACCAATACTGCTCCCAAACAACGAAATAACACAATGAAACCGAACTATGAAACCGGAAAAGGAGTATGACATGAATTAGGATATGGATGAGGACTAAAATTAAGATACACCTAAAACACACTTTTCTAAACTAGGGATTCGGTATATTTAAGTCAAGAATTTGGTCATGGATTAAAACAAGAGTTTGGACATGAAATAGGAGTATTAAGAAACATCGTCACGTCAAAACCTACGGGTGTGTCCATGACATAGCCAACTCTTTTTTGTGAAGAAGCGGGATAAACAGAGCTTTGAGTATTTCAGGATACATCGAACTTTTTCGGAATTTCTTAATAGAAACATATGGATTAAAATGTAGCTTTCTCAAAAACTTAAGGATTGCTTACTTAAATTTAAAAATATTTTCGTTTTGGGTAAAAAGAAAACCGTATCTCTAGAGATTTGTAAATTTTTTTCAGTTAGCTTTGGTTGTTTGAAACTATTGTCATCTTTTTCAGTTAAATTACGTAAAAAATTGGATATTTTCATTAATACCAAAAGAAAATATAGTTATATAGTCTTAATTGTGATTTGGCACCAAATAATATTCATACATTCGTACTTTCGCACACTCATTTCAGATATTTCAGATATTAGTTTAAATAAATCAACGATTTCATATGGAACATCTAGTATTGTAACTATTGGTTTAAAGTTAAAATTATTTTTCTGTTTAAGTCCCAGATCCCAATCTTTAAAAGCCAAATTCCATTTCTGTTGCACATGAGGGAGATTTAACGGAAAAGAAATCGGGTAAATAATTTCAAGAAGTTCTTTATCACGGAACTACATTTTGAAATTAAAGTCAATTTTTCTCTTTACTCGCAAGATTTATCTTTAGCGAATTTTATCATATTGAAATATGTTCTTAAATAGTTTAGAAAAACAAAACAAAACAAAAAAAAAAAAAAAAAAAAATACATACTAAAATTTATTAATCTCTCATTTACACCAGTGTTTCTCTCTATGTTTTTCTCTCCAATGTTTTTCTCCTCTTCTTCACAACATTTCAGTCCATTATTAAACATTTATTGTTTAAAATTGGGGGTCGCAAACTAGAAACAGAGCCACAAAGTCAGAATTTGCCCACAGGCAACCTTGGGGCTGAAAGGGTGAAACATTTTTTGTCTAAGGTCTGTCAATTCCTATGAATTTCAAAAACTTTTCGCTTTTATTCGAACTAAAAATTGTCTAAATTTTAGGAAACACTTCTTAAAACTTTTAAGAAACAAAACATATTTATTTGGCAACCCTGTTTAAGCTGCCTTACTCCAACAACATTCGCTTAACTCGCACAATTTGATGTTTTTTTGATGGAATGCCAAATCGTCAACCGCATCATTCAACGATGATGTTTTCTCGATGCTAATGTAAGCGTTTGTTATTGCTACTGGGTACCGTGAATGAACGATGCCTGGCCAAAAAATTGAGCCGGTGTTCGCAATGCCATTAAAATTTGAATAGCTGGCTGTGGTTTTGCGCTACTTTTTGATGGCAAAAACTAATCGAAACAATACAGAAAAAACAAAAAACAATGGCAGGAATTTCGGATGTCTGTGAAAGTTTTTGTCATGATGATTGAAAACGGTTTTTTGTGACATAGCTGAAGCAATTATTTGCAGAACTGAAAGAAGCAAAAATTCCAACAAACAAAAACTTAATGCAAACGAATTGAAATAGTTTTTATTTTAATTCTTAACGGAGTTATGGAAATTTTGAAAAAAATTACTGCTACGAAATATTGTTGGTAGCAAATGCTTTGATTGCTTTGATTGGACCGCATCTTTCTTAAACAAATCAATCATTACCTGCTCGAAAAAAACGGAGCTCATTTCAATATTTTGATTGAACTTTTTTAAGGTAAAGGAATTTGTGAAGTTATAAAGAAAAGAAATTTTCCTTTTGTCGTTTTGTTTTTTTTTTTTTGTAAAACCAGTTCATGCCCTACGTTGTTAGCGCTTAATTAATTTCTCATTAAGCAAATGCTGCTTGGCAACCCTTTTTTGTATGTCTTCCCTTAGCTTAGCATATAATTAAATTGCCCTTCGGCAAAATACAAAGAAAGTATTTTCCAAACTTCCTTATTTCATTACAGCTATTAAGTCGTCTGCTTGCTCAAGCTGTAGCTCAAATAGAAATAAATAAGAAATATCCTTTAAAAACTAAGCATACAACGTGACTGACTTCTTAAATATACTCGACAAATGTGGTCATTTCTCAAGAAAAAACAAAAGAAAACTTATACAAAAAAAAGAAAGCGGGAAAAAGTACAAAGTGGCAGAAATAATGACTGAACAGAGTGTCCTTCGTGAGCAAAAACTTTGTTTCTGATTAATTAAATTCGCTAAAAGTTATATTTTTATAATAAAAATTAAAATTCCACACATGATATCGAAGAGCAAATACATAGAATGCAGCGTATTAATAGTTGAGTCATCGTTTCATTTGTAACCTATGAGGAAGTGGCAGTTTGAAAGAAGAAGTGGAATAAAAATTGCTTTAAAAAAAACTAATTTTGAAAGTAGTCCTTCCAACTTTAAATACAAAATGTGCATTACTTTGTAAGCAGTAGGTAATGAAGTGCATTTTTGAAACTGAAGAAGAAACAACTTTGAAGCAAGGCCTGACTTTTCCCCATTCTACTCTTTCCATTTCGAGTTTAAAAAAGTATTTTTTTATATCATATTTTTTTTTATTTATATCTTTTAATGTTGCCATCTTTACTCATCATATTAATAATGCAAAATTGCGTACTCTTCACCTTAACGTACTGCTTAACATCAGTTCGTAAATTTATTTAACTGCCTCACGCGCATAACAAACAATAACAGACATTCTTCTAGGCCAATTAATTTAGACGATGCGTTAATGATACAGATAACTAACTTTTCAAACATGCTCTGAAAAGCAACAACAACATCAACAACAACAACATCAGCAACAAGATGTACTACAATAACAAGCAGCTAAGAGCCGCCTGCCATCCAGCCATTCTCTACCATCCAGCATAACGTAGAACAAAACGACATCAAATGAATATTGATAAAGAAGGCGGAGAAGTGGGCGGCTGTACAAGCACACAGTACAAAACAAGACAACAAGTTTGACAAACGTTTAATAAAGATATGATGATGGCCAAGAGCAATGGAAAATGGCTTAAACGGAGCTCAGCCTCCTCCATATGAATAGGCTAAAGAAGTTGTTAGCTGCCACTGCTGCAAATGAAAACCTAACTAAACACGATATTAATTAAGTTAATCATGCAGCGGAATGGCGTTTGGAATGTGACAAGAAATGTCAATAACTAAGGAAGAAGCACAAAGTTGCCGGAAATAAATAGCGAACGAAACATCATAATGGACTACGTAGAAGCCTATGTTGTACAAAGACAATTTTTGATTTTCAAGTGAGCAGATAATCATAAAATCTGCCACTGGACAAAAATATATAGTATAGTATATACTATAGTATATCAGGGAGGTATTCACAGAGTAGATACCTTGAAGTTTAATACAGAAAATGCAACGAAAACTAAAGAAGGTAAGAAAATAAAATAAAGTATTCAAGCTAAAAATGTATCCATGTTAAAAAAATCAGAGACTAACGTATTAAAATACTTGTTACCACTCTTCTAAAATTTTTTAGTGAAATGTTTTTTTACTCTCTCTTTAAAGGTGGATAAAGAATAGAGTATAGAATTGGACAAGAATTAACACAAGAATTGGGAAAAGGACTATAACAACGATTAGGACAAAGATTTAGACACACCTAAAATAATATTTAGGAAAAGATTGGAAAAAGGACAAGTACAAGATTTGGGACAAAAATCCGTTAAAGACCCTTTTGACATGACATGGAAATATTTCACATTTCTCAGCTAATTAAAAAAGTCTTATTTCTCAAAGAATGCACTAAACGAATTCCACTTTTTTTGTAGCCATACCATTGCGAGCGTTGTTTTTCCTTAATGAGTTGATCAAGTTGATGATGTTTGCATTTTAATTGTCAGAAAGAGGTCGTATGCCAATTTCTACATCTTTTCCTTTTACCCTTTTATTTTGCATTTTGAAAGTGAAAAAATATTTGAAAAATTTTGAATATACACTCCTTCATCAATTAAGAACCAATCAAATTTCAATATCTATGTCAGTGTAACTGTTGAACTAGATAAGATAAATCTCAATCAAAAAGAACTTTATAGCGCTTCTGAAAAATTAGCTGAAAACTGATATTTTTTCTTTTCTTCAGAATCAGCCATGCCAACTTGCGGGGAATTCCCCGTTTTTGGGGGGACTTTTATTTAATGCGGGGAATCGGGGAATGAGCTATTGTCAGTGCTGGGAATTTGAGACTTTTAAATTTGTAGTCACTTCACTTTTAGGCCTTTATATTTAATATGAAGCGAAATGACAGAGAACATTATTTTCCGATAATGTATAAAATAAAATTTTGTTATATATATATATAAAATAATATATTTTTACTTTGCCACATTTCACTGCTTCTGTAGAAAGACTATTTTCTCAAGTCAATTTAAATTACTTTGTATTACAAGGGTATTTTTATTAAACATCACTTAATGTACGATCAGAAAAACTAAATATTAAGGGCCAAATTTTTTACATCTGGATAAAATACTAGATTTTCAGTAGTTTTAGATAGCAGCAAACTAGGAAATATCCACTGGTTAAAGATATCAAGAGGTGAGATATCCCTTAGTGTAGGTTTTTTAAATATGTTACATAAGTATACTTGGAAACCGGACGGCATAAAGACAAGAATGCATATCGATGGTTAAGCTCACAAAAGCGTTAAGTACCCTTTTGACAAAAATAGTTCTACTGCATTTTCCAAGCCATCAATATAATATCTGCCTTGTTCAAGTTTGTTGAAAATTTATAATCAATGAATGCTGGTCAGTACACAGTTAAAATTAGTGTTTTGTACTGAGATGCATTGAAATTTAAAAACAAATTCGACGTTTCTGAACAGCTGTATTGACTTCTTTTGAAAAAATTTAAGAGAATTAACGACCTGCTATAATGAATTTATTTTTGTTTTAATGCTAATTATTTACCTTTTATTTTTGGTTCTTAACGTATGTATATATATTTCGTTGGCAAAACAATGTTAATAGTAAAGTTTTGATTTCTATGCGTTCATCAAAAAAGGCTAAGGCAACTAATTTCCTGGATAGGTACCGGATAGTTGAAGTTGATGGAGAAGCAAATTCAAAGTCGATGCACCAACCATCGATTTAATGATTCAATCAACGGTTACAAAGCTTTAAAGGATATAACTTCAGCACGACAAGAGTTAAATCAATAATAATTTTTAAATTGTTAAAAATTTTACCATAGTTCAAAGTGCATCATTACTTTTTTTTCATTTTGGTGAAATTTTAAAAAGTTATGAAGCGTTTTTTAAAAAACTTTCGCAAATTTCACAAAAAATAAAATATAGTACACCAAAAAGTCAAAAACAAAAAAAAAATTGGCAACACTTCTGATTTATGTACATTAAAGTAAAGTTTGGATATTTATCTTTCGAAATTATGACTCATGGTTGAATAAATAAGGTTGTCTCGTGGCTGATTGTACTCTCTTCTCAGTACCCATAATTGTCAAAATCAATGAAAAGATACAACAACAACTTCATCGGCTTTGCATGTTAATAATTTCCCCTTTCAGATTTTGTATGAGCTGTCAACTTCGATTTGACATTTATGGGTACTCGCTCTCACCCATGCGACAACCTTATTTATTCAACTATGTTATGACTCAAAGACTTAGAAAATGTTATCACAAAAAGGTCAAAAAATACCCATAAATTGAGAAGTTAGGGGGTTAAAATGTTCCATAAAAATATTTCTCGTAGTATTTTACATAAATCCTTAGAACACATTCTATACCCAAAATGTAAGGATAACATGATTTCCTATGCCGATTCACTATAAGAATGTTCAAAAAGGGGGAAAATTAAATCCCCCCCAAAATAAGACTCAGACATAAACTTTCAAAACGTCGATACACATATATTGTTTTTTTGTCCCCTCTACCAGAATCCTTTGCCAGAACCTTGTTATTTTTTTCGTGTTGAACAGTGTAATTTGAAAAATACTTTTTTGATTTCTAAAAAAGCAAATGGTTTTTTCTTCAATGAAAGAAACTTTACAGTGTGGTATCAGCCATTCCATTTTGAACGTATCACTCATACGGGTTGACCACCTCCGATGTTGCTCAAACTTTCAGAATTGAATCTTCTCATGAATTAAAAAGACTAATTTGAGTAAAAAAATGTTTACATTTTTTTTCAAGTTTTTACGTAACATTAAAATTTCGCCAAAATGGGAGAAAAAGTGAAATTGCCTTACTCTTGAAAAATCATATACTCAACAAAACTAGCTCGATTTTCACGTTTGAGGTATTTTCGAAAAGACAATAAATAGTTGTTTTTTATAAAAATATAAAAAAACAAAATTATTGACAAAATTGATGTACCAAACAACCTTGAGACAAAAACATTGATGTACCAAACTTTAAGATCCGACTGTAAACACCAGAGATATGAAGAAATATGTCAATGCGCGACCCCTACGTTCGGTTAAAAAAAATTTTTTTTTCGTAATTGTCTTGCAAAAATGCGTCATATTCGCTGGTATACGGCGCACTTTTTTTTTTGAGGTACAGTCTAATGTACAAAGTATGGTTGTATGGAAGTAGTATGGTAGGTGGTCGTTTAAAAAATATTAAATAAATTTTTAAAATAGAAAGAAAAATAACACCCTCATGATTTTTGGCAGATAGAAAGGTAATAAAATGAACTTTCTGAAAATATTTTTTTTTCAATTTTTAAAGTGGGGAAAAATCCTATTTTTATGACTTGCAAAATTTGACCTTGAAGTTAAGAAACTTAAAAAATAATTTTGTTTTTTTTTATATTTTTAAAAAAAATAGCTATTTATTGTCCTTTCGAAAATACCTCAAACGTAAAAATCGAGGTAAAAAAATAATTTTGTTTTTTTTTTATATTTAAAAAAAAACAGCTGTTTATTGTCTTTTCGAATATACCTCAAACGTAAAAATCGAGTTAGTTTTGTTGAATATATGATTTTTCAAGAGCAAGGCAATTTCACTTTTTCTCCCATTTAGACGAAATTTGAATGTTACGTAAAAACTTGAAAAGAAATGTAGAAATTTTTTTACTTAAGTTAGAAGAGAAGATTATTCATGATTATTCATCTTTATTTCATGAGAAGATTCAATTCTGAAAGTTTGAGTAACATCGGAGGTGGTCAACCCGTGTGAGTGCTACTTTAAAAATGGAAAGGCTGATTCTTTAAATGTTAGTTAATATATGTGCAAAATTTGAAAACGATATCTTTTTTCTTCTATGAAAAAAAGTACCCGAAAAATTTTTTTTTTCAAAATTTGTATTTGTTTTTTAAAATTTGTAAAAATTTGTAATTTGTAAAATTTGTATATGCCCCCTTAAAGAGCGAAATTATTATCACTCAGCAGTCTTATAAGTGCTTCGAAGTCGAAACAATTTGAAGTAGTATTCTTTTTCACTTTCAAAACATTATAAAGAAGGTTCTATTTATATCACTATTTCAATTAAGGGCCTACTAAAGTTTTTAAGTGAATAAAACCCTATATTAAAAGTTTTATTTTTAAGCTTTAGTTTATTTTAGGTAAATTTTGCTTTTTACATTATAATTATATATGTTTCGAAAAAAATTTTTTTGAATTTTTGGATAAAAAATATTAAACCATATGGCAGGGATCCGTAATTGAAAACGATATCTTTTTTCCTTCTATGAAAAAAAATTCCCGAAAAAAAATTTTTTTTTAATTTGGAACCTATATGCCCCCTTACGATTTGCTCCCATTAATGTGATTAATTCTTTCCGATTGCTTCTGTATATTCATGACTGTATTTGATCTTGGAACTCATAAATTTTTTTTATATTGTTTTGTTTTTTTGTTTTTTTTTTGTTGTGACAACAGAGCAGCAAATTAACAACATAAGAGCAAGATTAAAGCCGCAAGGATTGTGTTGAACGCAATTCTAAGACAACCAATCGAACGCTTAACTTTTTTTACTCTAAAATTTTCTACCTTGAAAAGCTTTCTTGTTATAATCGTCATCATAGCATTCTTTTACCGGAACTTAAGATTTTTTTCGTACATAGGGTAGCCATAATGATGCTTCGATTAACTTTGATTTTATGAGTTGTGATGATTTGAATATCCTTTTTTTATATCTCGTGCTACAAGTATAGCACTCATATATTTTTTTTGTTCCATGAGTTTTTGATGGTGGATCTGTTGCTGTTATGGTGGGTTTTATGCTTGTTTTGTGTCATTCAATTTATTGCACGGCTTTTCTACTACACAAGGTTATGTAGGTATTTAATTTCAATTTTATTGACAACATGAGTAAAATTTGATTGATTTCACAAAGTGTGGAATATTGAAGTCAAACTCCATTGCAATTTTAGATAATTTTACACAATTCTTATGAAAATTTAGGGTAAAACTCTGCAAATTTTTTTTTTCAAAAAAGAATATTAAAATAAACTATATTGTTAGAAAACTGTGCGTGTGTGGCAATCCAAGATTAGAACTCAGCTACTTACCAACACCGGAAGTCGTAAATACTGGTGCTTACGGTTTCCTCCGGAGAGATATTCTGAGAAATTTTAACAATATAAGAGACGAACAAATTGTTATGCAAATTAATTAAAAAATCTCAAGGACTTCGCTTTGTAGTTGGCTTAATGCTGAGTTTAAACACTTGAATTTCCTAATAAAAAAACCCATAAATTCTCAAGAGTCTTGTTGACACCTTCAACTACTGCAGACTAATTTCTTAAAAATGTCGCCGACAGATTTTTCAACCTGAAAATGCTCCAGCTGAAGTTTGTTTAACAGGAAAAATAAGAACCTTTTGAAGCCAACCTGGTCAAAAACAAATCTATACGTACTCATTGTCCAACCGCTGCTAAGCAATAAAATTAAATTTGATGTCATCATTGCACATGCCCAAAAAAGTAGTGCATCTTCGCTAAATTGCTCAATTCTCAGCTATTCGGGTCGATTCGTTCGATCCTTTGTCAACGAATTTTTCAGTTGCCTTGCCTTCAATGGCAGACAATCGTTGGTGTTTTCCATACAGTGGTAAATGGAGCGCATTGTTGCCAATGCTTCTTTTGTCCTGAACTCAGTGGCTGGCACTCACCCACTGAGTGTCGAGTAATTTTGTTGAAATCGCAATGTTTCCACCCTCGCCTTCTTCTAAATTTGACAATTGAATTTATTTATATGTTTTGTAGTTGTTGTTATTATTGTTGCCGTTTTTTTTTGAAAAATGCACTTAAATAAATTTCGGAAAAGTCAAAAATCGTCAACCAGTTTGCGTTTCCAGGTGCTGCCGCTGCAAAATTTTCATCTGTCCGGTGATGAGTGGAAGGTGTGTGTGTGTGCATCCATTTTAGTTGTTGGTCTCCTAGTACCAACTGCCCGCTGGTGGCTTGGTCTGACATTGGTTTCTAAACTAAAGCCACCAAGTGTGATTTATTGATTTTTATTTGTTTTTTTTCTTGTGTTGCTTGCCTTTTAAAATTTTAAATTGTTTTTATTGTTCCGAACTGTTTAACGATCACAAAAGTGGCCAAAGTACCCAGAGATAGTTGTCCTAGCTCTGCTATGAAAGAGCGAAAATGCGTCCAAGTGTAGGCGTCCCACACGTTATGAGTGTCTCTTTTTGTTGCTTTTATTAATGAGCGCCTGTGTGTGTTTGTATGTGCATTAAAATTGATAGCATGTTGAATCCTTTTGTCTTGTCGCTATAGCAAACTACAACAAAATCGAGCCTATGCTGACCATTATGTCCCATCATCCCCTAAATAATATTGTTTCGAAACCATCTTTTGGCACGCTTCATACGTTCGCTTTTCGTTTTTAGCTAAAAACGAAGTCTGACTGAGGCTCCTGCGATCACTAAATTCTGACCCCTTAAGCGTCAGACTGCGAGCCTTTCAACTCATTCTTTCAAATACTTCAACTTTCGTTGCCTGCTCCACTTATTGCGTAGGCTCTGAATTAGGGCAATTTTTCCACTATTGCTGCTGTTGTTATTGTTGTTGTTAATAGCTGATATCCTTAACCTAACGCCTAAACGGCATTGTAAAGTAAGCATCTTGATCCTTTAGTCAATCCTGCCGTTTTGTTGTTTCTTACGTCAGATCTTGCTATTTAGGGCGCTTGAGCGTTAATTTTAAACGGTTCGTTTTAAAGTAATATTCCCTAATTATGACATTTGGCGCGTGTTGAAACGTTTAAGACACGCGTGTCTTTAGTTTAAATGGTTTTATTCACAGAACAAAGATATTTTTGATATAACTGTTAGATGATTATTTATTATTATGATCATAGATTTATTAGATACAACTGAATTGGGATAAAAAGAATAACATTTTACTTACTGGAATTACGTTGATTTACGTAATTGTAGTCATAAGTAATTTTTTGTAAATTTTCATAAACCTTTTAAATTTCTTTTCTAAATTTTAGAAATTTACAGAAATTGGTTTTGTTTAGGTTGGTATAAACTTTGTTTATATATAAACTTAAAAATTGCATTTTTATTTCTACTTCATAATTTAAATTTAAACTATATAAAGCGCTAATTCGACTACTCAATCATGCCCAAGAAACGAGAGATACCTAGTTTCACTTTAACGGATGGTTTATATGCATGCAAACAAAATAAAATATAAAAAATTCCTTCTTAAAATGAAATGGGTTTTTTAGAGGTTTCAGTTTTCGATACACCGAGAAAAAAAAAAACATTGCTTTACACATACATTGCTTTGAAAGCTCATACTTTAATACCCTGCAAAAAAAATGTTTGATTCACACAAACCAAGTATATAACAAATTAACCAATTGTGTAGGTAAACCATCGAAAACTTCGCCACTTTATCAAAATGGTATGAACTTGAACATTATGTTCGTCATATTAAGCAAGCACGCTTAGATAAACTGTCGAAGCCATAATGTATAAAATACAAAATATTTAATTTTGGCTCTAAATTGCCAAAGACACCTTATAAATTATACTAGGTTTTTTGTTAATTTTGCAGAAAAGTTTTTCTCGGTACAAAGATTAAACTGTGTTACGGTGGTTTAATTTGTGATCCGAATGGCAATTTTATTATCCTTTGTGACCAGGTTGGTTTGCCATTTTGCGGAATTACCATCGTTCACATCGTACGTTTAGTTAATGGGCAAGAAATGAACTTTAACCCAACCCACTGTAAGCAATCGTAGTATTCTGTTCAGTGATGAAGCCCACTTTTGCCCCAATGGGCCTGTTAAGAGGTAAAATTAACGCATTGGAACGCAGGGAATCCACAAGAGGTTCTTGCGGCACCGTTATATTAAAAAAATACTTTTTGGTCCGTTTTATGAGACCAAAATCACTTCTTGGTTCTCGAGGCACCGTTATCTTAAAAAAAAAAAAATACTTTTTGGTACGCTTTATGAGAACAAAATCACTACTTGATATGCTTTATGGACCGGTGGAATTATTAGTTCTTACTTTTTAAAAAAATTAGCTGCGAGAGCGTTAACCGTCAAAGATGATCGCTACAGAGCCATATTGCTGATTATTGTTTGTGTCATAATTGAATGGCGTGCTTATATTTTTCTAATAGAACGGCGTCACATACCATACCGAGGGTCAAACAATCGACAAACTGAAAGAAACAATCTGTTTCTTCAAACGAATGCGTTATTTCTCGGAATGTACCATTAAACTGTTTTAAAATATCTTACGATTTAATGCTTTTGGATATTTCTTCTCTGTAGTTATGTGAAGTCAATGGCTTATGATAACAAACCAGCAACAATGGACACCTTGAAAGACAGTATTGTGAGAACCATTGTCGATATACGACCCCTTAATTGCTTAAAAAAGTTTTAAAAAATTGGACTTTCAGAATTCGCCACATTCGAGCCAGCCGCGGCTCGAAATCATATTTAAACACTTATGGCATAAAATGACCTTCCCAAAAAAGCCAATTTTCCGTTAGAAATTATGTAACATCAGTATTTTATTTTAAGTCAAAATACTACACCTCTAACTTCTTCACCCTATATTTGAAAACTTAAGTTGTCAGCAGTCTGGTAAAAATTGAAGTTACTGTCCGCAGCCCTTAAAGTACAGAGGTAGATATATTTTTGATATTTGATTTTTGTGTTAGTAGGAATATTCATCACAATATAAAAAAATATTCTCCCAAACATATCAATAATTATAATAGAAAAAATATACATATATTTTTCAAAATTATTAGGTTTTCCCACGATCCACAGTGTGTTATTTTCAATTCTAGCGTGCCAAAAGTCATATCTCAAAAAGTATTATAGCTAGAGACATGATATTTTGCACACAGCTTAATAAGGCCAAAAAAAATCATTTTTGCAAAAAATGGGCGTAATCGGTCAACTGGCACGCCTACCTCCCATACAACTGGAGCATATAAACTGACCTAACTTGGGTTGTAGGCATGCTATGGCAATGAAATTTTGTTTCTTACTTTGTTTTACCATTTACAACCATCTGTCAAAAAGTGGGCGTAATCGGTTTCTTTTGTTGTTGTTTAAGATTTTTGAACAATCAAATTATCCACAGATAAATAATGTTATATCTTAAAAAGTATATATGATATTATTATGAAATTTTAAACACAGATATATTATATTGTAATAGTAATATGTGTAAAAAATTATTTAATTTTGCTCAGTAGTTTGCCTGTAGTAGAGAAAAGTAGATTTATACCATAAAATCGGTAAAAAAATAAAGTTCATGCAAATGAATACTAAAAAATTTTATCCAACTTGTTAACTTTACGATATCTAATATTACTCCAAAAAATAAACTCGATACTATTTCATTAACACAATTTTTCTTAAATGTGTTGTAATTTTTCTTACCATTTTATATGAATTTTAGCATTTTTGGAGTAATTTTTAAATGAAGATTTTTTCCGTTTCCGCACCTTTCCGTACGAGGTTTTTTCATAAATGTTTAGTAAAAATATATATATTTCTTGTAGTTATAATCATCGCGTTGGATATCGTTGGATTCTGTTTTTTTTTTTTCTTACTGAAAATCGCATTTTAAAAATTTTTTGAAAAAAAAAATCATTATTTTTCTTTAATTTTTATAATATTTTTTTAAAAATTGTTTTTCTTTATAGACTAAGTATTAAATAAACAATAATTTTAATATTTTTATAAAAAAAAAATGAATGCAAAATCTTTGTTAGGTCCTGAGATATCTTTGTTGGAAGTATGCAAACAAAAATTGCATTAATTAAAATTTTTTTTTGTTAGTTAAAAGTTCCAACTTTGACGAATTTTAAAAAAATATACAAACATTATTTTGGATTTTGGTAATCGTTTTCTTATTTCTTGGATATATTTCTGTTTCTTGAAATTCTTTTTTTTATCAAATTCAGATTTCAATTTTTGGGACTTTTGGCACGCTAGAATTGAAAATACCGCACTGTGCGATCCAAGTTACACTTCGTGGAAAACATTTTGAGAACTGAGAATTCTCAGAAGGAGTTATAGGCGAAAATTTAAAAATTTTTAAAATCACAAAAAGACCTTAAGCCTTGAAATTTTGCACATAATCAAATATGACAAATATGACAAATATGCACTCTACCATGAAAATCACGCTTACATCCAATTGAAAGTGACGTCATTGAAATGGTAGAATCTCTTGAAACTTTTAAGTGATTAAATCAAACTAAAAAACCGGAAATTTGGAAAAATCGGATGAAAACCTCACCTACATCCCATACGAAGTGATGTCATCAAGAGATTTCACCTCTTAAGATTCTACAAAAATTTATCTCTTAAGTACTTAAGTGATAACATCAAACTGCAAGTTTGAAATTTATCAAAATCCCATGTAAAGTGACGTCATCAAAATGCTCATTGTTCTGCGCTTTAAAAAAAGGAAACAAATTTTTGCTGTTTTCGGAGCGAAATATCTTATAAAGGCATTACACAATTTTGAATTATTTGACTTTTCTTTAGTAATAATTTTTGACAGAAAACCATTGACAGAAATAGAAAAAGGAAAAATCTAAGCTTGATATGGTCAAGAGATGTCCAACCATGAAATTGCGAGACAATTTAAAAGGTCAAGTTGTATAAATTGACAATTTTATAAATAAGACTGACCAATATGGGACCGCTAAGCGACCAATAAAAGCTCCACTGATCAATGATAGAGCCACAAGAGATATTAAAATAGTTGCTGTTAAAGATAATTTAAGCGCAAAGGAAATAATTGGTAAAATGAACTTCAAAGTCGGTGTACGTCGTGTGTAATAAACACTGAAACGAGATTTGAGAGTCTCATTTAAAAAACAAAAAACAAAAAAAAAATGTGGTAAACCGGCGCTCTTGCAAAGGCGCTAACTGGCCAGACTTCCATTTGTGGAAAAGTACAGATTTTGGGATCAAGAATGAAGTCAGCCATATTTTCCGATGAAGAAAAGTTGAATTTAGATGAACCAGACGGCTCAAGCTTTTCTAACAGGGCAATGTAGCAATTCACCGCTCTCGGATAACTACAGAGTTCCTGGAGTCTAGAGGTATACCAACTCTTGATCGACCGGCACTTAGTCCAGATCTGAACCCAATCGAGAACTTGTAATCCATACTATAAACGAAATTTTTCTATAATGGCCATCTATTTAAGGACCTAAAGGAGCTGAAAATGGCAATTAAAGAAGAGTGGAAAAAAATCCCATGCATATTCATACTTTGATAAACTCAATGCCAAGGCATCTGGAAGATGTTATCAAATCCAATAGAGGTCATACTTCTTATTAAAATTATTTTTCTAATTTCAAAGATTTAGTACCTTTATATTTATTTCGCACAATTTTCAAGTTTCTTTTTTTTTGTTTTTTTACTTAATAAGTTTAAGAAAAAAATTTAAATATTTTTGTATTCCATTATTTAATTAAAAATGTTTCATAATTTTCTAAAAAATCGCGCTATTTCTTGCTGCCTTTATGATCATAGCGCTGGGTAAATATGAGTGCTCATAATAATGATAATTAAGTTTTTTATTATTTTTTAATTTTATCAATAAATTTTGAAAAGAAAATGTCTTGACCTATTAATTGTGCATGAGAACGTGAACTTTCTAGCAAAATCTTGCAAGAAGCTAAGCCACTGAAAGCTTTCGAATACTCAATCAACAAAAACGATAAAAAAGTTACTATAAAAAATATCAACTTATGACTAACAACTTCCAATACATCCTTTAAGTCTCTACAAATGAAAGATCTTTTTTAATGAATCTTAAAAGAACTGAGAATAGCTTCGTTCTCATAAAATGTTAATTTCAAGTAGCTTAATGAATAAATTTATGACACATGCAAATTTTAATTACAACAAAAACAATCACACAACCAAGTTGTGATGATGATGATGATGATGATGAGGAAGAAGAAGCAGTAGACGAAGATGTATTGTCGGTGATTCTTAGAGATAATTTATACAAACTGTTAATTAGATTCATGTTTGCCGCTTTATAGGAAGAATTAGAGAAAAAAAAATTGCAAATAAGATGCAGCGCATGCATAACGAGCGTGGCACAGGAGGAAGTGACAGGCTTAATAATTATCATTATTGTTGGGGTTATTGTTGTTGTTGTTGTTGTTGATTACGTAGCGAGAACACTCATTGTATTTAAAATGCATTAATTTTCTGGTCACAATGAATTGAAGTACCGTAGTGGGCACATAGAACTTTGGGGGCGATAAGTTTTGAAATAAAGTTAGAGGCAAAATTAGCATAAACTTTAGTCAGAACTCTTCTGAAATAGTGTTCAATATACTTAAAAGCAAATTTTATATTTTAATAAAATTAATGAGAGATTAAAATTTTCAACACTCTGTTGTTGTTTTTACGATTATTGTTCCTGCTTGAGATGCATTTTTGTGAAATTGCGTGCAGAATAATTTTTTGTCGTAATTGCTCATCCGATGCACATGCGCATATCTTGCAAATCTTCTGCCAACACATGCACACATATAAATGCATACATACACTCCCTATAATTCTCGCCATATCGGTGATTTGCTTGCCTGCTTAAAAAATTTTCGTCTTTGCATGTGGCTGCGCTGATATGGATCTCAATGGTTTTGGTTGTTTTTCTTCATTTTTTGCTACTACTTTGTAATTTCTAACCAACCAAGTCTTTAAGCTTTATTAAGACCGTGTCCCTTTGTCCACCAGTTTTGATCCGATTACTAGTGATATTTTTGTAATTAGAAAAATTCTGTTATCACACGAAAATCGTTATTTTTTTTTGCCGCCGTCGATCTTCTGGTCTATTTTTAATGAAAATTTCAAAGAAGTCACAGCACCTTTTGTGGTCTTTGTTGTTGTTGTTGTTTTATGCTTATGATTATTGTAATCAGTATTGTTCACCTACCGCCTTTGTGCAGTCCACACGCCTCTCACTCATTACAAAGCCAAACAAAATCATATCGCGATATCCACTGACCACGAACTGCATCGCGAGGATGCAGCGGACTGGGCAGTTATTGAGACAGAGGCTGAGTATCGAGTATTGTTGAATTATTTTTGTTGTTAAATAATGCATGTGCTAAGTGCAGGTTTTACCTGTGTTCCAAAAAATTTAAATAAAAAAAAAAAAAAATAATAAAATAAGAACACTGAAGTCAAAATAATAAACACGCTGGTGTTGAATGGGGGCACTCGAGCTATCTCAATGCACAGTAAAACAAAAAGGTATAATACACAGATAATATAAAAATTAAACATTTAAAGGAAGAATAGAGGAAGAAATGGGAAGGGAGGGAGAATACTTACTTTAATGTGAAAAATTTAATTTCGGTCATTAATTTAATGCAACTAATTATGTGAAAATAAGTCAGATAAAATTTAAGATGTGTTAGACCAAGGTTGCCATTTAAAATTCGGAACAATTCCCGCGGAAATTACCTTTTTCCCACAGTACCATAAATTAAATACCACCAAAATTACCACGGCAAAAGTAAACAAAAAAACTCCCACCACAAAAAATCCCATAATAATAATAATAATAATAACTGGCCATTTCAGCCCTTAAAAGGACTTCGACCTAGCTTCTTATGATCAATTGTGTTGTGCGTGTTATTAAGTTTGTACACAATTGACCGAGAACCGGACCTACATGCTTAACGCCGACTCCGAACGGCGATGAACGGAATGTTCTCGTTCTCAAGAAGCTTTACATGGCATTTTGATTACTCTCTGAGGTTTGCCATTGTCTGCAGAGAGGTGGCGGCCGTACAGAAAAATTATTTTAATTCAAATAATTTTCTGTCGCTGCTGGGGTTCGAACCTGGGTCTCCAAAGTTCTTTGACATAGCGGCAACTCAATTTAACCAACTACGCCATGGAAATGCGTTATTGGTGCAAAATGTACGTTTTTTTTTCAAATCTTCACATTTTTTTTTTTACAAACTTAAAAATTTTAGTTCACACAATAACAATACTCACATTATTTATGATTCTTTTTTTGGTTTTTTTTTTTTTCTAGGTGCTGCCAACTTTAGTTATTATGGTAACCATCAGCTCCATCCGATATCGACACGTCAACTTAAATTAAAGTTTCATACATAAAAATGTTAAAAATTAACAAAAATTTTTTGTAAATAATTTTTTAGTATATTTTATTTATGCACTCCAAAAAAATTTTTCCACTATCTCTCTCATACAGTTTTTCTGTAAAAAATTTTAATTTTCATTCGAATACCGAGCGCGCCAAGTCGGAACATGCCTTAATATAGAAAAGGCGCAACTCGCTTTTTTGTTACTTTACCGGAAAGAACTAAATAAATTCTGAAAAAGTTTGGATATAAAAACTTTTTGAGTGCAGTTTTTATTTAAAATAGGTGTATTTTATATATAAAAATCAAATAAAGGGAAGTGTATTTGAGAGTGATCTACCAAACTATATTAAAAATTATGATTTTTATTTGTAGATAGCTATGGCAAAGTAATGCCGAAATTGCTTGAATTTTTCGATTATCGAGAGGTGACGTAACGTGACTTGTAACGGAAATATTTTTGCAAAAAAAAAAAAACAAAAATAGTTGAACACATTTGAAAAATTGGAAAAATTTTTTAAAAAAGCATATGAACGTCTAACATTGCAAAATATGGTTGTCAAAAACGGACTTTCGGAATTCACTTTTTAATCGCAAACGATATAAACACGAGGGTAGCCTTTAAAGTCTTGCGCCTTACAATGAAAAAACGGTGTTTAAACAGTAAAAATGCTTTTATTGTTTTTCAAAGTATTCATCAAGAGAAGTAACACACTTTCGAACTTTTGCACTTTTGCATTTAACCCAATTTTCGAAATAGTCATGTCACCATGAAGTTGGTACCTCCGAAACGATTTTGAAGGCTACAACGGCCTGTTCGGGCGTAAAAAACTCTTGTCACGAATTTTTTTCTTAATGTGAAGGAACAAGAAGAAGTTATTGCGTACCATTTCGAGACTGTAAGACAAACGACCCATCAATTTTATGTTTTGAGTGTTCAAAAACTGTTCATTTCAGATGGAAAATGATCTTACTTCAGTGGGTGGTTTGTGTGACATTCCACATTAACAGTTCTTCATTGCTCGGTTTTTCTGAAAAAACTGGCAAACATCTGTTTGGATGTGCTTCTGTCGGGTTTTGCTCACTTTGAAAGACCCAAACAGTGAATTGCTTTGTTTCAGGCTCATAAGCATGGATCTATAATTAGTCACCTGTGGTGATGTCGTGGACGTGTTTCGAAACGTCCCCTTGTATTTTTTAGCCTTTTTTAATACAAGAGCCTTTTTTTCTTTTTTTTGAGCAACCGTCAACTGTTTTGAACCCGTGAACCCGTGGACCCTGCTATTAAAAAAACATTAAAAATATTTAAGTAAGCAACAAAATTGCAGCTCTATTGGAGGTGCTAAGCCTTTTTTATGTTTGCAACTTTTTTTGTTCAAATTATATGAAAAGTTCCCATACTCTATTGTGCAATAAAAATATGAATCACACAAAAATTTCAGTTGTATGGGAGGTTCTGTGCCTTTTTTCCCCCCATGTCCTTACTGATCTTTCAGTAAGATAATGAAATGGAGTGGTAACTTCATAATGAGTTCTCATGCTCAATCGCATATTGGCTATTCAATGCCAAACGAGTCAGGAATTTTATTTATGAACTCCTATTTCTTTTTAACTTTATGAGTAGGTATATTTAAAAAAAAAGAAAAAAATTTTGAAATTTTTTTAAAAATACTTAACCAAAAACGTCATTGCAATGTTTTGTTTAGTTTTAAAAAATAAACAATATAAATTTTTTTATATAGATTTATATAGACAATATAGATTTTTCCACGAATATAAAATTTTACAAAATTGCATAATAGATAAAAAATATTTTTAAAACTTATAAAAAATATGGGTCAAATATTTTTGACTATTTTGCCACACAGGCAAAGTTTAAAAGAAATAGGAGATCATGAATTCATATTGTCAACAGAATCGCCACGGTTAAAATGGAATGACCAATATAAAGTGAGTTTCATATTTATAGGACAGTTTTACTTATAATGAAATACTCATTTATTTCTGACTTAGGAATGAAATTCATTGAAAATGTAAAAGTATGGAAAGAATAAGGATAAACAAAAAAAAAAAATTGTTACATTAATTGAGAATTAGAAGCTTTTACAAGTTATACTGCAATTTTTCTAAAAGTTTTCATGTTTCATATCTATAAGACACTCAAGATAATTAGGATATATCCAGAGCTATAAAAGTTTCAATAATTAATGTGGTTTCCTTTCACCATAATAAGATCAAATAATCTGTTATTCATAGATTTTATTAATTTTATAAGTAATGGTGGCTCCAAGTTCCCCCACTCTCCAATGATGGCTTGCTTTAATTCATCTACAGTGTCATAGTGCTTGTTTTCCGCATAAACTCGTCGATCCGTCGATTTAGATCCGGGGAACAAGCGGGCCAATCCATGACTTCAACTGAATGGGATTGCAGCCAAGACATTGTCTCACGACATGTGTGAATTTTAGCATTGTCTTGCTGGAATATCCATTCTCTTTGCCGGTTTTATCGAAGAAATGGCAAAAGACTAGATTGAAGCACCACAATGTAGTCCGAACTTTTTATTCTTGATGAAGTGAATTAAAGTTCCAAACAGCCCTGTGCTGAAAATGCACCCCATGTCATCACAGAGCCACCACCGAAGTTTCTTTTTGAGAAATATTTTGGGGTCTTTCTCAGATCATGCCAATAAAACTACGAACCATCTGGTCCATCCAAATTCCATTTCTTTTCATCAGAAAAGATGACCTAAGGAAAAAATTTCTTGCTTTATTACCGTTAAGCTTTAATTTTGTTTATCTTACAGATGACCAGCCCCAGTTGATCTAGAGATTTTAACACTCGCAAGGCTTGCTAAGTACTTGCAACTCTTGCTCGTATTACTTGCGGCTCTCACAATTTTCCTCTCATCTCGAGGTGCAACTTTTTTTTCTCGCTCACTCCGCTTGATCGTCCCATACAAACACTTATTATTCTAAAAATTTTGGATAACACAGCGACTTCTATCAATGAGCCTAGAAATTTCGCTCAAAGATTTTCCTTCTTGAGAATATGAAAGAATTTGACCTTTTTTGATGTCAGTCAACTTTATACCACGAAGCATTAGTACAAAATTAGTACAAAAGTACAAAACATTTACGTATTCAGAATTTATTAATTGAAAAAAAAAAATCGATAACACGTCTTTTTCTTGCACAAATCACATTGTTAACTGCACTGTCTTATAAATATGAAACAACTTAACTGATCAAAAAAAAGAAGACAAACGAAAAGTCTATCGTGATAATCATGCGACGCAAAACCGAGACCAACGTAACGAATGTTAAATAAAGCACACAACAAAGAGTGTAACAGTTGACTTTCAAAGAGACTATCATTGGTGTTTAAAAAAAAATATGGAATACATTTTCTCTTCCGCAAGTGTCTTATATATATGAAACGCACCTTACAAAGCTGAACCATATTAAAAGTTCGAGTTGTATCAGAGGTACTACGAGTCCTTCTCCGTTGCCAACAAGTTTGATTACTATTAAGATTATGTACGAGTTTGGGCGGCCTCGTTAGTCGAGTAGGTAGCGTGTTCGACTGCTATCCCAGGGTCCCGGGTTTGATTCCCGGCCGGACCATGGTCCTTCGCTTTAAACCTTTCCAAATTTTCTATCCTCATTCCAGTCAAGTGAAATCAAAATTCATCAATATTTACGACTTGAAGTTGTAGTTGATGGCAGAGAAGTTTGTGGACGAGATTGTACTTATAACTTGAATTGACTGAGGTAAAGGCATAACACTTGCCTCTGATTCAAATTCACATGTTTCTTTGGTTTTCCACCACGCTTAGAGCATCCTACACGTATTTCACTTGATTGCCCTTTCCTTCCCACTAACCTATCACCCCATCTCGAACCAAGGCAGACTTGACTGAATAAGTATTCCACCTGAAAATTCTTTTAGCTTTGAACCAAGCTAAAAAAAAAAATGTTGTTTCAAAGGTATCATGTCCATTACCTCAATTTCATTATTATAAAGCCTATATAACGGGATACTATCTATATACAGACAAAAGTGTACAAAAATATAATGAATACTTATCTTAAATAGAATGAATACTTATCTAAAATTAATTACTTATTTCAATTGATTTGGCGAAAGGTAGATAAGAACTCTTGTTACCAATGAGAAAGATTTTTTCTCTCTGCCAAAAATTCCTGAAACGTTCTCGGCAAATTGGCTGTATAAGTCAGACTTAATTTACTGAGTGGATCACAGTGAAAGTCATCCAAGGCTACTGATAAGTTAGTGTGGCGACCAACGAAACAGACTGTATAGTATGCTGTATGATTTGCTCTTTTAAGAACTGTTGTTATTGTTAGTTGTTTTCTTCATAAACATACTTGGCCTCGACCACAAAGAAAACATTTTTATTTTCTCTTTTTTTTTTTAAAAAAAAGTTTTTGTTATTTTCTTTGGCAGAATGGCAAAATTTTGAAAAAATAGTGCTTTTCAAATTTAGTATCGCTGAAATCAAGGTCTTCAAAATTCATAGTTTTTCGTTTGGCGGTTTATTTTTTGCTCCACTGTACGCATGGTTTTTGTAAAATACAAGGTGTTTGCCTTATTAACATACACCTTCATGTTGCAATTGCCATCATCAAAGTCATTGTAATAAGAACCACCAGCAACAACAAAATTAACAACAACAACAACAACTGCTGCAATTCGCAAATACATTTATACCAAAAAATATTGCTCGCTAATTTCCATGTTTGCATGCAGAACCTTTATTTTGTTGTTGTTGCTATTTTTGCTGTTGTTGTTTTTGTTGCTATTGTTGCTCTTGTTGTTATTGTTGCTATTGTTGCACTGAGTTGCCACATTTACTGTGTTTATTGCTTGAAGAGTAGTTTTTCGCATTACTGACAGTAGCAAGTCATTCTCGTCCTCAGTTAAGGCTCATCAGACGTTAACGGGGTACACAAGCAACACTAAGAATAACAACAACATTAACAATTGCAATAACCACTTCTTTTGGCCAACAATTTTCGCGCTTCACTGGGATTCATGTTTGGTTAAGCTTCTTCTGCAAAGGTGCAAAAAAAATTATTCGTTTTTTGCCGTACTTCCAACTCGGTGCATTATTCTAAAAATTATAAAGCAATTAAATTTATGCAAAATAAGACCTTAAAAATTATTTGGATATTTTAACAAATTTTCAATTAGAATAAAATTTAATGCACTTGCATTGAGCGCATGCGCACAGTGGTCGAAAATGACCTTCAAAGGACAACATATGAAGTGACTTTAATTTGTTAGTATGTGCTTGTGAGTCATTGTGCTGAACTATATAAATTACAAAAAAAAAAAAAAACATTATAAATACCTACAACAACAACTACTTTAAGTGAACACCTGCACTTTTAACGAAATACTTACTTTCAATGATATAAAAAATTAGTTATTGACGTCTTTTCGTCAATAAGTTAATTAAATGCACGCGATAGGCCAGCAAAAACAATCTGACTGTTCTTACTATTGTTGTTGTTGTTGTTGTTGTATTGTTGTGTTGTTGTTGTTAATGTAGTTGCTGGTGAGTTATTTCATTTTAATATCGGCTTCAGTTTGAATTAAAAATAATTCGATTTTCAATTATGCGGTTTTTGTACAACATAGATATACCCCCCTTGAGAATTGACTAGTAGTTGTTTTTATGTGCTGCGCAGCTGAAATTACCATATTTGCAATATGCTTCAGAATATGTTTATTTTTGAATTTGAATGCATACGTCTTGTTAAATAGGTAAATTAACAATGCCCTCGAATAGATTTTCTAATGAGTGATATTGATTCCAAATTGTTAAAAAATATTTAGAGAAACATGAAAGCCTTGGCTTCATAATGGGTTTGGTATAAGTTAATCTGTTAAGTAAACTGCTACTTATATTTCGATAGGATCTGGCAATGCTGATGTCAGTCCAGTCAAACTGACATTTCCACTGAAAAGTTTGACATTTTTAAGCTTATACGTACTCAGAACGTTTTGGTGTACGTGCGCTTATTGTGTTGTTAACAGTGCTTTCAAAATTGTATTTTAGCAAAAAAAAAAAAAAAAATTAACTCGTGAACATTTTCGTGCGATTATTTTTTACAACATTCGACGTGAGTTATCTCAATACGAGTGCATTGATAAATTCGACTTTTGGCAATGAAGCATCATAATACTCTGTTTACACTGTGGCACCTTTGTGGCACACTGAATTCAAGCGGAGTCGTACTTCTCTCACTGACAAATTTCTTGAAGGGCATTCAAAAGTGTGCCACAAATCATTTATGTTATTCGTGAACACATAATGCTTGATCGTCATGTGACATACTATGAGATTGAGGCATCTCTGAACTTTTGTTCCACCAGCATATATTTTATATGAAAATGAACACATAGTTGTGACAAAATTTGTTCACGTTAGATTCTACATAACTTGAAGATCGCTCAAAAAAAGGCTCACGCCGATTGGAGCAAAGAAACGCTTAAGAAATACAATCGCGGTGTTTCAAAAAACGTTCCTATATAAAATTTTTACTGGTAACGATTCATAGATATATGTATGCGTATGAGCCTGAAAGTAAACAGTAGTCGACTGTATGGGTCTTTCGAGCTGAACCAAATGTAACAAATATTGCTTAAGCTCGAAGCACTACGAAGCATATGGTTGGCTGTTTCTGACAAAAAACTTGTCATGGGACCACGGTACCACTTGAGACATTCAAGAACGGTCAATTCAGAATAGCACACAACCATTTCTTTGTCAGAAGTGTTTCGTGAAATAAGGAAAACTAACAAGCGCCGAAGAAATATTCTTGATCAAGACAATGCGAGCTCCCACACATCAGCTCAAGACATCATATTAATAGATCATTCTCCGTACAGTTCTGATCTGGCACCTAATAACTTCTTTTTGCTCCCGCACATGAAGAACAAACTACGTGGACAACGATTTTCGACACCAGAAGAAACCGTTGATGCGTTCAAATACAATTTTTTTGGAGGTGTCTAGGGCACAATTGGATAAAAAAATGTATTAATCATAAAGCAGAATATTTCGAAAAACTATAGAATTATTATCAATGAAAAAAATTCCGTCTTTATATTTATTCCCGAAATATATGTAGTAATCCACGTATATATAGATATAGATGATGTGTTGGGTATAACATTTTTAATTTTTCCGTCCTAGATTTGTTTTTAATTTAAAAAAAAAGAATTGTTCTTTCCCACATATTCTTTAATCATTTTGTAATGGACTTGTTATAAATGTTCTAAATATTTTTTGCTAAATGTATCTTTGGTGCTGAAATCTGTGTCAATAAACAACAATAGCTTAAGTCGGATTTCTATGTTTTGAGAAATCTTAGCTCCAAGTTTTTAATCGCCATATAGGTTCTATGAAAACTTCATTCGTTTTTGTGTCATAACTTTGAATTGGTTCCCGCTAGAAGTTACAGATTTTGTGTGAATGTGAAGATATATTCATGGAATATAGCAATATAAATAAGTCAGTTTTGACTTGAGTCGACTCAAGCCATTATTAGTTGTGGACACAGAAATATTAGGAACAAATATTCAAATTTCGTTTATTTAGTCAAAAAAAAAAAAACCTTAATTGGTATGTTCATTCAATCAAAGCTTTAAATCTCTGCTTTCTTGATACACTAAGGGAAAAAAATATTAAATTTATCCAAAAACTTTTTTAATTTATCCAAAAAGCGAGTCATTTTTGCACCAATAACGCATTTGCATAAATCGACTACGTAAATATTTAAAATTCATTTAAAAACTTTTTTAATTAAATAAAATATTAAAATATTTAAACAGAAATAATAAAAAAATATATTAAAATTATGCACGAATTTTTTATATCTTTTAAAAATTTACTATTTGAAAATAAAACTATCAGATCTAAAGGAAATTTATATAAAAAATATTGAAATTAAAAAACAATATATTCAAATATTTCTCACAAGCTGCGTCCATTAATGCCATTAGCATGGTTACTTTATTTTCTTTTTTCGTTCCTTAATATTATATTATTTTTGACAGTCGGTGCAATATTATGACACCATATGTCAAAAATAGTATAAAACTAAAGAACGAAAAAAGAAAATAAAGTAACCATGCTAATGGCAATAATAAAGCAAACTAATAAAGCAAAATATGCAGGCAAATGACAATCGGTGCGACACATTCGTGGGAAAATGTCGAGTTGTCACTCCACCCTACATATAATTGCATTATTTCAGCACGCAATCGCTCATACGTACGGCCAAATATCCCTGTTATACTACCCTTGCAACAAAAACGCAATGAGAATTATAAGAACTAAGGTTGCAACTGCAAGAGAACAGAGTGCGATGCTGTTGCTGCTTGTCGGAATATGTGTGTACGTGTGCGATGCTGTTGGTGCTTGCTTGTATGGAATATGTGTGTACGTGTGTGGTATAAATAAAATTCAAATACTTAAAAAAACGAGTTGTAGGGAAAATATTTGATTTATCCACGTAAAGATTTAAATAAAATTGATACTCAGGCGTGGATAATGTTAATATGCATTATTTCCCTTAGTGTACGAATGCCTTCTTTAGCGTTAAGTTCTACTACGTTTTTTTTTTTTTTTTTTTTCAAAGGACCTCTAATTCCCAGCTCTAAAAGTTGACAAAAATACTTTTCATACTTTTCATAGTCCTAAATAAGAGGAACTTTATGATGCTAGTTTATATAACTTAGGTTCCAGGGTAAATGAGATCCTCATAGGGGGAATGGATTATTTAAAAGGCAAATTATCTAATCTATATGGTCTACTGTTTAGCAAAGTTATAGGAATGCATTCAAAGGTACAGTTGTATACAGGTATGCAATCAAAATTACCAAAAACGGGTAGTTCCTCTATTATGCACAATAGAAAAGAATGTGAGTGGCTTCAAGATTGCTTTACAAAAATTTGAAGAAGTACAGAAACCTTTGGACCACCCTGTAGTATATGCATAATATTGTTGTAGAGTACAAAGACCATTTGAGTGATGCTTTACCATAGTTTTGTTTAGAGTGGCGTTTGCAAAGTAACTGTCAATTATATTTTAAAAACCCCTGCAACGTAAACTTGACTGTAAAGTTATTCAACATTTCTCGTATTACTTTCTTTTCGAAATGAAATAATCTTTTGTAAGCAGCTCTTAATAAATTCTTCAGTTTTTTATCTATATTGATGCCATTAAAAAATCATTTTATGAGACATATTTCTCATTTTTCACTACAATATTATACAAAGTCTCTCAAAAGCATCACTTAAAAAAAAAAATGCTTCATTTAATCACTAAGCTCTGTTACAAATAATTGAATAAATATTTCATTAATCATGGAAGTCATTATAATCATTAATAATGGAAGTTTTCAATGCACTCAATATAATGGAAATAGTTTTCAACAATACCAACAAATATCTACTTTTTTTTTCGCTTAAACAGATGCGATGAATGACGTGCAATTAAAACAATGTATTAGTATTTTCTTAGTGTATGCATTTTTAAATAATTTAAATTTCATCCATAGGATTGCAACACTGTAGAACATAGGATTGCAACACTGTGCATATCTTGAATGACTTCAATACATGCAATTTTTGTGCTTTGCCGATCAAATCTGACAGTTTGCCTTAAACATCTAAAATTATGATGGCGCTTATAATAGGCCCCAATAAAGTCTATTACTCTACGGCGCGTTACGCTTTTATTACAATGGTTCTCGACACTCATTGTGTCTATGCTCATACCTAAATAGCTATGGTTATGTGCTACAGTGTAACTCATATTTTCTTTAACTCTAAATTAACTCCATGAATAAACATGATGTTCCTACTGAGCTGTTCACTGTCTAAGTTATGTCTTAGCTTTGCTTTGAATGCTCTAAGTTACATATATACACCCATATTTCTCAACTTCCCAAACAATCTAGACCTCAACTGCAGCCTGTTCGAAAATTATGAATATGAAAATCCACAAGATTCTGATTTTGATAAGAAAAATTATTCAGTCTAGTGGAGAATGTCTTTCGAATCTTTTGTGACATGCAAACTTTTGTGTGTGCCTCCAACTAAGTTTAATGGTTTCAGCATGAAGTACTTTCTGCAAAGTTTGTTGTTCGGCGAAGTGTAAAGAGTATCGTTGTGCAAACACGATATCAAATTTTCACAAAATAAAAATCGCAAAATTAGTTCTAAGAAAATGACCAAATAGCCAATTTTTAGTTATGTAGTCAAAAAAGTTATATATAAAATATATATTTGCACATGATGTTATTAATGATTCTGAACCTTATTCCGGTTCTTTTTTTTGTGAATTCTAAAAGATTATTTTTTGGCCTCAACTCCAAAAACATAGACAAAAAGCAATACCATTTTCATTCTTAATATTCTTAATGGGTATCAATTATTATTTATGAGTATAATTTTTTCTATTCAAACTTTTTTTATACCTTCTGAGGAATGTGATCAAAAAGAAAACCTTCGAATACTTAGAATAGCCACAATATTCCAATGATCTTTGATCACTAAAGTTTCAAAATTAATAAAATTCAACATGCAAAATAGAAATTAATTTATGAATACCCCAAAAGATCAACGACCACGATCACCGCACAAATATGAGTTGGCAGAATTAAACTCTCGACTAGCGGCAAAAGTGATCCGTCAAATAAATGTGGCGGAGGATGGTGCTGGAGAGACCAGAAAGTGTAAAAAATGCACATCAGTCGGTGTCATGACGGTGTCATGTCGGTGGCGGCTCATTTGCAACTCGTTATAAAGGGTACAATTGGTGGTCTAGCGTCTGAGTATACAGATAAATTATCGCATACAATATTACCACACACACACATTTATTAAGTCAGTGTTTTGAATATTCATTATTCATTTATTTGCAAATTCAACAAGACGCGACATTAGCTCGGTTCGCTTGAAGTCCATCCACACGATCGTTATCACAGCTGACATGATCAACATAACCAACTCATCATCATCATCATCATCATCATCATCATCATCATCATCATCATCATCACCATAGTGCCGGACATTAACTACGAACCTTTGAACAATTAAATATTTTTCTCTACTGTGTGTGTGCTCCAACAAGTACTCACATTGCGCGAAAAACCACGCAGAGTGTGAGCTGATCGTGTCATGCATACAATACAAACTTTTTCGATCGCGATCTTTGGAAGATTTCGTGCATACGCAAATTAAGCAAATTGTGAATATGAACCACCAACAACAAAAAAAAAAACGATCGCGTGTTCAAAGGAATTCTCAGTTTTATTGCAAACAATGACGGGTGGCTGTTATGGTGGTGACGTTGGTGGATTGCGGCAAATCGTCTGCTATGCAGTGTGTAAAAGACTACGCTACTTTGGAGGTTAAGTACGTTTTAAATTTTAACAAATTCAAAGAAAATTGCACATAATTATTACTCCTTCACATGAAAGCTAATAATGTGTGTTTTAAAGTGATGGAGAGTGGGAAGGGTGCGAGAAGTGGGAAGAGGTTATAGTAGTGACTTAAAGTTGAATATGCAGGGTCACTCACAACACCTGTTCGGAGATTCTCACAAACATTTTGTTAGTAGTCGGGGAGTTTGCGAACTTGAAGACCGCTCAAAAAAAGGCTCATGCCGATTAGAGCAAAGAAACGCTTAAGAAATCGGGGAGTTTGCAGAGGAACTCTTTATCAGAATTATCATAATAATTTCTGAAAATTGTCCGAACTTTTTTTTTCTTTACTCTTTCCAAATAAAGTAAATTTTTTCTTAAGTAGATCGAGGTAGTATTTGTGTCAAAAAGGGTTCATTGTTTCCTCAATTGTCTCGGTATCGTATAGCCATTGCAGACCGGTCAATAGACGTAATTTAATAGAACTAACTTTTATATGGAAAAGTGGTGAACAAAGGGGGGGAAAATAATTTCATATTCTAGAAAAGATTCTGGAAAAACAAAGCAACTTTCTTGTACGGTTTAATATTGGGGCACCTTTATGACGCGATGTCTGGATAAGGTATACCTATAAAGTTTATAAAACAAGGTATAAAAAAAAAATCATAGAGACAGAGCAGTTATCCCTTATTTTCTAGTTTTTATCCTTATGAACGAGAACCTCATGGAGTTGCAGATCCCACACGTGGTAGAGTGCTATTTAATATAACATAAGCATGGAGACATCGAAGATATTTGTCTATATACGTACAAAAATCAAACACTGTAAACTACTTTTCTGGTATAAAGAAAAGTCGTAGCATCTTCGAAATCGTATCACAGAAGAAAACTGACTTATGTCTTGCCCTACTTTGAATACAGCCAGTACTCTTTCACCAATATCAGCATTCAGATCAAACGAAGAAAAGTACAGAAACGTGTTACACTGGTTTCAACAGGTACATAAGTAGCAAAGCCCTCTTTCGACGAACAAATCCAAATTATTTTTATTCCTTGTTTGGGGAAAGGAAATTTGAGGAAATAACCTTCTGCAAAATGAACGGATAATTTCTGATGAAAATTGGGTTGTGCAAATTATTTACAATGGAAAAATATCATGGGACTTAATTGAATACTTTCAAAATTAGTAATTTATGTGACAATCTTTGAATAAAAAATCTTTAAAAATTGTTAAAATTAAATACGATATTAGTGAAATGGGGATACTTACATTTTAAATAAGACGAGGAATATATTTTTCTAAGTCCACGTTTTAAAATCAAGGACCTCTACTCATAGCAAAAATTAACACCTTAACAAAGCCATCACTGCTTTATAGTATTGAAAACAACTCACGAATTGAACTTGACTCTAAGAGTATTAAGACAGACCTGTTCCATCATAAGCACTTAAGAGTATGAAAATGGAAATATAGGCTCACAGGTATGAGGTAAAAAATTGGGATAACACGCCCAGTAACTCAAACGTCTGCGTATTATAAGTTTTTATAAATCGATATAAACTCTTCATGCTGGACACTTAAATAGTAACGGACTATAACAAGGTTTCTATCTATATTAAAACGAAACATCTTGGAGTGTAGGTTAAAAGACTACTTGAAAATATGTTGTATAAATCAATATAATGATTTATAATGAACCACGTTAAATGTTGGGAAATAAGCTTGGCACGACTTCATTTATAATTGTGGGTTAAATTTAATTCTCAAATAAAAGGAAAGTGCTGAAATGAGTGTTGGACTTCTAATATTACAAAAGTAGGAGTTTTTTTCTACAATACAATTGTTATGCCTACGAGCTATTTTAGAGTAAATTTTATATATCAAGTTTATTGAAATGATTCTACCCCAAATAAAATGGACACCCCCTCTCAGATAAAATGAGGTGGTATCTAATCAAAAGTTTACTTTGATATTATGGATATGATGAATGTAGAACAATAAGTATGGTATGTTAGATACTTATGTCTTTAGAGGTAGCGACAATGCATATTGTATGATGGATATGGTATGATGGGAAAAGTATGATTGATATGGTATTATCGGTATATTATAAAGAGTAAAGAGTATATTGGTATAATAGGTATGGTATGATGAGTTTGGTATGATGGACGTTAGGGCGTATCGAAAAATTTAGATCGTAATCTAAGAGGTCTCAAAATTTGGATTGGGTTGTCAAGACACCCAAAAAAAAAGTTAAGGAAAAAAAAGGATGTCTTCCTGTCCCGCAAGGACAAAGTTGTTTTTTGAGGAAAACAGTAAAAAATAACGACCTTAAAATGGTTTGACTTTTATAAAAAAAAAACTACGTTTGTCTTAAAGCAACAGTAAGTATAGGCTTAAACTAACAATACATTGGTAAATACAATGCTACTCACGATTTTCATCCACATCCCTTGCGGGACAGGAAGACATCCTTTTTTTCCTTAAAATTTTTTTGGGTGTTCTTGACAACCCCATGCAACTTTTGAGACCTTTTAGAATGTGAATTCGAAAAAAAATTGTAATTCGATACGCCCTGATGGGCATGATACGTACGTTATTACATATATTTCGGGAATAAATATAAAGGCCGCATTTTCTTCATTATTGTTTATCGAAATATTCTGCTTTGTAATTAATACATTTTTGCATGCGTTCGAACCATTTGTCAATATATTTATCTCATATCGTTTGAGATCAACGGCTTCTTTTGGTGTCAAATCGTTTTACACACAGTGCGAGAAGTCATTTAGTGCCAAATCAGGACTGTACGGCAGATAATGGATCATCTGATTTGATGTTTTAAGTGCTCAAAAACGCTTCAAGAATAATCCTTATATTCTTATATCTCGGAATATTTCTTATTTTTTAAGTGGTACCACAACAAGAATTGAAAAAAAATCTTTTTGTCTTTTTTCTCAAAATGAAAAAAAAAGAATTGGACCGTTATATTTATTCCAAAAAAAAATTTTAGTAACTTGTATTTCAATTTGGTGTATAATGGTGGAAATGATTAGATGGGTAGGAAATAATGGGTGACGAACGATGGGTACGTAGTAAGGACTATAATGTGATGGGTATTGTGTGACGAGTAGGGTATGACGGGTATGCTATGGCGGCTATTATTTGTATTTTACCCTTTTTGCTGTAGAAGAAAATTTTATTGCCTTAAAATTTAAAACTTGTGGGAATTTAGAGGAAGACGGAAGAATATATTTTCATTTGCTGCTACAATCTTTACTTACAACTATATTTAAAGGCCTGTCTTCCCCAATACTATGTACAATTAAATAAAGTTTTTTTTTCAACATATTGTGAATTATTTTTGTTTAATTATTTTTTATCAAATCTGAAATAAATATCATTATGTTTTATGGAAAAAATGAACTATAAAATATATGTATATGTGTTTCAAATAAATTTATGTTTTTTTTCAATTTGTTGAACCATCTCGAACTAAAAAAAATGTATAATCATTCTGTGAGACCTTCTTAACCTTTAAGATTTAAAAATCAAAAGATTAAATATCTTTTGAACTCAATTTTATTCGATTTGGAACGAGCTTTTTATAAGAACTTACCTTGTTTTAAAAGCAGTAAAAGCTTCTTTACGTTATATACCAAATAATAAAATCCTGAAATTTTTTGTTCTTATTTTAACTTTTTTTATTAATTTAATTATATGTACGTTGTTTAAAATTATTTTCAAATTCTTTTCACATTTTATTCAATAACGTTGACTTTACATTTAAATACAAGAGTAGGAAATAATTACATAACCTTAAATATTAAATAAATCTTTTATTATTATCACAGTATTTTTATGCAAATATTATCTAAAGTTGTTATTTTGTTCTTGTTAAATTTTTATAATTTACAAAGTACAACTACTGAGAAGAGATAAATATTTTTTTAAAAGAAGTAATACATAAAATTATCTGCCGAGATGAACATTTATTCTAAGTTGATTTTTGGTCACTGCTGGGTGGCTAAAAATGAAATTAAAAGAAATGCTTTATCTTTGTACAAATAAATAAATTGTAATACGTACAACTTTGTTTTGACAATTTGTAGTAATATCAACTGAGTGAAGTCAATATTAGTAGATTTTGTCATATTTTGCTCAAAAGTTTCTTTAGACATCTTTAATATAAATATTATGCTAGAAACCTTCTACATTAATAGTTAATTTGATATTTTTTTTTCTTTGTTACTTACAATATTTTATGTCTTAAGATACTTGGTTGCTTGTTTGTTTGTTTGTATGTATGTATTACAAAGGACGTTTGTTGAATTAACAATTACATTTTTCTTAACTCACAATAACTTACGAGTATGTTGAACTTATAACAAATTTTCATTAAGTAGTGGTAGTTTATGTTTTGACAATAGAGAGAAGGACATTTTGACAACAGTACGTTTACCACTTTGCATGTAGGTATTTTTATATAACCTAACAGTTAAAAGTGCTTATTTCATACATTTAAAAATTTTGTTTTTGCATTTTTATGTGATAATTTGTGTTTAATAAACCTGAAAAGAAAGTGAGAATAATAGAAAAATGTCAGTAACACTAGAAATTTAGAATAGGTAAAAGAGAGATGATATGTAAGGATCTGTTTCTTGTACAAAAATCTGACAAAGTAATATCGCAAAATATAAAAAGATTTCAACATAAAAGGATTATGATCATGTCACAAAAAGAGATCGTTAAAATATCAAAATTGTTATGATCATAATAGAATATTATATTTTCTTATTTATTTTATCAAATTCCTTCTCATCATATCACTTATCCTTCGAACAATTTCATATAGAATTTTGTAAGTATGCATGATCATGTCAAAATACAAGATCCTCTGAATATATTTTCGGATATTATGATCGTAATGACCATGTGATGTTTTCGGATATTATTTCCAAAATAAGTTTTCAAAGATCAACACCCGATTTTCTTGAAAATAAAGTATAAGGCATTCAATATTAAAACATTTACACCCTGATGAAATTATAAATCATTTCAGTGTATAAATAACATGTGATCAGTCGTTATATCACTGCATAAAATCTTTAAGTCAAAATGAGATTCATAAGATCGAATAATACGAGTAAAGTTGAAATAAGAGATATTTTCTAAAATTATAAATAACATTTGATCAGTAATGCGATCACTTTTGAAATGTTCTAATGAGATCATTGGATCCATGATACAGTTACAAGGTAGGCTCATATAGGAGAGCAGGGTGCACTAGTTGTCAAAATCGGCTGGTAATGTTTTGTTTTTCTAAGTGTTGTTTTTGCTTTTGTCGTTTGACGTTTGTAGCTCCCACAGCTTTGTTGTTGCAAAATTTCTTAATTGAGCAGCCATCTTAATATGAGCTTACCTTGTAATTGTATCATGATTGCATCGTTATGATATGTAACTTTCGAAAGACTTCACTTGCAAAGTCTATGATTAAATTAAATCTTTTTTCATTATGATCATGTCAAAGACCTCTTCACAAATTATAAATAATGATCGCCAGTAAAATTTTCTTTTGAATTAATTCTTAATATTTTAAACGATCGTTTAAGGTAACAAACAATAGGTTATACATAAAGATAAGAGAAGCCTGTCTTATCGGAGATTATAACGAACCATTTTATGGTAAAATTACAAAACAAAAGTATAAATAGGGGAATTTAATTTGAAACGATCGTGTCGTGAGATCTGGTAAAATTAAGATGTATTAAATTTTCTTCAGTAAAACTTTTGGGAAAGTTTTTTTTTAATTATGCTTAAAGTTTTAAGATTCTATTAATATTTTAACCTTTTGGTGTTTTACTAGTAAACCACACAATCAAAGGATATTTTCTTGAAGTTGAAATGATCATTAATCACTAATAATCTGACACTATCTCGTATCTTGAATGAAAGATTTTTAGAAGACTATTTCAAAATATGCCAATAATATGCGATCTTCAGATGAGATCACTTCCTGCCACTTTTTGATCAACTAAAGAGCTTATTCTAACTTTAAACATAAATTGTTCATTTAGCATCAAATGTTTTAAGAAGACCATAAAAAATATCTTATAAATCATTGATCTTCATCTAAGATCACTATCTAATTCCGATAATTTTAATCATATAAGTTTAAACTTAAAAATTGTTTATATTAACTCACCTGTACACATTGAAGAACATTGCCTGAAATTGAATCAGTGTATAACTTTGTGCCACTGCTTGATTGTCCCCTTAAGTGATCTTCATCAGCTCATTTGAAGACGCAGTTAAACAGTTTTTCCCCCATAAAGCTCAATGCATCATCATGTATGGCGACTCATCGCCATTAGCCCCAGTCGGACTGTCCAACGATGGATTGATGCGTTTCTCTTTCTGACGTCGATTACAGAACCAGACGCGTACCACTTCCTTTTCCATGCACAGACGATCTGCCAGTTGACTGATCTCTTCGCTGGTAGGTTTCTGATTAAGCATGAAAGACTTTTCGAGAGCGCCACGTATAGAGGTTTCAATGGAGGTGCGCTTTTTGCGACGACGGCCCATGATTTCTGGCGTTGTAACGGTGGTTTGCAGGGCGGCAGGATCAAAGACGCTGCGTAGTCAGGAAGAAAAAGAGAAGAGAAGGAAAACAAACATAAATATCACGGCTTTACAAAAACTAAAGAAACTACTATATCCTTAGATATGAAAGGTTTTTATTGATACCCCCCCCCCCCCCTCTCTATATCTCTTAAAGTTAAACATTTAATTATCAATCTTTTACTCACCCTCCTGTAGCCTGTATCGTACGATCGGCATCCTCCAGCCATTTCTGCAGCAACGGCTTCAATTTGCACATGTTTTTAAAGCTCAGATTCAGCGCCTCGAAGCGTGAGATGGTCGTCTGTGAGAAGTCGTTGCCATAGAGCTTGCCCATAGCTAGCCCCACATCGCCCTGCGTAAAGCCAAGCTTGATGCGACGCTGCTTGAAGGTTTTAGCAAATTGTTCGAGTTCCTCTAGATCGGTGGTCTCTTCGGGCGAAGGTTCGCCTGCTGAGCGCTGTGCCGCTGTAAGATTCTTGGGCATTTGCGGAGTCTGCGGGCCGCCAGTTGGTGTGTTGGGTGTCAATATACCGCTCACCTTGAGCCCTACGCCTGTACCACCAGCACCGGCACTATTTGGCGGCGTTACCTGACTGTTGTTGGCATTGTAGTGCGAGAGCGGCGTATTGTGGAATGGTAACGGTGAACTAGCTGGACTGTGCACTGGACTGCGGTGCGTGGGTGTTGAGGTCAGATGATGCTTCAGTTGTAACGATTGTTCTGCGTGATCCTCCAGCTGCTCCATGATAGGCTGTAGCTGCTGTTGCAGCTGATGATGATGTTGTTGCTGCAGCTGCATTTGTTCCACTTGTTGCTGATGCTGCTGCTGCATTTCCTGCTGTTTCTGCAATGCTTGCAGTTGTTGTGCTGCTTGCGTCAAGGCTTGAACGCGACTTTGTAGCAAAAATTGCGCAGCAGCTACCTGGGTGGTGATACTTGGGTCATCTTTGGGAATTCCCAAGTTTCCGCTGCGTATGATTTCTATATATGACTGAAATTGCTGCTGCAGAGCCACCTGCTGTTGCTGCAGCGCTTGCTGGAACTGGGAAAAGTCCTGCATGCTGCTCATGGCGCTGGAACCTAGCAATGGACTAGTCAGACCAAAGCCAGCAGTGGCAGCTAGCTGGGATTGCGGCGAAACCAGGCTAGGCATGGCAAGCTGAGTAGGCTCAGACTTAACACAACCAGTGCCACCAACAACCAGTGCTGGTGAGACAGCAGGTGGAACAGCTGCTGTAGTGGCTGTAGCTATTGGCGGTGGCGGTGTATATGTCACAATGCGTTGCGACTGTAAAGATGGCGAGGGCGATTGTGAACTATGTCGCGAGTTTTCGCTGGTTAGGTTGAGAGCGCCAGAGTTATCCTCATCCTCGTCTTTAACAAGTCGCTCCTCCCGATGATGTTGTTGATGATGATGGTGATGATGATGATGGTGAAGAGGATGTTGCAGTGAGTGCAAAAGCTTGCGCGGATGGTGTGAGTGAGTTGAATGTGGATGTGGCAGCAGTGCTGGACTTAAAGGGGAACGACAGCGATCGCTAGAGTTGCCAACGCTTGAGTTGTTGTCATCGCAGTCGGAAGCTTTGTGGAAGAGGGAAGAAACGAAAATTTTTCTTAGTTAAAAACAAAAAGGAGATAGAGAAATAGCTATTAATTAATATAAAGATACAAAAAAAGTTTTGAGACTATTAACCCGTTAAGACCCATGTCAAGAAATTTAAACTTTTTTCCTCGGAAAATCTCATATGTTAAGTTTATTTAAATGCATAGCACAAGTGACTTAAAAATGATAAGAGCAGCGCTGAAAACCTATTAACCCATTAAGGACCTTTAGGGCAAATATGGAACTCTCAAACAAAAATATTTTTTTTTTATTTTAATACTTTTAAAATTAAAAAAATGGTTGTGGGTATCTCTTTTGTTCTTTATAACAAAGCCATTTAAGAGAATTTTAGTCTTTTCTTGTAGTTGAGATAAAAACCATCCCATTGATATGATTGACAATTTGCCGTATTTTATTCGTTTGTATGGCGATTTTAATTCGTTTTAAAAAACAAATATTGGCGTTCCTCAACTCTTTGAATTGGGAATAGTCAAAATCATTAAGTCATCATAATATCATATCATAAAGAAACTAAAGATCATTAAGATACTCATTGCAAGGTGATTAGATTCATAGAGAATATGTATAAAAAGTATAAAGTTTTAAGAATTGAAAACCTTTAGGAACCCTTAATAGGATAATTTAGTGTCCGCCATATTAAACGTTCTACAATTCTGGTGTCAGAATCGTAATCAAGTATACGGAAAATCGATTTTGCACTTTGGTAGTCTAGTAGTAGCTCGTTTCACTACCACTCCAAAGGATCTGGGTTCGAATCCCTAGGAAAATTTACCCTACGAATCCTTACACTTTAACCGCTTCAAGAATTTGCCTACATTTACCATTTCAACCAAAATACACTACTCTAGAATTTCTTGATTATTATTGACAAAAATATGTGAAATGGTAGAATTCAACAATTCAAAATGAAATTCTTTACGAGACATCTATAAAAAAAAAATGCGTGAACTTCAAAAGCCTTTTAGCATCACATCCGTTTCCCAGTTGAGCCGCATCTAACAAAAAATCCTTCTATTTATCTTTGTTGAACTACTCTAAATGGTCATTTACGCTACTTTGTACCTTATAAACGCTCTACATTCTTATGCAAATTTGTTGAAAACTCAAAAGAGACCCTCAACTTTCCTCTTTTTTCGTTTCTCATTTTGCACTATTTCGCAACAACCTATGAATATATCCTTTTTTTTTCTGTTGATATTTTGTTGAAGGCTTTTAAAAACTCAAAGAACGAACGCCAACACCTTTTGCATAAATTTAACATAAGCAAACATTCCGAAGATGTATAAATTTTTGGTCAATTTCATAGTCCGTTGATTTTGTGTCGAATGCTGAATGCGATAAAGATGGTTGGAACGGGGCAGCGCGGGTTGCATGCGGCCACAAAGGTTTTCTTAAGTGACTTCAGAGCGAAGTTGGACGCTTATTATGCGAAAATGTGCACACTTTGGGAAAAATGTGCTGGGGTTGAACTTCAAATGGATTTTCCATGTTTTCTTTTCATTTCATGTTGGCAACACTTTTCCTACATTTTTTTTCCTCCTAGGTAGTGACTCTTTTTTTTTTGTTTGTCGATAGTCTCGTGTCTGTCCGAGTGGATTTCGTTTTGTATAAATTTGCAATTTGTTTGTGAGTTTTTGTTGTCATTTGCTGTTGTTGTTATTGTTGTTGTTGCAAAGCACCCAATTGATTTGTAATAATATTTAAACGCCGTCTTCAGTCATCTAAACATGCGATAAAAATGCTAAAATATTTTTGTGGAATTTTTGTCCTTTGATTAACTGGCAGTTTCTGTTTTTTTTTTGTGTGGGTAAATTTTAAAATGCAACCCTTGTCGCTGCCTACACTAAGTCACACTCCAACACACTCACACTGATCAGCATATTCAAATCATTTGCCGCAATTTGAATTTTCAATATAAATGCTCACACAAATATTGACTAAAAAGACTGGCAACCCTTTTGCTGACTGTGGCCTCAGACTCTGAGGCTCAGAGAGTCTAATGTGTGTGTGTGTTTGTTAGTTTGTGTATTTCTTGAACCTCATAAAAATATAAAATGTTCGAAATTTGCTATTCATATTATGGGTGGTTATTAAAATTTGAATGGTCAGCTGATGCCTGCCTAGTCCATGGTCCATGCTTCGCTTCATCCATTTAATATGATTTTTGCATACGTGCATGCGTTGAAGTCATGCCATTTGGATGATGGAGGAAGTTGTAACTCCTTCTTGCCATGGTTGTGTATTTGCCAGTTTGATGACTTATTCTGCATAAAGTCCGAATTATTTGTTTTTTTTTCATTTTGCCTTTTGCTGTTTATACGATTTCTCTGATCAGATGAAAATTTTTGTACGTGAAGTATTTGTTATTCAGATGATGTGCTCAAATATGCAACGGTGCGCGCCAGCCAGTGGCGGTGCAATATTTTCTTAGAGTTTGCAAATAGGTTTTGTTTTTTTGTTTTTATTAAACTCTTGAGTTGAAGTAACCTTAATATTATGAAGTTTATTTGATATTTAATTTTTAGGTTGGGCATTGAAATTGAAAGTTTTATATTTTCGAATAAGCTTGAGACTTTATAATTTTATACCTATTTTGTAAAAATAATTGCAAGGAATACATTTTTTTATGTTAAGTATTCAAATTGTAAAAGACGGAAGTCAAAAACTTAAAACCCTAAAATTCAACATGGCGGATAAAATCCAATCTACATATCGTTTTAAAAGATTTGTTTTCCAAAAACGATGAAAACTTCACGAATTTTCATTATTGCAAACAGAGAAATGTTAACAATCATTTTAAAAATTAAAAAAATATAAAAATTAAAAAAAATAAAAATTTTATTTTTATAGATTTGTATAAATTATACTTAAAAAAAATTGAATATATTTTTGATTTTTTTTTTTCTAATTTTTTTTCTTTTTTTGTAAATCGAAAAATATTTCCAAATATCTGAAAGATTCATGTAATGTGAATTATTTTTTGGTCTGTGAATTCGATGGTGTCCACAGAAATTTCTTGAAATTTTCATAGTCTTGGAACTAAAACCATTCTTCACGTCTTCACAATTCTTCACAAAACAACGTCTTTTTGTATTTTAGGAACTGAAATTTGGAATTTCCCACATATGCAATATAAACTTGAGGGTCTTCGAACGCGATATACCAAGTAAGTCTTTAAATCCTTACACAATTTTGATATAAAAAATAAAGACAGTTTTATTTTTCCCCAAAAACATCAATTGCTTCTTCTGGTCACATTTTTTCCAAAATCCGGTAACAGATTTAAAAAGTTCAGTTTTTTCTACGTCGTACATGATGGCTATTAACATTACCGTATATTATAAAATGAAGTTTATAATTGAGTTTAGGGAAAGTGATAAGTTAAAATAGGTACCAGTACAACGCGGATATTGGTCCAAAAATGGCGTTTTTCGGGATGGAAAAATTGAAGTATTTCGAAAAGCTTCGGATGAAATCCCGATGTTTTATTTTGTACGGAAAATATAAAGATGAAGATGCATAAATAATCAAAATAATACAATAACTAAGGCGAAACAAATAAGAAAGAAACAAAAAAATGTAGTGAAAAGCAAAGAGAAAGCAACAAACCAATTGTGCTGGGACTTATCTGAGGATCCTTTTTCATACATCCAAGTTTTCATCTTATATCAGCCAAAAAAAAAATACTTAGACTTAATGAATATCTGCAACAGAGGGGCAATACCAGAGCGATACCATGCAGAGTATTTTACCTACCAAGTTCAGAAGAAGTATCAGATGTGCTGATAGAGTCAGATGAGGAGGACATTCAACTGAATCGTTATCGATAACAACAATTACTATTATAAATTATAATAAGAACTTTATAAGCAACTGCATTTATAAAACTATGCATTTGATTACATTAAATGATAACTATCAATCATAAAATAACAAATTTTGTTAATCGCCTAATATATTCTTGTATTTTCTGAATCAAAATTATTAATAATTCAAGCAGATTTTTTAAATTAATTAGTTTAAACCGTAGTTTTCAATTCTGATTGTCCATTGAAATATTGGAGAGTAAATTTTTTCCAAATTTCTACATGATTGAATCATCTAAATCTTAAAGATTAACTTGAGAAAAGCAGATTGGCCCTTTTGTTGCAACGCCATCGATATGTTTCTACGGGTTTCCATCACGCTTAAAACATCCTACACATGTTTCACTTGATTGCATCTTCCTTCCCACTGATCTATTATCACATTTAGGATCCCACTTGTAATTCAAACTAAAAAAAAAAAAAAAAAAAAATTACAAAGATATTTTTAGACATTTCAAGTGAAGTATTTCATCTGTAATGGACTTTCTACGCTGAAGCCTGCACTTCTTTCTGTCGGTCTTGGGAGTCTTTAGTGATGAGCAAGAAAATAAGAGGTTTTTTAGTACTGAAATATATTACTGGGGCAAATGGTGTACTTGTATGCAAGCTCATTTTTGTATGACTCGAAAAAAGTACTCTTAACATGAAGAAAAAGGTTTCTTATATTTCTCATTTGCTTTTTGTTATGAATATTATATAGCCTGGATGTTTGGCGATTGGTGATCGCATGATACAATTATGTAAGGTTAGAGTGACAACCGGACGAATGTGTGAAATGAGTGACATTTTCTAACGAATGTCTGGCACCAATTGTCATTTGCCTGCATATTTTACTTTTTATTTTTTTCTACTTTTTTTTTCTTTAATTTATACTATTTTTGACATTTGGTGCCATAATATTGCACCAACTGTCAAAAATTTTATTTAAATATAATATATTGCACCAACTGTCAAAAACAGTATAAATTAGAGAACGAAAAAAGTAAAAAAGAAAATAAAATAAACAAGCAAATGGTATTTGATGGACACATCTCGTGAGAAATATTTAAATTAATTGTTTTTTAAGTTCAATATTTCTATATAAATTTTCTTTAAATGCGAAAGTTTTTTTTTCAAATAGTAAATTTATTTAAGATATTTAAAAAATTCGTACATTATATTAATATATTTTTTATTAATTCTGTTTAAATATTTTAATATTTTATTTAGTTAAAAAAGTATTTAAGTAACTTAAATATTTACGTAGTCGATTTATGCAAAAATGACTCGCTTTTTGGATAAATTAAAAAGTTTTTGGATAAATTTAATAGTTTTTTCTCTTAGTGTATATGAACAAGTGATAAAAAAGTTAATTGGACATAAAAGCAAATACATCTAATATCTTTAACATCTAAATATCCTTCAAACATTATGAAATATATATTATGGAATTAAAAAAAAAATAACATTGGTCTGTGGAGCCTATTGGTGGGATTAAGAGAAATTAAATTTTGAAAAAATGTATTATTTTTAGAGACTGGTATGAGCTGTGCCGTAATAGAACATCCATATAATATACGTGCACAATAAAAATTAGTATTTTAAGGTTTAGTTAGAACCATAACCTTCTTGATGTTGAAAGTCTCAATATGTGGTCAATATATGGGACTTTATTCGGGTAAATTTCTTGTATTTAAAGTTTACATTAGTCGCATACTATAGAGAAATTTTTAAAGACTCCAAAGAGGGCAGTTTTTCGGAGCTAACGTATTGATATCCAAGTAAATTGTTTTCTTTAAGCGCTGTATTGGTCTTAGTGTGTTATTTAAGTTCGGAAGCATGTTCCAAGTACTCTGAAAATGTAATTTTCCCTCTAAGCACCAAAATTAACCCAAAACTGTAACCACTTCCATTTTAAAATTAATAGGACAACCACATTTTTCAATACGCTTCCATTAAGATTTAACAAAAAAGGGGCAATACTAATTGCTTCGTACCAACAGGAGGCGCAAAGTCCAGAAGCGGCTTGCCCAGTAACAGGAAAGTTAATGCCTGTTGAGAGCTGTATCTAATTCTGATCTAAGACTTTTTCTAATACCATTTCAAACAATCGATTTTATTCGATTACATTTTGGACAGTTTCCCAAACTATTCTGACTAGTAAAGGGTGTTTTTTTTAGGGGTTTGTTTTTCGAATAGAGATAAAACTGGCATTTTGTGGTCAAATCTGGCAACTCTAATGTCATTTATGTTCAGTTTGGTTTGCCATTTCATCATGAACAGGTTGACAAAAGAACAACGCTTGCAAATCGTGCAAATTTATTTCGAAAATAATGGTTCAGTTCGCGAAGTTTATCGCAAGCTCCGTCCATTTTATGGTCGACATAATCGTCCATCAGAGCAATTAATTCGGTTAACCATGGGTCGTTTTCGCACTACGTTTACTCTATGTGATAATAGGCATCCGCAGAGACGTTGAACAGTGCGCACCGAAGAAACAATTGCCGCTGTAGAGCAAAATGTTGAAGAGGACACGAATGAATCGATTCGCCACCGTGCACAGCAATTGGAGCTTTGTCCATCAACTTTATGGAAGATTTTGCGCAAAGATCTTGGCTTGCGACCTTACAAGATCCAGCTTGTGCAAGAATTAAAGCCGCGAGACCATGCAATGCGTCGTGATTTTGGTGTATGGGCTGAAAATGAGATTGAATCTCGATGCTGATTTTCATCGCAAAATTTTGTTCAGTGATGAGGCTCATTTTTGGTTAATTGGCTACGTCAACAAGCAAAATTGCCGCATTTGGAGTGAAGAGAATCCACATGAGATCCTTGAGACGCCATTACATCCACAAAAACTGACTGTTTGGTGTGCTCTATGGGCTGGTGGAGTCATTGGGCCATACTTCTTCCGAAATAATGCTGGAGAGTCAGTTACCGTTAATGGAGACCGGTATAGAGCCATGATAACCGACTATTTTGTTCTCGAATTGGATGGCATGAATGTGGATGAGTTGTGGTTCCAACAAGACGGCGCTACATGCCACACAGCGCACGTCACAATCGATTCATTGAAGGAAACATTCGATGAGCGCATAATTTCGCGGAATGGACCTGTCAATTGGCCACCAAGATCGTGGGATTTGACACCATTGGATTATTTTCTTTGGGGATATGTGAAGTCGCTCGTCTACGCCAACAAACCAGAAACGTTAGGGGACTTGGAGGCCAACATTCGTGGCGTTATTGCCGACATACGGCCCCATATGCTCGAAAAAGTGGTTGAAAATTGGACCTGTAGAATTGGCTTTATTCGAGCCAGCCGCGGCGGCCACATGCCCAAAATCATATTTAAACATTAATGGCATAAAATTATCCTTCCAATAAAGCCAAATTGATGGACATTAAAACGATTTTCTTGTGTTTTATTTCAATTCGAAGTTCTATACCTCTAAAAAAAACACCCTATACAAGAAATTGATAAACATAAAAAAAATTTTAATTTTTTATCCTGCAACGCCACTGCATTCAATTTGGTTGGTGGTCAATACTATTGATTGAAGCCATATGGGTCACACAATTACACATACACACACACAGCATGGGTGAAAACAAGCAAATAGCATAAATTTTGCATAAAAGAAAAAATATGGAAATTTTTCCAATCCAGTGATAGTCGAAAAGCGATGATGCTGTAGAAAAAAATCTCGGCATGCCAATAGGATGGCAAAGCTGCAGAGAGCCAATTCAAAAATATATAAAGAAGAAGAAGATTCTTTGATATTTATGACTATGGCAAAGTGTGAATTGCAAATTTATGAGATTTTTGATGTCCTGAATACAGCAGATGAATAGTAATGAGCCTGAGTTAGGCAAAAGAAACGATTTTAACGACGTCAAAAACAGCGCAATAAAAAAAAGACTAAATGCCATTGAAATGACTAAATTAAAAGTTATGAAACTCCAAGAGGACACAATTTATACAAGATCTAAAAAAACGAAATCTATCAAAATTAAAAATGAAAAAAAAATTAATAAAGGACTATAAGAAACGATTCAAAAAAATAAAAACTGATCTGGATTGAAATCACGAGAATTTTTTTAATTACCATAAATAAAATTTTCTGTTGCGATAAACTCATATAATTAAACCTTTAACCTCACCCTTTCTCCTGAGATTTCAATTTCATGATCCTTTAATTAGTCTATAAATATTTTGTCAACAAGCCTCCGAAAGTAGTAAAAAGAAACCACTTAAGCCAGCCTCTTAACGCAAATAAACCTCTCCTTAAGAACCTCACAATGACACTGAAATGGCGCAACACATTAGAGCAAAAATAGAGGCACCCTCATTTTTCAATCACAAAACGCACCCTCTGATCATTTTTCACAATCTTCCGCAAAGTCAGTTAATAAGACATCAAAATCACCTTAAAGACTGCCAACACTTAAGAAAGGGTTTGACTTGGTGTTGTTTTTTTTTTTTTTTTTGGTACTACAAAGTTTTGACATATGTCTTTGTAACAAAGTAAGCAAAATAAAATTTTCGAGAAAAAAAAAACAAGAAAAATTAAGACAAACACACACCGAAGACCTCTATTTGTGGGGATACAATGAACGGTGATGGCAGCCTATAAAGTGTGAAACACGCGTGCTGCAGAGGAGCCTGTTTTTGGCTTAAGTTTTGATTGTTGTTGTTGGTGCTGCTGAAGGGTTGCCGCATTTAAAATAGGGTTGCTTAGGGTTAGTTGTCAATTTTAACATAGGTATCTACATAAGTGGAACTACAACTTCAAGAGTGTGTTTGTGTATGTGCGTATGGTGTGAGTGTATTTTGGCTTGCAATACAAACTATTGTACATTCATCAATGAAAACAACATGATTTACGAAATTGATTCATTTCGCTTGTTGTTGTTGTTGTTGTTGTTTTTGTTGTAGTGGCTGTCAGTGTGGCAGATGTTTTCGAAGGCTGCCTGATTCCGTTTTGCTTTTTATTTTGTCCAGGCCATACGTGTGGAGTTATAGAGACAAATAGTGAATTTATCACCAGTCACCAGGATGATGTCCAAAAGAATCAAGAACCAAACTGACTATGAAAGAAGTCAATTCAATATCGGGCAACAAGAAGAATAACCGAGCAAAGACAAGAAAACACCAGCTGATGCTAATGTTGTAAAAAGTAACTCAAAAAAATGGTGGCTCAATCAAACATTTTGAACAAGTCTTCAGTTTAAGGCTGACAATTTTTTAACGTTTAAAATAAGGAGAAAAAAAGTTAAAAAAAAAATACATTTTGAACAAGTATAGTTTGAAAGTATAGGACTCGTGGCGTCCGTGGCGTAGTTGGTTAAAGTGCGTGGCCGCTATGTCAACGAACTTTGGAAACCCAGGTTCGAACCCCAGCAGCGACAGAAAATTATTTGAATTAAAATAATTTTTCTGTACGGCCGCCACCTCTCTGTAGACAATGGCAAACCTCAGAGAGTAATCAAAATGCCATGTAAAGCTTCTTGAGAACAAGAACATTACGTTCATCGCCGTTCGGAGTCGGCGTTAAACATGTAGGTCCAGTTCTCGGTCAATTGTGTACAAACTTAATAACAGGCACAACACAATTGATCATAAAAATCTAGGTCAAGGGCTGAAATGGCCAGTTATTTATTTATTTATTTATTTTTTTTATTTATAGTTTGAAAGAAATTATTTTTTAAATACTTAAGGGGTCACATTGCTATCGAAATTTAAAAAATTCTCTTTTTTCAATAATACAACCTGATAAAATCATTTTTCTAAAGTAAATTTTGATTGGCACATAAAAAGTATCCTAGTTCATGAAGGCTTAAAAACTCACTTCATATTCCCTTTCTAATTTTTCACAATTTTTTTTTAAAATGTACACTGAGTATTTATGAGATAAATATTGAAAATAAAAATATATAATATATATTTGTATTTTTGACAGAAAAAAAAACTCATAAAAAATTTGTTGTTGGAGATTTCTCAAAATAACAAAAACTCTCCATATTGAGTTTCACCAAAAAAGGTGAATTTTACAAAAAATTGTAATGATTTTTTTTAAAATATTTAGTTACTCACTCAAAACTTCCGGATTTTTTCGAGTGATCCAGATAGCTCAAAAATGACTTGATCGCTCGTTTTCATTTTAGGAACAGGTCTTTTTTACACATTAACTTATAAATAGAGGAAGAAAACTTTGTTTTTCATTTTTGACTCTTGTCTCAAGATCTTAAGTCTCATATAAAATTTCAGAGAAAATAAGAAAAAAAAAAACTCAGAAACGCCGGATTATTATTTCCTTAACCAAATTGGTCTGCATATCGTCCACTGCTTTCTTATGATTTTTTTTTTTCAATAAAAATAAATATAATAAATTTGAAAAAAAAATCAAAAATCAATTCAAACTTACCATTTGACTGCAGTGGTGACGGTGACCTCGATAATCGACTGATATCTGCAAATAATCGAGAAAAAAATGCACAAAAATTAGTCATCAGCAGTAAAAATATTACAAATTTAACAACAACTACACCTAAAAAGACATTAAACTGCTCAGACACCACGTTGTTGCACTTTTACGTGCAATTATTCCCACGAAACTAATCCATATCCTTTTAACCGACATTCAAATTTAAGTTTCTGCCAACATTCGAAATTTACTACCAACACTTAAAGTTAGCCAAGTTAAGTGAATATCTTGGGTTTATATTTTATGCATTTTCCTACGAAACAAGGCGACACACGTGCTGCCATCCCCCACCTCCTCCTCTACCGACAATGCAGTCTGCATGTCCTTAGGTTATAACCTGCAAGTACTTTAACTGCATATGCATAAAACGTCTCTTTTTATGATAATTTTAAAATTTCCAATCAATACGTGAGACATGCAAGCAACACTGACCAGCCAGCTAGCAGCAGCATGAGTAGCAAAAATGAACACCGCTGCTGCTAGTGCTGTTGCAAGAACTCGTGTGTTAGACGAAAGTCTAACTCTGTGGCATATGCACAGTTAGAGGACATTGTATGGCAGCAATAATAATAATATTGGTTCAAATGAAATTCCACGAAAAAATGTTGACCACCTGGTCACACTTGAATGACTCGAACAATAACGAGTTTGAATTTTAGTGGAATTAAGCATTGAGTCTGCTTGGCAATGTTTCCATTTCTAAACTTATCACTTTTAGAGAGTTCTAAAGGGTGTTTTTTTTAGGGGTTTGTTTTTCGAATAGAGATAAAACTGGCATTTTGTGGTCAAATCTGGCAACTCTAATGTCATTTATGGTTTGGTTTGCCATTTCATCATGAACAGGTTGACAAAAGAACAACGCTTGCAAATCGTGCAAATTTATTTCGAAAATAATGGCTCAGTTCGCGAAGTTTACCGCAAGCTCCGTCCATTTTATGGTCGACATAATCGTCCATCAGAGCAATTAATTCGGTTAACCATGGGTCGTTTTTTGCACTACGTTTACTCTATGTGATAATACGCATCCGCAGAGACGTCGAACAGTGCGCACCGAAGAAACAATTGCCGCTGTAGAGCAAAATGTTGAAGAGGACCCGAATGAATCGATTCGCCACCGTGCACAGCAATTGGAGCTTTGTCCATCAACTTTATGGAAGATTTTGCGCAAAGATCTTGGCTTGCGACCTTACAAGATCCAGCTTGTGCAAGAATTAAAGCCGCGAGACCATGCAATGCGTCGTGATTTTGGTGTATGGGCCGAAAATGAGATTGATCTCGATGCTGATTTTCATCGCAAAATTTTGTTCAGTGATGAGGCTCATTTTTGGTTGAATGGCTACGTCAACAAGCAAAATTGCTGCATTTCGAGTGAAGAGAATCCACATGAGATCCTTGAGACGCCATTACATCCACAAAAACTGACTGTTTGGTGTGCTCTATGGGCTGGTGGAGTCATTGGGCCATACTTCTTCCGAAATAATGCTGGAGAGTCAGTTACCGTTAATGGAGACCGGTATACAGCCATGATAACCGACTATTTTGTTCCCGAATTGGATGGCATGAATGTGGATGAGTTGTGGTTCCAACAAGACGGCGCTACATGCCACACAGCGCACGTCACAATCGATTTATTGAAGGAAACATTCGATGAGCGCATAATTTCGCGGAATGGACCTGTCAATTGGCCACCAAGATTGTGTGATTTGACACCATTGGATTATTTTCTTTGGGGATATGTGAAGTCGCTCGTCTACGCCAACAAACCAGAAACGTTAGGGGACTTGGAGGCCAACATTCGTGGCGTTATTGCCGACATACGGCCCCATATGCTCGAAAAAGTGGTTGAAAATTGGACCTGTAGAATTGGCTTTATTCGAGCCAGCCGCGGCGGCCACATGCCCGAAATCATATTTAAACATTAATGGCATAAAATTATCCTTCCAATAAAGCCAAATTGATGGACATTAAAACGATTTTCTTGTGTTTTATTTCAATTCGAAGTTCTATACCTCTAAAAAAAACACACTTTACTTTATGTATCATGAATTTGAAAGTTTTATATAATATTTTATAAAAATTATTTTTATTTCGTGAATGAAATATGTATGTAAGGGGCTCGATACAAGATACAAGATACAAGATACAAGATACAAGATACAAGATACAAGATACAAGATACAAGATACAAGATACAAGATACAAGATACAAGATACAAGATACAAGATACAAGATACAAGATACAAGATACAAGATACAAGATACAAGATACAAGATACAAGATACAAGATACAAGACACAAGATACAAGATACAAGATACAAGATGCAAGATACAAGATACAAGACACAAGATACAAGATACAAGATACAAGATACAAGATACAAGATACAGGATACAAGATACAAGATACATGATACAAGATACAAGAAACAAGATACAAGATACAAGATACAAGATACAAGATACACGATACAAGAAACAAGATACAAGATACAAGATACAAGATACAAGATACAAGACACAAGATACAAGATACAAGATACAAGATGCAAGATACAAGATACAAGACACAAGATACAAGATACAAGATGCAAGATACAAGATACAAGACACAAGATACAAGATACAAGATACAAGATACAAGATACAGGATACAAGATACAAGATACATGATACAAGATACAAGAAACAAGATACAAGATACAAGATACAAGATACAAGATACACGATACAAGAAACAAGATACAAGATACAAGATACAAGATACAAGATACAAGATACAAGATACAAGACACAAGATACAAGATACAAGATACAAGATGCAAGATACAAGATACAAGATACAAGACACAAGATACAAGATACAAGATACAAGATACAAGATGCAAGATACAAGATACAAGACACAAGATACAAGATACAAGATACAAGATACAAGATACAAGATACAAGATACAAGATACAAGATACAAGATACAAGATACAAGATACAAGATACAAGATACAAGATACAAGATACAAGATACAAGATGCAAGATACAAGATACAAGACAAAAGATTGTATCGATACATTTATAAAACTAACCATTCATCCCGGAAACTCGACTAACTATACAATCAAGTCATAATGAATCTCCTGTTAAGCCGTTATAACCTCGAATTCTATTTAACCTTTATATATACATACATATGAATCCATTTTCGACCATGATAACATTTTTTAAATACCTTGAAATGTGATTTCCTTAAAATTAAATATTTAAGTAGATTAAATTAATTTTTTGCAAATTTAGCTGCATAATAAGATCCATGAAAAATCTAGATTGGCAACACTTGACATTAAAGCAAACAAAATACAAAAAAAAAAAAAGAAACTGCGATGATATAAAGATAATTTTGTATCTATCCGATGCGTGACTTTGAAGTAACACAGACATAGAAATAAACACGCACGGTACACACGAGTGACCCAGCAGACAGAGTGACCCTTTGGCGCGGCATTTGAAGCAGCCACTTCAATGAATGACTGACTGAATGAATGAATGAAGGAGCGTTCAAATGAATGCCTGAAGTAATGACCAATGACCAAAAACGTCGAGGATGCTTAATTTTTGTGCTCTTGCTCTGGTTGTTCTTGACTGTTGTTGTTTTTATTTTTAGTAGTTTTGTTTTGCTAACGAAATTCTACACGCACAAATTAACAGACAGCTTGAACATACAAATAAACATGCATATATAACCTAGCAAGCAGACATACATAATTAAATACATATAAGTAAATAGTCTTATGTACACATCTACACACACACACACACACACTCATACACAGAAATAAAATGTTGTGGAAAATATAAGTTGCAACGCTTTAACAAAAGCCAAAACGGAAGTAAAGCAGATAAAAGTGCCGTGCGTGACGATGCTGATGATTTGGTTGGAAAAAACAAAATCAACAAATACAACAAAAAGGTAAAGAAGAAAGATTTCTCCGCCACACTCAATGCAATCAGTGCTAAGTTTAGTAACAAGTAGTAGCTAAAATACTACTTTAATTTCTTGATTTCTTGAGCAGAGCGAAGCAAAAAGAAATCGATAAAATGCCCAGATTTGTTATAAAAATAAAACATTAATGAGCGCTCATGACGAAGAACTCAGACAAACAGTTAGATAGACAGACAAACAAACAAACGGCGAACGCGTGCTTAGTGGTCAGTCAGTGTCAGGGAACCCGTCCTTCTGTTATACGACAATCACAGTCACTATGAACTAGGAGGCTGTGAACTGCTGCACACCCGCTGACACAGGGTCCATTCAATTTAAGTAGAAATATTTTTTGGGGTCAAATTTTAAAATTCTACTCATTGGCCAATTGCTTTGCTTGAAGGGTGAGTTTTATTTCATTTTGCAATTCCCACATGTGGTTAAATTTTGCCACAGTTTTCACGAAATTTATGCCGAAATTAAAAACTATTCTCAATAATATCAAATTCACAGCGATAAAAGGTCAACATATCGACATGGCACGGGCTTCATTAGTGTTAATTTATAAAATTTATATAACCTCCAACGGTGTGGTTGGCCGATCGGCCAGCTTGGGTTGAGGCAAATGCAGCCATATGCGCAGTCATAACAAGGGTCACACAGACTCAACGACGAACTCTAGCACACTTTCTTGTTGCAAGAGGAGCGGGTGTAACTTGCGCTTGGCTCGTGCCATGGTCTTGTGTGTTTTCACTGCGTTGAGAAGGTTTTTCTAGTTTTTAATATATTTAAAAATAGACAACTTCTAATTTATGCGCCATTTTAACGCTTTCTTGTATTTCTTAATTGGTGAAACGGAGCATGGACAGCAGCACACAGCAGACATCACACAGCCAAAGTGACGAAGTTAAGTGTGTCGAGTAGAAATTTGAGTAGGCTACTCAAAATTTAATATTAGGTGTCTGTAAACATATGTTTGTTTTTTTTTTTTATTTGGTGTCTTATACTTATAGGAGGGTTAAGGCGGGTATTTAGGCGTTAAAATGCATTTGAAATGAATTATGACTTCATATTGTGGAGCATTGAAGTCAATTTGTTTGAAGTTTGAAAGTTGCTTTAAGAAAATTTATCTAACAAAATATAAGACTCATTAGTTAGTAAAATGTTGTCATTTCTTGTTAGTATGAATAAATACTAAATCTTAATTTCTTCTCACAGGGGTCTTTTTCAAAACCTAGTATTTGTGATAAACTAAAGAGTGATTTTTTAAGTGCCTGATAACTTTTTTTTTAAAAAAAACGCATAAAATTTGCAAAATCTCATCGGTTCTTTATTTGAAACGTTAGATTGGTCCATGACATTTACTTTTTGAAGATAATTTCATTTAAATGTTGACCGCGGCTGCGTCTTAGGTGGTCCATTCGGAAAGTCCAATTTTGGGCAACTTTTTCGAGCATTTCGGCCGGAATAGCCCGAATTTCTTCGGAAATGTTGTCTTCCAAAGCTGGAATAGTTGCTGGCTTATTTCTGTAGACTTTAGACTTGACGTAGCCCCACAAAAAATAGTCTAAAGGCGTCAAATCGCATGATCTTGGTGGCCAACTTACCGGTCCATTTCTTGAGATTAATTGTTCTCCGAAGTTTTCCCTCAAAATGGCCATAGAATCGCGAGATGTGTGGCATGTAGCGCCATCTTGTTGAAACCACATGTCAACCAAGTTCAGTTCTTCCATTTTTGGCAACAAAAAGTTTGTTAGCATCGAACGATAGCGATCACCATTCACCGTAACGTTGCGTCCAACAGCATCTTTGAAAAAATACGGTCCAATGATTCCACCAGCGTACAAACCACACCAAACAGTGCATTTTTCGGGATGCATGGCCAGTTCTTGAACGGCTTCTGGTTGCTCTTCACTCCAAATGTGGCAATTTTGCTTATTTACGTAGCCATTCAACCAGAAATGAGCCTCATCGCTGAACAAAATTTGTCGATAAAAAAGCGGATTTTCTGCCAACTTTTCTAGGGCCCATTCACTGAAAATTCGACGTTGTGGCAGATCGTAAGTCTATTCATGATGAAATGTCAAAGCATACTGCGCATCTTTCTCTTTGACACCATGTCTGAAATCCCACGTGATCTGTCAAATACTAATGCATGAAAATCATAACCTCAAAAAAATCACCCTTTAGTTAGGATTAAAAAGATTTTCTTCAGATTCTTGGTGTATGCTTTGAAATCACCAATTGCCAAATTAGTTAAATGTTTTACAGAGTTTCTAACAAAATTCAAAGGGTCTCTCTATTGAAGACTATCACGTAGTGCAGAGAATTGCACTCTTTGCTTTAAAAGCATACAGATGGAATTTTAGTAAAACAAATGGATTAAACAACAACTTTCTAAGTAGTTGTACAGAGTAACTCAACATCTAAAACTTCAACGTAAGCAGAATTAAGGGCATCATATTAGAAGACAATTCATTAAAGTACAAGCTCAGAGAAAGTGATAAATTCTTTTACCTCCATCAATAGCATCTATACCAGACAGTCAAGGCGCCTACTCTGTTTCATTATTCCAAAGAAAGCAACGCTTGACATACCTGCCAATGAATTAGGAGGCAGTTCTGGAGAAGTCACCGACAAACCCTCGACTGAGAAGCTTTCAGAAAAATGTTGTTCTATTTTGAGCAAATTTTTAAATTAATTAAAATTGATTTTAAGAGACAATTTTAATTTGAAAAGTAATTTAAGACATTGACGCTTCGAGTCGGTTAAAAAGTGTCTTTAGAACTTGGGAAAAAACGCTTGTGTAACAACCTTTGTTTAATATTAACACAAAGCTTTTTGACGGGGACAGGATTCGAAATAAATGGTAGTTTTACTAAATTTTTTTTGGATAACTAGGCATGATGGAGAAAAACATGACTCGGTACAAGTTTACTCGTTTTTTCATCTTCAAGAGAAAATTGAGGACGCTGATAAGGTAAAAAAAAAATGTTCGTACTACGTGAAAATGTATGATATTTGTACCCCCACGTTTAAAAAACGTAAATGGGGGTATATTAATTTTGTAACGCCCATAAGGAGGTGTGGTAGGTATAGAAAATTATATGTATTCTTGATCAGCATCACCACCCGAGTTGATTTAGCCATGTCCGTTTGTCTGTGATCACGACTACAGCCGTAGTTTTAAGGGAAGATATAGGTTCCAAATTTTAAAAAAAACATTTTTTTTCGGGAATTTTTTATCATAGAAAGAAGAAAGATATCGCTTTCAAGTTTTGCACATACATATGTATATTTATTAACATTTAAAAAATACAAAAAACTTTCTTCAGAATTTTTGAAGCGTTTTTTGACGTTATTTGATTTTTTTAAAAAAAATTCCAAAAAATTGACGGTGTGCAGGATATCACGGTGTAACCTATATGTCCCCTTAAAGCAAACATCACGAAATTCAATATTTAAGCTTTTATATATAAAATAAAAGTCAAGTTCGAAAATGAGCCAAATCGGATGAAAACCACACCTATCTCCCATACAAAGTGACTTTATCAAAACGGTAAAATCCCTTAGAATTCAACAAAAATTAAAACTTAAACTTGAAATTTTGATATGAGTTTTGATATTTAATATACACACTAAGTACGAAATTCAACCAAATCGGATAAAAACCACGCCTACCTCCCATAGAAAGTGAAGTCAAAAAAGAAAAGCGAATATATAAAAATCTAAAAATATAAAAATATAAAAATATAAAAATATAAAAATATAAAAATATATAAAAATATAAAAATATAAAAAAAATAGATATAAAAATATAAAAAAATATAAAAATATAAAAATATGAAAATATAAACATATAAAAAATATAAAAATATAAAAATATAAAAATATAAAAATATAAATATATAAAAATATAAAAATATAAAAATATAAAAATATAAAAAAATAGATATAAAAATATAAAAAAATATAAAAATATAAAAATATGAAAATATAAAAATATAAATAATATAAAAATATAAAAATATAAAAATATAAAAATATAAAAATATAAAAATATAAAAATATAAAAATATAAAAATATAAAAATATAAATATATAAAAATATAAAAATATAAAAATATAAAAATATAAAAATATAAAAATTTAAAAATATAAAAATATAAAAATATAAAAATATAAAAATTTAAATATATAACAATATAAAAATATAAAAAAATAAAAATATAAAAATATAAAAATATAAGAATATAAAAATATAAAAATATAAAAATATAAAAATATAAAAATATAAAAATATAAAAATATAAAAATATAAAAATATAAAAATATAAAAATATAAAAATATAAAAATATAAAAATATAAAAATATAAAAATATAAAAATATAATAATATAAAAATATAAAATAAAAATAAAAATAAAATTTTAATAAGGAATTGGAATAAACAAGAATTTGGATATGGATAAGAACAAAATTTAGAAAAAGAATGACAGCAGGGACTTGGACAAAGATAAAAATCAAGAATAACATAAGGACTAAAACAAAGTTTTGGGCACAGATTAGAGCATGAAATAAGACAAGGATAAGGACAAGAATTCAGACAAGGTTTGAGAAAAAGACTAGAACAAGGACTCAATACGCTATTGATTGAGAAGATTAAGAAAATATGTGGGACAAGAATACGGAAACGGATTCGAATAAGGAAAGGTTCAGTAATTTTAAAAATAAAAAAACAGCAGTTTTGACAAGGAAAAGAATGAAAACGAGTTTGGGAACAAAGAATACGTCAAAACGTACGAAGTAATATTAAATCGAACTACAGAGTCTTGAACTATAAACTTTACAGTATCCTCCGATCAATATTTAAAAACTTCTTTTTTATAAATTATTTTATTATATTTTTATTTTTTAGACTAAATTATAATAAATTTTTTTAAATATTTTTTCTTAGATGAGTTCAATATTTACTATCCTTTCTGAATAAGTGGCTAAGGGCAAAAATCAATAACAATTCAAATTTAACGGTTAAATTTAAACAGAAAAGTAAAAAGTTTCTTAGTAGTTTGATAACGTTTAGTCAAGAAGTTAATGATTCATCATATATTAAATATTGTTCATCAAATTATAAGCAAAGTCTTATAAAATTTACAATATTGCGCAAAAATATGTGTCATGTGACCATGTCTAGCTAATAGGAATATCATAAAATATATCCGGTACAAATTTCTTAAATTACCGCTTAGCTAATATGCGTCATACTATCACTTTATATAATTATTTCATTATAATTTCTGATAATCTTCAAATCAAAAGGCAATTTCATTACGATAACACTTTTCGACAAACACACACCAAATAAGTGACCGTTTTTTTAGTGGATAGAACGAAAATTTAAATAGCTGATAAAGAACTCTGGAACTACTAGAACTATTATTTAAAGCCAATGCTAAGCTATCGATGTAGTCGAAATTGTAAAACAATCAATAATATCGATGACAAACTTTAGAATCGGAATGTCAAAAAAAAAAAAAAAAACCCACCAAAATACTACAATTAACACAAATGTGCACCGTTTCATAATCAACAATATTTAGAATAACCTAATAACAAGCAACAAAAAGAATAAGTAAAAAAAAATAGCTCGTGTCAATTTTAACAATACAAAAAAAAAAAAAAAATACAAAACAATAAATGTTAAGAAAAACAAACCATTAGGAGCACATAAAACCATAAAAGTTTGATTTAGGATCTGCGATATCAACCACTTATCAATAATTCTGGTCAAAGTTATATGGGGAAAATAATAAGTAAATAACAAAAAATTTCAATGAAATTTTTAAATAATTATCAAGAATCTCAAAATGAAGTATTAAAATTTAAGCAAATGAGGTGAGAAGACTGAAAATATCAAGGTCGAGGTAATTACGTGGACTTGAACTTGATATAATAAGCTATTTATATTCCAGTTCTAGATTAAGAATTCGTAAAATTGAACGATTCAATAAGAAGAAAAATGTATTTTTTATTAAAGAAACTTTGTTATACTCTATAGGCTAATAAATCTGCAATAAAGATTGCAATCACCTTAAGAACTGGTGCTATACGTATACCTGTAGATAATGGCTCGAACTAATGTTTGCGATCGAACAATTGCATCAAAATTTTGAAAGTAAAAGCTAGACAGTAATGATCGGGGATAACAGACAAAAGTCAATGCAAAAACAATGCCTGACCTTGAGATCAAAAGATTTTTAAAGTTATAGAACTTTTTTAAACCTTGCTATTATGACAATGAAACAGTGTTGCGTAATATTTGAATGAAATTACAGAATGGTAAGGATAATGAAGAAAAAACCGCGCAAGAAAAATTATTAAAGCCAGATTTAAGAAAAAGTGAAGGACAGAAAAGAACTGAATGAAAAACTAGTCAATAATGTCATAGTGAGTCATATAAAAATCTTAAGCTACGTAATAATAATATAATTTTCCTACATTATAGGAAAAAACTTAAAAGAAAACGAATTAATTATAGGAATAATACAAAATAAGGGTATTTATATAAGAGTTGTTGTTATATTACATTTTTTATATAATAAAAAATAAAAAAATTGTTCTTGATATCAATATGTTGCCATCTGAGAATTAGCTGTTCCAGAATAAAATATCTAACGAATTTTATTTTTCAAATTTTATAATTACCAAAGAATGGAAATGCTCGCCCGCGAGTGTCTCTTTTAACGGCTCTTGGATCTTAACTTACCAGCTAATTTTGAAGTTACCGCTAGCAAACCGGTAACTTTTTCAAAGCGCTCCCACTCGAAAGCAGGAACTTATTGAAATGTTGGTTCCATATCGGCCGACACCGCTACGTGTGCACCATTAAAACCGATCTTTTTGGTATTCGTTATGGCGTTTTTACTAATTTTTTAAGGTTATCATATCGATCGACCCCTGTATATGTGTGCCCTTTTAAAACCGTTATTTTTGGCGTATCTTTGTTTTAGAGATATGGTGTTTTTTTCTGTTTATTAAGTTTAAATTATACATGCATAGAAATTTTTCGTTCACCGCAACTGAAAAATTAGCCAACTACACTTCGTTTGCGAGTTGTATTTGCTACAAACGAATATTCAGTTGTCAACTTAAGAATATATCTTACATTTATATAATTTTTTTTTACCAGTTTGCTGTAAAATGTTCATTGGTTATGCGCGATGCACTCGGTGTTCTCATTATGAACGTTTCCCGTTGCTTTCTTTTATGTTTTAAATATTATTTTATAATAATAAATAGTTTAATAAAGGCTTTAAAATTCCGATTTTTATAAAATATTTTTAAAAATTTTCTATATTTATATACAATTCTAACACCCGATTCTGAAAGGGCAAACTTGAAAATAGAATTTTATGATTTTAGTGGCTATAGCCACAGCAAATGAGTGGCGTAGATTTTTTGATAATATTATGATAGTATGATATGCCTCCTGTAACGGGGAATTTTTTTAGCGCAAGGGGGCCTAATTAAAAAAATTAGCAAGGAAAAATTTGAAAAAAAGTCCATACTGGAAGACGAAAACCGAACTACATGTCCAATTTAAGATATAAAGACTTATAGACGAATGTCCCATTGTTGAAAGTAGTTAACATTTCTATCTATCATTCTGGGTTAAACAATTAAGAATATTCTATGCACCACAAATAGCAAAGGTAAAAAAAGTATGTTGAAGAGAACATTCTTATATTTATATTTATTCATTTGCTTCTGTCAGAGTTTTCTACATATTCCTATTACTGCCTCTATAGCTCTTATAGACCATATTACCACTGTAGGGTTTTATATTAAATATCTACTACGTTCTTAATACTTAATAATTAACTGTTATATGGTGGTCAGTTCAGGCAAATTTATAATCATTTATGCTCAATTTGGTTTAACATTTTTTTATTGAATAGATTAACGCCACAACAATGCTAACAAATTGTGCAAATACACTCAGGAAAAAAATAGCTCGATTTACAGTGAAAACTGTTAAAATCCATCCAACGGGCGAGTTTCTTCAATTTATCAGTCTGAAATGTTAAATTAACAGTGAACTGATTAAGTGAAACAGTTATTTTATCAACATTACAGACTGTTCATTTGAAAAAATCGACTGTTGGATTTAACCGTTACGCAGTTAATTTTTTTTTTTTCTGAGTGTGTATTTCGAAAATCGTGGTTCAGTTCGAGAATGTTACCGTAGGTATGTTCATTTACGATCGATATAATCGTCCATATCAGGCCTCGTGTAGTCGAGTAGGTTCGATTCCCGGCAAGACCATGGTCCTTCGCTTTAAACCTTTCTAAATTTTCTATCCTCATTTCTAATAAACTGAAATTAAGAATTAATTAATATTTACGACTTGAAGTTGTAGTTGATGGTAGAGAAGTTTGTGGATGAGATTGCATTATAACTTGAATTGACTGAGGTAAAGGCATAACACTTGCCTCTGATTTCAATTCACATGTTTCTTTGGCTTTCCACCACGCTTTGGCTTTCTTTGGCTTTCTACACGTCTTTCACTTGATTGCCCTTTCCTGTCCTTAATCTATCACCCCATTTCGAACCAAGACAGACTTGACTAAATAGGTATTCCACCTGAAATCCTTGGTTCAAAAATAAAAAAAAAAATCTTCAGGATCTGGATCGTTTCTGGACTATCCGCATAGCATTAATCGTTTATGGCACCTCACAAAAAAAAAAAAACAAGAAAAAAGACTAAAGGGGTCAAATCGCATCATACGATTAGAAAATCTACCTGCTTTAAGACCTTTTTATACTTGATAGATATATGATTCGATTTAAATTTTATTTACTATATCGTACAATATGGCCTAAGATTTTGAATACAACGGATATACGAGTTATCAATTTTCTCCTTCGGAAAGTAAAGTGTGTATTTGCAGTACTCAATACACAAAAAAATAAAAATAAATAACTGGCCATTTCAGCCCTTGAAAGGACTTTGACCTAGCTTCTTATGATCAATTGTGTTGTGCGTGTTATTAAGTTTGTACACAATTGACCGAGAACCGGACCTACATGTTTAACGCCGACTCCGAACGGCGATGAACAGAATGTTCTTGTTCTCAAGAAGCTTTACATGGCATTTTGATTACTCTCTGAGGTTTGCCATTGTCTGCAGAGAGGTGGCGGCCGTACAGAAAAATTATTTTAATTCAAATAATTTTCTGTCGCTGCTGGGGTTCGAACCTGGGTCTCCAGGTTCGTTGGCATAGCGGCCACGCACTTTAACCACACTAAGGGAAATAACGCATATTAGCATTATCCACGCCTGAGTATAAATTTTATTTAAATATTTACGTGGATAAATCAAATGTTTTCCTTACAACTCGTTTTTTTCCCGTATTTGAATTTTATTTATACCACACCTACACACATATTCCATCCAAGCAAGCAGCAACAGCATCGCACACGTACACACATATTCCGACAAGCAGCAACAGCATCGCACTCTGTTCCTGCATTTTATTTCTTGCAGTTGCAACCTTAGTTCTTATAATTCTCATTTAGTTATTGTTGCAAGGGAAATATAGCCGCATGTTTGGCCAATTTACTTTGTAAGTGCGGTTGATGATCGCAAAATAAATAGGGTTTGAGTGACAACCGGACATTTTCTCAAAAATGTCTTGCACCGGTTGTCATTTGCCTGCATATTTTTGGTAGTTTATTTTTCAATTTTTGTTTCTCTAGTTTACTGTCAAAATAGTATAAATTAGAGAACAAAAAAAAAATAAAAAATAAATAAATAAATAAAAAAACATTCTGATACATTTGTTTTTAATTTCAATATTTTTATATAAATTTTCCTTAAAGGCGATAGTTTTATTTTCAAATAGTAAATATTGGAAAGATATTTAAATATATTCGTGCATAATTTTAATATATTTTTTATTAATTTTATTTTAAATATTTTAATATTTTATTTTATTAAAAAAGTATTTAAATAAATTTTAAATATTTACGTGGTCGATTTAAATAAATGCGTTATTGGTGCAAAAATGACTCGCTTTTTGGATAAATTAAAAAAGTTTTTGGATAAATTTAATATTTTTTTCCCTTAGTGCAACTACACCACGGACGCCACTCGAAATAAGTAGTCCTGGAAATATCTGTTGCAACAAAGCCCTAAGTTGCGCTGTTGTGTGGCTTGTAACCCCATTTTCTTGAAACCACATATCGACCAAACCCATATCTTTAACGTCAGGCAAAAAAATCGGTTAACTTATGGCCATAGAACTCAGAATTGACTGTAATGGTTGATCCTTGATCGTTTAAAAAAAACAAATACTGATCATTGACACCACCAGACCATAATGCACACCATACAGTCATACAGTCAGTTTTGCGGATGCAATGGCATCTTCAAAATCGATTGGGTATTTTGCTTATTCACACATCCACCTAGCGCGAAATGTGTCTCATCGCTGAAGAAAATTTTGCTTAGAAAAATCAGCATTTAACAAAACTCTACAATTTTACAATTTTATTGCGTCAAAATCGGCGCAAAACCTTCAACTATACAAAAAGCAATTTGGATAATATGAACATTTGACAAGGGCCAAATGTCAGAGCTGCACTTTCCCAAACCCGAAATGCATAACCCTTTGTATTGAAAAATATAGATTTTTTTCGGTGATTTATTGTTTGTATTTTTTTTCTTAAACTAACTTGATATGCAATATGTTAAGCATATAAAATGCATACTTAACATGCAATATTTTAAGCTAATAAATTAGAAACATTAAAAATAAGTTTTTCTATACAGATATGTAATTTCTTTTAACTGTTCTTTAACTTGACCCATTTTAACTTGACTTGACTCGAATCCAAACAGTTTCAAAGCGATACTATTCACATGTCAATATTTACTCTCTAAGGACTCAACAGAGGTTACGGTCGATCAGAAAAATAAATTTAAAGTGAAAAAAATTATCTTTTTAGGTGAGATTTGAAACAGGGGTCTTCCGGTTCGTGAAATTAGCAAAGAACGGACCACGAACGCGAACACGTTTAGCCACCGCCGCCACATAAAAGCCTTTTGAATAAAACTTGAATTAACAGCGACCAAGCACAAATAATTCAAACACTTAAAAGAAAAACCTCCTTTTTGAGTCAAACAAGGAACAGTCTTAATAAATCTTCCGTAATATTTAATAATCCAAATATTTTTAAACTAATATGTGAAAAAAACAATATTCTTTTATTTAAAGTATTTTGTTTCTAAATTTAATATTATAAATCAAATAAGGATTAAAAACAGCTTTGAATCTAATCCTAATCAAAATTATAATTTTTAACCCAAGGTTTTTTTGGGGGTTCTATACTTTCAAAAATAACTGTAAGTAACACTTTTTTAACGATCTCATATAATTTAAAGTTATATTAAAAATATTTTGTAAAATACATACATCTATTCTGCATTATATGCCCGTTGGTGGGTGCCTTTAGCAGATCGCGCTTCAAGGAGTTGTTGTTATCCTCAGGACTTGTGTGCCAACTTATCTCCGACATCACCATTTTTGTGCACTTATCAGTTGCCAAAGTTAACAAAAAATGTTCAAATGTTTCTCAATCAAATTTAATTGCACAGTTGAGTTCACACGTATTCGCACACTTGCTGCAATTAATTTAAACACACATGGAACAGGAACTTTTTATCAGCAAAAATGTAAATTTTACTTTTGCTTGGATTACGTAGAATGAATGTTCATTGGTTGTATTTTAATGTTATTTTTTTCTTTTGCGTTTGCTTTTGTTTATTTTGAGTATTGTTTATTTTGAATTTTTGCGTTCGATCACAAGGACCCAACCAGACGCGTTCGTGTTTCGTTAGAAACTAAAAAATCACAAAACAAATTCCGACAGGATAGCTTGTTGGTCGGTCATACGTTCGGTTGTTTGGTTGTATGGTCGAATGATAATGATTATGATGATGTGGTGGCTATGAATGGGAGAGCAGCGCAAGGATGTTACGACAATGACGACAACGACGGATATGCTAAGGTATCACATAAAATAACAGTTTATCCTCTTCTCTGCTTTGCTCACATCAGATATTTTTGCAAAAACAACAAACTGCCGCACATATCTCCGACAAAGTACACAGGCTCGAAGTAGTAGCTGAAGGTCCTGCGTGTAGCTGGCGCAAAGAGTAACTGCAGGACGTTTTGTGGATGCTAGGTTTTTCAATTGGAATTTGGTTGTTTGAATTGCTGTTGAAGGGGTACGAGTCACGATGCAGCGATGGATCTTGAACTGTTTTGCTTGTTGTCAACGTAGTTATTGTTGTATTTATTTAAACACACTAACAAAACAAAAAGAAAAACTCTAACACTACCGTCTTATGGGCGAATGTCGTGTTTAGTTGAACGTCAAAAAACCAACTGAATAACTCGTTAGCCAAACGAGAGCAATGAAGAGTAACGATAACGAACGAGCGTAGAAATTCACGAAATGTTATCAAAATTCAAATGCAAGACAGCAGCAGCAGCGGTTTTGTTTATTGTAGAGTGAAAAAACACATATGTTCCACATGTATTCCACATACGTTCCACTTTAGTTGGGCTTACGCCACTTGCTTAGCCAATAAACTCTGCCGGGGCTTAGTCAAATTAGAATGTGGAACATGCAGATTCCACACACTCATGCAACCAGTAGCAACAAAAATAATAATGCAAGCACACAAACTCACACACACACTGTTAGTGTCGCCAGTTCGTAGTGGTTGTTTTGCTGTTCGCAGCCACTGTGCGCATACGTAGGGGAAATTTTTGAATGAATTTAAATTTGTGGATTGTAAGATTTTTATACGCATACGTTTTATCGTAGCAACATTTTAAAATTTATACAACAGAGTCGATTTATAGTCAGTGTGTTTGTGTATGTGTGTTTGTTGGTGTGCAACTGCTTCACTAAGTAGGTGTGGCTTAAAATTTAAATTTTGTGATTTTATTTGTTGAGGCTGTGCGCGGCTCTGCGCGGTGATAAAAAATAAAAATAAAAAAATTTGTGTGTCGCAGCGAGTGCTCCTGCTGCTGCTGATGATGTTGAGTGGTGGGTAGTGGGGTTATTTGGGCGTTAAGCGCTATCATGGGTGGCATGTAGCAGTTAGTAAAAAGTAGAAATAAAATCAAATAAAATTTTTACGTTGGGCATCATAATTTTCGATGAGACTGTCATGTAGGTGGGCGCGCTCAGCTTGATGGGGGTTTAGGTGGGTGGCGGTATAGTCGTGTATGTGATGCTATACGGTTGGCTGGCTGAACTTTCTTGGCGTTGCTTTGTCTTCCCTCGTTGTTGTTGTTATTTTTTTTTTCTTTGATAGGAGCTCAAGTTTTTGATATGTTAAATTTTACAGTTCTTGGCGCTCTTGGCGAAACGTTATAGTATGCAAGGTGGTTGTTGCCGCTATTTCTTCCTTATTTTCTTTGGGATATCATTCTTATACTCTTTTTATGAATTTTTTATTTTTATGCTGTGGGATGCTATGGGGTTAGAAGTTGGTGCTATCGTTGTTGTTATTGTGGGCTCACAAGCAGCGTGTGCCACTTTGGCAGGGAGAATGTTTGTGTGAATACTTTTTAAATCTAACTTCAGTGGCGGTTATGATGATTTAGTCTTGTGAATGTTGTTAATTTATGATTTATTCAGATGTTAGATTGACATATTTTTATTGCATGCATTCTGAAGACTAAATAAGCAGTTTTGGAATTTAAAATTCACTTATGCCATTGTTGCATTTTGTCCCAAAAGAACAAAAGTTGTTTACTTCAAATAACTGTCACTTAAAAACTGCTACGTGAAACTGAAAATTCTCATAAATTTGCATTTTTGCGCTTTTCTAATTTTTTAATCATCAAAAAAAGAACAGAGTGAACCAAAACTACCTTTTTCGAATTCATTTATGAACCTTTCCGGGTAGAAACGTTAATTTCTGTCACTAATAAATAAACTCTTTATGTATCATTCGTCGGACTAAAATGCCTCTCTAAAATAAACTTTATTTTGTTTGGAAATGAGTTAAAAAAAGAACCATAGAAAAGTTATTTTTAGGCATGAAAACCGTAGAAAAGTTTTTTGGAAATGAACCCTTTTTGTATCAATCGCCGGACTGAATTGGCTTTCGAAAACCAATCTTTTTTTGTTCAGAAATGAGTTGAAAAATTAATTATAAAATTTATTATTGCATATTATTATTTATTATTACACATCGATAATTTGTTGTAGTGAAATGTATGTATGTATGCCAGTAGATATGAAAATGCCACAGGACTATTTAAGAATTTAAATATTAAATGCAACATTGCAAATCTCCACATTGATTTAATTAAGAAATGGTTCGCTTATGATAAATTGTTCCCACTGATATGATAACTCAGGTTTTTTTAACATGCGATTTTTTAACTCATTTAAGAATGCAAAAAAGAAACATTTATGATTCATTTCTGAGTTCATTTATGAACAAAAATGATTGATTGACGAGGAGTTTTACCTATTAAAATGTAAAAAATCATTCCTTTTCGACTCAAAATAAGTTTATTATGAATTTCGCAAAATAAGTACAGTTTTTATTTATGGGAAAAGTTTTCACGAATTTGATCTTCTCTTTAATTTGCCTACTTTTAAGCGACAAAATAAAAAATAAAAAATTTGAAAAAAATTCTTCCCTATATCGTTCGCAAAACTCTTACCTTACGCAAAACCTTTTCATAGAAGGAAAAAATGTATCTATTTCAAATTTTGCAAATATATTTATTAACATTTAAAGAACACAAACAACTATTTTTATGAGAATTTTTGAAGCGGTTTTTGACGTTATTTGATTTATTTAAAAAAATGCCAAAAATTGACGGTGCACATCTGAGGGAAAAAAACCAAATTAGTCCTTGTTTAAGTGGCTATAGACTGAACTAGGATAATTTTTTCGTCCGAAAAAAAAAACAAAATGGTGGTCATTTGAAAAAAAATTCGATTTTCGAGGTTACAAAATCGGCCACCATTTTGTTTTTTTTTCGGCGGAAAAAATTATCATTTAACTATCATAATTAAATTACCTATCTTAAATATGGTTTTTTTTTCTCAGATGTTCCAGACTGGTGCAGGATATCACACCGTCAATTTTTTGGCTTTTTAAAAAAAAAATCAAATAACATCAAAACCCGCTTCAAAAATTCTTAAAACATATTTTTTGTGCTCTATAAATGTTAACAATGTATATGTGTAAAATTTGAAAACTATATCTTTTTTAATTCTATGAAAAAAATGCATCAAAAAAAATTTTTTTTAAAATTTGTAACCTATATGCCCCCTTAAGGTTTAATGGTTCAGTGGGAATATATATAATATTAGCTTTTTCCCTGTGCGTGTTGCTGCACCCTGCAGCTATATGGGAACATAATAAGTGTATTCAAAGCTTTTCTTAGACCCTTAGTTTGACACCACTGTCATTTTTCACTGCCCGTTACAGTTTCCCAGTAGCAGGACATCACCAAATAGTAACTCCATTTTGAGTTTGTAAGTACTGTTACTTTTACTTCCAAAGCTATGCGATATTACAAATTTTAATTGTATAGGCGGATCCACACCTTCCTATAAAAGCCCAGCACAGTTTTATAGTAGATGGACATTATCCAGTTTTAGTACAGTTGCCGACAGTGAGCATACAAATTAAATGACCAAATTGTAGCCTCATATGACCAAAATCGGAAAATATAGCATTTTTATTGATTTGTGGGCAGGTAAAGGGGGTGTGGCAACCAATAATTAGTACAGTTGCCGACAGTGAGCATACAATCTAAATTACCAAATTTTAGTCTAATACCACCACATCTTTGATCATCACAATTGATCATAAGAAGCTAGGTCAAAGTCCTTTTAAGGGCTGAAATGGCCAGTTATTTAATTATTATTTTTTTTTTACCACCACATCTTTCCGAAATATAGAATTTTTATTAATTTGTGGGCGGTAAAAGGGGTGTGGAAACCTATATTTAGTACAGTTTCCGACAGCAAGCAAACAAAAGTAATTACTAAATTTTAGTAAAATACCACCAAAACCTTCTGATATATAGAATTTTTATTGATTTGTGGGCGGTTAAAGGGGGTGTGGCACAAAGACCGTTTGTAGATAAAAACCTTCGTATTGACGTCACCTTTCATGAGAAATTTCCAGAAACAAAATCGGTTTACGCATTACGGAGAACATTAATTTCATACACAATACAACTAATTTTTATATATATAGTAGATATATATACATATGTATATTAGACCGTACCTCAAAAAAAAGTTCGCCGTATACCAGCGAATATGATGTATTTTTTGCAAGACAATTACGAAAAAAAATTTTTTTTTTTGACCGAACGTAGGGGTCGCGCATTGACATATAACTTCATATCTCTGGTGTTTACAGTCGGATTTTAAAGTTTGGTATATCAATATTTTTGTATCAAAAATACCAATATAACTTCTATAGAGATTATTGACCTCAGGTGTACCGTTCTAGTACTTACCCTCCAGATCTCAGTTTCTACCATCACAATATACCACCCTAATATTAAAAAATAAAGCTCTTAAAATATCATTAATATTTTGCTCAAAAAGTGTATCGATATTTCCAGCAGAAGTATTTTTAAAAAATTTTTGATAATTTTTTGCCGAACGTAGGGCTCCCTTTTTTAATTTTCATCATATCATCGGTATTAAAAGTCTGATCATATTGAATAACATATACCAAACTTTAAAATCCGACTTATATGTCTATGCGCGACCCCTACGTTCGGTCAAAAAAAAAATTTTTTTTTCGTAATTGTCTTGAAAAAATACGTCGTATTCTCATTCAACTAATGTTGGGTAATATAGCATGGATATTTGGCAAATATGATTTGTGAGTGCTTTGGTGAGTGCGATGTATGAGGAATTCATGTAAGGTGGAGTGACAACTCGGTATTTTCTCAAGAATGTCACTCAACTCTACATGATTTCATCATGCGTCGCACTCACCACCGGACTCACAAATCATATTTTCACAAAAAGAAAATAAAATATACCACTAAATGGCGTTCGATATGGACGCAGCTCGTGGGAAATATTCAAATAAATTGTTTTTAAATTTCAATATTTTTATATAAATTTTCCTTAAATGCGAATCAGAAAATATTTTAAAATAAGGTAAGTTTAAGTCTTGTTTAATTTACAAACACAATGTAGTTAGCTATTTACTACTTTCAGATACAAGACAAAAAATAATCTTATATACTATCAAGCAAAACTTTATAATTTTCGAACAATTAATGACTTAGATCAAGCAAATTTTTCTCTTTATAAGAATAAAAAAAAAAAATCAAAACATTCTAATATTGATAATAATTTGCTCGATTTGAGAAATTTGTTTTTCAAATTTAGTTTTTTTTAGAGGAAGCAAATTCTTCTCATTTCCGGGAAAACAAATTTCTCAAATCGAGCAAATTATTCTAGTTTTAAGCAGTTCGTTTACTTGAATCAAACAAATTTTTCTCAATTCAATTAATATTGCCATGTTTATAATTCACAACATTTTTACATGAAAACATGTTTAAGATGGTGCGGATTGATCAACTATTGCATGGTTTGAAGGCGCAGGGTCTTATCTTTTACTTTACTTGAAAACTTGGTAAGCGTCAAATATATTAAATATATTCGAGTATTTTCTTTGATTGGTTATCCTACATCGTTTCTGAAGTATTTTCGTTATAATTAGAAAATTAAGTTTCTAATATCAAGGAAAACATTCTAGTATTAAGAAAATAGTTTACTTGAATCAAGCAAATTATTCTAGTTTTTAGTAAATTCTTTACTTGAATCAACCAAATTTTTCAAGGTAAGGTTGTTCTTAATTCAATGTAAATCAAAATCTCAAATCAAGCAAATTTTTCCAGTTTTCAGAAAATTGTTACTTGAATCTAGCAAATTTTTCTCACTTAAAGCAAATATTAATTAGTCTTGAATATAAAAAATAACAATATTCTTGAGTTTTAAGCAAATGTTTCTTGCACTCAGAAAGAAACACCTATCTTTTTGTGATAAAAAAATCTCTATTTATTATAATAACAATTTTCTCTTTTTCAAATAAAATTTCCTTCAATTAGAATACATTTTCACATATTCGAAGAAATATTTCTTCACTTGTCGGAAATGAAAATATATCAAGTCTCTCATAATGATAAGTATTTTTCTCGCACTAAAAAAATCCTCATTTATAGATAAAGATTTCTAGAAAATGAAAAGTCTATTGTAGATAAACAATTCACTATGCGGAATATTTCCTTCAATAAAAAAACAAATCTTTTTTCAAAAATAAAAGTCTTTTTCTATAAAAACTACCATATGGCCAAAATAATAAGTACATTACTTTATCATACACTTGCACTTAATTTATTAATTTTTATGTCAATATATCTATGAAAACATACCATTATTATAATTATTTCAATCTGGCAATGCTCTAGCCAACACAAATTTACCGTTTTTTCACTCAACAGTTGTGTGCGTTCAAATTTTATATTAAAGTGCGTTTTTCAGTTGGTCATAATAATAAGTTCAAAGTGATATTTTTTAAATTACTAAATAAATTTTATTCGTTTTGAAAAAGTTTGTTTATTTTTGTAATATTTAATTATAATCGCTTGTATTTGCGGCAATAAATTAAATTATTAAAATAAATAGATGGGCCGAAAGTCACATTGCACACCTGAAGAAAGGCGATTGATTTTAAAACTCAGGAACCAGAACACCACTCTCCGTTCTATTGCCGAATCCCTTGGTCGGTCTGTTTATTTTGTGCAGAAAGCGCTTAAAGTGAAAAACGCAAATGAAGCCCGCGGAAGACCAAAAAAAAAAAATTTCAAACACAACAGATATTCGAATTATCACTTTGGCTAAAAAGGATCCGTTTAAGTCTTCCAGAGTGATTTCTGTGGATATTGCTAATATAGTTTCTGCCCGAACTGTTCGACGCAGACTACAAGCTGCTAATTTGCATGGACGTATAGCCCGAAGAGTTCCATTACTTCGAAACAAAAATTTGAAGATGCGTTTGTCTTTTGCAAGAAACCATTTTAATTGGTGTAGACCGGAAGGAGAAAACAAGTGGCGTAACGTCTTTTGGAGTGACGAAACCAAGATTAATTTGTTTGGAAATGATTATGGACGAAATGTTCGTCGCCCAAAAGGCAAGGAGTTTTATGTCCGGTTCACAAAAAAACTGTTAAGCATGAGGGCGGCAACATTATGGTTTGGGGATGCTTTTCTTGGTGTGGTGTTGGACCTATACATCGAATCTCCGACACCATGGATATATTTCTTTATAAAGATATAATGGAGAACATAATGTTGCCATATGCTGAGGAAAATATGCCTCTTAAATGGATCTATCAACAAGATAACGATCCGAAACATACTTCAAAGTTGGTTAAAGATTGGTTTCAGAACAGCAATATTACGTTATTAAATTGGCCAAGTCAGTCACCAGATATAAATCCCATTGAAAATCTTTGGGGAGTGCTTAAGCAAAAATTAGCGAAAGAAACATTTTCAAATAAGGACCAATTATGGGAGTTTGTTAAAAAATCATGTTATGAGATACCAACTGATACTTGCCGTAAGCTTATATCAAGTATGCCAAGAAGAATCGACAAAATCATTCAACATAAAGGTGGATATACCGGCTACTGAGGTAGTAAATGAAACGCCAACAAGAAAACTGATTAAATATTCATATTAATGTTTTTTTTTATTATAGACCCGGGATGTACTTATTGTTTTGTCCAATCAATTTTTCGGATTTATTTTCTTTAAAGCTGCAATGGAGCTAATTTCATTTTTATTATAAATTTTTCTTCTTTAAGTTATCAAATAAGATGTAAATTTCTTAATATATTTAATTTTTGTTCCTTTTTATTTTATAAAAAATTAAATGGATCATCAAAGAAATAAAATGACCATGTACTTATTATTTTGGCCATATGTGATTTTTCTTATTTTCTCTTTGTCATGGAAGTTTTTTACCATTTTTAGGGAATTTTTGAAATCTAATTTAGAGAAAAGCATTTTCTGCAGCAAACTCTATACCATTTTGCTCATATTTTTTTGCCTTTTTTATCATATTCCGAGAGATTTTTTTCTGAGTGTGAATTAAACATTTTTTTCTTAATATCATGTATTTTCAATTTGTTCAATTCTAGCAAAATACTGCTTGAATTGAGAAATTAACGCTTGAGTGTATAACTAATATTTGCTTGATTCAAGCCTAGAATGCTCGATTTTTGTTTTCTCTTCGTGTGTATAGACTTTTATTGTTTATATATATATACTACTACTATTTTATAAGGAACTAGGATATTTTGAATAACCGCCTTTCATTTCTATCTGAAAATCATTATTCGTAATTTTTCGGTGCCACCAGAAATTTCTTCAAATATTAAATCAGTTAAGTCAGTTACTTTTTTAGTAGTTAGTAGGTAGTTTTTTCGGCGTAAAAGTGTCGAATAAAGATTAATAATGATAAGGTAATGATAAATAGAAAACTATTAATTTTTGATTTACAGCACTATTAAAATATTATTCTTTTTTATACAAGAAAATATTAGAGCATCCATCATACACTAAAATAAAGATAGTTATTAAGATTTTCACACTTGTTCTAAATACTTCGAAATACTCTTTTATATTCAGACTTTAACAATGTCTCTTGAAATATTGAACAATTATTGCTAGGACACAAGAATGGGGGAAACAATTTTTGTTTTTGCATAGTGTTACACTTGTTAAGATATAAAGTATGAGAAATAAAACAATTAAGAAAAACTTGTTTCATCTAATAAAGTTTTAAAATTTTTATATGTTTTTCACATAAATTTCCCTTTTTATTAAATTAACCCCTTTTTAAAGGGAAATTTACTCAGGGAAATTGAAGGGAAGTTTATTTTTATTAACCCCTAATCCTTATGTTATATGTCAGAAAAAGTGTTGACCAGTTTTACTTTGTTGCTTGATACGAATTGAAATCCGTGAAAATGTGGCGTAGTTGGTTAAAGTGCGTGGCCGCTATGTGAACGAACTTTGGAGACCCAGGTTCGAACCCCAGCAGCGACAGAAAATTATTTGAATTAAAATAATTTTTCTGTACGGCCGCCAACTCTCTGCAGACAATGGCAAACCTCAGAGAGTAATCAAAATGCCATATAAAGCTTCTTGAGAACGAGAACATTCCGTTCATCGCCATTCGGAGTCGGCGTTAAGCATGTAGGTCCGGTTCTCGGTCAATTGTGTACAAACTTAATAACACGCACAACACAATTGATCATAAGAAGCTAGGTCAAAGTCCTTTCAAGGGCTGAAATGGCCAGTTATTTATTTATTTTTTTACGAATTGAAATCTTGTCTTCTACGAAATCTCATCTAAATCACAGTGCTTACATTACTCCTTACGCACTGCTTACTGCAGCGGCTAAAAATCTCAATACTTACAGCCTAGATTTTTACTTTTTGCCTAGTTTTTCCTTGGTTTTTACGACGCTTCGCACAGTTTTAAGTAATTGACAAATTTACGATCGCCAAAAGGATGTGTTTCCTTATGTTGTTTTTTTTTATATATATATTTTGTGTGTTGAACTCTTGTTTACACGCACAGTAGGTGCGTAAAAAATAAAGTCAATTTCGGTAAATAAGCCATGTATTTTTACCCAACACAACTCCTTGCGAACGTGAGAATCTTAGCGAATGAGTTGAGTCGAGCTCAATGCTAACAACATCCGCGTTGTAGTTGTTGGCAAACAAATGTATAAACTGCTTAATTAACATGTAGAAAGCAAGAAGCTACCGAGTTACCTAGAGCCTTAAAAATGCCTCGATTTCATTTTAAAGTCAAATCGTTTTTATCGTTTCGGTCAAAAAATAATTTTCATGCGTCGAAATTTTTTACGATTTTCGTGGAAAATCTTAATTTTTTTACAACTGCAACGTAAACGCAATAAAAATGCGTTTCAAGCGCGAAATTTGAACAAAAGGATGCTCCGACAGTTACCGCCCTAGGTGGTTATCTGGGTATGTATTGTACAAGGGATCACGAATGAACAGAGCCGTGTTGAGTTATGAAGATAAAAAAGGAAATAATAATAAAAAAAAAAAAATTATGTAGGCGATGCTGATAAGTTCTTAAGTGAAGCAGGACAATTGCACACCGCTGAAGATTTGAGGACTTGTTTACCTGCAACTGTATCTAGTTTATGATGTTTATGAGTTTGTAACGATTTTTTATGACTGCTTTTTTAAGTTATTTTTTTGTTGAATTTCGTATTTTTTTTATTAAATTTTATATTTTCGGAAAATGTGGCAACAAAGAAATTGACTTTTCGGTCTAAATGTTTGTTTTTTGTTTCGAAAGACGTGTGTTGTGAATATTTTAGAATTTTTATTGAGTTTAAGCAGAATTGAGGTGCTTGTGGAAGTGTTTAATCCTGTTGCTAGTGTAATACGGGTAAAAATACTCTGTTTAACTTTTTTTTGAGTTTGGAAAGGCTGATTTTATTACTTGACTCGGTTGAATGATACTTCCAATAATTTGCATAGCCATTACATGGTTTTATAAATTGTTTTTTAGTTTGGGTTTTCCTCAAGGTTTAGGCTTTGTTAAAAAAAAAAAAACAAAAACATTCCCATAGATCTTTTTAATTTCATTATCCCTAAAATGCTGCAAAGATAACAAGCAACTTCATAATTTTTCATTCTCAATAGTAGCCGTTACTTCTGGTCCTTAACTTTGTATTCTTGGTACGCAAATGACCCGCTCTTAACATATGCCTTATATTTTTCATGCATTTTTTAGCGCGCAAATTCAATTTTTTTAACACAAAAACAACTATACAGCGCAGCAACGAAGAATTTCTACGCAATTTCGTCCTTGTTATGCATACTTCTTTTGAATATATCGACAGCTATATTGAATGTCCTGATATCATTTGATTTTCCTTTGTTACAGAAACATGATGAAGTGGTATTTTTTTTCTTACATTAAAAAAATAAATCAACAGAAAAACCGTTGATTTCACTTCTTTTTTGTTATTGTTTTGTTAAATTTTTATACGGTACTTTTTATGTGATTGCGTTCAAGCGACCCTCAAATTGTCGCAGCTTCGTTTACTTTTTTTCTTATATCTTTTTTCTGTTTTTTAGTGGATGCGCTCAAATTTTTTTCGGCCGTTTCCTCAGGTAAGCCACTCATGCATAGCTAAGACGAAGTATTTCTTGGCAAACTCAATGTTTCCCGTATGTAACCCAAGAAATGCAGCAAACTACCTATTTTTTATTGCGTCTTTTTCTAGCTGCGACATGGTCGCCCTTGAATTATCCATTTCTTTTACACGTTTTTTAATGCATTTTTTTCCTTGAATTTTTTTATGTTATTTATTTTCTTTTTGTACTGGAAAATTGCATGGAAATTATAGAAAATATATGGTTCGAGTAAAGCAAACCAAGTTTGATTTAGCATAGTTTCGCTCAACTATTGCTTTGGGGGTTGTTTTCACCTTACTAAACGGTTGTTTTTTCGGTTGGTTTTTTTTCCCTTTCACATGATAAAAGTAGTTTTTGTTTGCCAAAGAATTTTGATTTATTTTAAGCAGTTTCTTACAATTACGCCTTATTTGTTGTTGAACCTTTCGAAATTCTCACGATTTTTTCCAATGAATTAATATCTAAAATCAATACGTTTTTCCTTTTAGTGTTTTTTTTTTTTTTTTTAGAGTTTTACTAGAGGTTTATTGAGTTGGTTTTTATTGTCGATTAAGTAGATTTTTTTAAATAAAGAGTATTTGAAAGTTTCTTGGAGGAGATCAAGTATAAAAATGAAGTAGAGAGAAAAAAATTGTTTGGCGCAGTTAGGTTTTTGTTCTTAATTTTGGACTTGGTCTTGGTCTTGGTCTTGGTCTTGGTCTTGGTCTGGCTCTTGATCTTCGTCTTGGTCTTGGTCTTGGTCTTGGTCTTGGTCTTGGTCTTGGTCTTGGTTTTGGTCTTAGTCTTAGTCTTGGTCTTAGTCTTGGTCTTGGTCTTAGTCTTGCTCTTGGTCTTGGTCTTGGTCTTGTTCATGGTCTTGGTCTTGGTCTTGGTCTTGGTCTTGGTCTTGGTTTTGGTCTTGGTCTTAGTCTTGGTCTTGATCTTGGTCTTGGTCTTGGTCTTGGTCTTGGTCTTGGCCTTGGTCTTGGTCTTGGTCTTGGTCTTGGTCTTGGTCTTGGTCTTGGTCTTGGTCTTGGTCTTGGTCTTGGTCTTGGTCTTGGTCTTGGTCTTGGTCTTGATCTTGGTCTTGGTCTTGGTCTTGGTTTTGGTCTTGGTCTTGGTCTTGGTCTTGGTCTTGATCTTGGTCTTGGCCTTGGTCTTGGTCTTGGTCTTGGTCTTGATCTTGGTCTTGGTCTTGGTCTTGGTCTTGGTCTTGGTCTTGGCCTTGGTCTTGGTCTTGGTCTTGGTCTTGGTCTTGGTCTTGGTCTTGGTCTTGGTCTTGGCCTTGGTCTTGGTCTTGGTCTTGGTCTTGGTCTTGGTCTTGGTCTTGGCCTTGGTCTTGGTCTTGGTCTTGGTCTTGGTCTTGGTCTTGGTCTTGGTCTTGGTCTTGGTCTTGGTCTTGGTCTTGGTCTTGGTCTTGGTCTTGGTCTTGGTCTTGGTCTTGGTCTTGGCCTTGGTCTTGGTCTTGGTCTTGGTCTTGGTCTTGGTCTTGGTCTTGGTCTTGGTCTTGGTCTTGGTCTTGGTCTTGGTCTTGGTCTTGGTCTTGGTCTTGGTCTTGGTCTTGGTCTTGGTCTTGGTCTGGTCTTGGTCTTGGTCTGGTCTTGGTCTTGGTCTTGGTCTTGGTCTTGGTCTTGGTCTTGGTCTTGGTCTTGGTCTTGGTCTTGGTCTTGGTCTTGGTCTTGGTCTTGGTCTTGGTCTTGGTCTTGGTCTTGGTCTTGGTCTTGGTCTTGGTCTTGGTCTTGGTCTTGGTCTTGGTCTTGGTCTTGGCCTTGGTCTTGGTCTTGGTCTTGGTCTTGGTCTTGGTCTTGGTCTTGGTCTTGGTCTTGGTCTTGGCCTTGGTCTTGGTCTTGGTCTTGGTCTTGGTCTTGGTCTTGGTCTTGGTCTTGGTCTTGGTCTTGGTCTTGGTCTTGGTCTTGGTCTTGGTCTTGGTCTTGGTCTTGATCTTGGTCTTGGTCTTGGTCTTGATCTTGGTCTTGGTCTTGGTCTTGGTCTTGGTCTTGGTCTTGGTCTTGGTCTTGGTCTTGGTCTTGGTCTTGGTCTTGGTCTTGGTCTTGGTCTTGGCTTTTTGTTATAACCATTATGTATTTAGTATTTGTTACAGAAGGAATTCTTTCAGTGAATAATTTTTTAAAAATAAATTAATTCCGGCGTAAAAAATATTAAATTAATATTAAAAATAATATTTTATTATTCTTAATTTAAAAGCATGTGCTCAAGTGCTTTTTCTTCTTAGGAACAATCAAAGCCTATTTCTTCAGTATCTTCCCACATTAACTCGTTCCGTGTTTCCCCTAAAAGCACTTTAAAACTAAAAGTTTATTCCTCTTTCTCTACCTTCCAGATGCTGTATTCTTTTTTTCCCCATTGTTTATAACTAGAAATAAACCAATTATGTGGCGATTTCACCCTCAGAATATATACGCCGATCTCTTTAGAATCTCTCTGAAAATTTCCATAAAATCTTATTACAGAGCATTTTAGATGTTTATCAAGAAAACCCACCCAACAATAACTCCAACAGCTGCTCGCATTTTGTAACAAATTTGTTACAGGGTGGCTGCATCAACATTTTTGATGGCTTGGAAAGAAAACTTTTACTAATTGTTAAACAATAGAAACACTCACCACTTGGCTCTGGCTTCATGCGTCGTCTGCTGTTTCCTTCGACAATCGTCGCTTCGCTGCACATACCGCCCATTGCTTGCACAACCGCACCCACAGTGTCTCTTGCAGTAACGCGTGTTTCGGATTCACAAAATTCATTGCGTACTCTCAATCCAGGACTTCTGGATGTATCCGCAATTGTCGCATTGATATAGTCGCTTGATGTACGGCGTCTTTTTAAATTTTGCTCTAAAGCAGTGCAGTTTGGCAGGAGGTTGTTAATGGAGTTGTTGGTAGGACTAACGATGCGACTGCTGCAGCTGACAACGCGCATATCTGTGTCAACATGTCGCTGCAGTAGCTGTTCATTTGTATGCGCTGAAGATGTTGTGGTTATTGACAATGTGACATTTTCAGAGTAGGTGGACGTGTTTGCGGTCGCTGTCGCTGGCTCTATTGTTGATTCCTGATCATCTGACTCAAATTCTTGCTTGCAGTTCGTTGCAGCGTATATTTTTGCTTGATTGTTGTTGACATTGAATACTGCAAATACGCAAAATATATAAAAAATAAGTCAATCGATTTTTGTTTAGATTTTTCTCTCATCGTTAGCATCATCATCATCATCATCATCATCATCATCATATGATATAAAAATATGACAAACTCCATTTTAATTTTACTAGCAACAAACGCCATATTGTAAAATTTGACCCCCTTTCTGCGTGTTTTTTACGCATCATGCAAATTCGACCCAATCAGCAGCCTTCATAAAAAACATTCAAATCAAAGCCTGACGCCACACAATGTAAAGGGTTGAAATTTACATAAAAAATGAATTCCTTGACACGAATCACGGCGCTCCACTAGCAACTAACATACGTGTGTGTTTGTGTGAGTGTGTAAATGAAACCCCTTTTCGGAACGTTTCAAAGCAAGGGGTTGATTTACATAGCTTTGAATGGCACTTTATGTTAATGCGTCCCCGGAGGGTATTTTAAGTCGCACTGTTTTTTACTACTTAAGCGTCATCAAATCAAATTCAAGCATTGCTTTCATTCAAAATATAAAGGATATATAGCAACTACGAACACTGAACAGGCACGAAGCAAAATAAAAAAAACTCAAATGTAAATGATAAGCACAGCTCTGCAGCGTATCAGCACGTTAGCAAAGAGGCTCACGTCGTGAGACCATGTTGCTTGTAGTGAACTTAAGCAACACCTTCAGAGGACATTTGCGTAACGTGCGCTGGTATTTCTAACCTTTCTGTTTTAAACTGGCGTTTTTCATAAAGAGCCAATGATGCATGAAAAATAAACACTTTTCCAAGAATGCCTCAAACACACAGTAGGTTGCATTTCCCAATATAATGGATTGAAGTTTTAGACAGTATTAAGTATTAAGTATTAAGTATTAAGTATTAAGTATTAAGTATTAAGTATTAAGTATTAAGTATTAAGTATTAAGTATTAAGTATTAAGTATTAAGTATTAAGTATTAAGTATTAAGTATTAAGTATTAAGTATTAAGTATTAAGAATTAAGTATTAAGTATTAAGTATTAAGTATTAAGAATTAAGTATTAAGTATTAAGTATTAAGTATTAAGTATTAAGTATTAAGTATTAAGTATTAAGTATTAAGTATTAAGTATTAAGTATTAAGTATTAAGTATTAAGTATTAAGTATTAAGTATTAAGTATTAAGTATTAAGTATTAAGTATTTAGTATTAAGTATTAAGTATTAAGTATTAAGTATTAAGTATTTAGTATTAAGTATTAAGTATTAAGTATTAAGTATTAAGTATTAAGTACTAAGTATTAAGTATTAAGTATTAAGTATTAAGTATTTAGTATTAAGTATTAAGTATTATGTACTTAATATAAAGTATAAACTATTGCACTAACGGTTATGTAAATGAACTTTGCAACTTATCACTACTCCGCAGATGGATGGAAATATTTAAAACGCTCATCCATTTCTTTGTAAAAATTTATTAAAAATCTTGCGTGCGGGCAATGAGCGAAAAATGCACTTGTAAGACGCAACTTAAACAACAACAACAGCAACAGCATGTTAGCAACCTATAAGTTTCCATGCTGCTGCGTCCGACAAATAACACCAACAACTACAACAATACGCACAGCTACTAAAAGTATTGTTATTAAGCAAAAAAAAAACAATAGCAATAAAGTGAAAAGGCTACACTGCAGAATTTATCTGCATATCGCATGCAAATTGCTGAGCACATTCAACTTGCTAGCTTAGATACACTTTTGCATAGCTAACTTATGAAAGAAATAATGTTTAGATAGATTACAACAATTGCGAATAATTAAAAGCAAAACGTTGCTTTTTAATCAAAAACAAACAGAAGCGCAAGATTCTCCTCTACCCTCTTCACTGTGTTGCACTGTTTCACTACTCGTTGGAATTTTTGCATACGCGCTGCAGGCTTCCCTCCGGCCATTCATTCGGGCAAACAAATAAAGGCGCCTCCACACAATAGATTGAAAGCGCGTTAATTACACGCTTCAGCTTAATTTGCAAGCTCATGAACGAACATAAAAGAGGGCGACCGCATGACGTGCATTGTTAGTTTTCTGTTGTTGTGGTTGTTGTTGTTGTTGGGGCGCGCAGATCACTCAATGGAACTCGGACGGGTGCGCAATAATACCAAGATGTTGCGTCGCAATGCGTTCGTATGCAAACGCAGACGTAGATGAATGATCGCAGTGAAGAAAGTTCGCGTGCTTAGCTGCAATAATTCAGCAGGAGCTCAGAATGGAGGGGAGAATTTATGAAGTGAAGGCATAGTGGGTGAAGAAACATTATGAATGGAAATAAATGCAACTAAATGTGCGAAATTCAAATGAGGTTTAAAAAGTGCAAATTTAAAGTTGTATAATAACGATATAGTGAAAGGAGAGGGTGGTTTGGAGGGTGAAGGATGATCATTTTTAGCATACCAGAGTGAAGTGTGAAATATTATTTGGAGTTGTTCGGAATTGAAGACAGGTCAAAACAAAAGTTTTCATTTTTAGAGTGCAGGCCAAAATTACACTAAACAACAAAATCAAATTTTTTCCAAAACAACAAGATTCCGACAGTGGATTCTGGTAGAGGGTATAAAATAAAAATATACGGGTATCGGCGTTTTGAATGTTTACGTATGAGTCTTATTTTTGGAGGGATTTAAGTTTCTCCCTTTTTGAACATTCTAATAGTGAATCGTCATAGGAAATCATGTTATCCTTACATTTTTGGCATAGAATATGTTCTGAGGATTTTTGTAAAATACTTCGAGAAACATTTTAACCCCCTAACTTCTCAATTTATGGGTCTTTTTTGACCCTTACGTGATAAAGGGTAAAAAGGCCCATATAAAAAGGATGTAATGCATTAAAATGTTCCACAAAAAATTTTTCATGACATTATACTATAAGTCTCTAAATATACCGAAGCTGAAAATTCAACTTAAATGCCAGAAATCCCATTTGCATAAAAAGCATCGATATTTAACGTATACCTGTATAATATCCAGCCTGCATACCCGATAGAAGACTAACTACTTTTAAGTCACAACAGACTCGTCACTGGATCTCTTCATATTTTACGGCATCCAATATAAATTTTATAGAATAGAATATAGAACAAACATGCCCACGTAGTGGCCCGTATGGCTCGCTCGGCTTTTGATAAAAATTTTTTTTATACCCCCACGTTTAAAAAACGTAAATGGGGTTATATTAATTTTGTCACTCCGTTTGTAACGCCCATAAGGAGGCGTGGTAGGTATAGAAAAGTATATATATTATTGATCAGCATCACCACCCGAGTCAATTTAGCCATGTCTGTCTGTCTGTCCGTCTGTCGTCACGATTACAGCCGTAATTTTGAAGCTTTCATCACGAAATTCAATATTTAAGCTTTTATCTAAAAAATAAAGGTCAACTTCGAAAATGAGCCAAATCGGATGAAAATCACGCCTACCTCCGATACAAAGTGAATTTATCAAAACGGTAAAATCTCTTTGAATTCCACAAAAAATTATAAATGGACTTGAAATTTTGCATATGAGCTCCGATATTTAAAGTGCACTCTAAGTATGAAATTCAATCAAATCGGATAAAAACGCCTACCTCCCATACAAAGTGTCTTTTTTAAAAAGGTAAAATCTCTTTAAATTCCACAAAAAATAATATATGGACTTGAAATTTTGCACATTAACTTTTATATATAACATGCACTTTGTGTATAAAATTCAACCAAATCGAGTGAAAACCACACCCACCTCCCATACAAAGTGATTTTATAAAAAATGAAAGCGAATATTTTCTGTTAACTATGTATAACGAAAATGTTTTTACAAATAAACAATTTATTGACGGCTTAAGGCTTTGAATATACTTCGGTTCGGACGTGGGGGTATTTTAACTTCGGCCCAGTCGAAGATCATTTCTTACTAGTTCTATCTTAATTTTGTCCTTGCGATGGGCCATAATCAAATAATGCCTGCAAAAAACAACACAAACCGCACTCGTTCAGTGTTCAGCACATTTTCCAGCAAACTTTACAAAAACAAATGCATGCAAAGCCAACATAAAAAGCGCACACTCGATGATGTCGATGCTGATTGTCCCGTTACTTGTGTGTCGAGTAATTTTTCAGGCATGCATTGTTATTGAAATAAAAATCAAGTCTGGTCGCAGTGCATTGGCAGTGTACTTTTTTGCATGTGATTTTATTGCATTGTAATTGTTTTTTTGTTTTGTTTGATTTTTTGTCGAAAACAACGATGATATATATTGTGTGTTTGTTTTTAAGTTTTTAAAAGCATTGGCCCGCGCTTAAAATTTCTTGGGCCCCACTGATATAGAATAAAGAAAAATTATGCAATGATCACAAACCAAGTATTTAACAAATACTTAACATTTATACATAGCATAACACAATAACAAGTATATGGCACATATACATACAGTTTTGGTACAATAAAATAATGGACACCGGAGGAGAGGATTAATTTAAACTTTCGTTTTGATTTTGCTTTTCATAGTTTTTTGTTTGAACCTAATGGATCTTGTTATCAGCCAAAGTGCATCTGATAGGGTTCATTGCTATTTCTAAGTATGATGCCCCAAATAAGAAAAAATACTTTTTTCATAGAAATTAACCCACTAAAACCAAGTTTTATGCGACATTTTAGCATCAATTCTGAATAAGTACGAAAGTAGCCCTTAAACATATTTTAAATTTTGACTTATTTCTGGCATTTATGTTGAATTTTTAGCTTAGTGTATTCAGAAACTTTTAGTAGAATTTTAGGAATTTTGTGGAATATTTTAACCCGTTTTATCCTTGTTTTTTTGGGTCTTTTTTGCTCTTTATAACAAAAGGGTCAAAAAAGATCCATAAATTGAAGTTAGGAGGTTAAAATGTACCACAAAAATGTATTTCGAAGTATTTTAAGTAAGAATAACATGATTTCCAATGCCGATTCACTATAAAAATGTTCAGAAAGGGGGAAATTTAAATCCTCCCTAAAAAGACTCATACGTAAACTTTAAAAACGCCGATACACGTGTATTGTGTTTTTGTCCCCTCTATCAGAATCCGTTGTCAGAACCTTGTTATTTGTTTCATGTTGAACAGTGGAATTATTAATTTTTTATGATTTTAAATTTTTATATATATGTGTCTTTAAAATTCTTAGATTCCACCTATTTTTCCCAAAAAGAAACTATAATCTTCCTGTTATAACTAAAGTTACGTCGGCAGTTATAAGCTTCATAATTTCCATAGAACCTACATCAAACAAAAGAACATTTTTGGGCAACAAAAACAAAGAACATTTTTGGGCTGAAAGACCTTCATGGTTATAGCACAAATCTTTTCTAATGCACATTATAATCATAACGAATTACAAAGGTCCAACAAATACAAGATTTTAACAATGCACACTGCACAAAAGATTTTATAACTTTTTACCGTTTCACATAGATAAGGCTCCATTAAAATGCAGAACAAAGAATTATCGGAGACTTTACAGACTTGATGGACATGGAGTTATTGTCAAATTTTAAAAAATTACAACACAAAAAAAAATTCAACATTTTCAAAAATAAAAAGTTGACAACTGCTAAAAAGAACACAAAAGTTTGAACTGAAGGTGTTCTTAAGAGAAAGTCCAATCAAGCATTACCTCCCAAAGGTTCATGATTTTCTTGAACTCACCTTTCTAGAGGTAGAATCTGTGCGAAATCAAAGCAGCGCATAAATCAAAAAAGGAAAAAAAACTATAGCATTCAGTAAAGAAATTATATTAGGAAGAATGCATAATAAAAATCACAAAGTGTCCTGGAATATAAAAAAAACCTAGGACCAGGTGGAAATTAACGGAATACCGCAAGAAAATCGGTGAACAATAAGAGAGAATGAAAAAAAAAAGAAAATAAATTTCCTATTGCATGCGTGGGAATGGATTCTTGCGCAAATTGAGCAGGTCCTGTTTTCTTAGTTTTACTGGCTGTCATTCTGCAAGGATAATGCTTTGCAACTGTATGCATTAGAGTGAATGTGTGTGCGTTGCACTTATTTTGCTGCTATCAGAAGAAAAAAAAAGAAACCTTAAAAATAGGGCAGATCAGCTCTTGCTGTGCGGATATCTAGAAAAACAGCTACACAAGAAATCACCAAAACATTAAGAACTAGTAAGAGCAGAGCAGTAATTTTTATGTAGTAGTAAAAAAACTTATTTTATCGCATTTTTATATTCTAAGATGATTTCTTTTAATTCACAACAACACAATGCAAAGTGTAACGGATGATGATCTTTCATGATCATTGTGCTAAGTGTGCCTAGGCAAGGTTGAAGCCTGATGTTATGTATCTTAAAGGACATTTATATAAACGATACCTAAGTTGTGTTTGACTTTTTGCGTAGTTATTTTTTATTTTTTTTTCTTTTTGTGTTGACAACACAAAGTATTACACCCAATGAACTGCCATTAATCGTTGGCATTCAATTTGAGGATCCCTTGATAGACATTCACATGAAATAAGATTTTTCGAACTAGAGCTGTACAACAAAAACATCTTAATGGAGATTTTATATGAGCATTAAAAATACAAAATTAAAAAAATGTGGGAAATAAATTATTCAATGATATGTAAAGTAAAATCATGCAGCTACTTTTTAATTAATTTTTTTCATTTTACGTAGAAAGTGAGATACTGTCTACAAAATATTACTTCTAAAACTTTTGAAGATGTCTGTATAATGCCTGTGCCTCTCAAAATTGTTCACGCTCTTTCTTACTTACAGCATTCAAACCATAAAAAGATAGAAGCACTTTTATTTTATTTCCATTATATTTAATCTTTTCTAGTTTATTTTATGTAAAATAAACTTAAGTTTATAAATTAAGTTATCTAACAATATCTAGATATTTTAAAACTAAAAACTTTCATAGCTTGAACAATCTTATGAGTTTAAAATAAATTTAGTGTAGCCATCGTTGAAATCAATAACTGCCTTAATCCGTCTGGGCTAACTGTCAACTACACTAAGGGAAAAAAATATTAAATTTATCCAAAAACTTTTTTAATTTATCCAAAAAGCGAGTCATTTTTGTACCAATAACGCATTTTCTTAAATCGACTACGTAAATATTTAAAATTTACTTATATACTTTTTTAATTAAATAAAATATTAAAATATTTTAACAGAATTAATAAAAAATATATTAAAATTATGCACGAATATACATATTTAAATATTTTTCAAATATTTACTATTTGAAAATAAAACTATCGCATTTAAGGAAAATTTATATAAAAATATTGAAATTGAAAAACAATTCATTTGAATATTTCCCACGAGCTGCGTCCATATCAAACGCCATTTAGTGGTATATTTTATTTTCTTTTTGTGAAAATATGATTTGTGAGTCCGGTGGTGAGTGCGATGGGTAATATAGCATTCTTGAGAAAATACCGAGTTGTCACTCCACCTTACATGAATTCATCATACATCGCACTCACCACCGCACTCACAAATCATATTTGCCAAATATCCATGCTATATTACCCTTGCAACATTAATTAAATGAGAACTATAAGAAACCTGCAACTGCTGGTGCGAAGAAACTGCAGCAGCATCGCACAGGAACAGAGTGCGATGCTGCTGCTGCTTGACGGATGCTTGGCGGCTGCTTGGCAGCTGTATGGAATATGTGTGTCAGTGTGTGGCATAAATACAATTTAAATACGGAAAAAAACGAGTTGTTAGTAAAATATTTGATTTATCCACGTAAATATTTAAATGAAATATATACTCAGGCATGGACAATGTTAATATGCGTTATTCCCCTTAGTGTAGAGTTTTGCATATTTCACTGATCTTTTAAAAATCCCCCACAGGTGCTCGATTGGGTTTAGATATATGGAGATTGGGGTGGCCAGGATAGTACATCAATTTGGTTGTCTGAAAACTACTTTTGAGTTATCTTCGCAGTATGCTTCGGATCATTGTCTTGCTGGAAGATATTGTCCGAAGCTTCGGAATCAAACATTTATATGGAAGATATGAGCTGACTATTCAAAACCTCATTTTACCCCTTATCCTAGAAATTTTTCCGACGCCACTTGTCATCATGCAACCCCAACCATGATTGTGTTGCCAACAAACTTTAATGTTGGCTTAACGTGATGGGGCTGTATTTTTTCACCCTTCGTTTTCCTCACACATTCTCTGCCATCAGAACTCAAACGATTATTTTTGGCCTCAGCTGTTCAATTTCCGTATTTTTTTTTCAAAATTTAGCCTGAGGTTTTGGTGCCTCTTATTGAGGCTTTTTAATTTTTGCGCGACCTCTTTACCCTGAAACTTTCATATTTCCATGGTCGTTTAAAAATCTTTTAATTTGAATTGCATTTTCAAATTTCAGAACGCGTTAATCTCGTACAATCTTCCGTTCAAGGGTTTCGCAAAGGAGCTTTTTTCGTCCCGATTTGTATTTAGTTGGTATATTTTTCAATGTTTTGCGAAATTTGCTGATGACACGAAACTTTCAAACTCATTGAAAGTTGACGATAGGTCATACCATTTTGTAAACAATCCTCAATTTGTTTAATTAGAAGTGCATCTAAATCAGCGCAGGGCACCCTATAGCTCACTGAGCTCTTAGTGAGCGTAACTTTTTACATGTACACAAAGCTCACAACAGAAGAGAATATAATTCAGTCATTCGCAGGCGGTGATGCTGTGATAGTCTGTGTCGCTTTGTGCTGCATATTTTATGTACACTCTTAAAACAACCAATTTATTGATTTGTGGAATCATAAAAGTCATGCATATATTTGTTTATTTTATAGAATTTCATTTTATTCGCATATATTAAGGTTTCATATAGTTCATACATTCATATTATCTATTAGGATTCTTTTTATGGTTTATTTATATTCTTGTATTAATTTTTTAATAATTCATTTTTTGATTACTTGTTTACTTTCTTATTATTTACTTATTTTTTATTATTAATTTTTATTATTAATATATATTAAAATTTTATAATATTTAAATAATTATTCGTATATCTTAAGGTTTCATATAATTCATCAATATCACCTATTTAGATTCTTTGTATTATTCATTAATATTACTTGTATTAATTAATTTCATAGAAGAAATATTGAAAAATACCAATGACTTAAAATAAAAACATGAAGTAAAAAATAAAAACTTACAAATCTAAATAATCGTGACAGCTATTTCGCTCAGTGTTCGCGATTCGAGAGCGCACCAATACTAACAATACGAAATAAATTGTGATGTGTTAGAATGACCAGCCTTGATCTAAATGTTAATTGAAGAATAAGAATAAAATAGAGATAGTAAAAAATTAACTTAAATGACTTTCAAATTGCATTTAAAAATGTAAGCACAAAAAAAATATTTTTTTAAATGAACACGCGTGTTATGCAGAGGTGAAGTCACTAAATTGTTCAAGCAACAAGTCTGGATTATGAAGTAAATAAATACCTGAAATCACGTTTAACAACAAATACCTTTCTGAAAGTATCAAAATTTATTTTAAACCTTACAATAAAAAACAATTTTTTTATTTAAAGCTCTCTGATAAATTTGCCTGATCACTTGCTCAAAAGCGTGAACAATTTTGAGAGTCACTGTATGTTTTCTGTTAGTTAATATGGTTTAGTATAATATGGTCAAATAAAATTCTGTGTTAAGTCGAGCATATTAGCTTATCTCTCATAAATATTGTTATTGGTGTATTAAATGCTGAAATTTTGAGATACTATGTAATTGCAGTAAAAAAATTAAAATTTGAATAAAATGGAAAAGAATTCAAAAGTCTGAGAAATTTTTGAAAATCTACTTTCTCAAGGTATAGCACTGTTATATCCCCCTCATTTTGTATCATGAAAAACCATACCAATCATGTATTGCAGGTCGTTTCTTTATTATCATTCTTGTGATTTTAAAGTATGGGGTTAGTTTCAGTATTGAAACTTTTTCTTAAACTCGTATAGGATAGTGCATATAACATCACCACCCAGCCAGCATTTTGTATCGTGAAAAAGCAGGAAGCGAATCTTCTTCAAGAACAATATTTTGCCGGCGAGCTCGCTATCTTATCGCTTTATGCTCTCTCGTGGGAGAAAAAAGTCCATCGTGGCGAATTCTTCTAGAAGAGCAGAGAAATAAGTATTCTTACTTGGGAGCAGAAAATGGGTCTTGCTGTTTTTTCTTACTTCTGACTTCTTCTTTTCATCACCTAGAAGAGATATAAGCGAATCACAAACGCCAAGTATCAAAAAGCAAAACAAAACAATGCTAAAAGTTGTTATAAAATAAACAGTTACTTTTTGAAAATGCATCAATGATAATGCTTTTCCTTCGCCTATACGAAAAAGGGCGTGTTTGGTGGTGTTTGTGGTGTTTTGATTTTGAAAAAAAAAAAATATATCCCTCAGAAGAAACGATAGCGAATCGCTTTCTTTTCGCGCAAAAGGAATCTCGCCTAAATATCTTCCAAAAGTATCGCTTTCTCTTCGCCTCAGCGAAACGCGAACAATTTATCTTCCAAATGTTGGCTGGGCACGTTCCTGTTAATAAAATCTCTAAATGACAACTTTTTGCAAAAATTTTATTCAACTGCCATCAACTTCCTTTCCTTCAGTTACTTTCCATTTCTATTTCTTTAAACACTCAAAATTTGCATCTGTTTGCATCTTTTTTTTCCATTTCAAACTCAAATACTTTCGAAATAAATGTCAAAAATCTCAAATTTCAACACTTTCACATTCTGGTTTACAGCAAATTGAACAAATTAAATTTTAATGCAAACAAAACGACGATAATAGCAATCGAGCGACAACATCTGCGCTCATCAGCACAACCCGCACAATCCTTTTCATAGAGCTGCGCATGCGTGGCGCGCACACAAATCAAAGAAACAAGGAAAGTTGTTTAGAGGGCAAGGAAATAAGAATTTGGCATCCACGCGCCAAAAGCAGGCGCTGTTATTTATATATTTTTAATTATGTACTAACGTATTTTTTTTTCATTATGAGTTAAGCGTTTCCGTATTTCTAACTGTACAATATGTCTGTGGCTGTGTGCATCCTTTCGCTAAAAATTTTAAACGGTAAATAATATTGACGTTCCAGCACATTATTCAATGAGCCGTTTTCCCTTTCGCTTTGGCATGTAAACTCATACATGGGCGCTGCAAAAGGATTCGTTTCAAAGCTGTTGTTCTTGTTGTCATTGTCCTTGTTTTCAATTTCATTCATTCATTCATTCAGCCAGCCAGCCAGCAGTCAGCCTCGATGCTGTAACCCTTGAGCAGCGCGTGTTGCAGTCGCGTCATATTGAATTTCACGAAAAAAAAAACGCATGCGCAACGCACGCACCCAAGGGATATGCATATGTGTAGCATCGTTCGTCCATTCGTCTTTCTGACTGTCGATTTATCTACTGTGCTTATATCCTGTTTAGAAGCGCGCTAAAAAGTGAATCTCTTTTATTTCGATTTTAGAATTGATTTTTTTTTTCTCCAAATTTCAGCAGAGAAAGGTGCGCGCACGCGTTTTGAACATGCAACACTTTCGTTTGTGTTCAGCTTCCGCATCCTTTCGTTGCTGGTTGCGCAACGTGAGCCACACAAACAAAGGTGCTCCTCGCCTAGACGTTTGACAACGAAGCATACGTTCGTCATCAGCAGCAACGGGGAAGAGTTGTTTTTTTTGTCACTCTTTGATATCATCAACATGGCAGTTTTTTGTATTTAATTTTTTTTCCTTGCAGTTTAATTGTCCTGCTCGTGTGCGTATCCTGTGGAACACACGATTTATATAACAGACTTTACTCTTTTTTCATTGGTAGCGCGTCAGAACTCATGCAAAATAGGGTTGATGATTGAAGAAAACAAAAAAATGAAATTTTGAATTTGTTTCTTTCTCCCCTTTTCCTCACTTAAAAGGATAGCTTCACACCCTTCCGCATTGTATGAGTTTGTAACTGATTTTTTTTAACGCATATTGCAAGCTGCAGCTGCTCTTCCCAAAATTGCTGTAATTTTTGTGCAAAAAACTCTATTTTAACTCAAAATATTTTCAATTAAAGTTTCGAAAAAAAAGTAACATTGTTTTGTAGTGTTTTGAAAGGATTTGCAGTTAACTGGGAAAATAAGATTTATATTTGGCAGCAGTGACCTGTAGTGACCTACTTTATATTACAAAAAACTGCGCATTAAAAATCCATCATCTGCGGGTGCCTTTTTGGACGTTACTCTAGTTCTGTTTTTTTAAGAACTAGCTGTACAAAGGTCAGTTTTAGTGCAACAGAAAAGTATTGAATTCTGTTATGACAGCATTTTTTTACTCAGTTTCATCTGCTTTGAAGTTTGTTTTTGTTTTTTTTTTTTTTATAACGTGGCAATAACTTAGCTATTTCTAAGAACTACCCATCTATTTTTGACAGTTAAAACATGGTCCCGCATGTTCACCATAAACCCAAAAAAAAGCACTTCAAATACTGTTCATTGAATTAGAAAAACGGTTAGAGCTTGGAAAACTCTATCGTGCCACGAGTATAACTAAAACATCTGCTCACTACGAGTTCACTCTAAACATTTAATGATTCTTATTTTCAACATTTTAGTCTTAAAAACAACAACGATTTTAGCAAAATTTTATTGTTTTAAGAACTGGCTTTAACCTTCTAATGCATGATTTTTGCATGCCAAATGCTCACTTTTACAATTACAACTGACAATAATTACAAAATGCTCTAAGCTAGAAAAAATTTCCGTTACAAAAAATGTTACCCGAAGTGCATAGAACCGATATATAATCTGTGGTTTTACTTCTGAATTTTGAAAAAAAGGTTTTCAGTTCTAGATTTGAATACAAACATAAGTGTGCCTAAAGTCATTGTTACGCAGTAGAGGGTTAAAGTTTTCTGATCTCCCTAAAGTCTGTCAGTAGCTATAGGTCTTTACTTTTCAAAAGGTGGGTGCACTTTTATACCACCACGCATACTGCTTCAGAGCCATCCTAAGAAAGAAAGTCACATCTCCATTTTAGTAGTTTTGAGATATTTCGCTTTTACGTTTTTTATCTTTCTTTTTTTACACTAGAAGTGGTAGATGTGACCATTTTACTAAATGTTTTTCGGTCATTCCCAGTTGGAAATTGGTATTCTTAGCTTAACACAAAAATCAGAACTCATTCACGGTTCCGTGAATCTACTCTTAATTTCAATTTTGGAATTTTGGTGTTTGTGACGACTTTCTTTCTTAGGATGGCAATATATTGCCGTTTGCCAATCCGTTTCTAACGCCCATAAGGAGGAGTGTTAGGTATGGAAAGTTGAATATATTCTTGATCAGCATCACCTTAAGAGTCAACTTAGTGATGTCCGCCATCGTAACGGCTGCAAACGTAATTTTGAAGCTTTCGAAGCCTACCTCCCATACAAAGTAACTATACTAAAATAATACAATCTATACAGATAACTACGCACTTGAAAATTTGCACATGTCCTTTGAGTCGAAATACGCACTTTTAGTGAATTTGACAAAATCGAATAACATTAACGCCTTCCTTCTATACGTAGGGGCGTAGTCAAAATAGTAAAATCTCTAGAAATTCCAAAAAGTATATTTAATTTCATATATAAAACCGAATTTCAAAAGCTGTTTATGAGGTTGACGCCTTATAGTATTACTTATCAAGAGATCAGAAGTTACAACTTGAACTGGGTAACATCAAAGTTTAATGGCGAACTTTCTAGAAAACATCAACCTGTACATCTTGTCATATTAATATCCATATTCATATTCATATTCATATTCATATTCATATTTATATTCATATTCATATTCATATTTATATTCATATTCATATTCATATTCATATTCATATTCATATTCATATTCAGATTCATATTCATATTCATATTCATATTCATATTCATATTCATCTTCATATTCATATTCATATTCATATTCATATTCATCTTCATATTCATATTCATACTCATATTCATATTCATATTCATATTCATATTCATATCCATATTCATATAAATATTCATATTCATATTCATATTCATATTCACATTCATATTCATATTCATATTCATATTCATATTCATATTCATATTCATATTCATATTCATATTCATATTCATATTCATATTCATATTCATATTCATATTCATATTCATATTCATATTCATATTCATATTCATATTCATATTCATATTCATATTCATATTCATATTCATATTCATCTTCATATTCATATTCATACTCATATTCATATTCATATTCATATTCATATTCATATCCATATTCATATTCATATTCATATTCATATTCATATTCATATTCACATTCATATTCATATTCATATTCATATTCATATTCATATTCATATTCATATTCATATTCATATTCATATTCATATTCATATTCATATTCATATTCATATTCATATTCATACTCATATTCATATTCACATTCATATTCATATTCATATTCATGTTCATATTCATATTCATATTCATATTCATATTCATATTTATATTCATATTCATATTCATATTTATATTCATATTCATATTCATATTCATATTCATATTCATATTCATATTCATATTCATTTTCATATTCATATTCATATTCATATTCATCTTCATATTCATATTCATATTCATATTCATATTCATATTCATCTTCATATTCATATTCATACTCATATTCATATTCATATTCATATTCATATTCATATCCATATTCATATTCATATTCATATTCATATTCATATTCATATTCACATTCATATTCATATTCATATTCATATTCATATTCATATTCATATTCATATTCATATTCATATTCATATTCATATTCATATTCATATTCATATTCATATTCATATTCATATTCATATTCATATTCATATTCATATTCATATTCATATTCATATTCATACTCATATTCATATTCACATTCATATTCATATTCATATTCATATTCATATTCATATTCATATTCATATTCATATTCATATTCATATTCATATTCATGTTCATATTCATATTCATATTCATATTCATATTCATATTCATATTCATTATCATATTCATATTCATATTCATATTCATATTCATACTCATATTCATATTCACATTCATATTCATATTCATATTCATATTCACATTCATATTCATATTCATATTCATATTCATATTCATATTCATATTCATATTCATATTCATATTCATGTTCATATTCATATTCATATTCATATTCATATTCATATTCATATTCATATTCCTATTCATATTCATATTCATATTCATATTCATATTCATATTCATATTCATATTCATATTCATATTCATATTCATATTCATATTCATACTCATATTCATATTCACATTCATATTCATATTCATATTCATATTCATATTCATGTTCATATTCATATTCATATTCATATTCATATTCATATTCATATTCATATTCATATTCATATTCATATTCATATTCATATTCATATTCATATTCATATTCATATTCATATTCATATTCATATTCATATTCATATTCATATTCATATTCATATTCATATTCATATTCATATTCATATTCATATTCATATTCATATTCATATTCATATTCATATTCATATTCATATTCATATTCATATTCATATTCATATTCATATTCATATTCATATTCATATTCATAGTCATATTCATTTTCATATCCATATTCATATTCATATTCCTATTCATATTCATATTCATATTCCTATTCATATTCATATTCATATTCATATTCATATTCATATTCATATTCATATTCATATTCATATTCATATTCATATTCATATTCATATTCATATTCATATTCATATTCATATTCATATTCATATTCATATTCATATTCATATTCATATTTATATTCATATTCATATATATGAAAATGAATATTCATCTTCCGACTTTAAAAATACATCAGAATATCTAAATTCAAATGAATATTCGATTCCAACCGCGATCGAACTCAAATGCAAATTTCTTTAAATATATGTCCAGGTTGTCAGGCACTTTGAACCAACAACAACTCTGTAAAATTATGTGTCTCCTCAGAGTTTACTTGAAACCGTTTGCCACAGGAATTTATGAGCAATTTATGAGACTTTTGAGCTGTTTCTTTTCACGAATGAAATAAATATTTGCAATGGCAGTTTTATGTAAAATTTAACAAAAATTAAAAAAAAAAATGCAGAATGTAATGTCTTCATGAATGTGAAAAGAGATAAAGTTGGTTATAAATACGCGTGCTGTTGTCTGTTGCTGTTATGCTGACTGCAGCTGTAAATGATGATTTCTTGGCATAAAACTGACATATTTCATAAATTACAACATTTTATTATTTAATAAAATTTCACTTATTTTCATTTTCATGCAAGTATTTTATTTTCTTTCTTGAGACCAACGAAACTCAGGCTCATTTGTTATGCGTCCGAAATATGCAGCCAATTGCAGTAGTTGTTGGTATGTAAGGCATAGATATTTGTTGTTGTTTTTGTTGTATTGCAGTTTGTGTGGTTATTGTTTGTTGTGCTGCTTAAGCTGCATGTTTATAACTCATTAACTTTGCTTGTTAATATTTACTTGCAATAAGGCTGTGGTTTTCGCCTCCTCTTAACTATAGCATAACAAGGTATTACACAGCCACGCCCACAACAACTAGCAACATGTTTTGCATGCACTTTTGTATGCAGAAAATTTGCATATTTTGTTAATTTTTAACTGAAATTTTTTACATATGGTCAGGTCTATGGTGCGGATGGAAAATGATTTGCGTGGAGCTCTTGATTTATAAGATTTTGTGTAATAGCTGCAGCATTTTTTGACTAATGAAGGTAGTTAAAAAACGCAAAATGCACATTAATATGGAACAAGGGTCTAAATGGGACAAAAAGGGCAATTTTTGCTAAAGATTTTTTCTGTCTTCTCAGACAGAAGCTTTTAAGAGAGTTGTTTTTTTCAAATATGCATAAATAAATAACGGTGTAACAAAGGGTCATATATCTTCTATTTCAATAATATTCACTTGCATAAAGGTTCAATTGGGAAAGGATCAAATTTCAAATTGCATTAAACTGCCTTGAAATTGGGTCAGTATCAACTACGTGGCTTAGCTTATAATTTTTCAATAATGCTATTTTTGACTACCCTACAACCTACACACTTCTTTTGCTCTCTCTGGATTATTTATTGATTACGTAATAAGGATATCCATTATGAATTTTGTAAAAAATTCTTTTGACCAGTCAATCAAATTATTACAACGATATCCGCTTCATGCTACACACATACACGCACACACGAACTATCACACATCATCCCACTATCATAAAAGGGATGCAGGATATGCTCTTGTTCTACAGAAATCAAATTTAAAACGCATTCAATGCTTTTTATTTATTATGGATTATTTGGTGCCGTTTAATTTTTTGATTTGAACTCAAAGACCCAAAAGAAAATTATATGAAATTTTTCAAAATAATTTTTATTGTAAGTGAAAATAAGAAATATCAAAGGATGTTTTGCTTTTCAAAGACCAACAAGTCCTTTGAACATTTTTTGTGTAAAAGAAAAACCTTGCAGATTTTCTGTTTGCGTTCCCACGAAAACAGGCCAGCCAATGCATTAGCAACAACAATAACAAAAATACAACCTTAAGGATAACCCAGCAAGGATATTTAGATATTGTAAGTGAAAGTGCAGAGAAGCAGCACCTTGTGATGTGCTGCTGCTTGTTTATGCTGCACTATAACAACTACTGATTGTTATGACAAAGTGCAGCAAGGATATGGTAGCCTGAGCTATTCAGGCAGAATTCAGCGCAATTTTGCATGCATTTCATGTTGATTGCAAGTGGTTGCAGGTGATTACATTATTTTGTTCCCATAAGAATCTGCCAAATCATCTTCAAGGATATTTAGAGAATATTATGCAAAATAATGATGACAACATTATTTGCAGGATATGCATGGGAAAATTGGAATACACTGCTGGGTACGGAATTGGGTATTGAAAAGTGAGAGTTTTAAGGATGTCATGCAGATTGATGCTTATTACATTGCATTGTTGCTATTTTGCATTTGCTTTCATTTGCTGGCGGCCTGTTTGTTATGTTTCTACTTTGCACAGACAGTTATGAACTTAATGCCTTTCATTACTCTAATTATTATAGCTGTATGCTTTGCTATAATTATAGCAAATTATAATAATTTCAATTTATGTTGTTAGCAATCAATATAAATTTAACGCTCACCCCAGTTTAAGGCAAAAATAATGCAATGCAATGCAATATTATTAAGAAATGTTAAATACCCATAACAACAACAATAACAACAACAGAAGCTACACAAACGCATTACAATTATTATTATTATTTTTTTTTTTTTTTATTTACTCTTATTACTTTGCATTTACATGAAGGCATTTAAAAAACAACTTGTTATGTTTTGTGTTTTATTTTCGTTTATTTAGAAAAATTTTTATTGCAACACCTTCAGCTTCTACTTCTGTAACTAATTGTTGTTATTATCATCGGACCAACTCTATTGTGTTTTTTTTTTTTATTTTTTGCATATAGTTCGTTTTGCAAATGCGTAGCTGTTGCTCATGAAGCCTGCGAAAGTTTGAAAAAGTGAAAAAAACAAAACTCTCATTTACATCTGCGCTCTACTCTAAATGCAAATAATTGTTCATTTGTGATTTTCTTTTTCTTTTTGTTTTTTTTTTTGTTACATAGTGTATAAATTGTTACACACGATAAATTTCTATGTTCAAGTCGTAAATTTAATGCAGTTTATTTTTAAATAATTCCAAAGAGGTGAGTTTCTTTTTGTAGATACTCTGTTATTCAATTTCTTATAATTAATTTTAAGTGCATTATAACATAAATTTTTTAATGGGTTCTGGTAGGTATGTTGAAATACAAAAACTTTTTAACAACAACAAAAAAAAACCGACTTCAAAATCACTACAAAGTAAAAATAATTTTAAATAACTTTTCCCATTAATTTCTTGTTCAAATTTCTAAAGTTATTTATGTGTATTATAATATTGGAAATCTTATCATTTTCATTTTTTCTAATTTGTTTTATTATCATCAATATATTAATTGCTTAGTGAACATAAAAGCTTTTAAGTCGGCGCTAGTCTTACTAAGTCGATATATTTTTATTTAAATTTTTTCTAATTTGTTTTATTATCATAAATATATTGCTAACTTTATGAATAAAGTTTCAGTTGGCATTTGTTGAGTACGCTGAATGTAGCCAATGTGTTCCATGCATTATTTGTGCAGCTGTTACACACTATGTCGTGTTCAATATTAGCTTTACAAGCTCACCCAAACCAGTATAGTGAGAATGTTCATGTGTACAAAGCTTTTAAAATTACTACAGTGTCACCAAGGCAGCATAGGATCGAATAAAAAAGTTTAAAATAGTGCAGGGATGGTAAAAGATCAAAGCTTTTATGTTCAAAAAGCAATTAATATATTGATGATAATAAAACAAATTAGAAAAAATGGAAATGATAAGCTTTCCAATATCATAATACGTATAAATAACTTTTAAAATTTGCCCAAGAAATTAATGGGAAAAGTTATTTAAAATTATTTTTTACTTTGTAGTGATTTTGAAGTCGGTTTTCTTTTTGTTAAAAAGTTTTTATTTCTTCCTTTTTAAAGAATAATATTTTTGAGGAAAACTTCAAACATGACAATTTGTTCATAAAAAAGTTGTTCTATTAATTCCTGATAGTTTGTTGGGTATTTTCCATTTCTGTCTCTTTACAATTTTTATTAAAATGCCACGCCCTTTTTCTAATCCCGAGCATTTATTGATCGTACTTTATAATGATTCTACCTAGCCCTGTGTCAAATTTCAGTTTACAAGTATCAATATTAGTCTATATATACTACTTTCCTTAAAGTACCAGACCCTATGTACAATCCCGCCCACGTTAATGATTATTCTATCTACCCACCTTCCTGCATACAAAATATTAGTACGCTAGTGTCCATATTAACTGAGATATAGTATTTTTATAATATTGCCACACCCCTTTGTTGAATAACGCCCACTTTTTTTACCTTCATTTATAGTAACTGTGCCTACCCATGTACCTATGTACCCTGAATTTCAGTACCCTAGTGGTAATATTATGCGATACACAGTTTTTCTAATATTGCCACACCCCATTAGCGAATAACGCCCACTTTCTTGACTGTAATTTTTAATAACTCTGCCTTCCCATGTACGCAAGTTCAGTACCATTGTGTCAACATTATTCGATATACAGTGTGTTTATAATATTGACACACCCCTTTATCAAATAACGCCCACTTTAAAGACCGTAATTTGTTATATTTGTGCCTACCTTTGTCTTTTTGCTGTAAATTTCAGTACCCTAGTGTCAATATTAACTGAAATACATTGTTTTTCTAATAGTGACACGCCCCTTTGTCGAATATCGACTTTCTTAAAACAGCTTTTTTTAAAGCCACTTTTTTAAAAAAGACCTCCGCGTTAATGGTATCTATCTGTTGACAACAAATTAGGAAAATCAGGCAAGTACCTTAGAAGCTATCGATGTACATTAGACCAAGGCAAATGCTACTTTGTATGGAATCCTTCGTGTCCCCCCTGGAAAACACGATGGTTGCAAATGAAGTAATTAGAGCTCTTAAAAGTCCAAGAATTGTTAAAAAACGGCCCGGTTCTGGTCGAAAATCCGGTTTTCGGAGAGTTATTTTAGATGAAATGTATTTACATTTTTCTAATGCATTTCAAATTTTTGAAAAAAAAAAAAACAAAAGTACCTTCTTCTATGTTTAACTAGCTGAAGAATCTGATTCTGGACTTAGATTTGACGTACAATGAAGTCCGGTCCCAATAAACGCATTTTTTATACATATTAGTCCTTTGCATTGATCTAGGATATTTTTTCAAAATTAATTAATGCATTATTGCAGCCTATTTTATGGTTTTGATAATTAAAAAACAAAAAGCAGGATCGATCTCGGATTTTTGGATGAGATACGATAATTTTGGTATAGTGATTTTTAAAGGATTAACCGGCATATACCGGCAGCATACCCGGAGGTATATAGACGTGAAAACGTTTACTTACCTTTCCAAATAATTGCCTTTATTTTGGTCTTAAAAGCAGTCGTAATCTTTGCCTTAATTTTGGACATAACCCTTGTTCTAATATTTTTCCAAATTCATGTCTAAATTCTTGGCCTTATGTCTGTCATTGTCTTTGTCCTAATTTTTGTCTCTATCCCTCTCCAAATCTTTGTCCATATCCTTGTCTGAATCCTTGTTTTGATATTTTTCCTGATCCTTTTTGTTTTTCTGAAAGTTTTTGTCCCAATTCTTGTCACAATATTGGTCTTGTTTTATATCCAAATCCTGCTCTCAATCGTTGTTCTCATACTTATTCTAACTCGTGCTTAAATCCTATTGCTAATCCTAGTCCTTATCTTTATTGTTATCTCTTTCTGTATTTCTGACTGAATTTTCAATTCTGTATCCGAATCCTTGTTCTTAGCTCTGTCCCAATCCTTTTCCTGAAATTTGTTCAAATCAAAATCCTGATCCTTGTCATAACCTTTATCCATATCTTTACTTAATCCTTACCCAAATTCTAGGTCTTAGCCTTTTCTTAATCCTTGTCCAAATCTTTGACAAAATTCTTTTCCCAATTAATGTCCCAATCCTTTTCATAAGCTTTACCTAGATGCTTTTCCTAGTTTTAATCAAAATCCTTAAACTTATTCTCATCCGAGTCCTTGTCCAAATATTTGTCCTTATTCTTATCTTAGTCTCTGACTATCAACGAGTATTTCCTAATCCTTGCTCTTATCCTTTTCCAAATACTTGTCTTAATGCATATCAAGGTCTTTGTTCTTATCGATGTCCAAATTTTTGTCCCAATATTTGTCAAAATAATTTTATCTTATCAATAACCTAATCCTTGTTCAAATTCTTGACCCTATCATTATCCTATCCTTGTCCACATACTTAACCAAATTCTTTTCCAATTTCTCGTCCTTATCCTTGGCCAAATCCTTTAGCAAAACCTTTTCCCAATCCTTGTCCCAATGCATTTCAATATACTCGCCTTATCTATGTCGAAATACTTGTCCAAATCCTTTTTCTAATCCTAATCTTTATTCTTGACAAAACCCTTGTCCTAATCTTTATCCACATTCATAACGTAATTATGGGTCCAAACCCTGGTTCTAGTTTTTGTTTTAATCGTTATTCAAATCCTTGTATTAAAACTCGTTCTAATTCATTTCCAAATCCGTGTCTCAATCCTTGTCTTAATTCTTGTTCTTATGGAGTTTTTTTGCTTTTTTGTTTCTGCCAATATTTTTTTTTTAAAAGACCTTGAAAAGAAACTTACTTGGTACGTTTACATTTCCTTAGCGCCACTTAGTAAATCCATGCAACGATGTTGTATTTACGTAACATGAAACGTTACGTCTTTATTAAGGCCTTAGAGGATTAATAAGATCATTACATTTTTATTATTGTTATTAGACCTTTACTCTTGTTCTATACATTTTATCATAGTGGTTATTCTCACTGAGCTATAAAACGATGCAACACTTTTGCAATTTTGTTGCACATTCGATAGTTTAAGCGATTGCTTCCGCGGTCTTATGACGACAATAATACTTTTTTTATTTTTTTATGTCGTACAAAAAAATTACCTTTGCTCATATACTGTGCGAATAATAATACCATGCAACAATATTGCATTTTTATTTCAAAAACTAGTAAATACTAAACCTCTGCACGAGTGCGCTTGAAATGCGTTTCAAAGCACTCGTTTGTAGTGCAAGCTTTTGCTATGTTTTGCTCTCATCAATGAAATCGAGCCTAACACTACAAAGAGCACTCGTCGCTTGAACAGAACAAGAACAAACTAAAACCAAAGCAATGTTAGGCACGATTCGTAAAAGAAGTGTGCACTGACTAGAAAGTTATGTTGTTATGTACACAACAGCAGAACGCTTGGAGTTATGCTGTCTTTGAATAGCTTTGAAGTAAATGCCGTATAACAATGAAACTCAATATGTATGGAGTTCTTACTTGGTATATCCTTCTACTAGAAAGTAGAATATGGGAAGTAGGGTACTGGGATGGGGATTTGACAAATGGGTGTGGCTCCGATCCAAATAATTCAAGTATCCAAATAATTTAATGAAGTGTAGGAAAAACTTAAGCGTACTAAGACCGTTTAGAGTTCTGTAGATTTCGTGTTTAGCCGTTTTTGGGGTTAGCTGATTTCGAATCTGATTTCAGAATTTTAAAATTAAAGATGGTGGATAGGGTTGCCACCTACATTTTTTGTAGTTTAAAAAATTCGGTGCTGGGGCGAGCACTAGGTAAAAATTGGTCGCTGAATCCGAATCCGTTCTCAGATGTTCAAAAGTATGATATTTTAACAATAGGGTTGCCACCTAATAGTATGTTGCTTTTTAAAGAGTTTTAAACATTATCTAACAGTTTTAGGGGGTCGCTGATTTCGAATCTGATGTCAGAAGTTTAAAATTCAAGATGGCTGATAGGGTTGCCACCTAATTTTTTTTTATTTTTACGAATTCGATGCTGGGGCGAACACTAGGTAAAAATGGGTCGCTGAATCCGAATCCGTTGTCAGAATTTCAAAATTATGAAATTTTTAACCCTATAGGGTTGCCACCTAAAAATATGCTTTTTTTCGAATCTGAAGTCAGAATTTTAAAATTCAAGATGGCAGATAGGGCTGCCACCTAATTTTTTTTCATTTTTACGAATTCGATGCTGGGACGAACACAAGGTAAAAATGGGTCGCTGAATCCGAATCCGTTGTCAGAATTTCAAAATTTTTAGGTGGCAACCCTAAAGGGTTAAAAATTTCATAATTTTGAAATTCTGACAACGGATTCGGATTCAGCGACCCATTTTTACCTATTGTTCGCCCCAGCACCGAATTCGAAAAATAAAATAAAATTAGGTGGCAGCCCTTTCAGCTATCTTTAATTTTAAAATTCTGACATCAGATTCGAAAACAGTGACCCCCTAAAACTGTTTTACAATGTTTAAAACTCGTACAAAATACATTATAAGGTGGCAACCCTTTTGTTAAAAATTTTATAATTTTAAAATTCTGACAACGGTTTCGGATTCAGCGACCTAGTTTGACCTAGTGTTCGCCCAAACATCGAATTCGTAAAAATTACATTTCTATTTGCCAATGGTAGAAATATTTACTTCGCCAAGGTTCTGTTGTGTTAGGTGTGATTGGTGCATTTTCCGCTGTTAGTAATTGTTCTGTTAAAGCAAACCGAGAACATGGTTTGATTTGAAGCTGACGAGTGCTCTGCAGTGTTCGTTTGTTATCATTCAATGACTTGGATACGCTCTGCTTGACTAACAGAGTTCTGTCAAGCTCTGAACTCTGCACTGTTGGATCTACTGTTGTGGAAAAAACGAGTGCATTTGTGCAGAGGTTTAGTAAATACACGATAATATCTGATGTCGTCATCATTCTTTTTTAATTTTTGTTGTAAGGCATCCCTTTATATTTCCTTTATTTATTTTTTATAAAATTTACCATAGCGCATATACTCACCCAGTAATAGTTCAATGCACTGTCGTTGCAAGTTTGATGCATTTTCGATTTTAAAGTGGAGCTCACCACGGGCCCTTGATGTTATACATTTTTTGTTTGTTTTTGGTTATGAGCACATAGATAGGATTCATACTAAACGAGTAATAATTCCATGTAACAATTTTGAACTATCGTTGCCTTAACGGCTGCACCCACGATATGGTTATTTTTTTTTTTTTTTTTGTTTTGTTGTGAGGTCAAAGAATTAACCTTTACTATCATACCACAACTTTTATCGTAGTGTCTACACTTAGTGAGTAATAATTCCATCCATGCAACTCTCTTGAGCAAAAATTATTTTTCAAGGTTTTGGGGAACCTACGGCGGTTTTCGAAATTTTTGAAAATAAAGTTAATAATTTATAACTGTTATTTTTTTCTCAAATTTTTTTCGCATTTGAATTCTGGCGAAATCTCATCATATAATAACGTCCACTCAATTTGCCTTTTGAATATTTTTCAGTACTTTTTTATTTATTTTAAATTAACCCTCAGATCATATCTTCAATTTGACGACAACTTATAACGCGAAGTATTGCGTATTAATCGAATTGGCACAGTTGGAATCCACAGAAACTGATTTCGATCGCGAGAACTTTGAGATTAAGATACAAGATTGTGATTTATCGAAAATTTGCATATCAGCAATATTTCATCTGCATATACGAGAGGGATCTGCTCATATGCACAATGAGTGCAAAGCGAATAAATTGCATTTTCAGCACTGTATTGCTTTGCATAACGAGCGGGGATGGAAACCGAAAAAAATTAAAATGTATCATGCAGGGAGGATCAAGGTTTTGCTGTCCAAAAGATGCTGTGAGATAGCATAAAATTTAAATAAAAAGAAATGATGCTGTTTCTTATCATTGCCATTGAAACATTGAAACAGATAACGAGTTCGCTACTGAAGTCTTTCGTTTTTCGTTTGTTATATAATAAATCTGGGAAAAGCATTTAGAAATCAGTGACAAGGCCTAATTTGAAAAAGATATTTATGATGAAATTGCAAATGTGTCAAAAGACTTTATATTTATATAACGTTCACATATTGACTTCAATCATTACAACATTAATTCGGTAAATCATTAGCTGCACAAATATTCTGCACTGTTCTAAAAATAAACTAACAAAAGTCCGGATTTCTTTGACAAAAAACCGCCACTTCATGGTGCGCTGAATGTGATTTGGTTGACTTTGGCAACTTCAGCCGCATCGTCATGATCATCATTCTCACAAGCAGCAGAGCTCGGTAATAGTAGCTGCTGAAACATTGTTATGACGGCTTATTACAAAAAGTCTCTGCAAATCAAAGTAAATCGAAGTCAGAACGGCAAGAAAAAACACAATAAGAACCAGAACAACAACAACAATAATAAAACGACAAGACCAAGCGCTCAAAGAAAGCGAATTTGAACAGATCCATCAACAATGTGCTGACTGACTGTATGACTGACTTGCTGACAATTGGTAGCAACCAAGTAGCTGACGGACACGGACTTTGAATGAACGCATTTTACTTTTGGTTTGAACAACCAAAGGCGATCAAAGTGAGATCAAAGCGCGGCCAGCATGCAACAAAACCAATTCCACACACAAGAAACGAGCAACAGAAAAATATATCTCAAAATAATGTGCACGAATTGGCGTGGACTAAATATTAAAGCGCTAACGATTGCTTCATTTGCGCACAATAAAACAGTTGTTACGAAAAGTTCAACAACAGCAGGAAAAATTTTAACAAAATTAAAATTATTATTAATTTAATTAACAGCAACATCTTCTATTGCTGTAGGCTTGTCTAGTGTCTAGTTTACTACTCACTATTTTTCGAAACGCTGTTTATTTTAATCGAACATGAATATTTACACTCCCTTTTTAATTTCGCACAAAACGCACTTTTAGGGTAAACACACATAAAAAGCATCTTATGAGCGTTGGTAAAAAACAACAACAAATTTAAACTTATATCTACTATTTTAGTACTACGCGCAAGGACTGCCAGTGTTTCTCAGCACATACCTTTCTCTAATGTTTCAACCGAGTGCACACACACACACACTTGCCCCCGGCCAACGCATCATATTTGCATTCAGGGTTAAACTTTTGCATTATGCTTGTAGAAAAAATAATTAAATGCAACAACAACAACAACAAGCAGCCAAGTATTCACAATAGCAATTAGCATGCAGATGATTAACATACAATTAATTGTAGAATAGCAGCGTTTTACGTAGAAATTAATTTTAAAAACATGCAGTCAAGAAGCGAGCTGCGTGCACTATAGAGAGGTGTCAGAGAGGAAAGAAGAATAACATGAAGTAGCATTTGAAACGTATTGCATGCAAAATAATGCAATCTATAGAAGAAAAAAACAACAAACGCAATTCATGCGCGGTAATTAGAATTTACAACAAAACGAAAAATATTAGAAAAACGCAGCGCATCATAAACACATGAGTATACATATAAGAAAAAAAAAGTAAGATATGTTTGCGTGTGTGAGCAAGCAACAACAATAAAAAACAAACCAATTTTTAAACACTTACATTCTTTTGTTATATATTTTGCTCACTTAAACTGTTAAGTTGATTAAACAGACATCGTTAAATTCTTTTTTTAGAATTAAGAAACTATTTTTACAGATAAATAGACACAATTCAACCATTTTTGGTAAAAATCTGTACGCATATTAATATACAAAATTAATTGAAGGCAGTTTAAAGCTTTCGAGTTAATGTCTTAAGTCTTTTGTTTTTTATGCATGCATGAATCTCAAGAAATCGTTCTTTTCATTTTTATAAGCAAAAATATAAATTGAATATGTACATGTATATGTTTATGTTTTTGTATTGAATCTGATAATTTTATCTGGTTGCGCGTTGAGTTGAATTGGAAAAAAAAATAGTAAATAAATAAATAAATAACTGGCCATTTCAGCCCTTGAAAGGACTTTGACCTAGCTTCTTATGATCAATTGTGTTGTGCGTGTTATTAAGTTTGTACACAATTGACCGAGAAATCGACCTACAGATTTAACGCCGGCTCCGAACGGCGACGAACGGATTGTTATTATTCTCAAGAAGCTTTACATGGCATTTTGATAACTCTCTGAGGATTGCCATTGTCTGCAGAGAGGTGGCGGCCGTACAGAAAAAGTTTTTTAATTCAAATAATTTTCTGTCGCTGCTGGGGTTCGAACCCGGGTCTCCAGGTTCGTTGACATAGAGGCCACGCACTTTAACCAACTACGCCACGGACGCCACGAGTTGAATTGTATAAAACACATTATATCATCACCATTTTAAGAACTAATGGATGTAAAAAACGCATGTGTAAGCAACTAAAGCAGTCATCAACAAGAGGTTTGCAAAGGTGTTTTCTTTTTAACAGCTGGTTGCTAGTCAGTTGTCAAATGTTAGCATGTGAACAGTACAGTGAAAGTAAGAAACGTCTTTATTAAATTTTAATACAAAAATTAGCGTTGAATAGCAGTAAATATTGACGAAATATAAAGATTTGAAAGACTGAAGGACCAATTGAATCAAGAACTGCAGTCAGCGTATTACTAGAAATGCTAGTTTTCTGATTGGGTCTTGCAAAACATGAATGGTTTCTTGATTTTTGCAAAAAAAATGGTGTTTTTTGCCGGAGCTCATTTTCACATGGGTGGCTATGTCAATAAGCAAAATTGCCTCATTTAATAAAATAAAAAAATAAATAACTGGCCATTTCGGCCCTTGAAAGGACTTTGACCTAGCTTCTTATGTTTTCTAAAAAAATTAACCCTTATCAGCAAAAGTAGGTAAAAAAAGTATTTAATGTTCAAACATTAAATTTGTTTGATTCAAATTGTAAATTGTATATGCAAATATTTCGATTTTTTTATTCAAAAATAAGGCACTTAAGGAAAAAATTTTAAAAAACAAAAAGTACGTAGAATTTGTCAAAATAAAAATAGAAGTTAAAAAAACATTTTGACATTAACAGATTTTTGTTTTTGGCCATTTTTTGAAAAATTAAAATATATAAGAATTAGTTTTTTTAATTTTTACTTATATTTTGACAAATTCTAAGCAATTTTCGTTTTATAAAATTTTTAAAAAATTTCAAGAGCGCCAAACGGCGGCAAAATAGAGATTTTTAAGAACATTTTAAGCACCCGTCAAACTTTTTATCTCAAAAATTCAGACGATTAGAGGAGGGTGGCCGATTTGATAAAGAACGCCCCATATATATCCCAAAATTTATAAAATTAAAAGTATTTTAACGCGACAACTCTTAATCCTTGAAAAACTCTTATTAATTTGAAACAGAAAATTTGCACATGCGTTAAAATTTTTGAATTTCATAAAGCTTTTAAGTGCATTTTTCTATTTTCGTGTCTATTTCAATTAAAAATTTTTTATTTGAAGTCAAATTCGAAGTTTTTAAAACTGACTCCATAGATCTAGAGTTAACAAAGTCTACCCACTGAAAGCTATGAGAAATTTTTTACTCATAGTTTCTTACACCGAGTTAAAATCGTTTAAAAACTTATCCTTATACAAAGGATATGAGGATTTGATATTGGAAAAAATACGTTTTTATAACAAAAAAACATGTTGTTTTAGTGACTTAAGCTGACTCAATTAAAAAAAAAAAAAAATACTAAGCAAAATTACTTATACACTTTCGTTCAGTGTATGATTAATAGTTATACACTGATGAGTAAAACTGTAACAAAGTTTACCACTTCTCATTTCAGCAGCTGTTATCTCCATAGAGAAATGCGTATTCATTTTTTTTTATAATAAATTTCGTTCGTTCGTACTCTTTCTAAAAAACCGCTTCAAGTTAATCTAACTGCGCAAACAACAAAAAAACTGAGCAAAATGTTATAAAAGACAAATGTTACAGTTTTGCACTCGTTATTAATTTATTGTTTATTAATTATATTTGACCAAAAAACATCTAAACTAGTAATGTGTCCAGTATCCTTTACTCTTCTTTAGTTCCTGGACGCGGTTTGGCATACTGGAGGTATATCTTCTGATGAATTCTGGTCCCAAATTTCCTTTGTTCGGTCCCACAGCTCATTAACTCCTTTGGGCGGACTGGGATACTTAGCTAGTTGCAATTTGACATGACTCCACAAATTTTCTATTGGATTCATGTCCGGAGATTGTGGAGGCCACTTCAAATTACCAAATTTTTGCTGTTGTATCCAGTCTTTTACAACATGTGCAGTGTGTTTTGGATCATTGTCTTGCTGAAAAATTACTCAGCCTAAGGTATTCTCTATCAGCTCCATTCAGTGCTCTGAATCGTCAATGCGATATTGTTGATGTCTTTGATCGACTTTGAGCAAACGCAGTGGTCACTTAGCACAAAGATTTCTCATGGACAAATATTGATGCAAAATGGGGAGTCCATCATCTTCAGATATCTTTAAGGTAATAGCTTTGTTACTTTGCATTTAGTATCAATGATGTTGGTACGGTCGCGATTAAAATCAGCAAACTTTACCATTTTTTTGATAAAGTAAAGTCTGAATTACACTTATTGAGCCATTTATTTATTTAAAATGTATTTATTTTTTTTTCTTCATTAAAGAGTTTAAAATTAAAAATGCAAAATTTGTATTAATATGAAAATTCCATAAGTATCGTCAAGAAAACCATTGATACTTGTGAACTAAAAGTAAAGTCAGATTGTTATTAAATTTTGATACGTATTACTTGAAGATTAGTACTTGAAGGTTAGTACTTTATAAAAACATCATATGCATTCAACAATAGTGGTGCCATCTACGTATATTTTATATTCGGGATCAAGAACTTATCCTTGAAATGTTATAAATTTTAATTACCTTAAATATTGTCGCACTACGCAACTATTGGTACCTATTCCATTTAAAAGTTTTCAGTAAATTTATGAGAAATTGTTACTGGACTTGATAAGTCTTTCAATTTACATTTGGTTTTTAATTCAATTAGAATGTGAAGTAGCTTAACACACTATCCGCATTTATTCCTCATCTATATCCCCCAACTCTTTCCACCTGTTAGACATTTAAATACCCGCTGCAAGATATCCTGTATTTTTTTCTACATGTGAAACTCATACATATGAAATATGTTTTCTACATTTTAAGTCGAAGTATTCACCAAAATCAAAATATTTTTATACTTTCAACGAATCTTTGTGTTATGAACCACATCCCTACTTAAAAGAAATATGTCAATAATAGTAATTTTATACTGAAAACAGACAAAGAAGATCTAAGTCAAAAAAAATCTATTGATATGTTATTTAATAGTTATTTTTACTATCTGAAAAAATTTATAATATGGGCTGTAAAAAATTTGGCAAAACAAAGAATCATTTTGTTTTAATTCTGTTAAATAAATTTAAAAAAAAACGAAGCAAAGTAAGAAATGAACCTACAATAAGTCAATCCAGCCGTTATGCCCAGCTATATTTTAGCCAACTCAAACTGAGTTCAACTCGGCATGGTTCGGTTCACTTCATTTGGAGGTGGCAATTTATGTACGAGCGCACATTACAGGGTAATTAGCAAATGGTAAATTACCGCATTCATTGTTGCTGCTTCTTGCAGCTTGTATTTGTATGTATGTGTGTTTGAATGTTTGAACTGACTTTTGCCTCAACTAATTGCTTGCTGCCGCAAATTGTTGTCTTTTCATCGCTGTTGTTGCTGTTGCTGCTGAGCTTTCTTCTTCTTTGCATTGCTACCTCTGCTGCTTCTGCAACTATTGTTGTTCGCGTTGTGCCTGTCAATTAGTTTTGGCTTTTGAACATATACCAAGAATTGCACAATTCCAGACTGATGCGTGCTGCGTTTTTTTTTTTTTTATTTTTCTTTATTTTCTTCGTTTATTTTTAATTACAGCTTATTTGCTTTGTTGATTTTTTTGTATGTTGTTTTGTTTTCTTAATTTGCATGTGCGATATGCAATAAAGAAGTAATTAATAAGCTTTGAAATAATAAAAAAAAATAAAAAACACCAGCAACAATAAACAATAAGTTGTTTTATACTAGAATGCATGTGGTTGCATGTATGGCCATCTAGCGTAAAGTAGCGCAAGCTGGTTGGAGGGTAGCAATATGTGCGTTGTGCTTGTTAGATTTCCTCATTGGCAAAAGAATTCAAATTAGAATCAATCAATGTTCTTTTTCAAGTTCGATTAGAATGAAGTCAGACTCAAAGCCGGCAGCAAGTTTGTTGCTTAAGTCTTTTGTTTATATTGTAAAGAGTTGGAATGCAGGCCGTTCTTATAATGAATAAGTAATTAAATAATGTTTTTTTATTTTATTTTTTTTTTTTATTCTTTATTTTATTTCATTCATTAAGTTAAATTAAAATTTTATCAAATTTCAAATTAAATTATTAAAAATATTCCATAACAATTTTTAATAATTCAAGCTTACCATATGAAGGTCAATTGAAGAAGTAAAAAATTTTACTGAAAAGCAAGCACACACAGAAATGTGTGTATTTTTATTTTTTTTTTTTTTTATTCAATTGTTTTTTAAAAGCCTGTATTTAGCCAGCGCAAACCATGTTTATAACAACTGTCGTTTATTGCCTGTCTGTGGATCAGTCTATCTGGCTGCATGTTGTCTGCCTTTGGTCCATCAAAGACTGCATTAACAACAACAACCTCTACCCTGTTGTGATTCATCACCAACAGCGTTTGTTGATGTTGTTGTTGCTGTTGGTGCCGCTATAGCGAGTGTTAAATAACAATTATACTTTATTAAGTAATTTATTTCTGCTATGATTGTTTTTGTTGTTGTTGTATTTTTTTTGTTGTTATTGCTTTTTGTTTTGTGCTTTGTGTCGTTTTACAAATTTTCCTCTTAATTTCATGTTGCTGCGGCAGTTGGTGTTGCAGTCGCTCAAAGTGTTATTATTTTGCACTTTGTCTGCAAGTAACACCCAAACTTGCTGATGCCATCCAACAAAATGCAGCAACAACCAATGCCTGTTGTTTGCTGCCATACATAGTAACCTTGCAATTTGCACTGAATATCTCAATTTGTTTATTGCTAAGTAGCATTGTGTGTGAATGTGTTTTGGTGCATACACATATGCATTGCCTGATGGCAGATGCTGTTGTTATTTCTTTGTTTGTTAATTTTAACTGTTTTAACTTCTACCAACACCTTTTTTTTTGTGGCGTATAAAAATTTAATTCATGGTTTTCAATGGCATTAGTTTTTCTTTCAAAAAATTTTTTTAAATTACATATTTATTTTCATGGAATTTTTGTTACAGTTTATACATGCATAATTTAATTACAACGAAGTGCTGTGTTCAATAGTTGAATTCCAAAAATATTTGCAACTAATAAAAGTTACTTAAAATATATGAACACTTGCGAAACAAAGTACGAAAATAAAAAAAAAAAAAAACAAGTTTCTATTCTTATTTCTTTAAAAAAATAAGTTCTAGAATTGTGTATCAGAAAGTATGACGTGGCATTAAGGCGTATCGAAAAATGTAGATCGTTTTCTAAGAGGTCTCTAAAGATGCATTTTATTTTACTGTTTTTCTCAAAAAACAACTTGGTCCTTGCGGGAAAAGTCATCCTTTCTTTCCGAAATTTACACTGTGATCCACTCAAGCTACTTAGGTTCTACTTATACTGCCAATATGCCGAGATTTATTTTTGGCAGAGTACGCTTGAATTTTGTAACTGAGTTCTTATCTACTTTTCGATGCAACAACTTCAAAATGCTCTGATAGCGGTAAACCGCTGTGATCGAATTTCGAAGATGCACATGAATTAAGGCTATGCCTAAAAGCATGATACTATCTAGGTTAACCTTGGTACAGTTTGCATCAAAAAGTAGATAAGACCTCAGTTACAAATAGTTCTTTTTCATTTGAAGTTAAATGTTAGGTTTAAGGTATAATATACGTGTAAATTTTTCGAAAAAAAAATTTTTTTTTGTTTAATGTGATCTTTATAGTTTTAAGAATATACATACACATTTTTAAATCAATATTAAAAAAAAAAAAAAAGTTATAATGGTTTTCGTTAACATATGTCTAAGCTCCATACAACAAATAAAAAACTTTAAACGCGATTTCCTCGAAACTAGTTTTTTTAAAACGGTTCGATAGATAACTCAAAATCCATTGGTTCAATTTCAATGATTTTTTTTGCATTTGGTTTTTTATTTTGTCCTTTAAGCATCCCTTCTAAATTCAAGTATCTATTTTTTTTTTGTTTTTTTTTTATATAAACAAAAAAGCGCGCGAAAATGTATCTATTTTTCGAACTTTTTACTTTAACTTCCGCCATAATTAAAAAAAAATACCCCGGGGGTCTTGCGTAGGGGGGATGCTTAATATATGGTATATGCTTTAAAATGTCATTTGAATTTTTTATTTCCGATACATGGAAAAGGCCATATCCATATCCGTTTTGGATGTTTTTTTTTTCAATGCCATTTTCAGCGCCCTCTATATAAAAGCCAGAACTGTATTTAAAAAAAAAAGTAATTTTTTATAAAGTATTTTTTATGTATAAATTTAAAAAAAAATATTAACTCCTTATATCTAAAAAACTTTTTTGAAAACAGCTCCTGTTTTTGGTTGTTACACGTATATTATACCTTAATATCAAGTTTAATATGGCGTCCGTGGCGTAGTTGGTTAAAGTGCGTGGCCGCTATGTCAACGAACTTTGGAGACCCAGGTTCGAACCCCAGCAGCGACAGAAAATTATTTGAATTAAAATAATTTTTCTGTACGGCCGCCACCTCTCTGCAGACAATGGCAAACCTCAGAGAGTAATCAAAAATGCCATGTAAAGCTTCTTGAGAACGAGAACATTCCGTTCATCGCCGTTCGGAGTCGGCGTTAAGCATGTAGGTCCGGTTCTCGGTCAATTGTGTACAAACTAAATAACACGCACAACACAATTGATCATAAGAAGCTAGGTCAAAGTCCTTTCAAGGGCTGAAATGGCCAGTTATTTATTTTTATTTTTTTTTTATCAAGTTTAATATATTTTACTTATTTGAGTTAACCTAGAAAAATACTTTGGTGGGTATGGTATGTCCCGTGAATTGAGCTTATTTTGTATTTTGCCTTTTATAATCATCTTCTATCGTATTCATGTTTTGAAAATCAAACAGCAATTTTGCGGAATTTCAATTCTTTTAATTCTCCAAAAGTTTTTCTTAAATATTTTTTTATAAATAGTTTCAAAAAAGCAAATTTTTTTAAAATAAAATTTTTATTTCTCGTAAAAAATTTTTATAATAACTGATCTTTGCAAATATCCGAATCTATTATCATTTAAGCTACTTCAAACAAAAATGGTTTCATCGACAGAATAGCGTACCATGTGAACGATCTATGTGGTACCTTGATTTGATTTTGCGTAAAATATTAAAGGTTCCCACCCGCTCATAATTAGCATCTCAACTCAAAGAACAACAACAATAACAACAACAACAACAACAACAACAACAACAACAACAGCAACAACAACAACAACAACAACAACAACAACATCAACAACAATAGCAGACGATTTTCAAAACTAATTTCAGATATGCATCTTAAAATATTGTAGGCATACATTTTTGCATTACTTTTGTTTTTACTTTTTTGTTTTTGTTGCAACACGCCTTCGCGCAGACAACGTCACATGGGCACCAGCACCATCAGCAGCAGCAGCAGCAACAGTTTCCAATGTATGCGCTTCTGTTGCTACAACATCCAGCAAACGCAAATCCAATCACGGACAACAACATGCAGATGCAACAACAACAACAACAACAACAACAACAACAGCAACAACCAAAAGATACACAAAAGTAATATTCGTCATAAAGGATAATGATACCCTTTCAGAGCGCAGTTGAGGGAAGGCAGCAACAAGTCATGGCTTAAGCCAACAACAACATCAACGATATTAAACCACCGAACAGAGCTGCTGCCGCCGCTGTTACTGCTGTTGCTTCTGCTGCTGCTGATGATGATGATAATGATGCGAACAATGATGACTGGCTCAGTTAAAGCCGGGCAACTTGGCAAAGTAAGCAGTCAGCATAACCATCCCGACTATCCAGCGGAATCAGCCACAGCCCAAAGAACAACGAGAAGAAGAAGAAGCAGCAACAATTTAGTAGCCGCCACAACGAATGCAAACGAAGCAACAGTTGTTGCTGTTTTAAGCGTTGCAGCATTTTGCATCGCACGATCCATGCAAATTAAATGAACGAATCTAAAGCAAAGGAAGGCACACAAAATTCCCATGACCGAAGACCGACCCAGAGCAAGTGAATTGACGTCGCTGCTTCTGCGCATACTTGAACGCCTCATTTTCCCATTCATGCCTCCATTCATGCAACAGCCTGCCATCCATCGCAGGTCCAGCTGTGGCATGCATACTTGATGATGATGGTGATGTGGATGGTGGTGGTGGTTCCGTTGAGCTCCGTACCGCGCGGGTGTCATAAATCCTTAGCGATAATAATATGCACCTTGCTCAATCTTTGATTTTAAACAACATTCAAGTATTACTCAAAATTATTTTCTAAGCAAAAAGAGTGAGAAAGAGAGAAAGAGTACAGGAGTGGCAAAAGTATTGTCTTCCTGAAATTATGCACAAGAAAAAAAGGCTGTAACAGAGCACAATTTTTAATTCTGACTGAATTGCCCATGATGGTAAGATGAGGTTTCTATCGTTAATATACATATGTATGTGGAGAATTTTTATATTCATTAAAAATCGAGTTTTATTAAAATAATGCAGAGAGGTAGAGTTTGTAGATATATATTGGAAATAAGTATAGTGTTAGTAATGTAGAATGTAATGTATAAGGCAATAATCGAAAGTATAGAGTTAAAATACGAAAATGTATAGAGTAAAAATTGAGAGAAAGGGGCTAGAATATAAAGAAGGCCAGGAATTCATGATATGACACTAAAAATAGGCATCAAGTTTCTACTCTAAGAGTGTTGAAGTCTAAATCATAGTTTTATAGGATGTTTCCTCTTCTATGGATAGTTTATTATAATATATTATATATATTTATATTTAGATTAGATGATAAGAAATTTGTTAATATAATCATGAATAATGAAACACTAAGCGTTCTATTCATGTTCGTGTTTGTACATTGATGGTATTTGAACCTTTTGGTATCATCGAAGATAATGACAGTGTTATTGTAGTTTGTGTACGAAGCAATTTGTAATAACTTTTCTGAATGTTTCAGAACAAAATTTTTATTTGTAAACGAGTTCTAGAAAGAAAATGAGCAAATTTTACCTTTAAAAATGCTTTCTGTGAGTTAACTCGGAAAAATCCCTAAGGCCGTTGTTATACAGACGCTCACGGGCACATCACGGGCACGCATTGTTGTTGTTTCAATGTAAAAGGGAAATTTGGGAGAGTGAGCGAGGGAATTTATTTTGCCCAGACTTGTCACCAAATAATTCCAAAATGAAATGGAATCACGAGATCAAAACAGGGTTTCGCTGTGCAATTATTCACAACATTTGTGTTTTTGCATGAAAATAGTACACTTTTAGTACGAAATGCATGAAAGCAGTAATGAAACCTGCTTAATAGCAACACTCACCATACTCATACTCGTGATACTTTTTTGCATAAAGTATTAAAAGTAGCAAAAAGTGTACCAGTGTTCAGGGATCAAATGAGCATCTGTATAACATACTTTCATCACAGAGCTCATCAAACGAAAAAAGAGCGTAAAAAAGAACGTGACCTTGAATCATATGAGCGTCTGTATAACAACGGCCTACATAAGTGGACATATTCTTTAAGCCAGTGACAAGCGGAAATCATTGAGAATTTCATTCTATATGCACTTTTGCAAATTAAAAGACGGGTTTCAATACTTTTCCAAGGCTAAAAAATAATGCAGACATTCGTGATGAACAAAGAGTTGTTCGACCCAGAAATGCTGTTTTTGTGCGAAACTTGTAATTTATACTTTCGCTTAGTTTTTTAAAAGAACTAAAAGATAGGATCACCAACTAAAGGATAGAACTTCTATAGAGTTCCGAGCCCTCTTTGACCAGCTTTACTGCAATCACAAGATAGGTTCCTTCGGTAGATAGAAATTGTACTAAGCGCATAGTTGAATCTAAATCTTTTATACAAAGCAATATATCTTCTATGAACGTTGTATATACGACCAACGGACCTCCACGATTATTTTAGATATGAACAAAACAGATATAAAGTCCTGTCTTGGAAGTAATTGATGAAATAACCTGAAATAAAACTTGAAACATGGCTTAATTTTATAACATCCAATCAGTGGCGGACCTACATACTGGCTGAAAGCTTTAGCCCCCCTTGGACATTTTTTTGTATGGGAAAAAATGGAAAAAATTCCAAAAAGATCTTTCAGCGACCCCCACCCCCCTTGGAATACAAAAGTGAAGTTTCATCCCCCTCTGGCGAATCCTAGATCCGCCACTGCATCCAATTAGTTAGTCGTGGTGGAATTTAACAAGGAGGCGTAGCACTTTAATTACATACTTTAATTTGGAAGATATTATCCTCACTAGTTTAAAATATTTGACACGGGTATGAGAGGTCTGTTCCAAATAAAATGCAAAAAGTAGGCAGAACTAGACAAGGGGTCGTGAAAATATGGGAAGTTCTTATCGAAATGGCTGACTAGATTTAAGCAATAAAACAACTAACAAAATTTATTTCTTTTATGAACGTTTGCGAGGATTTAGTTATAAAAAATAAATAAGTTTTCGAGAATTTAAGAGAAGTAGGTGTGGCTGCTCCATATTTTTTTAGTATAACTTAGAAATATGTACAGCTAGTGCAACAATCCAATAGAAACATTAAACGTGATTGAACAACTGATTATGACAACTCCCATACAAGTGGAATACCTTTTGGCCTAGAACGAAGAAACGAATGAAGCTCCAGTAGCCCAAATTTATAAGAAATTTTATTTTTGTTATTATTTAAAAACGTTTGAAATTTAGACTTGATTGGAAAAATGGGTGTGCAAACTCCCATACAGCTGAAGCACATTTACGTCTATAACTGCGAAGCGAGACAGTTCTAAAAGCGAAATTTTAAACGAAACTTTAAGTTGTATTAAATAATGTTGGTTTTGATGGGACATGACATGACACATGCGTAACTTTGTAATTAAATAGATAAAGAATTAAATAAAAGAATTAAATAGATTTTTCAGTGATGGAACCACGAACCAAGAGCTGTACGCCGACATGTTAAGAACATAAAAATCTAGTGGCTCCACTGGCTAGGTCGAGGCCAAAACCGATCGACGGTTGTAAGTTCCAGATAAGTAAGCAAGAGCGTCCATAGGGGGGCAGGGGGTCCAGTGCCTGTACTAGAAAAATTTTGTATATTTTTATTTCCTATGTGCATATGTTATATTTTCATATCATCATTTTCATATACGTGCACACCAATGCATAGCTTTTTACCCCCTTGAAAAATTCCAGTGCACGCCTATGTAAGTAAGAATATTTTTCAGGGAAATATTTTACAATTGTTAGAAAATAACTTAATATTATAATAAATAAAAATGTTGTAATAATCAAATAAAAAGTAGTAAGTCGAAATCAACCGGAAACAAGTTACGTAAAATTACTTAAAATTCATAAAATCCATTTATTTTACATAAAACGAACATAGTTTTCTAGTAAAACATAATAGTTTTCAGCGCCATTGATCATTGAAATGTATTTTTTCAAATATTGCGATTATAACAAAGGAATTCATTGTAGACAAATTTCAAAAAATCACTTTTGTTGAGTTAACTTTGATCATTTTTATGCACATATATTAAAGAGCTGCACAAAATATTCTATTCATAGTACTTAAATTGACATCGAGCCAAGACATCGAGCAAAAATTTCTTGTATGAAGTATAAGTGTCGTTGTTTTTTGAAAGTTTTGATATGAAATAAAATATTAAACTATAGAACAACACTGAAGTAAAAGTAACGCAAAATCATAGCGGGCACATCGAGTGCACCATGCGCTCACAAGTAAAGAGGCTCAGTCGATAACATAATTTAAGGCCCAGTTTCAATTTTTTTTTTGATAAATTTTCGAATTTTTTGTTTTATTTTATTATTTTCAAAAACATCCTAAGAATGTGTAAAAAAAATTTCAGAATAAAATTCAAAGCCGTTTAAGACATACACCTGTTGCAGTTCTATCAGACAGCTTGATATTGGCTCTCATTTAAACTTTAAACGCGTTTTTCTCGAAATGACATTTTTTTGCGCTCTAACTCGAAAAGTATGTGTCCGATTAACTTAAATCTTTTTTCATTTTGTAAATTAATTGAATACGCAGTGCGTTTACCAACAAAATCAAATAAAAAATATTTTGTTTTGCTTTTTATTTCATTTATAAGGTCCAATTTCGTGTATGAAAAATGGAATTTTTTTTCTTTTATGCGGCATTTTTTTATTTTTTTTAATTTTACACTTTTTGTTGGTTCACGCACAAGACAAAACTGTTATAAAATTTTGGTTTTTTGTTTTTTTTATCAAACCACCTGAAGAGGTGATATCGTGCAAGCCGCAAGAGGCCTCTTGTTCGCGACCTCAACTTTTACGCGCTGTATAACCGTAAATATGGCTGCAAAAAAAAAAACAAAAAAAAAATTGTTAATCTAAGACTGAAATAAAAACAAAAAAATTGTTTTGATATTTAATAAAATGAAAAAAATACAGGCATTCAAATAAGCCCGTTTTTTTACTCAAAAAATTAAAACTGGGCCTTAAACTTAAAAAATTAAAAAAAAGCGCCATATCTCGAAAACGAAGCAGGATAGGACAAAAATAAAACCAGATTTGGGGTGTTAAAAGGAGGTTTCGAACTCGTGACACACCGAAAGAGGAGTTGGACAATATGATAGCCTTAATAATAAGATAAAGCGCCGTATCTCGAAAACGAAGCAAGATAGACCAACATTAATGCCAACCTCATGACGCATAGGAAGAGGGGTCGGTCGATATGATTACCTTAAAAAATTGGAAAGAACCCCATATCTTGAAAAGGAAGCAATCTATCGCTAAAAAGTGCTTATTTTGAAATGTGATAACGACAGAGACGAAGTACTTGAATAATGGTAGATGGCTTGCAAGTAATTTTTTTATGCTGGCGCAGTTCTCTAAGGAAAGCAGAGGAAAACCAAAAAAAATATTCTTGGGATCGGTAAATATTTCAAGACAATTGTAAATGTTGAGAATTTTCAAATTCATTTATGATTTTTTCTCTCGTGTAACATATACTAACAGATCTCACTGTGCGGGTACATTAAATCTAGCCTAATAAAACATGGTATATCGTAATAATAATTACGATGAAAATATAATAATTACACTGTATGTAAATAATTAATTGTACTTAACGTCACTCCTAAAAAATAACATAACTTTCCATCAGAAGGACTGTAGATACCTTATATCAAAAAGCATACTCTCTATCTCCAGCTCTTTGATATCCGCTCCAAAAAAAACAAAAAAAAAAAAAAATGAATAAAGCTGAGATTCTAAATTTTTCAGATCGGTACTACAAAATCAATACCTCGTGACTTTACAGCAAGCCTTAAAAAAAACTTAAAATTATTTATATCTAACTTCAATTAGACGGCCCGCCCATAGATGCAAGCATTAACTTTATTGTTATTATCCTACTAAGATTCAGAACAACTGAACAAAACTAAAAAAAAAAATAAACAAAAAAAAAATAAAGTTTGTCTTCTGTCTAAAAAATCAATCGTAATGGGTGTTTTTTTTAGGGGTTTGTTTTTCGAATAGAAATAAAACACAAGAAAATCGTTTTAATGTCCATCAATTTGGCTTTATTGGAAGGATAATTTTATGCCATTAATGTTTAAATATGATTTCGGGCATGTGGCCGCCGCGGCTGGCTCGAATAAAGCCAATTCTACAGGTCCAATTTGCAACCACTTTTTCGAGCATATGGGGCCGTATGTCGGCAATAACGCCACGAATGTTGGCCTCCAAGTCCCCTAACGTTTCTGGTTTGTTGGCGTAGACGAGCGATTTCACATATCCCCAAAGAAAATAATCCAATGGTGTCAAATCACACGATCTTGGTGGCCAATTGACAGGTCCATTCCGCGAAATAATGCGCTCATCGAATGTTTCCTTCAATAAATCGATTGTGACGTGCGCTGTGTGGCATGTAGCGCCGTCTTGTTGGAACCACAACTCATCCACATTCATGCCATCCAATTCGGGAACAAAATAGTCGGTTATCATGGCTCTATACCGGTCTCCATTAACGGTAACTGACTCTCCAGCATTATTTCGGAAGAAGTATGGCCCAATGACTCCACCAGCCCATAGAGCCCACCAAACAGTCAGTTTTTGTGGATGTAATGGCGTCTCAAGGATCTCATGTGGATTCTCTTCACTCCAAATGCGGCAATTTTGCTTGTTGACGTAGCCATTCAACCAAAAATGAGCCTCATCACTGAACAAAATTTTGCGATGAAAATCAGCATCGAGATCAATCTCATTTTCGGCCCATTTGCAAGCGTTGTTCTTTTGTCAACCTGTTCATGATGAAATGGCAAACCAAACTGAACATAAATGACATTAGAGTTGCCAGATTTGACCACAAAATCCCAGTTTTATCTCTATTCGAAAAACAAACCCCTAAAAAAACACCCTGTATATTTAAAGAAAACTCACTTTTACTCTTTGAAACTACGGACTCTCCTGTGGAGATAGAAATACGTAACAAGCCATGAGTGGAGGGTAAAATGTTTTTATTAAGGCACTTTTCAATAGTCCCGTGATTTAAAACTCAAAAAGAAAAGTAAACTTTTACTCTCAGATAATCAAAGAAGAAAGTTTCTTCACTTATCACTTTGTACCTAATACATTCAACATCAAATATTCTTTCCTAATTTTCCTCCATTCTAAAATTTCACTAAAAAATTCCTGGGTAATCCATACCCAATCCATACCCCAAAAAAGTGCAACTCAATCATAATTTACATGAGCACTTGCTGAACTTAACATAATCCAGCTACACATTAGTGGCAAGGGGTTAATTCAATTCGTGTCTGTTAATAGAAATAGGTTTTTTGTTCTTGTCTGGTGACCCGTCAACTATAAGTATCCACCAATATTATAAGATGCAACACTGTTTGAAATAACGACAACCTCACTCACTCACAACAGAAACAACAAAAATTGTGGATTTGCCGCTGCAACAACCTGTACACTGGGCCAGCAACTTTTGCAAAATTGGAAGTAAAAATGCGCAGCATAGTCAGAACGTGCAAACATCATGCACCGCATTTTTATGGAAAACAGTTCAAGAATTGAGCACAGAGCGCGTCTCTGGGAGTGCGATCCAGTGCAGAAGTTTGGCGCAGCGAATTATTTTAGTTAAGTGGAGCTACGTGATGAAGTTATGACCACAACGCTAGCTGGTATAGCATAAAATATATGATGCAGCCTGGCTCAATGGATGCAAAGAAAATAAAATATTTGAAGCTATTATAAAAAAGAACACAAAACCTTTAAGATAGAATAAGCGCAGCGGGGTTAGGGTGAGGTAGCAATAGCAGGCATATATTTTGGAGATATTAAATAAATTCACATGACTAAGGAAGAAATGCACCAACACCAACAACTCGAATAATTTTTATAGCAACAAATAGCTTTCATAAAATATTCAATATGTGCGGCATGTAAATGCCTCGTGATGACCCAAAGAAGTAATATATCTAAAAGCTTCCTGAACAGCGCAGAGTTTCAATTCCACTTGTGCCCTCAGAATATCACGATCTAAGCATGAATTCTTAGTTCAACTGGTAGGTAAAATTGCAATTAAAATTTTACAACCATTTAATTGCCAGATAAGAATATAAAATGCAAAACTTTTCACTTAAATTAAAAAATAACTCACAGGCATTTAGCGAGCAACGCTGCTAGAAGTTAAAGATAAAGCAGCTTTTATGACAAAATCATGAGCTCATGTGGGGGATAATATTTAAAACATGAGCATAGAGCATAGTTGAGAATGTAGAAAAATCTAGCCTCGCAAGTTTAAGCAAATAAGCCACATATTTTAAGCGGAACATTTTTATTTGTTTTCTGCTTAAGCAGCCAGCGGCGCTTCTCACATGGATTAAAAAAAAAAGTTCAGCATAACAATCGTAGCAAGCATGCAAAATCTTAATTTATTAGAATCGGAATCTGCGCGCAGAACAACATCATTCTGCAACAATTCTGCAGCAAGTCTGCGAGAAGGTAAAAAAAATAACTCCGGCTGCCTTGCCGAATGGCTTTAGAAATGTTGCCTTCGGGGCGGAGCTCCCGAATTGCGAAAACGATGATGATGATCAAACGCTTGAGATAAGCATAGCGAAGGGTAAAACTCATCAGCATGACTAAAGCAGCGCAGCATCAACGTAGTCATCATCGTGATGAGCCTGAACACAATCCTCAAACTTATGGTCGTTATGATGTGCTATACCACTTGCGCAACCTTCAATTCGGCATCCTCATCGATAGCCCCGCTAGTCATTGGGAACTGCCTGAGAACCTTCTGAGCGTAGCTTCCATAAAAGAACCTGCCTGCCTGCCTGACTGGAAACGTTAGCATATCGTTCGAGAGAAATCGACTTGTGCGTGCAGCCGAAAGCGTAGCAACAGAATGCAAACGAGCTGCTCTACAATGGGCAGTCAGTCTGTGTTGAGCCTATAAGAAAGACATAAAGCATATTTGCTGGCGATGGATTGCAAGGGGAAAGGAGACAAGCTTCTGCAAGTACTTTCAAGAACAAAGAAAAATCAGTCAGGAAGGCTGGCTTAAGCAGTCAGGGCTGCAGAATGATAACAGCAAGTTAAGAAATGATGGTTTAGAAATTAAGTCGAATAAATTCAACGTAGGCTACAAATCATAACTTTGATTAAGGGGGTTACATGCAGGAGGCCAAATTTTACATAAGGAGGCCATATTTTTTAATTTTATTTTCTCAATGCACATAGGTTTTTATACATATGCAGTATATTTTATTTGACACATTTTCCCGAACGAGATTTTCTAAAACTATATTTTGAATTCAGTGAGCAGGATTTTTCGGAAACGGCTTAAATATCAGTATCAAATTTTTACACAAGTTTTTCCAGTATATTTTTTAGTAATTGTTTTAGGGTTATTTCTAAATATTAGATGAATATATATCAGAAATCCATAAATATTTTCCATTTTATAAAGAATATACAGCCTAAATTTATGTTGAAAATCGAATTTTTTTGTTGAGAAATCGCCATTTTGTCGAAAATAATATTTGCTTACTACTTCGATTAAATACTAGATAACACCTCAGTTAAATAACTGGTCATTTCAGCCCTTTGACCTAGCTTCTTATGATCAATTGTGTTGTGCGTGTTATTAGGTTTGTACACAATTGACCGAGAACCGGACTTACAGGCTTAACGCCGACTCCGAACGGCGATGAACGTAATGTTCTTATTCTCGAGAAGCTTTACATGGCATTTTGATTACTCTCTGAGGTTTGCCATTGTCTGCAGAGAGGTGGTGGCCTTACAGAAAAATCATTTTAATTGAAATAATTTTCTGTCGCTGCTGGGATTCGAACCTGGGTCTCCAGGTTCGTTGACATAGAGGCCACGCACTTAAACCAACTAAGCCACGGACGCCACTTTTTTATTTTTATTTATTTTAACACCTCAGTTGACGAAATTGATTGTTGTTTTTATTTCGAATGATTCAGTCCAGAGATATCGCAAGACGCCTTCTTTTAGAGGAGCCCCCAGAGAGGGACTACAGCAGATTTAAAAATAATTATTTTTACAAATACAAAATATAAACGTAAAGTTAAAAGTTAGCACATGTACGTACATTTTTTACGTTAATCAATGAAAATTTCCTTCTAGGAACAGTTCTGAAAAACCTATTCGTTTCTTCCTTTTTACGAAGGAGTAAATTATAAGCAATGATAGTGAAATGAATTCAGAGCATTCATGGGTAGGAAAATCTGTTTAATTTAGTTGCAAATTTTTATTCTTGGGCGATTATCACGCATCTGAAAATAAATTGTTTTCATCACATTTAGTTCTTCAAAAATCTGTGGTCGAAGTTAAAAAAAAGGAGGTTTGGCAAAGCTGAAGAAATTAATAAATACTTATCTTTAGACATACGGTAAAGACATCTTAAGCAAAGTCGCTAAGCGTCATAAGATAAATATTTTTTGTCAACATACCTACGATCTATCTGTAAACACCTGCCTTAAAAAATTAATTAAATAACCCCATTTTTTAAAAATCAAGTAGAATTATGGAAAAAAATATGGAATATGAGTTGTATTAAACAATTAAATCCTGATTTGAGGCGGATGGTCCAAAGATATCGCACTCCATCTTCAAAAAGGCACAACTCAAAATTTACAAATTTTTACTTTTAAATGTTAAACTATTCGTAGTGATAACCTCCATCAACTATCAAAATTTTTAACTCGTCTTTTCAGTCTTTAATTAAAAAAAAAATCAATATGTCTCCTTGTTTTGTATGGATTCCTTTGAAAAACAAACTGGTTTTTTGCTTCTCCTGAAAATTTTGAAATTTTGAGTTGTGTCTCTTTTGAAGATAGAGTGCGATATATAGGGGGAATTAAACAAAGAAGCAGAGTTCCAAAACAAAAAGTTTAAAATTGGTAACTTTACTAAACAAGTAATTATATAACGTGAAGACAATAAAAGCAACAAACAACAACCGAGAAAGTTATCCGGAAGTTTATTTTGGCAGAGAGAACGCTTTTACATTAGTAACTGAGTTTTTATATACTTTTGATGCACTCTGTACTAATTTAAAAGCGTTCTCTCTGCCAAAAGAAACTTCCGGGTAACTTTCTCGGCATAGTTGCCAGTTTAAGTAGGACCTAAGTAGCTTGAGTGGATCACAGTGAAAAGTCATGCAAGGCTACTAATGAGTTGGTGTAGCGGCTTACGAAACAGTCTGTCTAGTCCGCTGTATGATTTGCTCTATAGAGAGCCGTTGTTGTTGTTGTTGGTTGTTGCATTCATTGTTTTCATGTTGTCTTGTTGTCAACATACTTGGCCTAAAGCTTAAAATTTGTTTTTAATATAAATAATGAAAGGTCACATTTCAATTTAAGTAATTATATAACCTGTATAAACATCACCTTATGAGTCAAAGTTGACGATACTATTTGAAGCACTATCCTAGAAACAAAATAAGCTAGCACTGCATTTCTGGTAATCAAGAAGGTAATGCAATAGTTTATAGAAAATCGGCTTAAACATTTATGAATTGCAGTGTACAAATCCTATACTTTTTAGAGTTTTAAGATAGAATATACTTTCGTACTTATTATAATAAGACGCAATTAACAATTTAACTTCCAAGAGGCTATTGCTAGGTTATTTTCAGCCTCTTCCCCCCTCAATAGAAATTGTTCGAAGCTTCTTCAAAACTTCTTCATCTGAATCATTTTAGAAGTTTTCTCTCGTATGTAATAGGTTTACTCTCAGAATTAATTGCAGCTTTTTTAACCCTATTCAGGCTGTGTTTTTAGATCACTATTCAATTTCAAACCAATATAAATGATATAAAACTTATTTTTAAGCAAAATAAGTTAAATGTATTTTATTATTGGTCATTCTATTTCTGTAATATACAATTAATTTTTTTTTTATGTTTTTATAATATTTACCTATTACACAAAATATTAAAAAATAACATGAACTGTCACGTAGTGACTCTAAGACTCTGGTATCTGCAAAAGACGTGATAATCAAAAACTCATCATGAAACCCAGTTTAGACTGCATCGACAGTATAATCAAAGAAGAGCCGTCAACTTAACTGTTCCTCTTATAAAAAAGGACGATTTTCTAAGCAATTCTGTGGTAATAGTCAGAAACCCATGAGTAACGAGCATTCACAGAAAAGTGTAGTTTGCCTTAAATGTACAAATGAATAGTTTAATAACAATTTCCACATTATTTATAAATAATTTCATTTTTCTTTTTAATAAAAGAAATTAATTCTCCATGAACGATATTTTGTATTAAACTTTTTTTTTCAATAAAATAATTATGTTTTTTGTATTAGTGTCTCTAAGTCACACCGTGACAGTTTACGTTATTCAAATAGCGTGACATGAATAGGGTTAAAGCGTCCTTTACTTCCAAAATGTATTTCGTTAAACCTATACGAAGCATACAAACGAGAATTCGCTTTTGCATGAGCAGTCTCGCTCTCATAAACAATACAGAACTGATTGACAGATAACAAAATAACATTTTTTTTTTCTTTAATATTTTTTCTATTTTTTCGCATTTTCATATTTCTGCAATACTAAAAATGAGCTTAAAATAATACTAAATTTGTTTATACCGCCTTTTGAACACAGGCTTCGTCTCACTCCGTTCGAATACCATACCCATTGGTCTAATTTTTCTGAAGTAATAAATGTATAATATTTTTTACTGGAAATAACCTTGTTAAGGTATATTGGACGTACTTCTCACTTATAAAAATTTCGAAACTTCCGTTCACATGCATTTTGGAATTATATCACAAGTATTAAAAAATTCGGAGATACAGTGTATTCTCTTTTAAGCGGACACCAACCGGACTGAACATTTTGTCCACTTAAGGGAGATGTCCGCATAAGAGAGATAAGATTAGAAAAATGAAAAACTGATCATTTTATTATATTAGGATTCAATACAAGAAAATAAAAGAAAAAATTCATCATTAGAAAACCAAACAGAAATTCACATTTGATTTCAACAAAATCATAAAAAACATAAACAAACAAAATGAAATATATGTATATACATTTTTTTTACACTAAATTGAATTAAAATAATCGGAAATTTTAGCTTGACGATTTTTTTTTAATTTCGATATCCTACAAATTGATTTAGAAATCAGTTAGTAATTCGACTCCTTTGAGGTAGTTATGACGTAAAGAAAAATGTTAAAGTTTTTTATAGTTAGCCTGTTTTTATAATTAGCCTCTTTATATGAAGTTTATGTGTCGTTCAACTCAATTTCTTCTTCATCTCCAGACATATTAATTAATTTTTCTGGTGTGTTAACTACACTTGCAATATTGCCATTTTCATACGTTTCTCTAACTTGTATGTGTTTTTTTTAAATCAAATCCGAAACCTCTTAAAAAATCACCCTTTATTAAACTTGAATTTGAAACAAATATTAAACTTGCCTCCACAAGTACTTAAAAGAAGGAAAGTATTTTCGAGACATACAAACTTTCATTTTTAAACCCAACCAAGTAATGCGTAAGCAAAATAAGTTTTCATGAGTTATAAAATTGTGGCATATTTTAATAAGTTTATTTCTTTTATAATTCTTAAAAAACATATTTTTTAAGAATTAGGAACCTGCTATTATATGTCTGCGCATATAATAAACATCTGCTTTCAAAAAAAAAAAAAAAAAAAAAAAAAAACCTTCTTCACGCCTTCTATGGTTTAATACCAACAAAATGTTGGAACCTACATTGATACGTGATAAAGAAGTAAACAAAAAAGCGCAACAACAAAATCTTTGCAGAATCAATGCAGTCAACTTTTTGAAATTTTGCGACTAGCAAAAGAGTAGAAAAACATTGCTTTGACAAAGTATAGCGCTTCTATAATTCCTCTTTGGTTTTATTGATCTTGCGCCTATTAGCTTGTCAAAGTTAGTGGACTGCTAGAACCACTGAGACTACTGATGAGTCGGAGTAGCGTCCGACGAAACCATGGTCTAGTCAGCTTGGTTTAAGTTCTGCAAAGAACTTTGTTGTTGTAGCAACCTGTTGCTTCATGAATTATTTGGCATTAAGCTCACAATATAATTCTTAAAAAATATGTTTTTTAAGAATTATAAAAGAAATAAAAATATGTTTTATCTAGAAGGAAAACCTCTTATAATCCCAAAAATGAAATGAAATGAAAAAACAAACATAAGTCTCTCTGTCCGGCGTAGCCATTGTTTCTTTTTGAATTTGCAATATTTTAGGAAATGGCCCGTCAATGCCTGTGAAAGAACTAAATATTATTCTCGATTGACTTTTGAAAATATTCTGGCACCTTAAAAAACGTTTGACTCGTAATCGAAGTATTTCGATTCAAGAAGTCAGTTCGACAAGCAGTAGAAAATATACTTAAATATTTTTAATAAAAGAAACAGTAAAATTTACTAAACTTTATTTTGCAGGCACTGCAGTAACAGTTTGACAAATACTGTTAAATCGTATAAACAGTTTGTAAAGTTCTCATATAAAAGTTGGCAAAGCAGGGTTTTAAATTAAATACAATAATAAATATACAGTGAAACTCCTATAAACGGACGCTCTAATAAACGGACATCTCCTATAAGCGGACACATTCTTGGGAACATACAATTTTTGGTTTTTTTTTCCATAGAAATGGGAGAAATGGGTCACGGACTTTTCGATAAACGAACGCGGACACACAAACATGAATATTTATGAAAAAAGAATCTAAGCGGACGCGAAGCTCTAATAAGCGGCCAATTTTTTCTTCTCTGTTTTACTCTTTTTAACTCTTATTTACTCATAATTTTTATGCGCTGCTCATTTGTAACGGTAAAGTAAAACAATTAATTATAAATTATAAATATAAGGTAAGAGAGACAACTGGCTATTTTCTCACGAGCATCGACTGTCTTGCATCGACTGTCGTTTGCCTGCATATTTTTCTACTTTCTTTCTTACATTTTTCGTTCTCTAATTTATACTATTTTTGACAGTTGGTGCAAGACGAAAGAACTGTCACTCCTACCTTGTACAGTTTCATCATGGGGTAAATCATTGAAATGTTTTGCAAGAAGAATCCAGTTTTACGATGACTCTTGCACAGTTACAAAAATGATTACATATTTAATATGAATTAATTTTGTACTCGTTTCATTGTTCGTCTATTAAAGAATAAAACTTAATTTAAATTAGAATATCCCAATGCCCATTTTTTTTAATTTTAAATTTAATATTATTTTTTACGACATTCCCATAAGCGGACATCTCCCATATACGGACAAAAAGTAGATGACCGTCGGTGTCCGCTTATGGGAGCTTTCACTGTACATATTTTTTTATGTAAATAATGGATCAAATAAAAAATTTACATTTATTTAGTTTTTATTTTTTAAAGAGATACTTGTATTTGCATACACCGATGAATACAAATGCGTTTTAACCAGTTTTTGAACTCTGTCAGCATCGAGTCTACTTTTACTTAAAATATAAAACATGACTCACTTATCTTTTAAATTACGTATATCCTAAGAGGCAATTCTGTAACCCAAATTCGTATATAATCTTGAGCGACCTAAACTTCCCAGGGTTCGACAGCAACATCAAATTAAATGAAGGTCAAAACACGTAGCCTCAATTGAAGTTCTGCCAAACTATTATTGATTTCTAAGGAAATTTATCAACTAAGAAACATTCTGAAGACCATATCGAGCATAAAAAATAACTTAATTTGTTTAACACACAAAAATGTTGAGACCGACGAACAACCCTTTAAAGCCAAACTTTTGCTGGCCACAATCAGCTTAATTATATACGATGCTGCCGATGGAACGTGATAATTCATTTGGCAAATTTGCCTATTAGACATATGGAGAGAAGGACAAACAGATCCCGATAACCTTGAAGTTAGTTGAAGCAACGTTAAAGATGGCACCCGTGAAAGATTGCTACAGAACTTAAGCCACTTTTGCACAGATGTAGCTAAGCTAAGACATTTGCAATGAGCGGAATATATAAACCAGGCAAATTATATTCATAAATAATAATGTTGCAAGAGTTGGAGTTGGAGGAAATATGTTGGTATAAAATGACAGCCGTAGCAACGCAGCAGCAGCAGCAGCAAGAGACGCAGACGAATGGACAAAGTGAACGGTCATAATGTATCGACTGGAGCGCGAAAACCTATCATTAGCATTTCCGCTTTTTATTATTATTTCATATTTCAGATGTTATTCAAAAATGACCCTCACAACACGATCAGCTACGAGCGACCACTAGCTGCCTTTATCCTGAACTTGTAGACAGGATGGACCACTGCGAAGACTCAAACGACCACATGACGATGATGTCGACCACTTTCACGATGATGAGCTTAGGATAATTTAATTTAAGCTGCGCTCAGGCAACACATTCAAATTGGCTGTGAATTAAGAGGAATACGCTGAAAATGCTTGTCATACTTCAGGTTATGATGGCTTGAATCCAATGAGCCACAACAAAATTAGGCTTAATTTAGAGCCTTAAAACACAAGAACCAAAAATAAAAAAAAGTATGGGAACATATTTCTTGTCAAAGTTAATTTACTTTTGGCAGAGAATCCTCGAATTCAGCCTCATAAGCAAATTAGTTCGAACTGAATTGCAAATGGGCCATTTTGTGTCTAGTCAAAACAACAACGACCAACACGGACAGCAAATTAAAAACCATTTGGTAAACAGTTAGGTCAAAACAGTTTGTTTTGGCATCCTTTTGTTTAAGGATTGCGGCAAGTCTTGAAGACATCTGAGCTACTGAGCTACCTGAACTGCCTGAGCTTTTGATATAAATTGAAATTTCCGCCTTAAATGTAGAACTCTCTGGCAGCGGTCAAAACAAAGCCCAACGCCACTAGTTTCTGGCAAATTGTATGCGAAGATTAATGGATTTTTGGTAGCCTTTGCTACGGCAGACGGTGGCGGTTGAGACGACAGTTCCTGGTAATCATTTAAAATTCATAAACTTTTAATCAACAATCAGCAGAGAGTTGAAAGCCGCTTTTTGCAGTAGCTTCGAAGTGTTGAGCTTTCAATCAAAAGAGGCTCTAATAAAATGCATCACTGCCGTTAGATAAACGCATTTCGGTGATCCTTCAAACTTTTGGCGCCTCAAATTGCAAAACTCTAAAGCACGATTCACCGTCCTTGAAACGTACCGCTTCACGGACCTCACACCGTTGCAATTTATATGCGCTACGAACTAATTTGCCGCAGTATTGCTTTTTATTTTTTATTTCTTACCTTTTTTAATGGCGCTTGGCTATCGGCACACATTCACCGCATGACGTCCTCCGCCACAGTGCAATCCTTTGTGTTTAGTCCCCCAACGCCAGCAACAACAAGTATGACTGGTCATAAAATTGTGGCAACATTTTTATTACTTTTCAACACTACGTGTTGAGAGCCCGTGTGTCAGTACATCAATCTTTTCCCGCTAAAAGCACTCAAAGTTGTGCGAGGCGCCGTCTAATTAAAACGAGGTGCGCTAAATAACAGTGTATATCACCTTTTACTGGGGCAAGTCAAGCTCACTCACATACATAGATACTCAGTATATGAACACATTATTTAAAGCCACTTAACAAAATCTAATTTTAATAATTACTTTAGTTCTTTGGAAGTTCTAGATACTTGTGTTCAGAGTTTAGCATAAACAGAAAATGACAGCTGAAGGAAATTCCTTGTGGTTTCAAAAATTATTAAGTACCGGATGAAGATTTATAATTAGGTAAACATAATATTCAAAGTTTTTGTTTCGAATTCCAATGTTGGGCGGAGTAATGCAAAAAATTAAGGGAACCGATGCACAGTGAATCGACTAGAGTCAAAAAAGAATTTTGTTCATCGAGCGTGCTCTAATCAGTTCTCTGTGAGACGGTTTAAAAAGCATGAATATTTTGTTCGTCATGACTCCGTTCTTTCGCTAAGTATACATACAATAAATATATATATATATATATATATATATATATACAAAGAAGTCGAATTTGGGAATCCGAAAATTCATTTGTAATTCTATAACAAGCATTGCAAAAGATTATCACTGATAAGTATTTTTTAAGATTTTGGATCTAATTGTAGAGTACAATTATGCCGGAAATTATGCCAAATTCTACATATTATTTCCATTTTTATTCTGCTGTTCGTCCAAGTCAAAGTCACCCGATCGAAGGTGGCAAGTACCGTATTCAGAATGCTTTCCCTTTACGGCCCCGGGAGTTTTTTTGAAAAAAAAACACTTTTTTAATTTTTCTTTTTAAGCTATATTTTATTTTAGAACTTAAACATTTTTTTTACATAATTAAAGTACCTATAACTATTTGAGATTCGTCCCTAACATTTTGGTCCGAAACTATTCGTCGATAAGGTAGAAAACTGCAATGCCATGAAAGATCTCAAATTTGCAAAGAGTTCTTGGACGTGGCGTCCATGGCGTAGTTGGTTAAAGGGCGTGGCCTCTATGTCAGGAACATTCTGTTCATCGCCGTTCGGAGTCGGCGTTAAACCTCCGGTAGGTCCGGTTCTCGGTCAATTGTGTACAAACTTAATAACACGCACAACACAATTGATCATAAGAAGCTAGGTCAAAGTCCTTTCAAGGGCTGAAATGACCAGTTATTTATTTTTATTTTTTTTTTTTCTTTGGCGTTTAATCGTTCGATTTTTTTTGTTTTTTTTTGTTTTTCTTTATACATATTTTTAGATTTATAACCTAAAACGACCTAAATTTTGTGCACAAAAAATTAAAATTTTCTTTCCATACCCGCCATTTTGTCAAAAAATTAATATATATTTTTCAAAAATCAAGGATAAAACGCCCAAGAACTCTTTATTAAACCAAAAAAAATTTCACCGCAAATTTGCGACATTGCATTTTTCTACCTTGTCGAAGAATATTTTTGGATCAAAATGTCAGGGATATACATATCTTGAATAGTTTCACTTTCATAATGTAAAAAAATGTTGGTCTACATAAAATAAAATAGCATAAAAAAAATTTTAAGAGTGACTTTTTTTCGAAAACCTCCCGGAGGCCCTTAAAACGATTTAAATTGCACATTTTTAACTTGAACTATTTTAAAAAAAAAAACTGGAATAGCTTCAACAATAATTTTTTAAATTACTTTTTGATTGATTCCAAGCATTTGTTTTTTATAAAGTTCATTATATCCCTGTTTGGAAAAAAGGTAATTCATAAAATTCTAAAAGCGATACCTCAAAAAACCTTTCGCATTTGCAATTTTTATATCCTCATTTCTAATCAAATGAAATTGAAAACTCATCAATAATTTTGATCCATGCCAAAATTCCTGACATTATCATTTTTCAAATCCCTTTCCTTAGTGTGTCCAAGTACTTGTTATATTGCTTTTACCATTTTTTTGCCCTTATCTTTTTTCCCAATCTTGTCCAAAATATAGCTCTAGGTTTTAATAAACATTTGTATTTTTTATCCAATTCTTGTTCCAATTCTTGTCATAATCCTTTTTCCAACCCTTGTATGAATTCTTATCCTAGCCTTTAAATTCTGCTCTACCCTTTGAATTCTTTGTCCTACGCCTAATTTTATTTCTAGTCCTTATCTTTCCTTGCCATAATTCTTTTTTAATTCTTGTTTAAATCCTTATACAAATCATTGTCTAGTCATTGTCATTATTTTTATTTTAATTAATTTTTTTTTTGCTTTTACTATATATTTTGTGCATGATCATGTCATGTGCATTTTGTGTATGAAAGAAAACCTGAGCTTAACAGTCGTACCATAAAATTATCCGTTGCATTAATAGTCACGGAGTTATAATTCCATGCAACGTTTTTAATTTTTTGTTGCATTTTTCTACTGCGCTTAGCCTCCATTGTGTTATGCCGCCAAAAAATATTTTTATTTGCGTAATGAGGTCAAAGAATCACTTTTTTGCTGTCGTAAAAATTTGTACTCAGTGCGTAATAATTCCATGCAACAATATTGCATTTTTGCTGTATAAGCTGCTGTTATAATTTTTTTTTTCGTAAGGCCATATATAAATACTTTTAAAAACCAAGTATAAATAAAAAAATTTGTAATTTTCTAATTTTTCGTCTAAGTCTAAATAAGAAAAGTCTAAAAACTTTACTGTGGTGTCATTACTCTTAGCATAACACCTTTACTAATCGAGTACTAATTACATGCGACGACATTTTGTAAAATACCTTCCTTAACTTTCTTTAAAACCTAAGCGATCATACGCGAAATTGTCAAGTCAAAATTATTAAAATAGAGAAATTATTTAATCAGTAACAAATTAGAACTTTTCGCAAAACAAAAAAAAAATAGCTATGATCGGTCTCAAATTTTCCTAGTCCTTTCTAATATAAAATACACTTGCTGTAATGTTGAAAAGAAAAATTCCCTTTCGAACCTAATGGGCTCATTATTTCTGGTTTTTTTTTAATAAATTAAATATCCTTACGATTTACCCAAAACATGATTTTCAAGTTTGAATTTTCATTTCAGGAAGATGAGATAAAAAATGTTTCGATATATTTTGAAAAATTTCAGTATTCGTTATACCTTTTTCTATATCCGGTTATTACATTTACGGATATCCGGTGGTTACATTTTTTTTAAACTCCCACATGTACATCATAAGGGGCATATTCGGGGTACTTTGTCACCCTCTTAGTAATGTCCATAAGTAGGTATTGCGAGTATAGCAAAGCATGTTTATTCTTGATTAGTATCACCATCTTAATCAATTTAGCAAATCAGCATCACCCCGTGAATGTCCGTCTGCAATTTTGAAGCAATCCTAATGAAATTTGACACATAAGCTTCTTTTTAAAAAATAAAAATTAAAATTGAACACAAGGAAACTGGATAAAAATCACGTCTTTCTCCCATACAAAATGACTAGATCAAAATGTCAAATTAAATTCTTTCAAAATTTGAAAAATTTAATCTGAAATCTGAAAATTCTTCACATAAACTTTGATTTTTAATATTACTTCTAATGCTGATATTTGTCAAATTCATTTGAAAAGTTCGTCTACTTCCCTTACAAAGTGACGTCATCAAAATAACAAAACCTTGAAAGTTCCAGATAAATTCATATAATGTATGGATGTTTCACAAACAAGCTTTGTAATTGAAAGTGTTTATAGAGTTTGAAGTTTGGAAAAATTTGATGAAAAACACATCTTCCACCTTTCAAACTGTTGTTATCAAATCAAATTAACAATCAATCAATCGTTATCAATCAAATGTACTGAAACACAGCTGTTGAGATAATTTAACTCCTTTTCTTTTAAATTCCTTACTTATATTAATTTTTATCTTTTTTTTCTCACTAACAAACAATAGTTCCTGATTGGCAATGATATTTTCTTATACTGTCCAGCCAGCCATGACAATGATACCATATTTAATTAGATGATCTGTAGCTCGTTTCTGTAACTCTTACCGATCGCAGTTACCGACTGAAATTACCGATTTGACGTCATTCTCACCTTCACTGTTTCTGTAAAAAAAATTGTCGATCCCTATTCCATTCACTAGTTCCAAATCGGTAATATGACATTTGTTCCAATTCTACTTCAATAGGAATCGCTTAAAAAAGTGTTTCTGTACGAAAAGTGACAAAACTTGAAATCGATACTTTTCCCACTGACTTTAAGCTAAGTGAGAACTCTACCGATTGCTATAATGTTGTTGAAACTATGAGAAAACAAGTAATCAAATTTAACTTTTTGAACCGAATACAATTTTATTGCTGTAATTTTATACAAATAAATATTTTATTAAAAAAAATTTTTTAATTGTTTGAAAATAAGTAGCAAAACATAAACATTTAAGGTCAGCGTGTTGTAATTTACGAAAATTTATTAACCGGTTTCAATGAAATCGGTATGTTAATGTAAAATAAACCGAGTGCAAATGTTTGTTTTCTTTCATTATACATCACCAACTTTTAGTTTATTTAATTTCTTGCTTTTTGTTTGGTTTGAGATTGATTTTTGTTTGAAACAATATGAGTGAGAAAAATGAGAAGGTAAGTCAAGTTTAGTTGTTTAAATATACAAGTTATATTTAAATGAATATAATTGTTTAACAGGTAAAATCCGGGCGAGTTACAAAAACTCAGCGCCATCGGCTCTTGGAGCTGATGAAACAACACCGGCACCGGAAAATATGAAATTGAAAAGCAGTGTTTTTAATATAAAATATTTGTACATATAATGAAAACAAATGCAAATAATCACCTGCTTGTCATATGTTTCAATTTCTTGACGTTTCTTTTCGATTTGTGTTTCTTTCCATCACAGACCGAATTTTTACCGATCTCAACGTACAGAAACAGCAGTTATCACGAAATCGGTAACTTTCAATCGAGTCGATGTGACGTCACACAAATCGGTAACTTACCGATTTGGTTACAGAAACGAGCTACTGGTACAGGTAACCGTTATTCAGCAAATAACATAAAATTTGCGATTGAAGTGAATTGAATAATTATAAAAATAAAAAAAAAAAATGAAAATAGTCGTGATAATGACGTTAATGTGTTTGTTTAAAGATATCATCGGCAACTTTGTTAACAATAAACAGTTAGCAGTTTCAAACCGAACACAAACAACAGGAGCTAAAAGACAAAAATAAGCCATTGCCAGACAAACCAGTAGCTAAACGTTAGAAGCACAGAACTAGTTGGGACAATACCAGAAAACAAAAAAGCTGTTCATAGAATAGTAGACAAGTTTTGAACGCATCTATACATTTCTATTGGTGGCAAGCGGCTTTGCCCAATTAGTACATGAACAAGCACATACACACACACACAAATTCATTCAATTCAACATAAAAGCCGCATAATGACCAAATGAATGACTACGGTAGCAAGATGAATGCCCAACGCGCTGTTGGCGGCCGTTGATGAAGCAGCGCCACATTCTTTAAACATAGACTTGACTGTTATTCTTGTTATTGTTGCTTATTTCTTGTAATACCGAGGTGTTAAAGTCGACGCATTTAAGCGGTCCCCGGTGTCAACAGTTAATTAATGATTACCTTGAAGATCTTGCAGATGTTTATTCAAATTGCATGTGCTTGAAATAAAAACCACAGTTAGAGATATATTTGAGGAAATAAGTTTTCAACTGTTAATAACCAAATAATGTCTGAATTTGTGGCAACTCTGCATAACTTAATTCGAATATAATTTGAATACGCTCTTCAAGCTGAACACAGAGGCGCATTTTGTTTTGACTTCGCTTTAATGTCGCCGCTACGCAGAGATCTTTACAATTTAATGCCTTTTAAACTTGCTTGCTGCTTTGTTGTTGTACTTCTTCACCTCACACACCGTGCACCCTGCTTGATTTCCACTTTATTACTTATTCCTTGTGGTTTTATTAAGAACTCGTGCTAAAAACCACAAAATGTTTATTTCATTTTGTTTTTTGTTTTTTTTTTTTTTTGTAACGACTACTATGCAAATTATTTTTTAATAACCCTTCTTCTGAAGTCTGGACGTTACTGAGTCTACGATTGAGTCCGCGCTGATTACACTTGAATCTTTTATGATTTTGCTTTTATATTGAAGATGATAAATGAAGATGAGCTTCTAATTTTCTACCGATTCTCTTTATGTGTTAAGAATAGTTTGAGAAGAAAAGGTGAAGAAGGGCCGCCAGTAGCGCATTATTTCCATTTCTAGCTGAATGGACACAAAAACAAAATAACTGAGGAAGCATATTCTAGGTGTTAAGGTTTCTTTACACTACAATAGTTTTAACTTAAGCTATTATTTGTTAATTTTCTTGACTATACTGAAAAAAAAAATTGTATATTTTGAGCAAAATTAAATTAGAGCTCAATCCATAACATTCCTAATAGAGTGTCTTGAATAGTACCTACTGGCCTAAAAAAAATTATCATATTAACTAGTAAGGACTGTATAATCTTTGGCCTGGTCAAAGTTATAATACCACCACTCTGGGTGTGGTATATAATATCCGTTTTATAAGAGGGCGTGGTTCTTATTCAATTTATTCAAATTTCAAATTTCAACGTACAATGTGGTGTACGTTTTCAATATAAAAGATTATGTGCCAAATATCAAGTCAATACATCAATTTTTGTGTCAAGTAGATATAGGGATAGTCGATTTTGACTAATTTCAAACTAAAAGCAATTAAGTAAAAGAATTTTTATAGATTTAACCATTTTGATGACGTCACTTTGTATGGGAGGTAATCGTGGTTTTCGTATAATTTTGACAAATTTCAAACTAGTGCCTATTTGTGTAAAATTAAAAGGGTTTGGGTTAAATATTGTGTTTTTTAGCAATTTTACCATTTTGATGACGTCACTTTTTATAAGAGGTTGGAGTGGTTTTCGTGCGATTTTGACAAATTTTATATATACTAGCAACCACTGGTGCGCGTTGCTGCACCCATCAACAATAAAAATAATAATAATTGGCGCTGACCGCTGACGCCGCTCATTAACAGACGCTCAATTAAGAAGAGACAGAAGAGAGCGAAATGTGAGCAACGAATAGTTTTGCTCTGAGTTTGATAACGTTGTTCTCAGCTGCTGTTAAGAAAAGAAAAAGCAACGTAACAACAACAATTATATGCAAACTTTAATAAGCTATAACTTAAAATATATAAATTTTTAAGAAATAAAAAGTCAAGTTTGCACATCTACAGGTCTAAGCCTATCAAACCATACTAAATTTATTAAAATTGGACTTGTACTTAAAACGCCTTACGCCGGACAAAATTTGGGTTTGCGTAATATATATAAGATACAACGTATGTGCACAAAATTTCAAGTGCTTAGATTAATTTCAATTCAATTTTTATAGATTTTAACATTTTGGTTAGACACTTTGTATGGGAGGTAGGCGTGACTTTGATATGATTTGTGTCATTTTTGAGGAATTTTTAAATTTCTTAAAAAATAGCTTCAAAATTACTGCAATAAGTTCACTATTGTAAGGTTTCGTAATAATCTAAAGTAAACAAATTTAAATTTTTCAGAAGTATCTAATTATATACATTTTAACACACCAGAAGTATCTGGGTGTATTTCTAATTTAAGGGGAGATTCTAGTAGAAACGTAACGTAATTGCAGGATTTTTTTTATGCGTAATTATGCAGGAGCATACGTAAATCTTTTTTGAAAAAATCTTTTGTGGTATTTATTAATGTATATTTCAAGAACATTATACAGTTTTTTCGAAGAAAAATAATTCAAAATGGCGGCTAAAGGTCTCGCTGATCAAAGCCGTGAGCGGCGATAGACGATGTGCGCTGAACACTCTACAGCCCTGCCAAGTGATCTGAAACGAAAAAACCAAAAAAATCGTTAACCCAGATGAAATTTGGGGGACCTTGCAGATTTCCGATTGTAATAAAGCCCTTTTAAAAAATAAAATGGCCGCCCTTTGAAAAAACCCTGTTTTTCCTTCTTTTTCTTTTGCTTTAATGTTAAAAAAATAATGATAATAAATTTTTTTGGAAAAAATGCTTCCTGACGGCCCTCTAAATTGAAAAAGCTTTATTTGAGCCGTCAAACATCGAAATCAGTCAAGTCGTTGAAGCGAAATCGTGTACAGCTCGGAAGAAAAGGTGATTCGAGAAAAACGCATTTAATTGTTTTTTGGCCGACACACACTCTCGTCTAATATGTACGCTATGACTCGTAAAATAAATAAGATAGGGAAATATCCTTTTGACTACATATTTTCAAGATAAAAATAAAGCAAAAAACAAAAACAAAAACAAAAAGTTTCCTTCGATTTCTACTAGAACCTCCCCTTAATCAACATTTTGAAGAATTCTGTGGTTATTTCAGAATATTCACTTGGTTATGAAGTTGTGCAAGAGGATGCTTAAAAACTTTCGAAAATTATTTTTAGAAAGGCCTTACTGTAAAGCAAACAGGCCCATGTAGTGGCCCATATGGCCCGCGTGGCTCTTCATACAAATTTTTTTTCTATCTTAATTTTGTCATTGCGATGAGCCAAATTCAAAGAACGCATGCAAAAAACAACAACACAAACCTCACTCGTTCAGTGTTCAGCACATTTTCCAGCGAACTTTACAAAACAAAAGCATGCAAAGCCAAAATTAAAAACGCACACTCGATGATGTTGATGCTGAAGCTGATTGTCCTGTTACGTGTGTGTCGAGTAATTTTTCATGCAAGCATTGTTATTGTAATAGAAATGAAGACAGGCAGTGTACTTCATGGTATGTAATTTTATTGCATTGTAATTGGTTTTGTTTTGTTTTGTTTGATTTTTTTGTCAAAAGCAACGATTAGCAACATTTTGTGTTTGTTTTGTTTTTTTAAGCATTGGCTTAATATTTCTTGGGCCCCACTGCTGTAAAGCATTAGACATAATGTTACTTTTCATCACACTTCACTATTATACAATACTTCCACGAATTGTATTCCAGCAAGACTTTGATATTGGATATCAAGGATAAAAATAATACTATCAAGAATTCTTAAATAAATATACTGCCTTATATTACGTGCTAAGCCAATGAAATAAAAACTCAAAACATGCTTTACGTTGTGCAGTATGTTCTACTTCAGTTTAGTTTTACTTAAGCTTTGCTTTATTGTTCGGCAGACAATGGCAAGCCTCAGAGAGTAAATAATGGCATCTAAAGCTGAATGAGAACATGTACTTTAGCCGTTTGGAGTCAACATAAAACTAATAGGTTCAGTTCTCGAAAATTTGTCTACAAACATTTAGTAACACGCGCAATACAATTAAATCATAAAAACTACTTCAAGGCCTTTTCGAAGGCTGTTTTTTTTTTTTTTTGTCTTTATGGTTTAGTACTTGAATGTTCTATTATTTCTACGTGCAGTTTTTGTAAGTATATCAGAAGTTTTTTTCTGACAAGTGTTTGTTTTGAAATGCGAGAGCAGAAGAACCGAAATATTTGAAAGCAAGCAGATTTTTTTAAAAATCGTTATAATGGGCCATTGATTTTTATCGATATCGATAATTTTAATTAAAATTTTCACTTTATATAGAATGAACTTTTGTACATGTAATAAGTACCGTTAGAATCTGATATATGCAATAATTGGTATGAAACTGTTTTTGAGAATTCCAGCTCACAAATCATAAAACGCCATTTCAATTAAAAAAAAAAAATAGTTCAAGTTGAAGGCAATCTAATTTCAATTAACTCAAATTTTCTTATGTAAATTTGTGCTATACAGTCAGATAGCCGGTAAGAGGCACCTTCAAAGAGCTCGACACTCATTTAGTAGACAAAAGCAACAAGAATTTTTGAATTAAAGTGTTGCGTGTTGCGGAAATATTAATTTAAGGTACCGAAACGAAACGAAACCAGAAAAAAAACAAAATCGGTAACCGAAATAAAGTGGCATGAAACAGAGCGACAGCGCCAACTAATGATATTTAAATGAGATGAGGTGCAGAACACGCCAAAATGAAAAAAAAAACCACAAAAAAAATTAAGATAACTTCAATTTATGAATGAGTTTAAGAAACAATGACAGACCACAAAGGGTAGAGTGCTAAGAAGGTGGCAGATCGGATGTAGAATTATCAGCCGAGGGGCATTAAGGAAACTAGAGGAAAAAAAAATTGGAGTAAAATTAAGTTCGTGACTTAAAAATCGGAACAGGAAACTCGACAAATAAGACTTTCCGGTTAAATATTTGGATTTTTAATATTATAATAAACCTAATAAATGCATAAATTATATGTTGGAACAGTGTTGCCATACATTTTCAATCGATCTGACTCACTTTTACGCAAATGACTACTTTAATAGAAACATTAGCAACTTACCATTAATGATGGATGGAGACGTAATGTTGCCAGCAACAGACGATGCGATAGCTTTTGCTCTTGTTGTTGTTGTTGCTGTTGCTGTTGTTGCTGGCGCAACATTTGCTGCAGGCATTTCGGGTGACTTGGCGTGCGTCGACTCATTATTGGGCAGCTCTAATGATGCGTCGCTGAAGTTGGCGTGATTTGGGTTTAAATCCGCTGTTGAATTTTTGCCAACAACAGCAGAGCTGTTGTACGGTGTTGTTTTTGTTGTTGTTACATTTGTTGGCGCCAGCAGCAATTTGGGCGCTACTGTTTCTGTAGCGGCATCTGTAGCATGCGGCGGAAGAGCTGCCTTGTATCTATGTTGCATGGCATTTAAGGCAACATCAAAATGTTGCGGCATCATGTTGCCATAGAATTCATGATAGATTTGCTGAAATTGCTGCTGCTGCTGCGGACTGACACTAGCAATTAAATGTTGCAAATTGTTTGGATGAAAGACTTGTGTTGCTGTCAGCGGCATGTTGGCCGCAACATGTGTTAGCGATGTTGTTGTTGTTGGTGCGGTAGCAGCATTCATGCCAAATAAATGATTCAAATGATGCAATGGCGATGCGGCGGCATTTGTTGCAGCAGCTAGTTGTTGGGCTTGTTGCTGAGTTTGTTGCTGTTGCAGCAGCATATGCATTGACTGTTGATGTGAATGTTGTTGTTGTTGCTGATGATAAAGTGCGCTGCTAAGCATTTCCGTTGCATTCAATGTTGTCGCTTCGTTCACATCGGCTGTTGTTGTTGTTGGTACCTTGTATTTACTTGTTGACGATGATGACATCGTAAAATCAATTGCTTGTTGATGCTGATGTTGCACTTTGTTGTTGCTGTTTTTATTGCCGTTATAGCTGCTTATTCTGTGCCGAATATAGCTGTTGTGATGATCCAGTAACATACCGCGTTCAAGCGTTTGCTCAGCAACAAAGAATTTTTTATAATGCTGCCGCTGTTGTCGCTGTTGCTGATGATGATGATAGTAATGATGGCTAGCTAACAATAATGGCATAATCGGTTGCAATACTTGTTGATAATCGGCTTTGATTGATTGTCCAGTAGAGATGTTAGTTTTTAGCAGTAATTGTCATCAATTAATTGTCTATAGTTTTTATATTGCACTTTGTAATGAGGAGCGGCACAATGTTGCAACCTGCAAAAATATAAAACTAGTGTGAGATCTTTGAGAGAAAATGTTACTGAGAACAAAATGAAGATAATTAAATAGTAATAATTATTTTCAATATTTAGGCTATTTTCACTATTTTCATATAGTTATGGTCATGGTTATGGTCAGAACTATGAGAAAAATTTCGTGTCAAAAGGTATTAAGGATAAAATTTCGTTACTTTTTGCTTACTTCGAAGCATGGGTTTCTTGAAAGTTTGAATAAAAGCTTTACTAGTCTAAATTTCTTCATTCTGACATTAAACCCCAGTAATACTTAATCTGTTATTTCTAACATGTTTGAAAGAAAGATACGGTAAATATTTAATACGGGGGCATTAACCCTTTCCAGGGGCAAAAAATCTAGTCGCGGATTTTGATGAAATTTATTGTATACTTGTTTTTGACGTGGCTCATCAAAAAATTTTTGTTTATTTAAAAAATATAAATAATTTTTTTTTGAAAAAAGAATTGTGTTGGGCCAAGTATACAAACCAATTTAAAGTCTAAGAGACTTACTTACTATTTTACTTAATTACTTTTTTTGGCAAAATATGAAAAAAAACTGTTGAGGTATCGAATTTAATTATCCACCGCCTTTGAAAGAGTTAAACTAACAACTACTGAGGAACTTCCATTCTAAAATCATGATTGATGCAAAATCATAATTGTATACATTGAATGATTGCAAAAAAAAAAAAAACTGAAAAAAATGTAGCCTAAGATTGTGAATCAATAATAAAAAGATTTTATTGAATAAAAAATAATATCGATTTTATCAAATAAGAATAAAGTTAATCATTATCATAAAGAAACACACGTGTATAATTCATAAAAAGTACGGTAAAAGTTTCAACATTAAAGTTATGGTTTGATAACAAGTTTTCCCATAAAATGGTATCTAAAATAGTTATAGGTTAGCTCTGCTTACTTTCATGAACTATACATGTATCGATCATTTCAAATAAGGCATTGGGACATTTGGAGTACATATTTTGCAAATAAAAGTACTTTTAAGTTCAGTAATATATGTGGAATATTTTTTTAATTTCTTTCTACAAAAGAACTACTTATGTCCTTTCCAAATACATTTATATTAATATTAAATGTGCAACAGTTTCTTAGAATAATGCATTCAAAAAACATCCAGCATCGGGACACGGAGAATTTTTTTTTTCTGAGATGATATTTTGTAACACAAATCTCTGCGTTTTGGATACATTTACAATAAATGTTTTTCCACAAATTTTGTGTAAAGCATTACTATTTCATAATATAGCTTAATAAGGCATCGGGGCACAAATTGCAAGGCATTGGGACTTTTCCGTATTTTCGTGAATAATTTCGACACAATGATGATAATAAAACAAAATAGAAAAAATTAAAATGATAAGATTTCCAATATTATAATCTATATATATAAAAAAGGAACTTATGTTTGTAAGGCCGCAATAGACTCCTAAACTACTCATCCGATTAGCATGCAAATTTGTGTATAGAAGTTTTTTGGTACGGTGCGTGTTCGTGGGCTATCAATTTTGATCCACCTTGAACACCAGAGGGCGCTGTAGTACAAATTTTTTACAAAACTGCCTAAAACTCATAAACTGCTAATGCGATTAGAATGAAAAGTGGTATACAGTGAGTTTCATGTACGTTGAGTGTTCTGCTGCTATCGTTTTTGACCTACATATATTGAACACCAGAGGGCGCTTTAGTACAAATTTTTTACGAAACCACCTAAAACTCCCAAACCGCTCATGCGATTAGAATAAAAATTGGTATATAGTAGTTTTCAGGTACGATGAGCTTTTCAGCACTATCTCTTTTGACCCACCTTGGACACCAGAAGGTGCTGCAGTACAAATTTTTTACAAAATCGCATATTTTTAGTTGTTTTCTTAGGTTACATATGAAAATATTTACAAAATATAAAATATTTCCTAAATTTAGTAAAATTAAAAAATTTCCGTTATTTTGACATCAAAAACATGAACATATCTTGAAAACTATGAAAAATTTTACTACAACGATATATTTAATGCAACATCGTTGCTTAATAATGAGAAAAAAACAATCAGAAATTTAATTTTGTGACTTTCGATTCAAATATCTCCGCTGCATTTGTATACATTTTGTTAAATTTTTTTTTGTCTTAAAGCTTCATCAAAGTACTATGAAAACCTTATTGCAAAAATATAAGAGGGTGTGGCTCCGCCCATACAGTTAAAATTTGTATTATCGAATAGCTTTGAAAGCAAAAGTAGCAATACTTACATACAAACTCAAAATGGAGTTACTATTTGGCAGTGGAAAATAACAGTGGTGTCAAACTATGAGTCTAAGAAAAGTTTTGAATACACCTATTATGTTCCCATATAGTTGCAGGGTGCAACAACGCGCACCGGGAAAAGCTATCTTCTTCTATATATATAAAAAAGGAAATTATGTTTGTAAGGCCGCAATAGACTCCTAAACTACTCATCCGATTAGCATGCAAATTTGTGTATAGAAGTTTTTTGGTACGGTGCGTGTTTGTGGGCTATCAATTTTGATCCACCTTGAACACCAGAGGGCGCTGTAGTACAAATTTTTTACAAAACTGCCTAAAACTCATAAACTGCTAATGCGATTAGAATGAAAAGTGGTATACAGTGGGTTTCATATACGTTGAGTGTTGTGTTTCTATCGTTTTTGACCTATATTGAACACCAGAGGGCGCTATAGTACAAATTTTTTACAATACCACCTAAAACTCCCAAATTGCTCATGCGATTAGAATAAAAATTGGTATATATTTAGTAGTTTTCAGGTACGATGAGTTTTTTGGTAGTATCTTCTTTGAACCACCTTGGACACCAGATGGTGCTGTAGTACAAATTTTTTACAAAATCGCCTATTTTTAGTTGTTTTCTTAGGTTACATGTGAAAATATTTACAAAATATAAAATATTTCTTAAATTTAGTAAAACTTAAAAAATTTCCGTTATTTTGACATCAAAAACATGAACATATCTTGAAAACTATGAAAAATTTTACTACAACGATATATTTAATGCAACATCGTTGCTCAAAAATGATAAAAAAAGAATCAGAAATTTAATTTTGCGACTTTCGAGTCAAATATCTCCGCTGCTTTTGTATACATTTTGTTAAATTATTTTTTCGTCTTAAAGCTTCATCAAAGTACTATGAAAACCTTATTGCAAAAATACCGTTAGTTGAGTATATATATTTTAAATATTTTTTTCAAAAAAGGTCTGAAATTTCGGAGTTTTCCTCACAAAAAGGCTCAAAATTTGTTTTTGTTGTAAAAATAATTTAAATTCAAATTCGTAACTTTTCAACTCTATTCAAAAATTATAACATTTATAAGCAAAAGTTATTTCAATTTTACGCAAAAATTAAAAACCATTTTTGTGATTCAAAAAACAAGGCCCTACCCTTGATTTTTTTGAAGAAATTTTTTTTTTCCAATATTGTGGTTTTATATTTTTGAATAAATTTACAAGCTAAAATAATAATTTATTAAAAAAAATTATCTCAGTATCTCTTACCAATCAAAAGTTATAGCCAATAACCTTTATTCAAAATATATATACAAAAAGCAAAATGATGTCTGTGTGTTGCCTGGAAACTTCAAAATTGCTGAGTCGATAGAACTGAAATTTTGGCAGTACATTTTTTTCAAGCACAAGATGGTTTTAATTTCTGTCACACCCCTTTTACCGCCCACAAATCAATAAAAATGCTATATTTCCTATGGTTTCGTCGATTTGGCTACATTTGGTAATTTAGTTTGTATGCTCACTGTCGGCAACTGTACTAAAACTGGATAATGTCCATCTACTAGAAAACTGGGACGGGCATTATATAAGGGGTTGTGGCTCCGCCCATACAATTAAAATTTGTATTATCGAATAGCTTTGAAAGTAAAAGTAGCAGTATTTACATACAAACTCAAAATGGAGTTACTATTTAAACTGTAACTGTAGCTGGGAAACTGTAACGGGCAGTGGAAAATGACAGTGGTGTTAAACTATGGGTCTAAGAAAAGTTTCGAATATAATTATTATGTTGCGATATAATTGCTGGTTGCAGCAACGCGCGCCGGGAAAAGCTAGTAATACATATAAATAGCTTTAAAATATGACCAAAAAATGAATGGGAAAAATTATTTAAAATTATTTTTTACTCTGTAGTGATTTTGAAGTCAGTTTTTTTTTTTTTGTTAAAAAGTTTTTTTACTTTAAATTCAAAAAGTTGAATTTTATTTCGGAAAGTTGAATTTGCCACAGTAAAAGGCTATGTTTGAAGTTAAAAACCTCTAAGACTACGCGTCATTAATTCATTCTGAATATTTTGATGTCCGAGCTCTTCAAATATTTGTATTTTTCCTTAACTTACGGTACAATCCCTTTTTTCATGATATCGCACTCCATCTTCAAAACAAACACAACTCAAAATTTCATAATTTTCAGGAGAACCAAAAAACCAGTTTGTTTTTCAAAGGAATCTACACTAAACAAGGACACAAAACGATTTTTTTTTTTTAAATAAAGAGTACAAAGAAGAGTGCAAAATTTTGATAGGTGATGGAGGTTATCACTACCAATAGTTTAACATTAAAAAGTAAAAATGTGTAAACTTTGAGTTGTCCCTATTTTGAAGATGGAGTTTTGCCTTTAGGAAATACGAATTTGTTATTTTTCAGGGAAGTAAAGCAATAAATTGTCACATTTTCTGTATGAACTGAAAAACTTCACAATATTTTTTTAACATTTTAAAATACTTATTAAAATTAACATTGTAAAATTTTATTTCTTCAACATTTAAGATTATTTAAGAAATTCAAAGTAAAACAATTAAAATATACTCAAAAAATCGAAATATTTTTATTTATTTTCTTTTGTTAAATAGATGTTAAATCAATAAGGTTTTTCACAACTTAAAATACGCCGTTGTTACGTCGTACTGCATATTTGCTTACAACAACCTGTTGTTCCTTTGCATACATAAGTGGAATATGACATTAAAGGTCAGATACCACTTTGTTGCCTATGTTTTTTTGAAGTCACATCTTGAAAGCATTTCTGAACGACATACACTTGCAAATACAACACTTTTGACCAAAAATCTATTAAAAAATTCATAGTTTAAGCAAGTCTGATAACTGTGTTATTTGCACAGCTGTTTTCTTCTACCTCATCACTTTAAGATGTATTTTATTCATTAAAATATGGAGTCAACCTGGGCTGCATCCATTGCACCCTTAAGGCATAAATAGTTTATAATTATTTTCTTGGTAGGTTTTGGCATTTTAATTTAGTTGCCGAGCTTCTGAATTTAAGATTTGTTACAAAACAGCTGATTTTAAATACGACAATGCTTATTAGAAATACAACAGGGTGCTCACAAATTAATAACAATTTTGTGCTATTTGAATATAACACGCTGATATGCGACAACTTGTGAAAAACCTAAATGACTAATTCTGATGAGTTGTCTGTTGCAAAATAGTGCATGGATAGCAATAGCTTTAACCGATTGAATTTTTGTCTGTATGATCTCATTTTCTTTGCTTCAACTTCTCGTCGTATCTTTTGAAAACTGTTCTTACATCTTTCTTCAACAATTTTCTTATCACGACATTCCTTATATACGATTTTCTCTTTCTCTTAATATTGCTTGTAACGTTCCGGATCTTCTTCAAAACGCCTGTATTCATTTTTCTGCCGTTCATGTTAACTAATTTTGTTTCTATAAAATTTTAATATCGAATCACTATTTTATAGACTGTTTTTTGTCCCAATACCTGACGCTTTCCATAATTAGAAAATATTTGCAAAAAACGAAGAAGGTAATTATAGCGTGGTTGAATGTATTATTTTTTAAAATTTAAATAGAAGCAAAAATAAAAAAAAAAAAAATTTAAGCTAAAAAAAATTAAAAAAAAAACGTTGTTTTTGTCAAGCATTGGGACATCTAGAGACACATTAGAAAAAGTTTAAACGAAATAGAGTTTAATACATACCATTTATGAATTGTATAGAAATATAATATATTTAAGGTCACAACTGCTGCACAAAAAAGTTTTAAACGATCTGCTTTCATATAAATATATACACGCACTGACTGGCTATAATTTTACCTATAAATGGCTAACTCAACAAACAAAAAACAGAAGATCGCTTAGACTGTTCAAACATGAATGAAGTGGTTTTTGACAATTATTAATGTTTTTTATTAAAGTTGCATATTGCACCTACCATGTAGTATACACATTAATATAATATTTTAGATTCTAAAATTCGGCTGAGTGGTAGACTTCTACATTTTTGGTGAGAGTTGCTACATATATTTCGGGATTAATATAAAGACCGAATATTTTTCGATTTAAAATAGCTTTATTGTTCTACGTACCGGTACTGTGCCGACATGACAAGTTTTTTGGAAGATACCAGTGACCATTTGCTTCGCAGTGTTTTGAGTTCGAACAACTTTTAATGGATTTGGTTCATCTTGAAAACTCCAAATAGTCGACTGATGTTTGCTTTCAGATTTATACGTATAGGATCCATGGTTCGTCACCACTCACGATTTCATTTAAGTTTTTTGAAGCACCGCGATTGTTCTAGCAATTTTTTGAGCGTTTCTTTGCACCATTAAACATGTGACTTTTTTTGAACGATTGTCAAATAATGTGGAATCAAACGTGAACAAATCTTTCTCACAACTATGTGTTCATGTAAAATGGTATGCATATATATACTGGTGGAAGTAATGCCCAGGGATGCCTCAATCTGGAAGTGTTATCATCTCGCACACAGCATCTATGTTCCATGCTACAACAACAGATTTTGAACGCTCTTCACAGAATTCGTCCGTTAGTAAAGTACGGATCACTTCAATTCTATGTACCGCCAATAAACAGAGGTTTTTGATGGTGTCTTATCGCCAACAATCGAACTGGCTCATCGATGTACTCTTGTTGAGATAATTCATGCCGTAAGTTGTAGAAATTAATCGCACAAAAATGTTCACATGTTAATTTAATTACACCTAAATGTTGTGAGTACATTTAAGCTTAAAAATGTCAAACTTTCTAAGGGAAACGTAAATTTGACTGAAATGACATTAGTGTTGCCAGATCCCAAAATATAAGTAGCAACTAACATAACGCACCTTCTCATCCTCACTTTTTACAAATTCAGTAAATTCAAAACTTACTTAACCAGTACAAGAAATAAGTTCAAGGACATATCATTTGTTGCAACAACAATAACCAAATTGAAATAATCGTAGCTTTGCCTAATCATACCACGCATTATACAAAACACTGTAACTTGTGACCTGGTTGCAACACTTTTTTATGGAGATATCATAACTTTTGCTTATCACTTTAGTCTGTTTGTTGCATATGTCTTAAAAAATCCTCCAACTAGTGCATTTATTCGCAAAAAAAAAAATTAATTACAATCTTCATCACTGTATTATTGGCAACACTGGCACCAGACATTATAATCAACAATATTGCCAATTTTGTTTTTAATTTCACTGTTTTTACTACAAACTACACTTTACTACAATCACTTACTTCAATGGCCAACGACTTAAAGTTTAAAACTGTGATTAAAAAACGTAAAGAAAAATTTTAAGCTCAAACTTTTTTTTCTGCTTTTTGTATTCGTTCTAATGTAGCATAAAAGCATGTGTTGCCTCTTGGAATCTGTTCAATAAACTGTCCAGTCATGATCATTATTATTGCAGCTTATCGCACCATATCGATCGAACTAATAACGTCTGCGACCAGAAGTCAATTCAAATCAACTGCTCGTCCATTTGTTTGATGATGATCTTTGGAACCTGTTCAATGGTAGCGCACTTTACCTACCATGAGAAAGCCAAGAATAACAGCGTCATCGTCATCATCATCATCATTATCATCATCATCATCATCATCATCATCATCATCAACATCATCATAGTGGAGAAAAATTTTAATTCAATGCTCATTTGCTTTCAACACTCAAACAGTGTTGGTAGCACATCATTTTCATGGCAATAAATACTTAATTGTTAACACCATTTAAATGTTTTATAAAAGATATGGGGAAAATGCATAAAAATTTAGAGTTTCATCCGTTAAAGTTTCATGATTATAATGGTGCACGATTTTCTCGACACTTTTTCCAAATATGACTCTTTTGTAATTAAGAATTGTGATCCAAACAGTTTATGATCATGATTTTGGAAAAAAAATAGAAAAATGTTAAAATATCTTCAAAGGCTACTTTCAAAGATATCTACTAAAAATATTTAACTGGAATAAAAAATTACACACACTGCCAAGAGGCATTAACAAATTGCATTTCTAAGGATATACATATGTATATACGTAGTATAGCATATATTTTGTCCTGTGTGTCTTTGGTATAAGTTAGCTTTTCAACGAAAGTAGAACGTGAAACTGGCTCAAAGAAATTTTTTAATTGTTGGAAAAACCATTGCCTTCTAACTTTTAAGACCTAGTTTGCTAATAAACGAATAATTCTCCATTGAACCTTCATACTAACTTTATCTTTATTTTAAGCTTTTTAATATTTTTACACCAAAATTGAAATTTCTTTAACAAAATTTATTAATAACCTGTAATATATAAAAAGCAGAGCGTGCATTTCCATTTTTTTATGATGGCACGGTGCCTCTCAAATTTAATGTACAGTTTGTGCGACACTATCGCCATAAGATACTTTCTACTATTCATAATCGGAACTAAGAACTGGTTATAGGGGTATTTTCGATTTGGAAAGTGCACTTCTGTACTGGCTTAAGCACAGTCATGAGTCAATATTAAAAGTTTTCTAGTTTTAAGATTCTTATGACCTAACAGAAATTATAAATATCACGGTTTTTTTTTATGTCACCTAAAAAGTGAACTTTTATGCCAGAGAATAAGTTTAATCGTACTACGAGTACATATATTCTATGTACTATATTCTTTGTACTATATGTTATTCTATGTAATATATAGCTATGCACATTTATGCTCATAGTAATGGTTAAGGAATTAACATGGTTTTCAATCAGACTTTCCCATAGCTTACATGATGACCTGGCCTGTATAATGACCTGCATTTATGCATCACCCTTTCTGGAGTAGATATTTTAATTGTGACCATTAGTGGTCAAAAGCTGTTCTACACCTAATACCTCTTGATATAATCAGCATGAAACCTCTATATGTTTAAAAGGAATGTATTTGTATACACTATCAATCCCTATCAATTACAAAGTTGATCAGTATATAGAACGTCACTGAAATCTATGCCAAATTACACGTCAAAATATTCATTAATGTTTCAGATACGCATTCTTTTGTAAATAGCTAAAAGTGAATTTTTCATTTTTTATAATATCTGAAAGTGAGCAAGCTCTATCGCAAACAAGAATTTATAAGTAGTACAAAATTTTCAAAGACTGCCGAGAAAGCGTTGGAAACAAGGCACGGTCAGGGCGACCATCAACATCAACTGTGACTACACGTCAATAGAATCAAAGGATTGGTGCTCCAAAAACGTATATTGATAGTCCGAGACCTTCCTGACCTTGTTGAAATATCGGACGGATCAGTGAAAACCATTTTGAGTGACCATTTGGGCCTCAGAAAAGTAAAATCTCGATTGGTGCCAAAAACGCTCAATTTCATGGAAAAACAGCGCCGCGTTGATAAAACAATGCTTTCCGACTATTAAGACAAAATGAAACGCATCATTCCTGGAGATAAGACTTGAGTCTCACGACCCAGACCCGGTCTTACGACCCGGAATAAGCCGATCAATAGGGTGAATACCGTGCCAAAGATGAGCTGAGACCGAAAAAACCGCGTCAAAGCAAGTCAAAAATCAAGGACATGTTGACAGTTTTCTTCGATTATCGTGTTGTGGTGCATTATGAATTTCTTCCAACCAGCCAAACTGACAACAAAGCAAAATAGACCGGATTTGTCGAGAGACAATTCTTGGTTTTTGCATCACGATAATGCACCATCTCACATTGCATTCGTAATTCGTGATCATTTCGCCAAAAAGTCGACCGCATACTCGATACATATCGTTCCGTAATCACCGTATTCGCCTGAATTAGCACCATGTGACTTCTGGCTATTCGCTAAACTCAAGAGTTCGCTCCGTGAACACTGTTTTGAATCGTAAGAGATAGAAACCGAAACGAAGAAGGAATTGAAGGCTATACCGGATGAGGACTTTGCAGAATGTTTTGAAAATAGGAAACGTTGACACAAGTGTATTGCATCCGGAGGAGTCTACTTTGAGGAGGATGAAATGAATTTAGAAAAATAAATAAAGATTTTTTTTTTAATTAATTATCAAATTCCCGATGATTTTTGACCACAGTATACTTTGTATCTGAAGCAAAGTCAATTTCAGTGATTTTGGTTTTGACCTGTATATATCTTTTTAATCGATATTGAGGGGCATGTTTCCAAAAGTTTTGTGAAGCGTGACACAAATACTGTAAAAATTTTGAACAACAATTTTTATTTGATGCAGATGACCGATTTTGACAAAATTAGGTATTTTGGAAAGGTCATTTAAGCATCAATATTTAAAAAAAAAAAAAATAACTACTCGTTAAATGTACTTCCCATTCCACACTACACCTTCTTTTGTGGGTCGAAATTTCTACAAAATTTTTTTATGTATAAACTGCTTAAAAGGACTAGAGTAACGAAAATCCTTACAGAAGTAACTTCTACTACCTTGCATTAAAATGCTCTAACCGAAAGTAACCGAAATTAACCGGAGATGAAACATAAAAGCACTATAAAAAAGTTTTACCTAGATTAAAAGGATGAAACCTTTTCAACAGTCAAGTAGGTTGGTGACAAAAATTGTTTTATAATATAGGAGAAAAAAAGGCTCAAAAAGTGAGCGTGATACACGCACAAACACACAAATATTGAAATTTTTTTAATTTTTATATGAAAAAGGTTAATATGGGTCTGATATGGTCAGATATGGTTGGATATTATATCGTTATGGTTCGGTTATAATATGATTTGGCCACGGACTGATATTCCATTTCCAGCCTTAATGGCAGTCGAACACACACTTTTATACAGCCTACCATTTTTTTTTAAGTTTAACTATAAATCTAATACTAAATGCTTCAGAAATTTCTGATATATACCCACTGAACCATCTCTGTGCTATGTTTGATATTGGTTTGGTGTTTGAGAGTTGCATCTCTTTTCCACGTAGGATCTTGGGTTGGACAGTGGCTCCAAGCCGAATGACAACAATTATAAATGCGGCTATATATGGTCTAATAAATTACTTGGGATGTTGTCTTGTATTGCTTCGTGTTATGAAGAATGTGTTTTTATTCCATGATGCTTATTATGTTTACATAAGCACAAAAATTCTCAAATTTCAAATGTTTCTTTATCTAATTTTAATTTCCGCTGAAATGCCAAGCAATTGTGCTTAGTGGAGGCTTTTATTTGCCAACAGGTGGTAGGTTTTAGCACGTAGGTGCATTCTATTCAGTCCGGCTGATCCGGGAACTTCTTAGAATGTAAATCGTGCATGCGTATGGCTCGGGTCATACGTATCTATGAAGATTTCCTACTTCCGGGCGAATCCAAAAAAAAAAAAAAAAAAAAAAAAACCATGAGCGAAGGTTTTACGTAAGGTGAGAGTTTTGCGAACGTTTTTGGGTAGAATTTTTTTTTTTAATTTGTGATTTTTTTGTCGCTTTAAAGTGCTTTCTATAGAATATTAAATTTGTGAAAACTTTTACCATAAATAAAAACGTTCTTCTTTTGTGAAATTCATAAAAAACTTATTTTGAGTCGAAAAAGAATAATTCTTTCATCATTTTAGTTCCACGAATGTTCAGATATAAATCATAAATGTTTCTTTTTTGCATTCTTAAATGAATTACAAAATGAGTTCAGAAATGAATCATAAATGTTTCTTTTTCGCATTTATAAATGAGTTCAGAAATGAATCATAAATGTTTCTTTTATGCATTCTAAAATGAGTAAAAACTAGTAAGAAATGATCTTCGACTGGACCGAAGTTAAAATACCCCCACGTCCGAAACGAAGTATATGCAAAGTCTTAAGCAGTCAAAAAAATGTTTATCTGCAATTAATGATTCAATAAGATTAATTTCTTAACTCATTTCTGGACAAAAAAAAAGGTTCATTTTCGAAAGGCAATTCAGTCCGGCGATTGATACAAAAAGGATTCATTTCTGAGTGCCGAAAAGGTATTTTTGTATGGTTCATTTTTTAACTCATTTCCGAAGAAAAAAAGGTTCGTTTCTGAGAGTCATTTTTTCACATGCAATAACAATCGAGTTTAGCTACTACAGCTTTTTCGCACATTCTCATCATTAACGCATTAAAAGTCACAATCCAAAAATCTTTGAAATTCAATGAAATTGATACTAGTGGCTCGTAATAAGTTAATGTGAGAAAAATTTACCCACCAAAATATGGTTGGGCTCAAGGACAACACAAGACGACACGACTAACCATGCAATTACACAATAGTTTTTAATCTACTCTTGAGTTGACCTTTAGACAAGTTAACATCAAAAAAGCTACAATTGTTAACTAATTTACTCATACGGTTTAAAGGAGCAGTTAACATATAATTTGTTCTACTAAATGGCAAGTACATTAAATTGTTAGCATTTCTACTACTTCTACGATTAGAGTTAAAATTATAAGAGAAATAAGAGAAAGAAGTTCTGGAGAATCGAATACACCGCTTATGAGTTGGTGCAAATAGACGATATCAGCAGACTTCCTTCGCTCACTCAATGATTGCATTTTTTAAAGTTTTAAGCGATCCTCATATGGAGGAAGGTTTAAAATGTCAAATCCATTAAAGCCCCTTAGGGAAAACCGAACAAAGCATTTTTGGATTCTCTCTATTCGATCAACATTCACATTGTAACTTGGAGACCAAACTTGACTTGCGTACTCCAAGTGAGGACGCACTATTGCATAATACAACGTTGTAGTCGTAATCATGCTATTGAATTCCTTGGCCCAGCGTTTAATAAATCCAAGCATAGAAGATGCTTTTTTACAAATGTTATCAATATGAATGTTAAAGGAAAGCTTAGAATCCATACATATTCCCAGATCTTTAACGACATCCATACGACATAAAGCAGTATCTTTTATCTTATAATCAAAAACTAAATTATTCCTTTTTCGCGAAAAGGTCATAGTTTGGCATTTATCTGGATTAAGAAACATATTATTTTTAGAACACCAAACTTCAAAAGATTTCAGATCGGACTGGAGTAGGGCTGAATTGTCTTGAGAATTTATTTTTCTGTATATTTTCATGTCATCCGCATAAATAAGCAGATGAGAGTTTTTAATGATATGGGTCACATCATTAATGGCTAAAATAAACAGAAGTGGACCTAGGTGACTTCCTTGAGGAACACCTGATAACGCAATAAACTTAGTAGACAAAACCCCTCGGAATCGTATTTGATAAGAACGGTCTGTCAAATACGATTTAATCCAGTTTACAAAATATTCTGGAAATTCAATGGACTTAAGTTTAAATAGAATTAAATTGTGTGGTAACTTATCAAATGCCTTGCTAAAATCAGTGTAGATGCAGTCGACCTGGCAACCAGATTCAATGGTGTTTAAGCAAAACGTTGTAAAATCGAGCAGATTAGGTACCGTAAATCTGCCATTAACAAAACCATGCTGACGAGTTGTTATGACTTCACGACAGTGAACTTTTACCCGATCATACACGATTCGCTCAAAAAGTTTTGGAATCGATGACAGTTTAGCAATGGGCCTGTAATTAATAACTTCATTCCTGCAACCTTTTTTAAAAATAGGACTAATAAATGATTTTTTCCAAAACAGTGGAAAATAACTTTCGTTTATAGATTTATTAAATAACAAAGAGAGTGGTTGACACAAAATTGAACCGCATTGAGTTAACACTGCGGCAGGAATTCCATCAGGTCCAGAGCTAAAATCTTCATCGATCGAACTAATATATTTTAAAATATCCTCTGAGGTAAAGGATAAAGAGTCCAAAGAAACTTTGGGAGTAGAATTCATATATTCAAAATACCCCTCATCAGGATCAAAAGAATCCGAACAAAATGAATCTTTAAAAAGATTTGCAAATAAACTACAAATAATGACGGGATCGTCAGTAATTCCATCAACAGTTTTGAATGATGAAGGGAATCCATCGGATTTCTTCTTTGTATTTATGAATCCCCAAAACTTTTTTGGATCAGACAGTATTCTCAGATTTATATTGTCTAAATATTCATTATATAATGCAGTTGAGCTATTTTCAAATTCCAGAAACAAACGTTTGTAGGTTTCCAGGTCATTTGAGTCTAAACTACAGACATATTTCTTCCAAGCCCTATTCCTGTTGTTGCGAAGAGTTTTTAAATCCTTTGTGTACCAAGGGTACGCACAGTTTTTCGGAAATTTGAGGCTATATGGTACGGACTGAGAGAACACAATAAAGAGATCCGTATAAAAAAAACTGATGGAATCATCAAGGTTATTTCCATTTAAGTACTCTAAAATAAAATTTAGTTTGTTATGAAGTAAATGATTCAACTTCAAAAATTGAATTCATAAACTTTATCGATTGAACTCGATTTTACTATGCTATCTCTGTCCGATTTATACCAAATGCTCAATGGTGGATGGTATTCATCTACAATAGTCAGAGCATGGAAGGCCCTCTTAACAATCACATTGTTGCTGTCTGTAGTTAAGACCAGGTCAAGAAGTCTTTCAAGACTATTATAAATACAACTAACTTGTTGTAAGTCAGAACATATAATGTCAACAAATATATGTTCTTGGCGAGTCTTCGAATTTGATGCACAAAAATATGTATCATCGTCGGAAGAATGCCATTTTAAGTCAGGCAGATTGAAATCGCCCAACATTTTCGTGCGGCGATTGATTCAAAAAGAGTTCATTTCCGAGTGCTGAAATATTACTTATGTGTTTCTTTTTTTAACTCATTTCCGAACAAAAAAAGGACAATTTATGGTTCTTTTTTCTACTCATTTCCGAACAAAATAAGGTTCATTTTTGAGAGGCATTTTAGTCCGACGAATGATACAAAAAAGGTTCATTTATGAGTACCGAAATTGAACGTTTCTACCCGAAAATTTTCATAAATGAATTCAAAAACGGTAGTTTTGGTTCACTGGGTATGCACAGTTTTTTTTTTAATTTAATAATTGTCAATTTTATTAGCAGCATTTGACCTCCTCATCTCATCTTTGATGATCGGAAGTGAATTTTTTTTTTTAATTTTGTAGATGCAATGATTTACTTTTGGCTTTTGTAGTTTATGTGAAAATTTATTATTAGTCACTCCAGATTTATTATTATTTTTCCAAATATATTTTTTAATTTTTTTATTTTTTATCTACATATTCAATTTTTGCTTTAAAAGCCCATATATGTGTTAATTTTTTAAACACTAGAGCCCTGTTGGATAGTTTAAGCGCCGAAAAACGACCTTTACTACGGACTTGGTATAGACATACTATGTGATTTGAATTTCGACTGAATAATGATCCTACGATTGTTTTATCGTTTTTGATATCAAAATTCTTGCCATCATAATTTTTTGCGCTGTAACTTTTGATCTAATTTAAATAAAATTCATTAGATAAACTATCTATCAGTTTTCCCACAGCTATTTTCCCAAACTATTCCCACTTAAGTTTACTAATCGATGGCAGAGTGAAATCGCATTAAAATAGTTGGAATATATTTTAACTGAAATCATTACCACCAGAAATCATCACTTTCCTGAAAAGAAAAACACATTTTTTAAAAATTCTCAAAAATTTTGAGTCATTTATAAAAACATAAAATTAACTAGAAATATTTTTAATGAATATTTGAATTGCTACAGTGCTTTAATTGTAAGAATGTGATTCATGAATTCCAGAAAAACTAACAAGGTGTTATTTAATAATTTGTTAAATGTTTGTTGCTAATACTCTTGAAATGCTTCTGTCATTATTATATTAATGGAATTTAATGAAGAACAGTTATTCTATTGAACAACTGTTAATTTAAAAGCAAACCAAGTAAAGTCCAAAACATGTAACCCACAGCCACTCATAAATTTATAGCTATGAATGGGCTATAAAGTATGTTTTTTTTTTATTTTTGTTTTGCCTTATTTATAGCAAAATGCTTAAGCCACAAATTAATGAAATTCTATTAATTTTGATAAGAAAAAGTTTGACAGAATTTTGAACTTAAACGATAAGGAATTAACAAGTGACTTGTTCCAAATATTGTCTTTATTGGCACTAACAATCAATTGCAAGGCGTTGCCATATTGCAAAAAGTTATTTTTTATACTTTTTTCATTTTTATAAAAACTTTAATTAATTTTTTTATTAATAACAAAACTTAAGAGCTATAGGATTTGTTTTTTAAATAAAATTAAAATTTTTTTAGATGCCTCTTAATTTTTCATTGTATTATAAAGAAGATACATGGAGATTATATCTAAAATGCAATACTTTTTCAAAACTGCCAAGCTGACAGCTTTTAAATAATACGTTAACCTTTGCAAACTTTGCGTTTCCTTTGCAATTCTATGTCTCTTGTTGATACCCCCTTTATTATGGAAGTTTCTTAAATACTTCATTAAAGATCCACAAGGCAATACCATCATAATATTTAAAAAATCTGGCAACACCTTACCACCGCAACATTGTACTCTTAAGTTAAAATTTAATTAATCGAATGTCGCGCGATTAGCACGCCAACAATCTCGAAACAATGTAACAAGACCACCATTTTTTTCACAGCTTGACAGCTAAAGATTGATTAATTGTATTCGTTAAAAAACTACCTCATTTGAGAACCCCAAACATTGGCTCTGTGTTAATTTTGATTCAATAATTAGAAAATATTGCGACATTCAAATCTTGGCATTTCCACAGGAAATTCCAATGTTACCTGAGCTTGTGGCGCATAAATCGAACATTGACGGATTTTGGATTTTATATGAATTCCCCATAAATAATGTTTATATTTACCCCAAAGTGTAAATAAACTAATCAGTACGACCGTTATTACGATTTCCATGAAATGGTTTTTTTTTATTTTTTATTGTTTTGCCCTCCCCTCTTATCGTGTCGCATTTTTATTGTAATTGTAAAATCAACCTGATCGTTGCGTTCCAAAGCCGTTTAAATGGAAATCATTATGAATGTTCGATCGTTGACAACGTTATTGTTGTTGTTGGCTTTAAAGAACGTTGTTGCTGCAGTGCCGGTGTTTGTCCCCGTTTTCTTGATTTTGTTTATCTTCTGCTTAAAGTGACTTATTTATACAAATTATCAATATTTACATATAAATGACAACAATAACAAATGCCACAAGAACAACAAAAACAACAACAATCAATAATAAATATTAATAAAACTGTAATTTTTATGATATTTGTTTAATGTTCGATTCCTCTACCTGTCAACAGAATGGCGTCTTATTTAATATCAATACAAAGTTGAAGAACTTTATTGAAAATTAGCCCCCACCCATGCCAACCTATTCAAATTAATAAATAAAAAAATTTTAAATTAAAACCAGAAAGCGTAGCAAAACGTATAGATACTTAAGTATGTATCTACATTAAGGTGGTTCTTGTTCATGAAAACTATAATATGGTTCGGGATAACCTCTTAAAAGTTTCCGTTAGTCGAGAAAGAAATGGATCTCAGATGCGGCCTCGGTAGTCGAGTAGGTAGCGTGCTATACTGCCACCTCAGAGGTCTCGGGTTCGAATCCCGGCCATGGTCCTACAATTTAACCATACTGCACTTTTCATTCTCATTTCTTATCAACTGAAATTGAAAATTCATCATTATTTACGACTTGGAGATGTTAGTTGGTGGTAGAGAAGTTTAATGGAGGAGATTGTCTTATGACTTGAATTGACTGAGGTAAAGGCATCAGATAAAGGCATTTGACTTTCAGTTTCTAATTCATATGTTTCTATGGCTTTCCACAACGCTTAGAACTTCCTCCACATTTTCACTTGATTGCCACTTCCTTTCCAATAATCTATCACCCCATTTCGAAAAAAAAGCAAACTTAACTGAATAGAAATTTCACCTGAAATAGTTGATTCATAGCTAAAACAAACAAAAAAAAAAAAGAAAAACAAAAATGGTGTGCACTTCGTTTAAAGATGAAGATCGGACAAAAACTACCAGAGTTGCGATCCCACTGAACCATTAGCGAAGGTTTTATTTTGTTTTCGCTTCAAAGTGCTTGCTATAGAACATTAAATTCGTGAAAACTTTTCACATAAATAAAAACTGTACTTATTTTGCGAAATTCATAATGAACTTATTTTGAGTCGAAAAAGAATAATTTTTTACATTTTAGTAGGTAAAAACTCCTCGTAAATCAACCATTTTTGTTTATAAACGACTTCAGAAGTGAATCATAAACGTCAAAAAAGATTCATAAATGAATTCGAAAACGGTCGTTTTGGATCACTGGGTTCTTTCACTTTTCGAAAAAAAATAGTGTTTTCTTTATGCTTTACATAAAAAAAAATGGCAAAATTCCAAATATGACAGTTTTTCCATAACATATAGTTAAAATATTTTCTGGAACTTAACCTAATTGACACAAAATAGGTCGAGTTTGGGTATTTTTACAAAAAAAAAAAAAAAAAAAAAAATCAGTTTTAATCAGCCTTTAAAAACGAAATGGGAAAAAACGGTATGTTGCCAACCCTGGAATTTCAAAATGTGTTTGCAGAAACATCAAAAATATTTTTATAGAATTATTCAAGCCACTTCCACTGAGAAATATATATTTTTCGATTTGTAATTTTGTTTTTTTTCTGTTCGATAGGCCACAAAAAGGCACTTCAGAGATCCGAGTTTGAGCCTTTACACTCTTTTCTAAAATATAAAATAGTTCAAAACCATCTTTTCAGCACCTATGAAAAAATATGTCTAAGTTTGCATTTTTGCATTTTTGGAATTTTGTTTTTTTTTAAATACGCTCGACTTTATCAAATGGTTGCACTCCTAAAAGAACATTTAATAACGACGAGGTTTTAGTCATAGTTATCATGTTATTTTTTGGTAGTACTGCCATATTTTGATTTTTGCAATTTTTAGAAATTTGATTTTTTTTTTTCGAAAAGTGGAAGATCACAACTCTGGTAGTTTTTGTACAATTTACGTCTTTGCCAGCTATTTTAACGAAAAAAAAAATACAATTAAAGACCGAGTTGCACTCCTGTTGTTCTTTTCTTTTTTTGTTTTAGCAATCAAGCCCCCTACCTACTCGACTACCGAGGCAGCATCTGAGGTTCATTACTTTTTCGAGTAATAGAAACTTTTAAGGGCGTGAACCGAATCATATGTGCATTTTCATGTTTAAGGACCACCTTAACCCTCTGCAGCTGACATCGCAGTCTGACAGACACCGAAAATTAAAACTTCGTGCGTACAAACGAAAATTCGAAATAACGCTCTCGTTACCTTTTATACTTACACTAAGGGAAAAAAATATTAAATTTATCCAAAAACTTTTTTAATTTATCCAAAAAGCGAATCATTTTTGCACCAATAACGCATTTGAATCAGAGTGCGGAGAACGATCAAAATACGATTGTTCTCACAATTAATCACAGCTAATAATTTCATGCTTTCAATTTCTCATGAGTGAGAAAGTTATGCGACGAACAAAAGCATTTACGATCGCTCACCATCAAAAGCAAAGTTCGTAAATATCACGAATGAAAAAAACTTCGCTGCAAGCGTCGTTGGCTCGCTCACTCATGATCGTTCTTTTTTTGTGAACGCTCATTTTAAAATTCAATACGTAACTCATATTGTGAAGATTGAATCTTTAATCGTTCGTGAGCGTATTTTTGCAGGGATAAATTTTTACTCTGACAGCAAAGAAGTAAGTAAAATTTTGTTCAATTAAAATAAAAACAATAAAGTCGAAGAAAATTACATATGAAAAAAAAAAACATCAAGTATTATAAAATAACAAAAATAAATTAGAAATTCAGATTATTTAGCGTAGTTACACAGGTTGTCATATATTTTTTGTTTTTTTGATGGTTTAAATGTATATAAACATCTAGAACACTACAAAATATATGTAATCGACCTGTGTAATTAATATAAACTAAATATTAAAATTAAATAAAAATATTAAAATTAAATAAAAATACGAAGCATAAATTATATAATTAAAAAAAAATCAAAAACTAAACGAAAAGAAAAACACCCTTCACTCTGATACAAAATAATTAAATAATACAAAAATTTGTTTCTTTATAATAGGCAATAATTTTTGCCTATTAATATATTTGATACTCTGTATCATTTTTCAAATTAACCAAGCGAATGCAGAACAAAGCAATTTAAGTAACCGATTGCGTCTATCTGCTTTCGTCCGTTTCACAAGAGAATTAATTTAAAGATCTCTTCCCTCTGCGCTATACTCATGAACTTTGAAAAAGTCGCTCACGAACGATTAAAAATTCAATCTTCTCACGATAACTCATTTTGCGATTGTATTTTATTATGATAAATACTTCAGATATTGAACGTTCACGATATATGCAGTTATTTTATGTAAACATATTTCTCATGAGTGAGCTACCAAAAGCGATTGTTCGTAAGTTGAGAGCGGGAGCAAAAAAATCATTGCATTTAGTCTCTCGTGAGAGAACATAAAGGCAATGTTTTCGTGAACGTTCGATTTCAAATGAATTTATCATAATAAAATACAATCGCAAAATGAGTTTCCATGAGAAGATTGAATTTTTAATCGTTCGTGAGCGAATTTTTCCGCACCCTGATTTGAATAAATCGACTACGTAAATATTTAAAATTTATTTGAATACTTTTTTAATTAAATTAAATATTTAATCAGAATTAATAAAAAATATATTAAAATTATGCACGAATTTTTTTAAAATATCTTTCAAATATTTACTATTTGAAAATAAACTATCGCATTTAAAGAAAATTTATATAAAAATATTGAATTTAAACAAAACATATTTAAATTGAATTATTTTCTTCATATTGCGTTCATCAAATGCCATTGCCTGTATAATTTATTATCGCTTCACTTTTTTCGTTCTCTAATTTATACTATTTTTGACAGTTGGTGCCCTAATATTGCACCAACTGTCAAACATAGTATAAAATAGAGAACGAAAAAGTAATCTACAAAATATATCTAGGTAGAAGCAAATTATGGAGGTAAATGACAACCGGTCCAAGATGTTCTTGAGAAAACACCGAGTTGTCACTCCACCCTACATAATTTCATTTCGTTGCCAAACATGCATACTATATTACTCCTGAAACAATAACTAAATGAGAACTATGAGAACTATAAGAACTGCAAATGCAAAAAATAAACTGCAGAAACAGAGTGCGATGCTGTTGCTGCTTGTCGGAGTATGTGTGTACGTGTGCGATGCTGTTGCTGCTTGCTTGTATGGAATATGTGTGTACGTGTGTGGTATAAATAAAATTCAAATACGGGAAAAAAACGAGTTGTAAGGAAAACATTGGATTTATTCACGTAAATATTTGAATAAAATTTATACTCAGGCGTGGATAATGCTAATATGCGTTATTTCCCTTAGTGTAGTAATTTGCTATTATGTATATGGAAAAATAAATTATAATTACCTACTGTTATATGGAATAAGGTCAAGATAGTTACAGTCAGAAACTTCATCTTAGGAAATCAGTTTAAAGTGAGGTCTGCTAGAACCCACGTCAGGTATATTGTTAAATTTGGAGCACGACAGTTGCAGCGGGTTAATGACGATATATAATAAAAATGGATTTTGCAAAAAAAAAAAAAAAACAAAAAGTAGAATAATCTGTTCTTCTCCCTCGAAATAAGGAATCCATAAAAACTTTCATTTCAAATTATAAGTTAAATTTCGTATAACATCATATACATACGTGCACTTGTTCACATATCAACAAATAGAAATTCCAACCAGGCGCTCAGACAATGATATTTATATTTTCTTATGACACTTGCTTTATTTTCTCTATAATGCCGAAATAAACAAAAACCAAAAAAACACAGTGCTTATCAATGAAACAATCATTTTAATTGTTATGCACACATGTTGTGATAAGAAGAAATTTTTTAAGAAATCAATAAATATTTGAAAAACAAAATGTTTGCGGCAGACCCATAAAATTCGTCATATTTAAATTTCCTTTAAAAGTAACACACATTATCTTTTTATGATAAGCATAAATAAGTCAAGTGATTGTGTGACACCAGCGACAAGTTAAATAATTGTTTTTCACGCAAATTAAATAAATAAAGGGTAAAAAAGAAAAGATTGGTCTACAACGACATATGGATGAGCTACACAATAAAAATACAAAAAACAAAAAAAAAAAAAAAAACAAACACGAATACACGATACTTTAAAAAGCGATTTTCAACTACAAACATAAAAAAGTCTGAAGTTACCCAGCAAATGACTGTTAAAAGACTCTTTTAAGACTCATATAAATGAGACTCTTATCGTCATAATACGCTCAAAAAAGACTCTTTTATGAGTACATTCTCGTAGATAGTGGACTTCAAAATATGATTCATGATAATGACTGCTTTATGTCTCATTTTGGACACAAAATTAAGACTCTTTTAAGAGTCATGCTTGGTACACTTTTAAGAATCATATTATGTACTCTTTAAGGAGTAATAATAAAGACTCTTTTAGAACTCATATAAATTAGTCTTTTCGCACTCAAAATTAAGACTTTTTTAAGACTCATGCTTAATACTCTTAAGAATCATGTAATGTACTCTTTAAAGAGTCATAAGACTCTTTTATAACTCATATAAATTATTCTTTTAAGAGTCATAAGTCTCATGTTAATGTTTCCCTTTATTCGATTATGAACGTTCAACGACTGACAGATAAATAATGACGAATTGGGGCAATTAACTTCGAAAAAAATAGTCATATTCTCACAAATTACCTTTTTATAATTACGCATATATCATGCATTATATAATCATTTTGTTAATCTTTGTTATGAGAAATCATAAAGCAGGCATAACAATGACTGTTTTTAGAATCTTATTTTTGAGCAATTTTTATTTTTATTTTTTTATTTATTTCTTCAACAAAACACGTATAAAAATTACTCTTTTTAAAGTCTTATTTATGAGCAATCATTTTACAATCATATCAAAGACTCCTTAAGGAATCCTTTTATTGCATACTCATAAAACACGCATAAGAAATACTCTTTTAAGAATAATTTTTTTCTAAGGCACTCAGAAAATGTTTGCAGGGTAGTGGAATGAAGATAAAATGGTATGTAGGAATAGATAAAAAAAATAAATAAATAACTGGCCATTTCAGCCCTTGAAAGGACTTTGACTTAGCTTCTTATGATCAATTGTGTTGTGCGTGTTATTAAGTTTGTACACAATTGACCGAGAACCGGACCTACATGCTTAACGCCGACTCCGAACGGCGATGAAGGGAATGTTCTTGTTCTCAAGAAACTTTACATGGCATTTTGATTACTCTCTGAGGTTCGCCATTGTCTGCAGAGAGGTGGCGGCCGTACAGAAAAATTATTTTAATTCAAATAATTTTCTGTCGCTGCTGGGGTTCGAACCTGGGTCTCCAGGTTCTTTGACATAGCGGCCACGCACTTTAACCAACTACGCCACGGACGCCACTAGGAATAGATAGTATCGGTAATAATTTGGATTTGCCACAGTAGATCCACAGACATAGGGTACCACAATGGACCAATAGGCCCCCGAGTAGGCAACGTCAGGTTGCCCTTCCCTCCTAACCATCGGTAATAACGGACTATTAGAAATAATCAGAATAGCTCTCCAATAGTCTTTTAAAATTAAATCACTCGTGTCTTTCATATTTGTGCTGTGATAGTATTTTCACCTAGCAACTTAAATCTTTACCTATAGGGTAAAAATAAAATATTCACTTGAAATTTTTAAGGCGTGTTGCTACTCGGTATTCGAGTGAAAATGTAAAATTTTTTTACAGGAAAACGGTTAAAGATAATGGATACATTTTTTAAGGGTGAATAAATACACTAAAAAATTATTTACAAAAAAATTTTTTTATTAATATTTAACAATTGTTATGTATGGAACTTTAATTTTAAGTTGACGTATCGATATCGGAAAGAACTAATGGTTAGCATAATAACTAAAGTTTGGCAGCACTTCGAAAAACCAAAAAAAAAAAACAAAATTCATACATTATATGAGTATGGTTATCGTGTGAACTAAAAATTTTAATTTTGGCAAAAAAAATAAAAAAGTTATGAAGATTTGAAAAAAAAAATCGTGAAAACCGAAGTTTTTTTATGAATTTTTTGCAAAAAAAAATAAGAAAAAATAAAAATTTTTGCAATATTTTAGTTCACACGGAAACTACACATGTGGAAAGTATGCGGTTAAAATTTGGAGATAATCGGACAAGGTAATTTTATGTAACGATGGCAAATAGGTATAAAAATGTGAAAAACTTCAAATTAAAGTTTCATGCATAAAAATGTTAAAAATTAATAAAAAAATTTTTTTGTAAAATTTTTTGAGTGTATTAATTCACCCCCAAAGAAATTTTTCCATTATCTCTTACCGTTTTCCTGTAAAAAAATTTTTAATTTTTACAAGAATACCGAGCGCATCAAGTAGCAACATGCCTTAATGGCGAAAATTAATCAAATTAATTACTTACACGAGCTAGATTTAACAACCAGATAAGCAAATATCTCCAAAACAATGCCTAATTCTATAAATACTTCAAACAATAACATATCTTATCGATCAAAATTATGAGGCGAAATGAACTTTGTGCAACATTTGCCACCATAAGTGTTTAGTGGTCATGACAACTCAAAATAACATTGAAATAAGTACCACATATAAAAGTCATAAAGGAACTTTTATTAAATAATAGCTAACACTGGTTCGGCTTGAAGCTGATTATCAGTCTATAGAGTCTATCTTTAGATTTACTATGGAAATGAAAGAACAGGTGATAGCTTATCGGGGGTATGGAATATGAGAAATTCGTAAAGCTGATATTGGAAGTGCATGTTAAGCCAGTTCTTACACAGTTTCTGGTATCGTTGATAAGGGATGTTATCTAATTAGGCTAAGGCATTAAGAGCCGCGATAGTCGCCGTGTAAGCTTGAAAGTGTTCTACAAACATTAAAGATATTGAGAAATTTAGTATTAAATAAATCGATCAAAGCTCAGAAAGCAAAAGTTATAAATATGCAAGCAAATTGAATATCAGAAAATCCAAAGAAATGTATGTATGCAATAAAAAAAAAAAAAAATAAATTGACAAATAAGGCCAGAGCTTGTTAAATATATTCAAATGTTTTTCTTGTAATACAAAGCCTTTCAATATGTTTACTTATCAGATGCACAACCATTTGATGTCTTTTTTTTTCTTTTGAAGCTTATTTTTTAAACAATTTACAAATAAACAAAAAGCTCTAAACAGCACGCGGCTTACTTGACAGGCTGTAGTTGTAGGTTGTAGCCGAGTTAAGTCGGCTTTATTTAGAAATTAATAATCGTTAAGTATGAGGAAATTAATACATTTTTATATTATCATCCATCTACAAAAACTCAAAACTTATTTACATACTAAAGCTTTTTAGCACATACACATAAGTTCATCTCTTAAATTACCGTACTTTTTGCTTTAACCGTACTTCAAGGGACCAGAGTTAATACTTCGGTTCCTAACAAAAAGAGGTTGTGAGTGTTGTCCAAAATGAAAACGTGTCTATAAAATAAAAATAAACTGGCCATTTCAGCCCTTCAAAGGACTTTGACCGAACTTCTAAAAATCAAATTGTGTTGTGCGTGCTATTAAATGTTTGTACACAATTGATTAAGAGCTGGATCTACTAGTTTAATGTCGATTCCGAACGGCTAACGTGCATGTTCTCAAGAAGCTTTGCAGGTTACTCTCTGAGGTTTGCCATTGTCTGCAGAGAGGTGACGGCCGAACAGAAAAATTTATTCAATTGAAAAAACTTTCTGTGTCAGGTGGAAATTGAACCAGGGTTCTTTGGCGCATGGGTCACGCACTCTACCCACTGCAACACGGCCGTCACAAGAAAACATATCTACAGTTTTATTTAAGTTTTTGAACCAAAGCTTTTTACGCCTCTTTCTGCAATTTGCTGGAGTGAAATTTCAAAAAACTATACTTTTTTCCGACACCTTTTTTGCGTCTATTGCTTGCGTCTATTGCAGCAAGAAAATGTTAAATTAATTGAACTCAGGAATTGAACTCATTCCCCTTGACTGAAAGTCTAACGCTTTAACCATCGAACCAAAACCCTTTGTTAGTAAACATCGCTGATTCAATATTAAGAATTAACTAAAGCTATGTTGCAGTAGATCAAAATAATCTATTTATAGGAATTGTATTGGCTACATATCCTTCATCTCCTACAATTACCATTAGCCAATACACAATAACCGCTATAGATTGTGTACAGGCAAACAAGAGTACTAAAAAACAAAAAGGTTAAAAATGATTCGCTTCTCTCGTGTGTCCAGTGACGCACCTGTGCTTTTTTTTTTAATCTCAGATTCAAGGCACTGTAAAAATAAAAAAGTTTATTTTTATCTGAACGACTTGACGTCGCCAGACTCTGTCTGAGAAAATTTGCTCACCAAGCTCAAGATTTTTGTATAGAATAAACGGTGTTTGAATGAGGAGTGTCGTAAAATATAATTTTTTCGGTCTTAAGTGGTTTGACCATCTCACTTTTGTGGCATTTGGGGACATTCAGCTAAAATCTCGGGGATATTAATAAGTGAAAACGGGGACAACTCAGGAATTTGAATTTATTTGAATAAGTTAAACAAAAGTTGTTGTACAGTGATCAATAATTACTATTACAATTAAATTAAAAAATCATAGTTTGAATTATAACTTAATAAAAGTACAGAAATTTTACAGCTACCAACAATTGATTTAGATTCCACATTCTATAGTGCACTAGGAACTAGAGGCGAAATAAATAAAATAAATAAAAATAAATTAAACAGAAATAGTAAAGTTAAATAATAAAAATATAAAATATAAATGTTAAATATAAAATATAAAAAGATAATTTAACAAATGACTTAAAAATTAAAAATTTGCAAAATAAACGTAAAAAATAGGTAAAGTTTACACCTTTTGACCATCTCTCCTAAAAGTTAGTATCCACCATAAAATGGTGTCTTGTTCAGTTTCCATTCCTGAATTTTTTTTCAGCAGTTATTAATTTCGTCAAATAACTGAATTGATTTCTCGTATAATTCGGGGAAATTTAGTCCGATTTGGGAACACCGGGACAATTGCCAAAATTTGGGAATATGTCCCGAGTAAATGGGACTAATGCTCACACTTGTCATAAGTTATGATAAACAGAAACCTTCAGAAATCAAGATATCGCGTTTGAGATTTTTATAGTTGCATTGGAGATGCGACTCCCCTCTTACCTATCTCACTCATATTTTTTAAGTTTTTTGGGCTTTGAACCAAAGATTTTAAGTGTTTCTAGTGAAAACCAGGTTTTCAGTCAAGTTTTGCATTGATTCGATATCGGGTGATAGATTAGTGGAAAAGTAGGGACAAAATTCACCAACTTCAACTTTTATTGAAACGATTTCAGTTGATAAGAAATGTGGAAGAATTGTAGAAAGGTAAGACTATGGCATGGACTTAATTCGAGCCCAGGATCCCTGGTTGGCAATCAAATGCGGTATCACCCGGCTACCCAGGTCTCAAATAATATGACAATAGTGTTAAGCTTTGTTAACAATGTAAATACACTAGCTTTTTCATGTACATATATATGTCACAAATATTGATGTTAAGAAATATGAAATACAATTCTTTTAAAGGATTCCAGTGCGGGTTTTCTCCACAATGAAGTATTTTTTTTTAATTGTGTTTATACCTTTAATCGAACCATCCCCAGACCCTAACCCAATAGAGCATCAACACTAAGAGAAAAAATTATTAAATTTATCCAAAAACTTTTTTAATATATCCAAAAACGAAGTCATTTTTGAACCAATAACGCATTTGCATAAATCGACTACGTAAATATTTATAATTTTTTTAAATACTCTTTTAATAAAATAAAATGTTTAAATATTTAAACAGAATTAATAAAAAATACATTAAAATTATGCACGAATTTTTTTAAAATATCTTTCAAATATTTACTATTTGAAAATAAAACTATCGCATTTAAAGAAAATTTATATAAAAATATTGAATTTAAAAAACAACATATTAAAATTGAAGAGGAGGAAGAAAAGAGGAAGAAAAAGTAAGATAGAAAATATGAAGCAAAATATGCAGGTAAATGATAACCGGTGGAAGATATTTGTGAGAAAATATCGAATTGTTACTCCACCCTACATAGTTTCATCATGCGATCACTCATCGCACTCACAAATCATATTGGCCAAACATCCAGGCTATATTACCCTTGCAACAAACTAAACGAGAACTATAAGAAACTTGCAACTGCAAGAAATAAACTGCAGGAACAGAGTGCGATGCTGTTGCTGCTTGTCGGCTATTTCAGCTGTATGGAATATGTGTGTAGGTGTGTGGTATAAATAAAATTTAAATACGGGAAAAAAACGTGTTGTAAGGAAAATATTTGATTTATCCACGTAAACATTTAAATAAAATTTATACTCAGGCGTGGATAATGTTAATAATTTAATCCCTTAGTGTAGAGCGGTAATACTAAATATTAATTTAGTGGTGCAAATACGTTGTTGCTCTGTTTTAACTGTGAAAAAAATTTACTTGGAAAAAATTTAGAAGCTAATAAACTTTTATGAATAACGGTTTTATTTTATGATTATATTAAAAAAACTTTTGAATTTGTGTTTTGTACTGCAGCACAACGATTTTTCAACTAAAATCAAAAATCATTTCGTGGGTGTGTTTATAGTTTTTTGATATACATACAGTGGCGAGCAAAACTGGCTAAATATTTGGCACTTTCATGCATTTTTGACTGCTGTATAGTCATTTTTCAATATAATGCTTCCAAATTTTCTGGTTATATACCCCATATATTAAAAAACAAAACGTATTAGTTCAAGTTTGCAAAATGTTTAAAAATATTTCAAAAATATCAAAAAATTCCATTTAGCCAGTTTTGCACGGCGCGGCGGTAACTTTTATTACATAAAATATTAACCTAATGTTTTGTAAAAGTCCTTTGGCTTTAATGACGCTATTAATACGTCTCAACATGCTCTTGAGCAGTTTTTCAATAGTTGCATGTGGAAGATCATGCCATTCCTTCTGAACTCTTGGCCATAGTTCGTCGATGTTAATTGGGGCCATTTTATAAGATGCTAGCCGTTTTTTAGAATAGCCCATACATTTTCAATCAGGTTTAAATCAGGGCTCTGTGCTGGTCATTGTAAAAGCTGGAAGTCCTGATTATTTAGTAGCCACTCTTGAACAATTTTCGCTCTATGCATCGGATCCCCGTCTTGCTGAAATATCACCTCTTCTGTCGAATTCGGCAAATTAGTATGTAAGATGATAAGGTGGTCCTTTTTCTTCATCATACCGAATATTCTTACAAGTGGACCAATATGCCACCATGTTAAGCAGACCCACACCATAAGGCTACCACCGCCATGTTTCATCGTTTGTTTAACTTGATGCTTCTGCAGCTTTTCATGGGTTCGGTGCTAGTAATATAGTTTTCCATCCGACTGGCACTGTTTATACGGTCTCATCAGACCAGATCACACGCTGCCAATCATCGATACTCCAGTGTTTGAACTTTTTGCAGAAATTAAACTTTGCTTTCTCGTTTTTGTCAGACAATGCTAGCTTTTGTAGCTTGATGGCGGCCTCCAACCCAATTTTTTTCAACGCTTTGCGCTTTTCAATCAAATAAAATTTTATCATAAAAGCTCGGTCAAAGCCCTTTCAAGGGGCTGAAATGACCAATCGCTTTTTTATTGTTTCTTTAATTCTGTACTATGGGAGTTTCCACGCCCTATTATTGACACTGTTCATGTATCTGACATAGATAGTTTTCATTTGCACCTGCCCATTTTTCCAAAACAGAGACTACAGCTTCCATCAACATTAAAATCTTGCATTTAAAAATTAAAACTTTTATTGCATGAGCCACGAGCCACTTTTTTAGGTCAATTTTTGTTGTAGGCATAAAACATTGATAAAATTTTTAATTTATGGCATTCATAAACCTCAAAAAAACAAAAATACTCTGAAGTTGTATTGGAGGTGTTACGCTTTTTTTGCCGAACTGGAGCTGGATTCTATGATTACGAATAGAATACGAGAAAGCAAACAAAGCAAAAAATTCCATATATGTAATACTTATATGTATATTGGCAGTACACTCAAGGCCAACATTAGAGTGCAGATATATTGTTATATGAGCGAGAAAATATATAAACGAATGTACCCGAAATTTAATTTCATAACAAAAAAACTCAGGAGCGGTGCTTTCATCGTCAAAAATTTCATTTAAAATTTTTGTTGTTTGAATTTTATTGGTTTAAATTTTGCTGGCTTGAATTTTTCTTTTTAAATTTTTATTACATTTCACGCGTTGATGTTATAATTTTTTTTTTTTTGTAATGGTGCGTACCTATGATTTATGCAAAAGAAATACTGTGAGCGTGAAAACAAAGTGTACACTTTTTTTGTTTACGAGTTATACCACATAGAAGTCTTCAATTCTGTGATTAGTCCCAAAACTTATTATGTTTTGAATTCTTATGAAAGTCTCTCTTAATATAAAAATACAGTCTTGCAAATAATTTTCCACAACAACAAAATATTTAATAAAAACACCTGCATAGTAATCTTAGCAATTTCAAATATTTAAAACAAATGTAACGGTATCTCTCTCAAATTGCTTAATTGTGATGTTAGTTAGTGTCTCTGCATCATTCGCCTTTGGTAAAGTGAGGAAGTAAGTAGTAAGAAAGCTTTTTTAAAATGCTTAGTTAAACTTCTATTGAAACACGGGAATAAGTCATAAAATTCCATAAAGCAGAAAAATCACTTCGTCAAATCGCTTCAATTTTTGATAAAGGTCATAATATCATTAAGAAAATCATTGCCAAATACAAAAAATTTGGAGCACTCGAAAATCGACCATGTGCTGGCAGGCCAAAACAACTCTGTGAAACCGCAATACGATCAGTAATCAGAATAGTGCAAAAATATCCAACTGCAAGCGGATAGTGCATCAGGAACCAACGTTAATGCCAGTACAATAAGACGTGCATTAAATGGTCTATTTAGAAGAGTCGCTCAAAAAAAAAATCGTATATATCAAGGCTACGCATGGATTTTGCTAAAAAGTATGAAAATCATGAAATTTAATTTTCGAAAAACATAACTTTTAGCGACGAAAGCATATTCGAAATTTTTGGAAAGAAAAAATCTACAAAAAATATGTAGAAGCAAAACTCAGGTGTTCAAGGAGCAAAATATTACTTCTACAATAAAGCATTGTGGGGTCTCGGTGATGGTGTGCGAGTGTATCACGGCAAACGGCGTAGGAAATTAAACGTTTATTGACAGTATAATGAATAAATTCGATTACTTTAATATTTTAAAAGAACATTTGCCCGCCAGTGTTAACAAATTAGGACTGGATCGCTTGTAGATGTTTCAGCAGGACAACGATCCGAAACATTCAGTCAAGGTAGTGAGCCCCCGAAACAAACAGCTGGATCACCCCTCACAATCACCGGACCTTAACCCGATAGAACATTTGTGGGAACATATGGATAGATAAATAAGAAAGATGACGATATCCAGCAAGGACTTGCTGAAAGCCGTTTAACTTGAAGAATGGCACAAAATTTCATTAAACGTAATAACGAAATTTGTGGAATCAGTTCCAAGATAGTTGAAAGCTTTCATTTCAGCACTAGGAAAGCAAAAAAAAAATATTAATAATTGGACTGAAATTGTTGTTTCTTATTTACAACTTTAATTGAACACTTTGTTTTGACTCGAAGAAAATGGAGTATTTTTCGTTTTTAAATTATGTGAAAATTTGTTATAAAATAATTTATATTTTTAGTTAGTATATAATAAGAGCATAGAAAATTAATTTCAACAACACTACAATCTTTTATAAAATTACTTTTTAAAATATTGAAATAACGTAAAAAGTATTGAAAAATATGGTGTAGACTTTGTTTTGACGCTCACTGTATGTGTGTTTTGATTTGTTTTATGTTTGGGGCAAACGTTTTTCTTTGCATTTCGCATTTCTTATGTGTAGTAATTTTCATAGATTCAAATATACTAATCCACACAAGAAAATCTTTTGTAGGCTATCTCTCTTTGATTTCGTAGTTGAATTTCATTGAAAATGTAGGTTGCTGCCAATATAGAAGTATTACATATAACTAAACATCTAACTAAATTAAATAATGAAGAAAATATATATGAACGGGATTCCCATTTCAAACAAGAAAAGTCTTTTTTTTATGGCTTGGTACATCTGCCATCTGGTGTTTAAATATCTGTTTGTGTGTGATGACTTTGTAAACAAGTCAGTGTTTGTTGAGTTCTGCGAATTCGGCTATGTCCAAGAGTTTGTCTAAAATTGTGTGCTTCTTAAGCGTTTGGGGGAAAATGTTCGTCGCAAGAGGCCAGAATTGTGGAGAAACAACTCGTGATTTCTTCACCACGATAACGAACCGACACACAAATCTCATCTTGTACGCGACTATTTGACCAAAAATAACATTCCTTCCGTTATGCAAGCTTCGTATTCGTACCCGGCTTGGCTTCTTGTGACTTTTTCCTATCGCCACGACACAAATTACCACTTCACGGAAAGCGTTTTAAGACGATTGAGGCGATAAAGGAGAATTTCCAGAAGGAGCTGAAGGCGATACCAGAATCAGCCTATGAGAGTGTTTTTAAGGAAGTGTTCTTATGAGAGTTGTTTGAAGGAAGCATTGGAATATGCATATTGCTTGCAACTGAGATTATTTTGAAAGAAATAAAATTAATATCAATGAGTAATTGAACCGTTTTCGTTTTATTGAAGAATTCCGGGTATTTTTTGATCAGAAGGTATAGTCCTTGTGATCCAATTCGAGCCATATTTTTTGAGAGCATTTCAAATTTTTTTTATTTTTAAATAAATTTTTACTTTATAGCAACAACCTCTAAAAATGTCTTATTGTATTGGTGATTACACTTCTGTTGAAATGCAGTTGTTTTTCAATCCACGATATAAGTCTATTTAGGATAGACTGATCACAATCTAAACATTTTAGGGCTTATAGTCAATTGCATCGGGATTAGTTAAGCGAGCGATGACAGAAATATATAAAATAAGAGACCATATGCAGCCCTAGTCAAAAATATTTACACACCAGTAATATTCTTAAAGGTTTTAAAGAAAGAGCTCACTTTATTGTTGTTGGGAATAATTTTCAGAAATATTTTTTGTTATTGCATTCTCTGCAGTATGTAAAGTAAACAAAAAAAGTTTTAGCAAACCTTAACGATATATATCACAAAATAAAGTTGTAAATGTTAATTAATCTCTGACGTCGTAAGTATTTACACACTCTTTATTGGAGTCATTAAACACAATTATTTACAAACTAAAGGGCTAAACTACCTTACTTGTTGGGCTTTGAGGAAGATGAATGCATTCTTTTCAAAAGACATCTTGAATTAAAAGGAAGACTCATCGGTTTACAAAACATTGTGCCAAAACTGTATAGGCCAGAGAATATTTATTCTTTGTTCATTTTTTTTTTTCAATATTTTCCGTTAGGTTTTCTAAAACATTTTTTCTTTACTTTCCATACTACAAGGAATACAACAGCCAAAAAATGTCTTTGCAAATTATTCAAACAACAATAAAGTGAGCTATTTCTTTAAGCTATTTCTTCTCTTTGTGTAAATAATTTCGACTAGGGCTATATCTTATCTGTCTACTAATGGACAGTGTAATTTGAGATCACTGTATTGTGTGTGTAAAATCAAATTTTTAAAAAAAATGTTATTTGTTTCAACCATCCTCATGCCAGGGTCGGTTGAAACAGTACCTGGGGTCAGTTGAAACACTTGCGAATAATACAAAATATAATAAATGAACATGTTTATTCATCGTTTAATAATATTTTACGACTCGTAATGCCACAGTTGATTATCAAAAATATGTTTTTATTAATATTCAAGTCGTTAACGATACTCATAATCTAACATTATTTTTAATCAGCTTTCAAAGGTTGAGTACAACTTAAATTATCAGATTTAAGATAATAATCAGATGGTGGTGATGATTTTTTTTTTAATGTTTGTGTACTACTTGCTATTATATTTTTCAAAATTAAACAGCATTAATTAAATAAACTAGATTTTAGCTCTCCACCTTAAATTGTTTTAACTGTCCCCAACCACTCTTCTAGATCTAAAACGGTTCACAGTTAGTATGATAATAAATTTTAACAAAACCTAATCATACAACCATATTCTATGAACTTTAATTAAAACGATACAAAAATTTCACTACTCTTACTTTAATAAAACCATAATAATTACAAAAAAGTACGAACAAAAAATGCTTACTTTTCCGTCAAAAAACACAATGGGGCCTCCTTTACACAAACACACCAAGCGAAGAGCGACACAACACGAAAATTTGTCTGTCGCCCGCTTTGTTCTCCCTTTGTAGCCCTAACATCATCAGGTACGGTGCAGAGACATTAGCTTTGTTTCAACCGTCTCCCGTTTAACAATACCCAGTCTACCCTACATAACTTATAATACTTTCTGTGTATTTACATATGTATATGTATATTTACATTTACGCTCAACTCTTTTTTTACACGGTAGATATGTTCCCTGACAAAATCCCTGAAAATGTGTAAACAAAATTCGTGTAAAAAAATTCAAGCGACTTATGGTTAATTTAGGGATATACTGAAAAACTTTGAAAAATCGTGTAAAAAAAATTGGAAAAATTATTTCAAAATCGTGCAAAAAAAAAAAAGATCATGTATGAAAGGAGTTGATTGTATATTATTGGTAGTTTTTTTTCTAATACTTATAGCTCTGAATATTTTTCTAAGTAAAACATGTACCTACACTCTGAAACTAAAAAACAAATTTTTTTCAAAGTCGAAATAATTTTTCGTTATCGATGAAAAAATTTGAATTTGCGATATTTTCTGACGTCACAATGTTTCGTTCCAAAATACTCACTTTTGCGAAAGCTAATGTTTCTGTAACTGATAAGTGAGTAAAGTGGTCCGTGATAAGAAACACACAAGCGAAAAGGAATATATGAAATTGCAAAAAGTTACAGAGGACTCTGCATGAAGTTGAACGTAAACTACAGTTGAACTTCAAGGGACTCAAGTTGCATATTTTAAGTTACAGAAATACTTCAGCTGTCGCATTCCTAGGAAAATAGAACTGAAACATTCGAGACGAGTCACCGCTTTGTCTCATTTTATTGCAGGAACAAGCATGATAGCAACCAGATTACGCGTTCCGCAAATGAGACAGAGAGAGAGCATGACGTCACAAGCAATATTGTCAAACTTTGGAATAATTTTACTCCCACACCCACGCCTAAATATTTTGTATACCCCCACGTTTAAAAAACGTAAAAGGGTACATTAAATTTGTCACTCCATTTGTAACGCCCATAAGGAGGTGTGGTATGTATAGAAAAGTATATATTCTTGATCAGCATCACCACCCAAGTCCTTTTAGCCATGTCCGTCTATCTGTCTGTCTGTCCGTCTGTCTGTGATCACGATTACAGCCGTAATTTTCAAGCTATTATCACGATATTTAAACTTTTATCTAAAAAGTAAAGGTCTAGTTCGAAAATGAGCCAAATCGGATGAAAACCACGCCTACCTCCCATACGAAGCGACTTTATAAAAACGGTAAAATCCCTTAGAATTCTACAAAAATTAATATATGGATTTTGCATGTGATCTTTACTATTTAATATACAATCAGAGTATAAATTTCAACCAAATCGGATGAAAACCACGCCTACCTCCCATACAAAGTGACTTAATCGAAAACCAAAAGCGAATATTTTCTACATATTTTCTAAATATAACGAAAATATTTTAAAAAATACACATTTTATTGACTGCTTAAGACTTTGAATATACTTTGGTTCGGCCGTGGGGGTATTTTAACTTCGGCCCAGTCGAAGATAATTTCTTACTAGCTTTTTTCTTATTTTTATAATATGCATATGGACCTCCTTAACCTATTGGTACAATTATGTCAGTCTCGAAAAGTTTAGGAGATAAAAATCTTGAAAGTTTAAAAAATTCATATTTTTCGTATACGAAAATATTCATATTTTTATACAGAAGAGTAGATATTTGTACTTGACTTTTTCGAAAGAATTTATTTTCAATTTCGTCAATTTGCCTAAGAGATTACACATTTGCATACGTTTTTGTCAAGCAAAAGTACTGTGTGACGTCATGCACTCAGTTGAGAAAGAGAGCATTAGATAACGGGACTGCGGAATGCGTACTCTTGTTTCTATTATTCTTGTTAGAGAAACAGTGCAAGTGAGAATGACGCCAAAGTAAAATAATCTGGTGAGAACTGCGAGGAGAAAATTTACAGAAACAAGCTACAGGATAAGCTGATGTTTCCTTCCTTATGCATCCCAATCCACCCGAACTGAACTAAAAAGAACTGTTAGTTCTTCAAAGTTTATTTTTATTTTCCAGGCTTATATTCTATATCCAGCTTATGGCTAAGCAATAAAACAAAAACTGGAGTTGTAGTAAGAACAACAGACGTTTTTGTCAATAGTTGTTAATTATTTGTTTTTTTTTTGTTTTTATATGTATGTGAATATTTTTCTTATGTGTACAAAGATTTTAACGTGGGAAAACGAACCTTCTATATTGTCATATCCTGTATTATTGCTTGATTTTTATTTAAAACGCGATCTTCACTTTTTTTAACTTCACATTTGTCACTTGTTAACAATTATAATTTAATTCAAATTCAGAGACACTTAAACTTTATTAATTTAAAAATGTTCAATTATCTTGCAAGCAATGCACATATGTATGTCGTTTTAACTAAAAATGTGGTTAAATATTGAATCACAAATATTTTGTTTAAGTGCCGTCACATATTCCTTAGAATTAAGGAACGCAGTTTTTTTTGTATTTTGTTTTGTCTCAGTATTTTCACCGTCGGCTAAAACCGAGTTTATTGATGATATCTTGCAGATAGCTGGCTTAAAACGATAACACTTAAATTAAATTTTGCGCTACTAACTACCGAATTGTGCCAGCTTAGAGCGCAATTTTCGCAAGACGCACGGCACTCGACCGACTCGGAAACAAAACGACGTCACGCGCACGCGTTTAAGTTACAACAACTACTAAAAAAGTATCTGCAAGATAGAAGCGCGCATTAAACTTAAGTCGCAACAAGTCGCGAAGCGAACAAAAAGCAAAAAAAAAACAAACTTTGTACAAAACCTTCTCACTTACACCAACAAACAATAAATGGCAGACGCAAAAGTCGCACAAAAACAAAAGCAATACAACAATGGATAAGTTTATCCATGATTATCAGCTGACAGCAGCAGTAGCAGCGCAGCAATAGCTGTATCTGTGCAATCGTAAATGCATGCATTCAGTCGGTGAACGAACACTTTGCAGCAACAACAACGCAATTTCCAATGCGAATTTAATATCACGACAACAACAAAATAAAACACTGCAAAATATCTAGCTTAACAATGCATGCACAACAATAACAATCCATTTAGAAAAAAAAAACAAAAACAAAAAACAACCACAACAAACGCACTGATATAACTTGTACGGAATACGTTCTGAGAGATACTCGCTGCTATCCTACTCAACTCAGCGCTGATCGCAATCCGCAAGCGCGTTTTAGCTCAGCATGGAACGATCCACTGCAAACTCAAGTGGTTGCAAAAAAGTTTGTAATGCTCACGTGTGTCAGTCACTTCACGATCGGCTAGATTTCAGACAGTACAGCGTTGAGAGCATTTCGCTGCAGGTGAAATTCTCGTGAGAGCTCTCAAAATATGTTCCACAAAAGCAAAGTGATCGTTTGATTGTGTTGAGCTTTACAGTTGTGTTGAAGTTTGTGGCGAAATTCGCCTGGGAGGGAGCTTAACGAGCTGGTTGGTGTCTGTGCGGGATGTCTGTCAAAAACATGGAGACATCAACCGCTATAGAGAGCATAAGAAAATACTTTGAAATGGCTTAAATATAAAAAACCGTTAAATCTAAATTTCGTTGTCTAAAAACAATATTTTTGCTTTATACGTTTCCCCACTTTTCCCCACACATATTCACACAACATTTAAATGTATTTTTTTTTTATTCACTCTCAAACACACAGATACAAATATCACATCTATCCGTTTCACTCCCACTTTGTGTCTGCTTGTATCTCGCACTTGCATAAATCTGTAACCTTTTGTGGTATCATGTCTATTTTTTATTTCGCTTCGCTTATTTGTTATTCAAATTCTGTTATTGTTGTTGTTTTTGTCTTATTATCGCTCCATTATAATCCATTGTATGTCTCTAATAATGGGTGGAGCTTTTGTTGGAGCTATATTTCTCCAACGCGTAGCTAATCTATTCTATGTACTGCATCATTTTTTGCATCCATCCAATTGGATTTGAGTTTCAGAACCGGTTTAGTGATACTCGCTCTTAAGTGAATTTGCATGTGGCTCTCTTAGACTTAATACTCTCTTAAAATATGTTTTCTCATTTAAGTTTTCTTAGTTATCTATTTGTTCTGTATTCTCACCAGAAATAAGTCTATTTTCTAAACTTTTCAGAAATTTAACCAATCAATATAGGTCTGAAAAATCAATTCAGACCTACATATATCTGTATCTATTTTATTTTATTTTTTTTTTTTTCAATATAGAACCTTATTTGTTATTTTTTATTTTTATCAAGATTTTGCAAACAAAGTATCAACAAAATTGCCAAACCAAAGAGTGACCAGTTGGAGAACTGCCTGTAAATCATTGTTTTCTTACATTTCCTATATAAAGTTCTAAGAAAATGTTAGTATGTCAACTTTTACCGCTATTCGCCGTTATTCCTTACTTTAACATTCTAACTCAGTCGTTCTTTTTCACATTCTAACTTTGTGAGAATTTGTGGTTGTATCTCCTCTTACTTTGACAATTAGTGAGATGGCTAGTGTCAGTAATTAAATCAGATTAAAAAAAATTTTCTGATGTTTTTTAGATTGAGCCAAGGCTTTCAGGTGTTACACTTGTTCAGTCAAGTTTGTCCTGGTTCGAAATGGGGTGATAGATTAATGGGAAAGACGGGTCAATCGAGCGAAACATGCGTAGGATGTTTTAAGTGTGTCGGAAAGCCCGTAAAATGTCAATTAGAAGCTGAAGCAAGTGTTATACTTTTACCTAAGTCAACATCGAGATTTGAACCCGAGACCTCTGGGATGGCAGCCAAGCTTGCTACCACTTGACTACTAAAGACCGCCTAAGCATTCCATATCCGTTTTGTCATTACTCAAAGGTATTTGAAACGATTAAAAAAAAATTCTTAAAATCAACACCATCTCAAAAATTTTAATCTGACCCAAGCAATGATAATGAATTCAGTGAACATTTTTCTTCTGAATAAATCAATCTAAGTTGTTAACCTGGTTCTTTTAGTTCGTATAGCTTATCCAATAGCCAACTCCCGAGTAATGTACTCATTTCATTTCAATAACTCATTTCCACAAACATGAGGTCTGTTCCCGTACTTTTTACACTCAATTTGGAAAAATGGAGAACTGTCAGCAGTGAGAGAACAACAAAAAATTTCTCACAGAAGGAGAATAAGTACGGGAAGGCTTTTCGGACTTAAATTATAAAATTGGTAAAATAAAAGCATCTGAAAACCCAAGAGCAATATACTTATATTCAACTTCAAGTTTTACAAAAAGAAAATATTGTACACTTATCCCCCGTTTTGCACGGTACTCGTTTAGCACGTTTTCGATTTTACACGGTTTTTAGTTTGTGATGAAAGTGATGACTTTTTACCATTCAGAAAAAGAAGTCTGTTGGTTTCAAGTGGCAGTGACAGCAATGAAGCAATCTGATTCTTACTGATAATCATTTTTCTCTAATTTTTTTTGTTTTTTTTTTTTGTACTTTTTTTGGACATTTGTCATTTCTATGAAATACGTAGACCGTTTTTAAGTTACACATACATACATACGTTTGTAGTGCATATGCATGTATTTACGTTTATTCAATTCTTCAAATTAATTGATGTTGTATATTTCTTGTGATTAAACTTATTTTTATGATTTATTTAATATTTTGCTCTAAATTTCAATAAATAATAAAATAATAAAATAAATAAATACATAACCATTATTATTCGTTTAACACGGTTTTTCATACAAAACTATCATTTTCTCTTTACACAGATTTCTCAGGAACTACCGTGTTATTTCTACCGTGTTAAATGAAGGATAGGTGTATATAAAATAAAGCAAATAATGAACATAAATAAAATTTTATACCTAAAAGCAATGAAACTCTTTGGACCAAGTAGCTTACGGTGCCTTTTCAGCGCTGGGCTTATATGGTTCATCAGCAAAAAACAGAGGGCATAATCCCCTGCCTGCCTGCTAATGATAATTTTAAATGTTAAAAAGTAATACATTTTGAAAAATATTTATGTTTTCAATTTTTTTATTAGTTCATTTGGATACAGCTGATTTCAAGTATTTTGACTTTTTTACCAGTTTTTACAGCAGAAATTTTTCGAGCTAAAAAGTTTAAATTCTGGCACTGAGGGAAAATTTTTCACTCTTGCGCTCCCGCTCTCTTTTCAATTTCTTATCTTTTTTTCGAGTACGGGAACGTTTTTCGAACTACAACACACCAAACTGGCAAAATGGACAAAGGACTAGAACGGGAACATACATATTTTCATAAATCCAGGTGCCATTTCGCCCTAGAAAGTACTAGTAAAGTAAAGTACCTAGTAAAGTAGAAGAAAGAATTAAAAACATTAAGATTTTACGTATACCAACCTTTTACTCGCTTTGTAAGGGTTAGAGCCTTTCCTCTCCTACTTTTTATCCTTCTCACCATAGTTGTTTATATAAATAAATAAAGGTTCTGTTTATAATCATAGCGAAAGAGGTCGATACTTTTATTCCTTCAATATGCCACAATGAAGTGACTTCCTGACCTTTCACCGAGCAGACGGGAACCACCCCATCCGCAGTTGACTGATCAATATAATTGCGAGATGGCACAATATTCTTAAGATAATCATGAGGCACATGTGACGTCATTGACAAAAAAAATCCACATTTACTAAGAGATCTAATAGATTCATTATGTTCAATAGCTCTATTGTTTTAATATTAATTTCTAAATATTATTGTTTTCAATAGCAATGCTGATTTGTTCAATACTTGTTTTGTGACGGAATCACCTGGTCAGCAAAAATCTCTTTGGACTATTTCGTCATATTCGTACTTAAAAAAATGATTTAAAGATGATACTTTGCGCCGTTAAGGGGACTTTCTTATGAATAATATTCCAAAGGTCAATTTTTTTTTATATTTCGATTCCTTTTACATTCAAAAATTCCCTCCTAAAATTTTATAAAGAAATTCTCACTCGAAAAAAAGTTATATTTATATTTGTAACGACGTCAGCACATAAATAGATTTTGGTAAAAAAACTTCAAACGCGTTTTTCTCGAAACTACCATTTTCTAACTAATATGTTATTTTTTTCCGATTCTACTTGACCCATTTTAATAAACCAAAACAATTTTTGATTATTTATAAGAAAAACTAGAAAATAAGCCCATAAAACTTGAAAAAAATACTCCCTCTTTTTTTATCGCTCAAAAAACAGGTGATTTTTTTTTTATTTTTTCAGAATAAGTAGAAGATGAAGTATATATTTCAAAGGTTTATTTCTAGTTTTGAGTCTAAAAAGTAGAATCCATTTTGAATTTTATTGAACATTTGTTTTAGGAGATCCACAAAGTATATTACAGTCTAAAACAGACTTTTTGCATGACGCCTTCTTCAGCAGTTAAGAGGAATTAAGATTGAAAAAAGAATTTTTTTAATACTTAAACTTTTGTCTAATAATGTCCAAAAGGAATAATGTAATAAATTTAATAATTTCTTTTAAAAAAACCATATTAAAAATGGGTTTTTTTTTTCAAAAATTCTTAAGAAAGTCCGCTTAAGGGGACATATAGGTTACAAATTCTAAAAAAAAAAATTTGTTTTCGGGAATTTTTTTTCATAGAAGGAAAAAAGATATCGTTTTAAAATTTTGCACATATATTTATTAACATTTAAGGAATATAAAAAAGAATTTTTGAAGCGGTTTTTGATGTTATTTGATTTTTTCTTAAAAATTCCTGAACTAGGATAATTTTTGCCCTCGAAAAAACCAAAATGGCGGCGATTTGAAAAAAAAATCGATTTTCGAGGTTACCAAATCGGTCGCCATTTTGTTTATTTTTCGGCGGAAAAAAATTATCCTAGTTCAGGCGATAGCTACTTAAACAAGGATTAATTTGTTTCTTTTTTTTTCCTCAGATGTTTCAGACTGGTGATATCCTGCACACCCTTAATTTATTTGCATTTTTTAAAAAAAAATCCAATAACATCAAAAACCGCTTCAAAAATTCTTGCCACTTTTCAAAGCCACTTAAATAAGAATTGATTTAGTTTTTTTATTTTTTTCCTCAGATGTTCCAGACTGGTGATATCCTGTACAACGTCATTTTTTGGCATTTTTTAAAAGAAATCAAATAACGTTAAAAACCGCTTCAAAAATTCGGATTTTGTATTCTTTAAATATTAATAAATATATGTGCAAAATTTGAAAACGATATCTTTTTTCCTTCTATGAAAAAAATTCCCGAAAATAATTTTTTTTTTAAATTTGTACGTATGTATATATCCCCTTAAAACCCAACTTATTAAGTTATTATTTTCATACAAAGTCATTACTTGACAGAAAAAGTCAATGATAAACATTTACTCATTTGTTCATACTTTCGTTTCTTTAAAACCTTTTTTAGACCAGGAAATTTTTAACTATTTAAAAAAAAAAATCTAAATTTTTATTTACACTTTAAGAACCAAGTCAAAAAAATTAACTTTTCACCAAATTAAACTGTTACAAAATTATAACATTTTTTTAAAAATTATCAAATTACAAAATTAAAATTTTTTTAAAACACAATTTGGAAAAAAATTTGCTTTATTTACATGTACATTTTACAATAGCCGATAAGTTAGCCCGTATTGTTGAAAGACATAATTTTGAACTAAGGATAAGACGAGGAGGCGGTTTAATGTCTAATGAGCTGGTTTAAATTTTTTTAAATTTTATATTGCCCCGAACATACCCCTAATCCATTTAGGTCACTTAAAATATATAAACACTTATTCCTTAAAATATAAGAGTTGGGTTGATTGTTTTTTTCGGTAACGTCTGTCTTAATTCGGTTGATAGTAGCTGGGGAGAAAAAGAGGAAAATTAATCCAAACAGGTGTAGGATGTTTTATGTTCCACGGAGATATGTGTAAACATGAACACTTGAAGCTGAAGGAACTAAAACTTTTGATTGGTACATATTGATGAATTTTTCATTCCATTCGATCAAAAATAGAGAGAGATATGCAGAAAGTTAAAATATAAAACAATGGCCTGGCTCGGTCTCAAAACTGGGACTACTTGACATAAGGTAAACGAGGTAACGAGGCCGCCCGAAGCATTACGTTTAATAGATCTACTAAGCCTACCCATCAAAAGACCTCCTTATGGCATCGCCTGAACCATATCTGAAATCTAATGAATCAGAATTTCTACAATCAATCTGAAATTCTGAAACAATCTGTAAAAACGGTCTTCTTGTAACAGTGAGTTCAAAGAGTATTGATCAACGCATATGCCTCAAAACTCTTCCTATCGTCTTTATTCTTTAGTTACATCATTCACTTCGTTTCGCCAGCAAAATTAATTACTTGTCACATTAATTTCGTTGTCATTAACAAATTTTGAACAAATCATTCATTCATGCATTTGACCAACTCCAATCCTCCAAACAGCAATTTGCAAAAAGCAAATAAACAGCATCAATGAGCGATCAACAGTAGCTTATCTTGGCACACGATCAGTGTTCCTTAAGACTTTATCTGTGAACACAATCTGACATCAGAGAGTTGTTGCCAATCGCACAATAACAACAACAACAATAACAACCAGCAACAGCCGTGTGCGGTCACTGACACAAATCCGCCAACAGTTTAGAGCCAAAAACCAAAAAATAACATAATGAAAAGGAGAAAAAAAAAAACAACGAATAACTTCACAATTAAAAAACGATCGTCAAGCAGTAAAACGTCGTTTAAGAGCGCGGTTCACCTTTTGATCTTGCAGCAAATTGCAAACTTACCAACTTGAACGTGAACGTTCGCAAATCGGGGAATACCACGAGTCATTTCTATGGCATTTTAAAATAGCTGTCAAGATGCGGGAAGACAACGCACACAATTGTTTACCATATGCGTTGGACCAACCAACCAAGCAGGGAACAATTGATCGTATGCTAAAAATAAATCATTTCAATGCGATTTAAGTAATTGGCGAAGCTCAAGCTCAAGGAACTTGGACTGCTGGGAGTTTGCGACAGAGCGAAAGATATTTAAATGTTTTCGACTGCAGAAATTTGGAATATTTTTATTGAAAGCAAAAGAATTTTAGTTTTTTTTTCATTGTCATTGACTTGCTAGGCGCCAGACAGCCTTTAAAAGACACAAATTCAGGATGGCGCAGTGTAGAAAGCGCTGGACAACCTGTTTCTAATCAAGTGTATTGCTTGTTGTAGCTCTTGATACGTGCTTGAGTTAAGAGATGAAGCCATGAAAATCCAGCTCCTCCACTTCAGGCACCTTCTGTTTGGCGTTAATCCTCATTTCGCACAATTTTAAATTAAGCCAAGAAGTATGAATATTATTCACCATCTAACGGATTGCACCGCAACAGTACAGATGGTTTTAATAAATTATAACATTTGTATAAATAAATTAGATTAATGCTTATGAAAGAAAGAAAAAAAAAAACACAAAGCCCATCAAATCTGTGCTTTATGCAGCTGAACAAAAGTACGCTAGAAAAAAAAACCAATTCGAATACAAACGCATGCGAGCGCAAAAAAGTGTCTGACGATGAGCAGATGCATGGAACGTAAACCATCCACAACGGCCGCCTATGAAGAATTTTGCCATAAATCAAGAAACAAAACTGCGAACGTCTCCAATTTTGAACAGTGCGAACGACAAACAGACAGACAGAATGAGGGGCGTTAAGCTAGACAAATTATTCTCTAAAGCAGTTACATCTAGTTGCTGGAGAAGCCAGCACTCTGCTGAAGGGGATAAAAAGATGGCGTGCACAAGTTTAATATAGTTAGGGAAACAAATAAACTTTGATTGATAACGATGTGTCAATAATACGTTTGCAATTTAATGTCGACAACAAAATATCTCGAAGTGATGCCGGTAGCTCAACAGGTAGGACGCGACAAGCGTTGCACATGTGCAGAAGGCGCGAAAATTTAAGTTTGCAGTGGTGTCAGTAATTAAAACAACAACAATAGCATTAACAAAACGCATTACTGCACAACTTATTTCGACAATAACTCATTAAAATTAATGGAATAAGAATTAAATACAAGCAACAGCCAAGGGGTGTTGGATGGCTGCCGGCTGTAAATAGCAGCGCAATACAGCACAGTACTAGATATTTATATGTGGGCCAAAATGAAGCAATGCCCTGGGACAAAGGGACGTAGTTTGTATGTGTGTGCGTGTCATTGTAAAATATGCACACGCAACAAATTGGTTCAACCAATTAATCCTTGTCATTGCAATTTGTCTTCACAACTGTTATGCTACGTTTCTAAAATGCTAATTTTTTAAAATATTTATTATAGACATAAAATACCTTAAAATATGGAAAAAAAACTAGCATCAACCCAGTCATTGCAACACGTTTCTTTTCACAGTTGACCCCTTTTAGTCTGCCAGAAAGTTATTTCCACCTGTATCAACATCGAATAACTTCACGTTTGCAACATGTTGCAAACAAGAGATCTATTATTTAGCTTATATTAGCATAATTTATTCTATAAATAACATTATAACATATGACATTATGACATATTTGATCAATTTAAAGTTTATTAAAATTACACTGTGCTACACCACAAAATAACTGAAAAAACTGTAATGTTATCTGATGGCCATTGATCCATAAAACATATCGTCAAACGAATTTTTCAATAATCAATTTTTCAAAAACCGATTTTTCAGGTTCAAATTTTATATTTTACTATAGGGCCGTAGTTAATTTTATTCCTAATGACTTACGAATATAATGTATTTTGTGTGTGTGTGTGTGTGTGTGTGTGTGTGTGTGTTTGACATAGTATTAGATTTACAACAAATAAACAAACTATTACTTCTAAAATTAAAATTTTTTGCATTTTGTTTTTTTTTTTTTATACTTAAGGTGAAAAGTTTCAATGGCGATTTTTAATAGAAGGGCAGGTTTTTTGCAGTATGATATTCTGCGAAGTTATATATTAGATGATGAAATTTTTTTGTTGAAGTAATGAAAATGAGTTTCTGATATATACCACTATTTTTTAATTTAAGAGGGTTTTTGACCCCCTGTGTAAATATTAAGGGGGGATAATATATCTCAATTTTAAAGTACATTAAATTTGCAAAAATTTTACTGCAGATCTTAAATCAAAATTTTACTTAGTTAAGTAGTTAAAAGAAATTAACAACTGCCCCATAGTTTAAAATGTAACCTTGTAAAAATCGGTTATTTGCAAAAACCCAGAAAAATTCCTTTGACGATATGTTCTGTAGACCAATTAGAATTTTTGCAATTATTTCAAATGACCCTTAAACTGTCGCACAGTGTTATTACAAAATTAAATGTATATCTTATCTTATTGTTATTTTAACATAAAAGCTTCAGTAAGACCAGTGGCGGATCTACATATGGGCTGAAAAGCTCTCCCCTTTGGAGAATTTTTTGTATAAAAAAGAAATTAAAAAAAAAAATTCCAAAAAGACTAGAAGACCCTAGATCATCCACTGAATAGAACCGACAAACTCCCATATACTCTAGTAAATTTAAAGCAAAGAACCAACAGACCTGACCGTGTTATTAACAATTTATTCAAAATACCAAAATAATTATGAACAACATAAAATAGGAGGTGTTAAATTAGAGGCCATAGCCGTACACATGAGCATGCGTGGACTTTTCGATGACAATTTAATGAACCTCTAAAGTTCAAAAGCCTTCTGACACAGAAAATTGTTTCAATTAAATGCAGAAAATGGCAAACCTAGAGAGTAAATCAATGCCATGTAATACTTCTTAAGAACATGAACTTATTCCTTTCGAAATTGGCATAAGAGCTACACGCAAAGAAATTTTTCGTTTACCACAACTGAAAAATTCACCAACTATACTTCGTTTGCGAGCTGTATTTGCCGCAAACGAATATTCAGTTGTCACAACTTAAAAATATATCTTATATATATATATATATAGCAAGCTATTTCGGTCATTATTATTTATTATTTTAATAATCTTTCTCATTATGTCCGTCCGTCTTCTTATGGATTCCACCTCTGTTGCTATCTTCGTCCGCGTATTAAGCAAACTACCAATTTCTTTATATAGTAACAATTTGTCCAAAAAGTAACTCTAAACTATAAGCGTTATGTTTATACAACGAAGGGAAAAATAAACAAAATTTTCAGTTGGGAAAAACGAAGTTTCAATTGCTGCAATTTAAAAATCACTCGCGTTTATGACAAACGAAATTCATTTCCTGCAACTAAATGACTCGTTTCTCATAACTGAAAATTTTGTTTATTTTTCGTTCAACGTTTATGACAACTGTTGAAACGTTTGCAATAAACGATTTCAAGCACGACAAACGAAGTTCGTTTGCGGCAAACTGGCGATAAACGTTTTTTTTCTTTGCGTGTAGTAAGTCCAATTTTCTATCATTTGTGTACACAAACATTTACCTATTGATCCTAAGAAACTCAGTCAAAGTCCTTTCAAGAGCTGAACTGAAGAGATTCGTTTTATTTTTTAAAGTGCTGAAGAACTTTCTGATCGTGATAAGCACATCAGAACTCAGACAGAAACCAAACCAGTTATTTCCGACATATTTTTCGATCGAGCTATAATCGGCTACAAAATTGCTCTATCACTTCAGGATTTCCTACACTCAGGGAAAAAAATCGTAAACCCAAAGAAAATACACTTTGCCACAAAGACTTTTATTGGTTAGATTGTGCCCAAAGATAAAACATCCTTACGGCAAAGGCACAAAGATTGTTAAATTCCCATTAAAAATATACTTTATATCAAAGACTTAAATTCTTGTGACAAAGATGTACGTCTTTAAAAAAGTGGATTTCTTTAATACTACCTTTGTATGTCCGCCTTTTTTTCTATTACTCACCCCTTCTCCACTCTCCTTCTCACCCCCTTCCCCTTCCCCTTGACCCTTAACCTATACGATTTAATCTAGTGCTAATTACAACTTATACATAATAATACATCAATTGCCTTATATACTACATATTGCCCACAAAGTAACTGCGAACTATAAGCGTGTGTATTTTTAAGAAAAATATGATTTTGTAGAAAAAATTCTTTAAAGTTATAGACTTTGTCTTTGAAACAACGATGCTTAGCTTCAAGAAAACAAAGAAAATTTGTTGATTTTGCGTACTTTTCTTTATAATAAAATCGTTATAGTAAATAATTTATCTTTACGGCAAATATTTTTTGATTGATTTAGCTTCAAAGAACTTCAGTCTTTTGTTTCAAAGATGCAGCAGATGCTTATTTATAGAATAAATCATTAGTGAACGGTCTTTTCTTTGTAGCAAAGATATTTTGGTTACAGTCTTTTAACAACTTTTTTTCTTTGATTTTAAGGCGTTCAATTTTCTCAGTGTACCTAACAGTACAATAAATGAAATTTTGTTGATTATTTGAGACGTTTAAGTGAAGCGGACGAGCAAATACAGTTCATCCTTTAGATTTTGTCTCCTTTAATATACTTATGTTATACCCAGTGGCGTTCCTACACTAAGGGAAATAACGCATATTAACATTATCCACGCCTGAGTATATATTTCATTTAAATATTTACGTGAATAAATCAAATATTTTCCTTACAACTCGTTTTTTCCCATATTTAAATTTTATTTATGCCACACACTGACACACATATTCCTTACAGCTGCCAAGCAGCCGCCAAGCAGCAGCAGCATCGCACTCTGTTCCTGTGCGATGCTGCTGCAGTTTCTTCACACCAGCAGTTGCAGGTCTTATAGTTCTCATTTAGTTAATGTTTCAAGGGTAATATATCATGAATATTTGGCAAATATGATTTGTGAGTGCGGTGGTGAGTGCGAAGCATGATGAATTCATGTAAGGTGGAGTGACAACTCGGTATTTTCTCAAGAATGTCACTCCACTCCAGTGCTGCCAGGTTTCAGAGAAAAAAAATCCCTATTTTTGCATACAAATGAATATTTTTCCCCGTTTTTAACTTCGAGTTTCCCCGTTTTTTTCCCCGATTTTTAAATTGTTTTATAAATAGTAATTTAAAGAAATAACAAGTTTATTGATTCACTTTACTATAACAAAAATAAATACAAACTGGAAAAACGTACGTATCTATAAGAAAAATAAAAATGAAAATTTTAAGCGATATTGTATTGTGACTCGAACGTAACGTTTTTGAGATTATAAAAAATTGTAAGAAATTATTTGAAATATACATATTGTTATACATATTATCAAACCAAGTAAACAAGAGTGTGTGTATTATTTCTATTATAAAAAGTCAAAAATTCTGAATTTATTTCAATTGCAAAGCAATTTTTATATTTCATAAAAGATTTACTGCGGAGAATTCCGCATTGAGTGGTATTGTCAAGAAAGTTTCTTATTTTTGTTTTATTTAAATTAATAGCTCAAAAAGCGTTTTCAGCACTTGCCACGCTATAGCGAAAGCAAAAAATAAACGACACTATTTTTTTTTTTTTATATATCATCTGAATCAATGAAAAATTTAACTTCTTTCCAGAATTCCTGCATAATTTCTGATGATATATTTGAATTCGTGGCGTATATTCGTGGCGTCCGTGGAGTAGTTGGTTAAAGTGCGTGGCCGCTATGTCAACGAACCTGGAGACCCGGGTTCGAACCCCACCCGCGACAGAAAATTATTTGAATTAAAATAATTTTTCTGTACGGCCGCCACCTCTCTGCAGACAATGGCAAACCTCAGAGAGTAATCAAAATGCCATGTAAAGCTTCTTGAGAACAAGAACATTCTGTTCATCGCCGTTCGGAGTCGGCGTTAAACATGTAGGTCCGGTTCTCGGTCAATTGTGTACAAACTTAATAACACGCACAACACAATTGATCATAAGAAGCTAGGTCAAAGTCCTTTCAAGGGCTGAAATGGCCAGTTATTTATTTATTTTTTTTTTAATTTTTTTACATTTGAAAAATTTATATTTCTTAACGATCTATATTCTTGGTCGAAATCATTCCACTCGAATTGATGCGAAATAACGTGTGAAAATTTTTTTAAGCTTAGAGTTTTATTTTTCATTTCTACTATCTATGAATGGCCCTTTATATAGCACCTTAAAAAAATATCAAAATCGTTTAAGTCTACATCAAAAATACTATTATGAATATTAATGTATTACTTTCGCATGAAATAATCAAAAAGTCTTCAAAGTTAGTTCTATATTTGCATATATGACTGACACATTCAGATTTGTAAAAAATGGCAAACAAAAAATTTATGTAATTAAAATAAAAAATTGTAGTTGGTTTTTTTAATAACCGATATATTTGTTCACTCGCTATTTTATTTTTAATTTTCCCCGTTTTTATCAATGTTTTCCCCGCCTCCCCGTTTTGTACGAAAAATCCCGAAAAAGGGGAAAAATCCCGCCACCTGGCAGCTCTGCTCCACTCTACATGATTTCATCATGCATCGCACTCACCACCGGACTCAGAAATCAGATTTTCACAAAAAGAAAATAAAATATACCACTAAATGGCGTTTGATATGGACGCAGCCCGTAGGAAATATTCAAATAAATTGTTTTTCAATTTCAATATTTTTATATAAATTTTCCTTAAATGCGATAGTTTTATTTTGAAATAGTAAATATTTGAAAGATATTTAAATATATTCGTGCATAATTTTAATATATTTTTTATCAATTCTGTTTAAATATTTTAATATTTTATTTAATTAAAAAAGTATTTAAATAAATTTTAAATATTTACGTAGTCGATTTAAATAAATGCGTTATTGGTGCAAAAATGACTCGCTTTTTGGATAAATTAAAAAAATTATTGGATAAATTTAATATTCTTTTCCCTTCTCAGAAAAAAACCCATATCTTTTCTCCATAAAAAAATCTCTATTTTTAAAAATAGCAAGTTTATCTTTTTCAGATAAAATTTCCTACAATTAGAATAAATTTTCACATATTCGAAATAATATTTCTTCACTTGTAGGAAATGAAAATATTTCAAGCCTCTAATAATGATAAGTATTTTTCTCGCACTAAAAAATTCTCATTTATAGATAAAAAATTCTCATTTATAGATAAAAATTTCTAGAAAATGAAAAGTTTTCTCTATTATAGATAAACAATTCACTACGCGAAATATTTTCTTCAATAAAAACAAATAATTTCTCAAAAATAAATGTCTTTTTCTCTAAGAACGATATATTTTTGTTATATTTCTCTTTTTCATGGAAGCTTTTTACCATTTTTAGGGAATTTTTGGTATCACAATTAGAGAAAAGCATTTTCTGGAGCAAACTCTATACCATTTTTCTCTAAATATGATGCCCTTTTTATCATATTCCGAGAGACTTTTTTCTTAGTGTAGGTTTAGTGACACCCTGGGCGGATACTCATGGTGTCACCCCTATAAAAAATTTCTAAATGCAAACAGAAACCAATTCGATGAGATTAAGTGTGTTTATTATTATCTTTATGTTTTCAAAAAAAAAAAAAAAAAACAAACAACATATGACAAACAAAGATTTGTAAAAACAGAACAAAAATATTACATTTTTAGTTGTCTACATATTTAGATATGTAGCAATAAGGTAAAAAAGAAAACTTATAAACTTCGGAGTCTGAAAAACTGACGGAACAAAAACATTACATTTTCAGGTACATATTTGTATATGTAGGTATAAGTTTAAACAAAGAAATCTTATTAATGGTGTTGTCTTAAAAACTAACTCTTCTTACTTTAAGAGCTACAAAATTTGAAATAACCTCATCGAAATCAATATTACTTGCAAGCTCGTTTTCAAAGGTTAAAATAGCAAGATCGGAAAGCCTTGCCTGTCCCATTGAAGACTTTAAATATGTCTTAATTAATTTTAGCTTTGAAAAACTCTTTTGGCATGAAGCTACTGATACACAAATTGTTAGAAATAATTTCAATTTCAACACACATTTTTTAACGTAATGTATTTGTACCTTTTTCTTTCTGTTTGAGAAATAAAAAAAAATATCGAAATGGTGTCACCCCTAAAATGGTGGTACCCGGGGCGGATCGCCCACCCGCACCTCTCTTCTCCGCCCTAGGAACACCTCTGGTAATACCTCTTTAAGATCCTAACTGATGTATTCTGATCAAAACAAAGTAGTTGTAAAAAAAATGTATTTTTTTTTAAATAAATATTTTTCATAATTTTCATTAACATAATATAAAAAAAAACAAAATCCTTGAACCAACTCTAATTAAATGTCTTCGAAGCTTTTAAGGTAATTTACAAATTTTAAAAAATCAGAAATAGTTTTCAAAAATTTTGATTTAATTCTCTAGATGACATCATAATTTATGTCTTACATGATATAAAGAATATCAATATTAAATTTCAATATTTTTGACAATTCACTGAATCCACCGCTTAATTCAAGCTGCCCACAGAAGTCTAAACTCCATTTTAAAAGTGATCTTCACAACACTACCTCGAAAGTTTGGTATAACCGCATGTACCAACAGCACTCACAACATACAAACATTTGCTCAACACAGAAAACCCAAGACAAGAACATGGTTGAAGTGTTGTGTTTTATTTTCGATATTTTTTGTTTTTCTTTAGTATTTGTATGAATGAAATGAGTTGATTTCCATATGTTATCCAAGAAGCTTCACTCCGCTGGAAACTGCGGATTAAGGTTTGATGTTGATTTTTTGTTCTGCCTTTAAAACGTGCTCGTCAAATACACCGTGAAACTCCGCCTCGATTGTAAAAAGCTAAGAGAACAGCAACAACAAAAAGCAATAACAACAACATCAAAAACAACAGCAACAACAAATACAGAAACAACACATGTATTATTAATTCAACAACAAGCTTAGCCATGTAGCAGAATAACGAGCACCGAACAAACCAATCTACGACTTAGACCAGCAACAGATACACATGTAAGCAGCAGCAACAGCAACAACAACTGCAGTATAAAATGCAGACACAAGTATCTAGATATTTTTATGCATAAACAAAATGTGTAAATCTGTTCGATTGCTGGATGGCTGGAAGACTGACGTACTGACTGTGCTTAATGGTTTTGTTGTTGTACAACATGTAGAAATCCAACCGGCTTAACGCATATTTTGCATATTCAATCAGTTGCAGTTGAGACGCATGCCGGTTAAAACAACATGGTTGCAGATACATGTTTTTTACTCATTTTTTAAGGAACTCATGATGGAGTCTTTGTCAGGAGTTAAGATTGGCAGTTGTGATGGGACATTGGTATATTTACTGATTATGCTGATGTTCGTGGGTTTCTTGATGCTGAAAGAAAATGGAGTACCTACTTTTATAAAAGTAAAACTTACCGATTTCCAAAGATAAAGGTTCTATTTGAAATTATTTCTGCACTAAATTTAAAAAGAAATATATGTTTGCAGAAGCAATGTTTAGATTGTAAGTTGATTTTTTTTTAGGACCTATGTCTAATCTGAAAATAAAATTTTTAAATAAAATTGAAATATTGAAAAAAACATGTTATATTCACTTAATGAAAGAATTTTGAACCCACAAGCGAAGGTTCGGCGAGAAATGCGAACATTTTTCGATGATATTCTTCATCAATAAATTTTTGTTTAGAAACTTTAAAGTTAAAGAAATAAAAAAAAACATAAGCAAAAACAAATGGAAAAGCCCAAGCAAAAACAAATGCAACAGTAAGAGCAAAATCAGAAGCAAAAGTAAAGCAAAAGCAATAGCAAAAGCAAAAGCAAAGGTAAAGTTAAAGCAACAGCAATACCAAAAGCAAAACGAAATGTAAAAAAAAGCAAAAGCGTCAGCAAATACAAAAGCAGAAACAATAAAAAATACAAAAAATAATTATGACATAGATTTTGACATGAATTAGAACAAGGATAAGGACACAGATTTGATTGGGCAAAGGATCAGGATAAGGATTACGAAAAAAAATTTTAGAACGGTTGGAAATGACAATAAAAAGGATTAAGACAAAAATTAACACGGGTACACTAAGAGTAAAAATATTATATTTATTCAAAATTTTTTTAATTTACCCAAAAACGGGGTCATTTCTGAACCAATAACGCACTTGCAGAAATCGAGTACGTATATGGTTCAATTGCATACAAAACGCTCTTTTTTTGTCCCCGTTCTTTTAACTCTATTTTTAGGAAAAAACAAAAAGAAAAAAACAAAAAAAAATGAGAAAGTGATCACTGAAGAATAGTTATTGGCAAAACATATTTTTCAGAATCCTAAAATTGTTTGCATATTTGTTTTGAAGAATATTTAATTGCTCTCTCGTACTCGCTTAATACAAAAACATATCGTCGTTCGTAAATTATTGTGTTCTATATCACAAAATTGAAAAAATTGAGATAAGACTGGTATATAGGCAAATTTTTCGAGATCTATCGATCTGTGTCATCAGTTTGCTTTTATCTTTTATAGTTTTCGAAATATGAGACATCGACTTTGTGCTATACAACACTGTTGTGACAAGCTTCGTAACCTATTGTGTTCTATATGCAAAAAATCGTGCATATGGAACAAAAACGAAGCAAAAATACTAAGTAAAAAAAATATTTTTTAAAATTGTTCTATATGCAAGTCTAAATAAAGTTATTAAAGTTATTATTTGGAGGTCTTTGAATTTTGCTTTTTTTTTTTGTTTTTTTTTTTGGTTTTTTTCTTAGCTTCACATTGCACTTGGCAAATGAAATGAAACAAAAAAGAAAAAATCCCGCTTTAGATTGCACTTGGTAAATAAAATGAAACAAAAAAGAAAAGAAAATACTCATCATAAATAACATAAGGTTAGAAGTTAAATTTTACAACAACGTTAAAAAAAAAGCTTAATACTAAGAATAAGAATGGATAAGCAATAGATAAGAAGATATCATTGGAGAAAGTAAATGATGTAAAAAGTTTATACAACTTTTTATCACTTGATGCAGTGGCATACTACAATAGGGGTATTCACGGGTTGATGCGAATTGCATGAATGTGAAAATGCAACATATTTTTCGCACTAACGCGTGAACATCAATATTGTAACTTTACGATAGCGGAAAGAAATATATTGCCACCTTATTTCAAAATAACAAAAACTTATTTAAACAACGTACAAACTTAGCTTTTTTTAAGTTTTACCCAGATGGCAACTATGCTTGAAAACACCCATAACATGAATCATCTGTTTCGCATCACTGTTTGTGGGCTTTCGCAATAGGTTTGAGCAGTGCGTAATTCAAGAAGAGTCCCAAAATTACTTCTAATGTGTTTGTTGTTGGAATGAAGCAAAAATTGGTAATCTTGCATTTTCGCATCGTCGCAACTGTGTTTCGCATCAACCCGTGAATACCCATAATAATTTGTTTAATACAATTTAAAATATAGGTACAACTTTTTGTCTTCGTTTTTTTAACAAACTTGCTTCAATTAAAAAATCTCCGTAAATCAAGCATTAACTTCGTGGAATCGAAGTCAAATAAATTTGGTTAATTTTTTACTTGATTTTATAGTCGAAACGTACCTTTTAAGAAATTAACAGGTATTGATTTAAGTGGACTCATAAGAACATATGTATAAGATTAAGTTTAAAATTAAGTTAATATTATAATATATGAAATAAAGTTTTTATTGAGTGAAATCACATTGCTTTTCTTTTCTCCAATACATATTACATTTTGTTCTATATGCTATAAAACAAGAATAGTTTCGTAAATAAGTGCATATAGAACAAATTATTTTTTTTTAAACGCATCTTACTCTAAAAAACGCTTCCAAGGATGAACATTTTTTTTGACAGAAAAAACCACAAACTTTTGAACTTTCATTGGTAAGAAAATCGCGGCAGATTTTTCGGTTCAGTTTTTTACTAAACTTTAAACTTGATTTACCAAAAAAACATTTTTGTCATATAGAACACAATAATTTGCGAACGACGATTTGCAGAACGAATAATTTGCATATTATGTCCCCAGTTACATTTTTTGATGAAAAACGTGAAAAAATAGTTGAAAACAATGCAAAAATATAACATATAATAACTATTTTGTAATGATAGGATTTATTTCTTATGTTTTATTTTGTTGTTATTCTCAAAACAATGTCATCGCGAATTTGGCTTTCGATTTACATTTACGAACGTCATATTTTTTACACTTCGTTAGTTTTAATTTGGGTGTGGTATAGATGACAAGAAAGTTATATCAAGAAAGTACAGAGATTAGTTCCCACGAAATTCTAAAAATTAAGACGATTAAATAATATTAAAGTAAATTTTTTTGTGTTTTCTCAGTTCATCATGATAAGTACGTGTAAAAATGTATTGAACGTCACGCGGAGTTTTATTAAAGCAAAAATAGTAAATCAAAAAAATCCAAGTTTAAAATCATTGTTTCATAGGTTTTGATTAATTTCTTTGTTTTCGTATATTTGCAAAATAAAATTCCTAAGAAAAAAAAAACTAAAAAGTGGCAAATGTATTGAACGTCACTTTTAAGGTATGTCACACCACCGGCTGAAGTATTCATTTTGTATTTCGTTTTTGTATATTTAAGAGTAAAATAGCAAAGTTAACGCCTGCTGAAAGAGCACGAAGATATCGGGAAAAAATAAAGCTAGATAAGGAACGAAATGAAGAATATAAACGAAAGTAAAAAGAATGGTACCTATGTATGACTTTGACCTGATTTTTGCTTTTTGTTTTTACTAACTGATTTCGACCATTTCACATTGAAGTGATCAGTTGCACTGACCATCTACGATTTCTCTCAAATATTTTTCTTGCATTGGTTTATTGAATTGAAAACCAAATTAGAAGTTATAAATTTTAAGAATAATTGTTCGCGGCCAATATAGGGTCTATTTGGAGACAAAGTAGCTCAATCAACTTAAGACCGATTACCGATAATATAGTATCATTGGAAAAGTTATTTCATCTATTTTGAGGAAAAGTACAAAATTTTTGAAAATATTGCAATAAGTTGACTCATTCTTAATTTGTTTAAGTTCAATACCATGCCAGCAACACGTGCTATAATTTTTTTTTTCTTTATTATAATTTTAATTTTTTTTACGTTTTTACGTTAGGTTATACCTTTCCAATGATATAAAATGGAGATGTGGTTTTAAAGGCTTCAGAAGTTATATTGTAAAACGTGAAGTCTTACTAAATTTTCAATACAAATTCAGTTAGCTATTGATTTTTTTAATTTTTTGTAAAAAAATAGAGAAAAAAAATTGGATGAAAATTTTATGTATAACTGAACTATATGAATTTTTTTGTTAAAGAATTAACCTGTTTTTTGTTAAACTCCCAATTTGATTTAAATTATTTGGTTAAGCGCAACAAAATGTATTGAACGTCACAAAATATATTGAACGTCACTGTTGTTTCTTCTGAAATTGCTTATTATTTAACAGTTTTTTATTATTTATTGCTGCAAGTCCACTACTTTGAAAATAACATCTATGTTGATGTCTTTTTGGAGAAAAATTTTAATTTTTTTTCCGTTAAAATGTAAAATATGTAGGTATTTTTGCTGCTGCTGCACATCTGCTGTGTGACGTTCAAAACAAAAATCGTATAAAAACCTCTTTGTATACGTTTTTTTTTTTTTTTTGCAATTGACCCATGTATTAAAATTTATTTAAATACGTTTTTAATTAAATTATACATGCGTATTGTTAACTACTATGTTAAATAATTAATATTTAAATAAAATATTAATAAGGTGATACATGTCATTTAGTTTGTCTGCGTATATCGTAAATCGTATTCTTCGTAAGCTTTCGTACTTGATGTAAACATAAATTGGTTGCATTCTTTATTAAAAAGCGCTCAGGTAGCAATCTAGCATAAGCGTTAATTTCAACTGATCGCCAATTAATGCTCTTTATCTTAAAAAATTCGAATTAAAAATAAAAATGCTCTCCTGTAGTTCGCCAAAATCCAAGGGCTATACTTGGATAAAAGCTCCGCTCCAAGCCAGTCTTCAGGAAAAAGGAAAGGCAGCTCCATGACCTTTTCTTAAGAGTAACCTTCAAGAATAGTTCAATCAGTATAACTCTGCACATCTCCCGCTATCTCTCTTATCATTGAGCCCGCGGCTTGGGTAACCAATGTCAAGATCCAAAACACAGATCTCATCATGTGAATGGTTCTCTGGACTTGGACTCATCCGAAGCTCGCGATCAGTTACGAGATGTGATCAGATTGTAAGTCAACCAACACTCAAGAGGCTAGTTCTGTTGGGAATTTACTACCCCAAGAAACACGGGGTAGTAACAAACACGTGGTATTCAAGTCAGCGCCATGGTAGAGCAGACCAGCGTTTTGGGAGTCCAGATAGCTCCTGTGAGTTCCTACGCCTCATCTAGAAAATAGAATTTTGCACGAAGTTTTTTAAATATTTACTATTTGAAAATAAAGCTATTGTATTAAAAGAAAATTTAAATAAAAATATTGAAATTAAAAAGACAACATATTTCAATTAAATATGTTCTTAATGGTTTGTTATAGTTCTCGTTTGGTTTTTTTAATGAAAACTATATAGCCTATATGTTTAGCCAAGATGCTGAGCTTCGCACAGATCCCCACAAAATCTCACCCATTGCACTCACGAAGCAACTTGGCTAAACATCTAGGCTATATAATTTTCATTACAAAAACTTTGGATTTGCTAGAAATTTTCACAGTACATACTATGTTAGTTCATATAAGAGCTAAAAAAAATTTCGCAAAAATAATTTTTCAAAGGTGTAAGGGTGCCTTAAAAGAAGCGAAATCGAAAATAGGTATTGCTAACGGAAGTTGTAGAATTTGGTTTAAAACATTTTAAATAACAAATTAAAAATTTGACAAAAGCCGCATAGTTCATTTCCACTAACAAAATGCCATCAATTATCAAATCACTCACTGGCAAGCAGGCATATAAATTACCACCTCCGCCTTCTCCACCCATTAATGCACAAATGCCGCCCACACTCTTCGACACTCAGAACTTATTAAAGTTTTGACATTCTATTTGCGCAGGCGCACATTCATCAAAGTAAAAATATGAAAAACATCGTCCGGAGGCAATTTTTACTATGATTTATGAGCGCATGTTGCAGCAACAGTTGTTGGCAACACTCACGCCAACAACTCATTTGTAATGGCTGTTGCCAGTGTCTTAAGCCTGCTGCTGCTGACTGCTCTGGCTGCTGCACTTGCCTTCCGCATAGGAACCAATTAATGGGGTTCTTGGTGTTGTTGATAGTGTTGTTGTTGCTTTTTTATTGAGCGTCCATTGTTGTTGCAATTAAATTACGCTTAATTTAATGTACAGCAGTAGCAGCAGCAGCAGCCGCTGTTGCGCATGTGCAGCAGCCACTGCTCGCTTGTAAGGTGCTTCAATTTTATGCAGCTTTTATTTGTTTGAGTTTTTTTTTGTGCCGGAATATTAACATTAGAACATATGCGTGAAAAATTTAAATTTCTACTTAAACATATCTTGAAGTTTTCATGCAATTCTTGTGAGTTTCACGCCAAGAAGGTGCTTAAATTTGAATTTTTATGATACGGCCTTTTTGTTGTAACCGAATTGAGGGCGCGCTGTACACAAAATCTACATTATAACCACCTAGCTGGTTAATTGAATGTTTTCTATTGTTCTATGGTGTAAATGGGCGTGAGTGTGTGTGTGAATGTCGTTGAATTTACACCTGCTCGCTATTGCGCTGGCATAATTCAACAATTTGTCATAAAGACCACGTTTTATGCTGTGAGTCTTTTGCCTCCAGCAACATGTTGCAATAAATCTTGAGTTAATTCTAGTTATTTGCAAAATTTAAGCGATGCTCATTATTTATGCTCAGCGCAAACGTTATTTTAGATTTTTTTAATTAAAAATTATTTAAAATATTTTAATTATTTGCGGAATTTGTTTATTTGTTTTTTTTTTGCATGTGATTGCAAAATTTGCTTGATAAAAGACGCCGCAACATGGTTTCCTTCGAAACTTGTTTGCATTTGTTTGGATCAAATTTTTTGTGTCAACAACATTATTCGTGTTGCCTTGTTTGTGGGTTGCTGTGGCTACTGTTGTTGCATTTGACTGCATGCTTGCTAGATTAAAAAGTAAAACAAAGTATTTGCAACTATTTGCTTAGAATGCCACCTCGCCAAATAGGCCGACTTGACTATTTTGCCTAGAAATGCGCTGTAATTTATATGCAATAAAAAAAACTGGATATTTTTGTTGTATTTCTTAAACTTTACATATATATTTGATGCTTTGAGCTTTTATTTCAATCCAGGCGGAATAAAGCCGATGCATCGCGAATTAGTTTCTGAACAAACAAAGAAAATATCATTTGACAATATTGAACAATTGCAATCCTCATAGGTAGATTGGTGAGGAAGGAAGGCCCTTATTGTTGGTCACCAAGATCATCTGATCTGAAGCCACTCGTCTTTTTTTAATGGGGGGGAAATATCAAGGATATATTTTACAGAGTAGACTTTTTCTTTGGAGAATCTGTTCAACTTCGTGGATTGCTCTTCGATATACACCTGGAGCAGAAGACTAAAAAAGAGCTCAAGCAGTGATAATTTTGAGCAGTTTCTGTAAACATGTGGACTACACAGTTATAAGAAATTGTAAAGAAATTTTATTTTAGAACATTCTATTAAATTGTTTTGTTAGTTATTTAAGACGAACAAAGATGTATTTTTTTAACTAGTATTGCCTGTGGTCGAAATTCGACGAACCAATATCGATTTTTCTCTTGTTTTTTTTTTTTTTTTTTAAAAAAAAAAAAAGCTTGGCAAAGTTGAAAAGAAGATGGCTTTATCGTAGACGCATAAGTAAATTCTAACGTGATAGTGTATCTTTATTTTTGTCATTATCCTTGAATTCGTTCCGAAACTTATCTTTATTCATATTCTTATTCTTATATGTGTTCTAATAATTGACCTACTTCGGGTCCAAATTCTTGTTTTAATCCATGTCCAAAGTTCTGACCTTAGTCTTGTTCAAATCCTTTCCTAATCCTAGTCCCACTTCCTTTCTAAATCTTTATACTAATTGTACTTATCTTTGTTCTATTTCTTGTCATTATACTTTTCCCAATCTTGTCCCAAATATTGTTTTGGGTATGTCTCAATCTTCCTTGTCCTTGTCGAAGTGATCTTCCCAATTCTTGGCAGAACTCTTGTCCTAATACTTGTCCAATTCTATACTATAATCTTTGTCCTACTCCTTACCTTATTTCTGGTCCTAATCTTTGTCCACATCTTTGTTCTTATCCTTTTTCTAATCCTTATTATAATATTTATTATATTAATAAAGTTCTAATATTTGTCCTTATTTTAACTTTAATTTAATTTTTTTTTTTTTGCTTTTACATTTAGTGCATTCTGGTTACTTTAACCCTAGAACTGTATCGTGGGGTGAAAAAGCACCCCAGACTGGCTTTAATCTCGCGCCAGACACAAACGCCTTTCGTTTACGGCCCGGGACCGTAACCATAATTCTGTTTCAACGTCTGAGAGTAGAGGGAGCATGCTCGCGGCATCCGTACCACGTGCTTGCTCAAGCAGTGAACATAAGAAGTGCGTCTGGGGTGCTTTTTCACCCCACGATACAGTTTGTGTATATATTTCGTCATTTTAAAGTTTTTTTATTTTCGTGTTGTTTAAACTTTTTGGACATGTAATGAGTGTATAGTGGCCCCACTTCACATATATTTACATATATACGCTCCCTTCAACTTGATAAGTCGCACTTGTTTTAATAACAAAAAATGCTCTGCTCTCAATATTGGTTAAAAAAATAACAACAACAACTACTTGGGAATAAATGCTCATTGAGTGTACTTACCAACAACAAAAAAATTTTCACTCTCTTTAAATAAACGGTACCTGCTAACAAGTATTTAAACAGATATAAAAAATATTACAATTCTTACTCGTTCATTAGATTAGACGCAGTACGAAATTAAAGTTTTTTAAAATATTTTATTAATTTTTAAAATATAGTATTTTAAAATGTAATAATCACATAATATATCAAATTTTTTTTGTTATTTTTATTATTCGGCATATCTGTGGCACAGTACCTTTCGAATGATGTAAGTTTCATTCCCTTTTTTTTAATTATAAATATTAAAAAAGTGTACCACTACATTCGATATTTGCGTATTAATATATAGATAATATATAAAGTACATAAGGAAATGGCTTAAAACATAGATTTGTGTATATAACTTTTGAGTGGTTTGAAATATTTGAAAAATTTTTTCACATAAATTATTTTTTAAGCTGTAGAACTTTGTAAAAAATACAAAAACGACATTTTGAAAAATGTAATTTTCATCAATGATTTTCGATGATAGAAACACTTCATTAAAGTATGTGTCAAAATGAAGCAATTTTTGCAAATAAATGATATGTTATGTGAAAAAGTGTGTGAGAAGAAAATAGAAAAAAAAATACAAAAAAAAAAAATGTCTGGTCCAATTCTTGAGCAAAAATCGAATATTTTAGAGTTTTTTTGAAAACAACATAAGAAATTGAATTGGTAAGATAACGGTAAATCTTTTCTTATTTCTCCAAAGTCATTTAATTAAACTTTCCGACAAAGAAAATTTAATGAAAATCGATTGAAAAATGGCTGAGATATTTGCTTGCAAAATCAAAATTTGAAATATCAATTGTTTTTTTCTCATTCTGAGGCAATGACATTGCTTTAAGAAATGCATTGCATGGAAAAAATCTACAGGTTTCGCAATATTGCAATACTTTTGGTGTCATAATAACGGGAAATTTAATAACATAATATTCGTGGAAAACATTAGCAAAAAAGTTTTCGCATACCGTTATTTTTCTCAACCAACGAATTTTCATACAAAAAACTTTGTACTGAGAACATCCATAGTTTTCGAGATGCTAGAATAATTTTGATGTCAAAATAACGGAAATTTTTCAAAATTTACTATTTGTAGGCAATTTTACCATCACAATATATATCGACACTTGTTACATGAAAAAGTGCTTATTGTAGGGTAACCGTAAACGATGGTGAAAAATATCAAAATATTTTTTGCACATCTTATGAATGTCTAAATTTCTGTCTTATATCATGTTTTTCCATCTCTTACAGTTTAGCTTTTATTTAATAAATGCTCTTTTTCCGCTCATATTTGAGGTCAAAGATCACCAATCTAATATTCAATCATATTGTGCAGCTAGACCTTTCATCCGATACTTCATTCTTCATTCTACCTCTTCCCAGTTCTGAGATCCCTAACTAAAATTAATATAAACTTTCAACGTTAATATTTCGGGTCAAAGGTCATCAATTTAAAATCTAACATAATTCGGCACATCTATGGTGCATTACCTTTCGAATGATATATGTTTCATTGTCCTTATTTTAAAATAAATATTGAAAAAGTGTACGACAACATTTGATGTTTGCGTATTAATATATAAGAAGATTAAATATCGCAGTACAATGGAAAAGTGAAAGGTCAGGTTGGAAGTGGTACGAAATAAGTTACTCTAAGGTAAGAATAATGTGTGACGGGCTTATAGAGAATTGTTATGGAAATTAAATGAAGTCATGGAAATGATAAAAAAAATTTGGTGTTGTTCACGAAAATTTCCCTTAAAGTTGAATTAAGGGGAGATACGCAGTCAGAACTTTTTTTTTTTTTCAAAAAATTTTTTTGCATTTTCTTAAAGCCTTAAGTTTCAAGAATATTTGGTGAAAATTTCAAGTTAATATCTCAAAAAATAACAAAGTTATAGCCTACTGAGTGAACCGCCTTTTAGAGCGCGCAGTGCTGGCGCTTATTTTCAAACGCGTTTTTCTCGGAACCATGTTTTCAAAGTCGGTGACCAAGATTTCTCAAAGCTCAGTGAAGCGATCGTTTTGATTTTTTTGCAGGCTTATTGTACACATAATAATCTCGTACTTGTCATAGGATTTTTTTTTTTTTTAGCTTCGTTCATTTTTTATAGGCAAAACTATGACGAATTTTTGGTCGAAAATCGTTTTTTTACGTTTGAAAGTCCGCCATTTTGTGAAAAATCAATATTTTCAAAAACGGCTATGACAAGTACGAGTCTTAAGTATCTACTTTAATAATATATTTCTTTTTTTTGTTTCAGATGAATTAAGGAGGAGCAATCTTGGTCACCGCATTTCACCTTTTTTTTAGAGCGCTCTACAAAAACTGCTGTATCGACCTTAATATTAAATTTTTTTTAATAAAAAAAAAACTAAAAATACTCTTGAATGTGTATATTTTTAGATATAAAAACCCTCATTCAAAAATATCCCATAGGTTTCCTTAAAAAAATTCACAAACATGACCTTTTTTTTCGGCCTCTGGCTGCGTTGCTCCCCTTAAAAAAAAAGAGTTGGCTACATTTCTACACAGCCGGTGGTATTGACGTGATATATGTTTATGAATAAAAAATAAAGGTAATTATTTAAACTAAAAGAATACAATATTTGAGATATTAAATTACCAAGATAATATATAAAACTTACGAAAAGTATATTAATTATAGTATATTATAGTATGAGCCAAAAATATGTTTATACTTGAAATGTGACGGACACTCTGCAACCGCAATAATTTAGCACCCGCATCCGTGTCCGCATCCTCCTGTTGAGAATTTTTATATCCAGATCCACATTGTACCCATCGATATTTTTTAATGCATTAGCTTTTGCTTATGCTCTTGCTCTTGCTCCTGCTTTTGCTTTTCCTAGAGTTCCAAAAATATGTTTCGTATATTTAAACGAGTTCCAAAATGTATGGATCTACCTTTTCTATTCTTACTTCTGGAAGTTTTTAATTTTAAATTTTCATTTCGATATCGAAACCTTAACTTCAGGTGTCATGTCAATATATCTAGGATTTATTCTGAAAATGCTCGTACTTTACTATGTTAAATACCGTCTCATTTAATTACTACCAAACTCCTTCGTATTTTTAAGTATTACTCGCCTTTAACAGATCTATGAACCATACCCCTTTGCGCGAAATTATCGTATGTGCCAAAAACCAAATTTTACAGGAGAGCGTTTTTTCTACTTTTCTGAGCTTTAGCTTGCAATATCAAAACCAAAATATACACTCAATTTTTGGAGAACCTTTAGGGATTTCAGCTAAAATATTTAACAGTGTGATGTGTTGTAGGATGTAGAACAGATTTGCATCAAAAATTCAATTTCGAAAAAAATGGCACATACGATAATTTCGCGCAAAGGGGTCGATATGCTTACAAACTTGTTTAAGATTTTATTGAAGAACCATTACCAAAGTTGTATACAGTTACAGTTTTTTTTAACTTAAAGCAATTATTTAAATTTCGAAACTTTCAGTTGAAATAATTCAGAGTTTAGCTTCATTAGATTCTGAAATAAAAAAGAAAATTATTTGACTTTCTAAAAAATTCTTTATATATTTACTTAATAAGATCCCCATTGGTACAAAACATACAATCCTTTAGTTGCCAGCTTGTTTAAACAGCACCTCTCTCTGCTGCTCAAATCTCTGACTCCTCCTCCCACAGCTTCTTTACCCATTACGCTGCTGCGGTACCAGCCAGCAATTACCCACAATTCCTACGCTTGCTCCGAGTACACCAAAGTATTCGTCACAACTTGCAGGACGTTGAAGTAAAAATTATGCATTGCATTGCTTTGTCGGCATCCTTGATGTCGGTCCAACAAAGCGGCAGCAAACAAGTGAGGCAAACGTACAATTCCAACTCCGCTTTGCACACACATTCGTTCGACTCTAAAGTTGTGACATCGTTATTTCGGCATGAAGTACATGAAGCATATGAAGCACATGGAACAAACGGAGTGTATGCAGCATAAAAGGAATCCTCTGAATATTTTATTGCCGTTCAATGTTCAATGCTACTAAAACTACTGACCACTGCACTGTATTAGTGTGGGGTTTATGTTAGGTGGTGTTAGGGCGATGTGCATAGTGCGCTAACGGGTGGTGGTGGTGGTGGCTGCAGGGTGGGCGCTTTGGGACCTTCTAAAGTGCTGCTAGAATGTTGCAATATTTCAGCCTCTAAACAGCACTAAATAAAAGTTTGTCTCTTGATCTAGCGAGCTGCTTATTAATATTTCCAGAAATGGTTAAGCTATGTTCTCGCATAGCATTCATGCAGGGGCGCTAAAAACAAAGTTTCTGGGCCTGAAAAATCAGAAATTCAAAAAGAAAAAATTGTACAAAAAAGTGTTATAATATACCATGAACTGCAACTTTAAGCTCATCCATAGCTTGTCTTCACATGTTACACCTTGCCGAGCATCTAATTCCGGCCCTCGGCAAATGGCTACATGTACTTTATGTTGCGTTCTCCACACTCCATAGCTTCAGTCAGGATGATCTTGTTTTGCACTCCATCAATCTGTAGTCTACGGCATTGCAGCACGGCTTTAATCACACAATTATAATAAAAATAATCACAGACGCACAATCCGTTCCATCATTCCTGCCATGCGCTGTAATCACTCCATAACTTCTGGCCTTCTGAATTTCAATGGCAACCCGTTTTTTTCGAATCTATTGATGCTTGGAGTCATGAAGTTGGGTTTTTTATTTGCCTGTTTTTGTCACTGCTGCTCTTGTTGGCTGCCGTCGATGATCCATGAGTTGGGATAGTTTAAGTATTGTTTTTGTTGGCCTTTGCGTTGGGATTAAAGCAACGCAATTTTTATTTGATCGCAATTGGCGCGTAATTGTTGCAACATAAAAATATTGCCTAGCTAGCTGGTTGGGTAGGACACCATTTGTTGGATGGTTTGTTGTTCTTTTTTTTTCTTGTTAACGTCTCAATAGCATATGTGGTGGACCCACTTATACGGGATATGCAAGAATATTTTATGGCATTGTCGCTGGGAGCTGTTGGTGAGAGAAAAATCGAAATCGAAGAAAATTATAATTTTTTTTTTTTTTTTTGTCAAATCATTGTAATTGTTCTTTATTGCTTAGTAACTATGGATATATTGGGCTTTAGCTATAACTTGCAATCTATATTGAAATAAAACTTTATGATACATATCTCACACCCTCTTCAAAAGTGACACAACTCTGAATTTTTAAATTTTGACTTTTTAATATAAATCAATTCGTAATGCACATCTCCATCGACTATCAAAATTTTGTTGTAATCTGATTGCTCATTAAGTTCTACAAAATCATTTAATATCCTTCTTTATATGAAGTTGCTTGAAAACGAAATAGTTTTTTGATTCTCCAAAAATTTCAAAATTTTGAATTGTGTCACTTTTGAAGAGGGTGTGAGATATGTACCTATGAGACTCTGAAGAAAATTGTCACCGTTTTTCGCAAAATTTAAAAATAAAAATTCATTGCATAAAAACATTTTCAAAACATTAATATTCCTATGTAGTTATATATATTGTCAACCCCCACGTATAAAAATACCCCCACAGATACTACGTAAGGGGTTTTCTCTTGGGTTTAGCGTGGACACCTGCCTGTTCGGCTTAATTCTCATAATAACTCATACCAACGTCCATCCAACGGTGGCGTCCGTGGCGTAGTTGGTTAAAGTGCGTGGCCGCTATGTCAACGAACCTGGAGACCCAGGTTCGAACCCCAGCAGCGACAGAAAATTATTTGAATTAAAATAATTTTTCTGTACGGCCGCCACCTCTCTGCAGACAATGGCAAACCTCAGAGAGTAATCAAAATGCCATGTAAAGCTTCTTGAGAACGAGAACACTCCGTTCATCGCCGTTCGGAGTCGGCGTTAAGCCTGTAGGTCCGGTTCTCGGTCAATTGTGTAAAAACTTAATAACACGCACAATACAATTGATCATTAGAAGCTAGGTCAAAGTCCTTTCAAAGGCTGAAATGGCCAGTTATTTATTTCTTTTTTTATTTAACGTCCATCCAACCATTTCCTGTGCGTCACTTCCATGACTCCTGACGAGACCAACACCCTGTCACAGTTGTTTCAATACCGATTACACATAATACTTAAGTGTTTAGGTAATTAATAAATACAATGAATGGATAGTAGCTAATATTGGAACAGAACAGTACTAATTTATGAACGATTTATTGGATAACCGTCCACATTACTTGGTAGAAATCGAGACCGGTCTAAAATCTCTGACTATATTTGATCATTGCCACACGGTTGTACCGCGCAACTCCACGCCGACTAATGCTGGTCTGTGCGCGACTACCACAGCCTGCACGATACTCCCAGAAGGGCCAGCCTTGCGATAGTCTCCTGGGCAAAAGGAATGTATCGCAATATAGCACTCACACATACTGACACACTTGACTGTGAATGACACTTAAACCAGCTTTATTGTACCAATTTCATTCTAAGCCATCAATCAACATTCAACAGCCACTTTAACTCTGATACTCCGATATTACTAAGATAAACTTTTCACCTCTTTGTACTCAAATCTGTCACCTCAGATACACCTCAAATTGCTGACACTTCGAAATTACTCAGAATGAACCTTTCATTTCTTCGCATCCCCCTGACGCTTCGAAAGTACTCTAGCCAACTTTTCGCCCCAGAGTACCCTTACATACTCTGAAACTACGAGGTCAAGCTATTTCGTCTCTTCTCATCCAATCCATCCCTGACGCTCCCAAAGTTACCTTCGCCCCAGAATACCCTTACGTACTAGTCAGTTTTTTGCCCCAGAGAACCCTTACATACCCTGAAACTACTAAGTCAAGATGTTTCGTCTCTTCGCATCTTCTCCACTCGACGCTATAATAGTACTCTAGCGAAGTATTTCGTTCCGTCGTGCGTTCCGTCGGTGAGTACACTCCAAAAGTACTTTAGAACACTATTTCGTTCTGTTGTATTCATCATTGTCACGGTGGATCTTCGGTGGATCTTCATTTTTTGCACTCAGCAAAAAAAAAAATTCAAATTTTGCAGTATATACTGATAGCCTTATTACAAACATCCATAAGACATGCAAATATGCCAGTGTAAATTGCTGTCGTGTTTCTGCCAAGATAAGGACTATCCCCGTGCTAACAAATTTTATAGGATTATTGCCCTCGTAGGCAACGCTACCGTTGTTTTAAACAACCTAACAAAATATTCCCTAGATTGGACGACCAACTTCAGTATCTGGGGAGTCCCTTCTACATATACACAGGATAGGGTGAACCTATTACTTGCGACCATCCTCCTTTATACTGGTTTTGGACATGCTGCTCGTGAGAACAGGCGGGTTACTGCTTAACCCATTAATGACAACGTATGATTTATCATATGCGATGAAATTTTTTTACACATTTTTCGAAAATTCCTCAAAAATCCACCGAAAATGTAAAACTTTTGATTTCGACAGTGCGAGAAAGCTAAAAGTATGCTTTTTCAAAAAAGCACTGAAGTTGACGCCAAAAGCTCTTTTGTTTACATTTTCGCGCCAGTTTTGTTCAAAATGATAAGCCCATCGAGTTCTGGTGGTGAGCATTAATTGGTTAAGGAGGATATTAAGTTTGTCAATCCGTTAGTAACGTCAATAAGGAGGCGTGGTAAGTAAAGAAATGTATATATATTCTTAATCGGCATCACAATTTGAGTTGATTTAGCCATCTCCATCTGCCTCATCGTCTGTGATGGTCGTAATATTTAAGCATAAATAATGAAGTTTAATATTTAAACTTTAAAAAAAAAAAAAATTAAAAAGAAAACAGAAGATGAAGTTCGAAAATAAGTTCATTTGGACGAAAACCACGCCTACCTCCTAAACAAAGTGACTATACCAAAATGAAAAATCTTTTAAAATACTACAAAAATTATTCTTTTCTCACGTCGAAAAAAATTATGCCACCGTATCATAAACCACACCGAACAGTCAATCTTTGTGGATGCATTGATTTGCAATTTTGTTTGGTGACATAGCCGGTGAGCCAAAAATCAGCCTCGTCCTAGAAGATGATTTTTTGGCTAAAATCCGGATCCCCGGCCAACATTTCCAGCGCCGAATTAGCGAAATCACGGCGTTGTTTACGATCGACCGGCTTCAATTTTTGCGTCAGGACAATCTTATATGGATGTTGGCTGATACGTGGAAAACCTTGATCGCTATCTGGCCACCCTTTAAGCTAATGGTAGTTCCATTCCCGTCATAATAATTTTTAGTCAGAAAAGCGTTCGCGTACTTGAAAAAATGATAAAATATTGGAAAATAGAGTGAGGGTGAGGAGTTTAGAATTCCTCCTCTATGCTAGCAATAAAAATTTTTAGCTTTTAAAATTAAAAGGTGTCTTTCAAATTTCAAGTACTTAAAATAAGATGTTTTCAAGTAAATTATTAAAAACTTGAAAACAAGAAAATTTTTAAAATATTTATAAACAGCAAAAAATACCTGAAAAATTGTAAACGATGGATGGAAGCAAGAATTGCAAAGATTGCAATTTTTATTTTTTGAGTTATAAAATTGTGGCATATTTTAATAAGTTTATTTCTTTTATAATTCTTAAAAAACATATTTTTTAAGAATTATATTGTGAGCTTAATGCCAAATAATTCATGAAGCAACAGGTTGCTACAACAACAAAGTTCTTTGCAGAACTTAAACCAAGCTGACTAGACCATGGTTTCGTCGGACGCTACTCCGACTCATCAGTAGTCTCAGTGGTTCTAGCAGTCCACTAACTTTGACAAGCTAATAGGCGCAAGATCAATAAAACCAAATAGGAATTATAGAAGCGCTATACTTTGTCAAAGCAATGTTTTTCTACTCTTTTGCTAGTCGCAAAATTTCAAAAAGTTGACTGCATTGATTCTGCAAAGATTTTGTTGTTGCGCTTTTTTGTTTACTTCTTTATCACGTATCAATCTAGGTTCCAACATTTTGTTGGTATTAAACCATAGAAGGCGTGAAGAAGGTTTTTTTTTTTTAAAGCAGATGTTTATTATATGCGCAGACATATAATATTACATCATGTTTTCGTAGGTCGTGCTCGCACCAGTTTACATGAGTTATAAAATGTTGTTGTTTGTTGTTGTAGCAACCTGTTGCTTCATGAATTATTTGGCATTAAGCTCACAATATAATTCTTAAAAAATATGTTTTTTAAGAATTATAAAAGAAATAAATTTTTATTTTTTTTAATATAAAAATTGCTTTTGCAAATTGCAAATCGCTCTTTGCTGAAATATTTTCTTTTATTTGTATCTTTTTTTTTTATAAAATGGTGGTAAAACAGTGAAATGGAATAAAAATAAGCCTAGGGTTTTTTATTATTTTTTTCGACAAAAGCTTCTTTCATATTTTACTTATTTACACTTCAATAATCTATATTTCAAAAAACTTTCCAATATTTTTCATGTTTTTCCCTATCTCTGATATTCTATCACTTTTGATAGTTTTGCAATTTTTTAGTGTGAAAAGTACGAGAACAAATTTTATTTTAAGGAGAGTACTATTGCACGGTATTGAGAACATGTTTAAAATCACTACGAGTTTGAAATTTCTCACAATGAATTCCAAAATGTTTCAAATTCAGCTTAATGAAGGAAGCTTATAAAAAAAGTGATACATCAAATAGAATTAGGGGCCTCCGGGAGTTTTTCGAAAAATAAAAGAAACTTTTTTAGAACTTTTTTTAAATTTGTTTTCTATTTAAGATCAAAATTTTTTTTAGCTCACAAATCTTGCCCACTGCAAATTTAACCCTAGAACCATAACGTTATTTTATACTACGTTAATACTAATGATACGTAAATTTTACGTACAGTAATTATTTTCAGGTTTTTCAGTGTGATTTGTTTTTTTATTAAAAACTTTATTAAAAACAAACTTAAAATAAAATTCTACTTCAGGTTTTTAAACAAAAAAGTTAAAATTGAGTGCATGCAAATCATTTACTCAAGGCTATAACAGTTGTGACAAATCTTAAGTTGATGTTCGCCACAAATTGCAGACGTTTTACATATAAAGCAATAAATTGTTGTCAATTTTTTTTTTGTGTAGTGGCAAAATGTGCAGTAGCTTCTTTTTCCCTTTTCACTTCTGTTTACATAAAAATGCCTACTGCCGGCGTTTGGTCCCGTTAGATCACCGTACACTTGTGCAATCAGAATTTGAAAATTTCATACACGTAAAATTTACGTACGTTATGGTTCTAGGGTTAAGGTCTTTCGCGGCATTGCAATTTTTCACTTTATCTATATTTTTAGACCAAAATATCAGGGATAAATCTTGAATAGTTATAGTTTAATAATGTAAAAAAATTTGGTTTAAAAAAAAAAAAAAAATTAAAAAAAAATGTCTTATATTTAGTCGAAAAACTCTCAGAGGCCCTTAATATGATCAATGTGAAGAAATATTTTGACCAATTTTGGGCTTGTTTTTGTTTTTTTTTTTTGTCAAATGGTTTTTTTTTTTAATAAAAATTTAAAAATCTATTTTTTTACGAATCAGTCACAGTAAAATTTTGATAAATCTTCATTCGAATTGAATGTGTTTGTTTGTAAAAAAATCTAATTATTTTTTTCTTAAATGTTTCCCAACGTTTCGAAAATGTTTCCTTTCTTCCTCAGAGTATTATTTTATTGAAATTAAAATATTTATTTAAAAAAAAATCACTTGACCAAAAAAGCCCAAAATAGAAGACAACAACTAATAAGACTTATTGTAGAGCTCTAAAGCTCGAGTAGCCTTGCGTGATTCAAATAGAATTCAATTTGTCAAAAGTAAAAACCTAAGGACTCCTTAAAGACACATTCTTCACTGTGAAAAAAAATAATGCTTCCATTTCCTAAAATTGTCGGAAAAATGTATAAAAATATTAAGATGAATTAATAACAAAAGCAAATGCAAATCATTGTAGATTCGATAAAAATTTAAAAATACAAAAATGGAATGCTACTTAGAGTTGAAATGAACTTTGTCCAAAAAGGTCACAGCTTAGTTCTTTAACTTTACAAATAGCCATGAACAAACACAATTCAACAAAACTGTGTGTTCACAGCCTCAAAAATTATAGATACAATTGTTTGTTGGTACACAAAATTTAAATACTTAATTTGACAGATACGGATCAGTAACAGTAAAAATTTTGACAAATCATCATTCGAATTGAATGTGATTGTTTGTGAACGTGCGCTGAGAAACTAAATTGAATAAACAAATAAGCAAATTTGTTAACAACAGCAGCAATATTTACGGTAGCAACCGAAATATTATCCAACAACATCAACACCTGTTTGCATAGAATGGTGGCAACAATGTTGATAATTGTGGAAATGTTTCGAGTAATTGGGTTTTTGTACTTTCGGTGTGTTTATTTCTTTGACCGAGGTTGTCTTTTGCCTAAATTCTGGCTTCCGTTTGATTTTGAATGATTTTGCTGTATCATGGCATGGGTTCAAAATGTGACATAGCACTTTTTCTGTTGGGCTTAATAAAATCTTTAAAGTCTGATGGCAATGACTGAGCAGAAACAAGACAAAAAATCGGATATTTGTGATGCGTTGATTAGTTGTCAATGACAAAGAATGGCTGAATGCAACCTAATTAATAGTTAAATGAAAAAGAAAAAATTGTGGTGAAGGTTTTGAACACTTTAAGCGCAACAAAAATTTAAGCTTCATTTGAAAATTTAAGCTTCATTTTAAAAATTTAAGCTTCATTTCAAAATTCAAGCTTCATTTTAAAAGTGTAAGCTTCGTGACCTCGTCACTAAAGGGTGACTAGCCAGAATGTAGTTGACACATGAGTATTCAATATATTTTCTCTAATTAGCTTATAACTAAATATCCAGTATTGCGAAGACACAAATTTTTAATTTTATGACACAAAATTTTGAAATTTTGAAAGAAATTTTGTGAGCAATTTTTGAAAATTTTATAAAAATTTTTAAATTTAACTCAATTTTGTAAACTCAAGATTTAAAGATACTTAAAGAGATGCACTCATCATCTCAAATTTTTCATGCCAAATAAATCAAATCATGTTATAACAATTGAAATTAAAATTTTATTGACTAGACAGCCAGAAAATTTTTAGGAGCTTTATTAAACTTTTTAAATTTAACTCAATTTCTTAAAACTCAAGACTACGAGATGCTTTACAAGATGCTGTAATCAGCTTAAATTTTGTCATGATACATTAATTAAATATTGTTGTCTCCATTAAAATTAGTTTTTATTTAATTTTAATCACAATTTTTAAGAGTTATTTGAAATTTTTTAAATTTAACTGAATTTTTGAAAATTTCAGATTTCGAGATTCTTTGACAGATGCTGTTTGTTATCAGCCAAAATTTTATAATTTTTAGTTAATTTAATCATTTTGTCATTTAAAATTATTTTTTAAAAAAATTTAAGAACGAGTTTTTAGAGTTTTAGGAAAATTTTTAAATTGAACATTCAATTTTACTTTAAAGAAATTTTTCTCATATAACTCAATTTCATTAACTCAAGATTTTAAAAAACATTATTAGATGCAGATATCGGCTAAAATATTATGTTTAGTTAATTGAATCATTTTATGTTAATGAAAATGAAATGTTCAAGGAATTTTATGGGCAATTTTTGAAAATTTTATGCAAATTTTTAAATTTAACTCAATTTTGTAAACTCAAGATTTCGAGATACTTGAAGAGATGCACTCATATAATCTCAAATTTTCTGATTTCAAATTAATAAAATCATGTCATAACAATTGAAATTAAATTTTTATTGAATTTACAGAAGAATTTGTAGGATTTTTATAAAACCATTAAATTTAACTCAATTTTGTAAAACTCAAGACTACCAGATACTTTACAAGATTCTGTAATCAGCTTGAATAAATGCATTAAACAAATCTTGTTGCCTCAACTAAATTTAATTTTTATTGAATTTGAAGTACAATTTTTGAGAGTTATATGAAGTTTTTTGAATTAACTGAATTTTTGAAAACTCAAGATATCGAGATTCTTTGACAGATGCTATCATCAGCCAAAATTTTATAATTTTTAGTTAATTTATTCATGATTTGTCATTTAAAATTATTTCTAAGATAATTTAAGAACGAGTTTAAGCAAAATTTTTAAATTGAGCACTTTTAAATTTAACTTTAAAGAAACTTTTCGCATTTAACTCAATTTCTTTAACTCAAGATTTTTAAATACTTTATTAGATGCAGATATCAGCTAAAATTTTGTCATGTTTCGTTAATTTAATCATTACATGTTAATGAAAATGCAATTTTCAAGGAATTTTGTGGGAAATTTTTGAAAAGTTTATGAAATTTTTTAAACTCAACTCAATTTTGTAAAATCAAGATTTCGATATACTTAAAGCGGCGCACTCATCATCTCAAATATTCTTATGCCAAATGTATAAATTCATGTTATTACAATAGAAATTAAATTTTTGTTGAATTTACAGAAGAATTTTTAGGAGTTTTATAAAACTTTTTAAATTTAACTCAATTTTGTTAAACTCAAGACTACGAGATACTTTAAAAGATGCAGGTATCAGCTCAAATTCTGTCATTATACATGAATTAAATCTCTTTAACTCAATTAAAATTAATTTTTGTTGAATTTTAAGTACAATTTTTGTGATTTTTTTGAAATTTTTTAAATTTAACTGACTTTTTGAAAACTCGAGATTGCGAGATTATTTAACAGATGCTGTCATCAGCCAAAATTTTATAATTTTTAGTTAATTTAACCATGTGATGTCAATTAAAATAATTTTATTAATTAAATTTAAGAACAATTTTTTAGAGTTTTATGAAAATTTTTAAATTAAACACTTTTAAATGTAACTTTAATAAATCTTTTTGCATTTAACTCAATTTTGTGAACTCAAAACTTTTAGATAATTTAATAAATGCTTTATAATAAATAATAAATGTTTAGTTAGTTAAATCATTTAATTTATGGACAGCAATTTTATGGACAATTTTTGAGGATTTTATGAACATTTTTATATCTCACTTATAACTTTATGAAAATTTTTATATACAACTCAATTAAGTAAAACTAAAGATATCGAGATACTTTAAATGATGGAGTTATCAACTAAATTTTTTCATGATCAATTAATGAAATGTTTGGTTATGTAATTTAATGAATGGTTATGTAATTCAAAATCCATTTTTTAAGTTGTTTTAAGGATATTTTTTATCAATTTTATGAAGCTTTTTTAATTTAACTCAATTTAGAAAAACTCGAGACCTCAAGATAATTAAAAAGTTACATCAGCTGATATTTCATCTTGTAAGATTAATTGAATCATTTTAAATAAATTAAAATAAATTTTTTAAGAAATTTTTAGCACTATCTCTAAGAGTTTTATGAAACTTTTAACTTAACTCAATTTTGTTAAACTCAAGATTTCGAGTTACTTTAATAGATGCAGATAGCAGCTGAAATTTTTTCATATTAGGTAGATTAAATTATGTTTTATCAATTAAAATTTTTTTTTGTGAGGGAATTTTTTCAAAATTTTATGAAAATTTTCAAATTTTATGCAATATTTTAAATCTTTTAAATTCAAGATACTTCAAATTAATACTGAAATTATGTCATATTTTTATCAAAGCATAGCTTTGTGCTACATAATACAAAATAAATATTTATAAAAACAAAACCAACTTCAAAAAACCTCACCAGCAACACCCAACTCTAGGTTTCTGAGCACGTTGCACAAAAATATAAAAAAAAAAAAAAATTGCAGTTATCTAGATCGCATAGTGATCAATATTTAAAAGAAGAAAAAACAAAAAAAAACCCACAATTAAATTTTATAAAAACAGTCTTGGAAAAATATAAAAAAGTTAGCATTTGCAACATTTCACAAATGAATGTGGCTAAAAGTGTTTGTGGCCATATTTAGAATTTACATAGACACATTTAGACGCACTCAACGATTGGTTACAACTTATGATGGATGATGTATTTAATAAATGTTGCTGCTATGTATGCGACTCTATTCCAGCGGCCATCAAGCGATCGATCGTTGTTCGTTGGCTTGAACGAGTAAGTGAGTGAGTGAATGCGGCGTTGCCCGCTATCGTGGGAAAATGATCGATTTCATAGCGCGCCAGTTTTTTTTACACTAGCGCGATCAAAATATGTCCAAATCGAAAACATGACATTTTAACAGCAACAACAACAACAACAACTTCTACTACTGCCACATCTACTAATATAACTGCTGTGACTTGTTAGATACTAGATAGCAGTGCGTATGCAGCACAAACGCATCTAGTATCTAGCTAGCCACCAACAAACAATACAACAACAACAACAGCAACATCAGCATAGTGGAGCCATACGTGTCTATGCTGCATTTTGTATTCTTGCTTGAGATACACTGAATGTATCTTAAATCTAGTATGCGCTGTTGTGTTGACCATTTTTGTCTGGTTTGAATATTAATGCTTGCCTTTGAGCTGCATTTGTTTTCTGACTGATTTGTGTTATTTTGGTTTGATGTTGTTGTTTTGGATGTATTTTGGTTTTTTTTTTTTTTTTTTATTCTGTGCGTTTTTTGCTTTGCTAATTCGAAGGCTTGCATTTAATTAAGATTTTGCATTTTTTAATGTTAATTATTTGTGTCGCAGCTAATGCATCGTTTATTTCGCAGCCTTGGGTAGGAATTAGTTTATAAAAAACTAATGGAAACATTTAAGGAATTTCGTGATAGAAATACTTGAAGTTTTTTATCCCATAAATGCGGTCATAAGAATTAAATACGCATGATTTTGGCTCTTGAAAAGGCTGCAAGCTTTCAAATAATTGCCTTTTTTTTTAGATTAAAGTGGCTTTAAGACTGTTATTACAAAAATTTACATTTAAATCAAATCGCGCTTAATTTTTGAATACAAACGAAGAAATGATCAAATTTTGAGCTCAGATGATGTTTCTCATCTACTTACTTGATAATGTTTTTTTTTTTGTTTTTTCTTAAATAAATCAGAAATTTCTGGAAAATCAAAATTTTTCTTGTATTATTTAATAAGGCTCAAATAAAACTGAAAGAAAATATTTTTTCAACTGTACGACACAGAAACCTAAAAATTATTGGAAAACTGAGTTTTATCACTTTATGTTCTAAACAAAAGCGGATCCAAAAGTTATTCAAATCAAGTTTGACTTTTTTCAGTTTTCATTACTACACTAAGGGAAAAAAATATTAAATTTATCCAAAAACTTTTTTAATTTATCCAAAAAGCGAGTCATTTTTGCACCAATAACGCATTTGAATAAATCGACTACGTAAATATTTAAAATTTATTTGAATACTTTTTTAATTAAATTAAATATTTAAATATTTAAACAGAATTAATAAAAAATATATTAAAATTATGCACGAATTTTTTTAAAATATCTTTCAAATATTTACTATTTGAAAATAAACTATCGCATTTAAAGAAAATTTGAATAAAAATATTGAAATTAAAAAAAACATATTTAAATTGCATATGTTATTAATGGTTTTATGGTATTATTTTCTTCATATTGAGCTCATCAAATGCCATTGCCTGTATAATTTATTATCGCTTCACTTTTTTCGTTCTCTAATTTATACTATTTTTGACAGTTGGTGCACTAATATTGCACCAACTGTCAAACATAGTATAAATTACAGAACGAAATAGTAATGTACAAAACATGTTTAGGCAGAAGCAAATTATGCAGATAAATCACAACCGGTCCAAGATATTCTTGAAAATACCGAGTTGTCACTCCACCCTACATAATTTAACTTCTTTGCCAAACATGCATAATATATTGCTCTTGTAACAATAACTAAATGAGAACTATAAGAACTGCAAATGCAAGAAATAAACTCAGGAACAGAGTGCGATGCTGTTGCTGCTTGTCGGAGTATGTGTGTAAGTGTGCGATGCTGTTGCTGCTTGCTTGTATGAAATATGTGTGTACGTGTGTGGTATAAATAAAATTCAAATACGGGGAAAAAACGAATTGTAAGAAAAACATTTGATTTATCCACGTAAATATTTGAATAAAATTTATACTCAGGCGTGGATAATGCTAATATGCGTTATTTCCCTTAGTGTAAGAATCATCAATTCATTACTAAAAATCTAGTCAAAACAACGAAAGTATGTTTGAAAATATCGACTCTCTCAGTGATTTTTTACTACATCGGTACCAAACTGAATATATTTTGTACCTATAATAATTGTCTTGAGAAAACCCTATTTGAACTATTTTCAAAATTAAAACTGTAATTTTATTTTTTTTTTAATTGAAGAATAGGGGTATTCACGATGTGTTGTATTTGTGATGTATATAAAGGGTGGTTAAGGGCCGATGTTGACTGTGAACCACACCTAAACGTCAAGTTTTTTTCTGCATTTCATTTGACATTTCTCAATTTCAGACTAACTCAATTTGAACCATGGAAAAATACACAATCGAGCAACGCGTTAAAGTTATTCAGGCTTATTATGAAATGGGCTTTCAAATCAAAAAGCATATCGTGCACTTCGTAATTTTTTCGGTCAATTTAATCGTCCAAATGTGCGTATAATCGGAAAATCGTGAAAAAATTTGAGCAAAGCGGGTCTGTAGGAGATGTGAAAACACCAGTGCATGCCCGTACAGCTCGTACTGCAGAAAATATTGCTGCTGTTCGCGATAGTGTGGCTGAAGAGCCATCCACCTCAACTCGTCGTCGTGTCAAATGTCAATTGGCCGCCAAGATCATGTGATTTGACACCGTTGGACTTCTTTCTTTGGGGTTATTTGAAAGAAAAGGTGTACGTCGATAAGCCAGCAACAATTCAAGAGCTAGAGGATAAGATAATTCGGCACATTAACGGCATAGCACCTCACTTATGCCTCAACGTCATCGAAAATTTAGACCATCGGATGGAGGTGTGTCGCCGAGATCACGGTGGCCATTTGGCCAATATTTTTTTCCATACATAATTGAACCATACCAATATTATCATAATAAAAAGAAATGACAAGAATTTCTTAAATAATTTGTATTTTACTCAAAATCAACATCGGCCCTTAAAATTTAACCACCCTTATTTCTAAAATACAATATATATAAATATTAGACTTGGATCATATGTGTAACAAATTATTTTATTCTTTATACTTGTTAATTTGATTTCACGTGTTCAATAAGTTTTTTTTTATGAACATAACAAATTAACTACAAATAACCACATTGTGAATACCCCTTATATTTAATACACCCTAATTTATTTTCGAATTAACAACTTGTTTTCATTCATGGTATAATAATACAAGGTAGGATTGACAGTTGCTTGGGAAATCATCTACTGTCAAAAAATATACTCAAAAAGAGAGCGCTCACAATCCGCCATTGAAAACACAAGCAATGTTGAAAACGTTGAAGTGAAAAAAAACAACAACCACAGCAGCTGCTGATGTATTTCTACGAAAAGCTGTTTTTGACAGTTTATGTTTTCCTGTTGAAGAGAAAATAAGCAGTTGTCAATGCTACCATGTATTATTATACCATGGTTTTCATTAACAAAGACATTTTTTTTTTCCTTTTTTAATTTTTAAACTTTGAAAGCTTAACAGATGTAAGCTTTCAGCTTTCAGGGTTGTTTTTTAGAGGTGGATAACTTTAAACTGGCAACACTCTTTTCTGTGACAGACGATTTGACATTTTTCAGTTATTTTATGGTTAGTTTAATTTGACTATTCAGCATGAATAGACTCACGTCAGAACAAAGCTTTTTTAGTGGGCGGCAAATAAACTTGGAGCCAACCCTACTATTTTATTGCAAAATTTTATTCAATTATGAGGCTCATTTTTGGCCAATGATCATGTCAATAACCAAAATTGCCGTATTTGGAGTGCAGAAAATCCACACAAATTCTTCAGGCATTATATCCACCAAAAACACTGTCTAATGCGCTTTATGGGTAGGTGAAATCATAAGTCCGTATTTCTTAAAAACTGATGATGGTCAGAACATTGCTTTTTCATGCCTTAATTGGAAAGCATTAATGTTACAAATATGTGGTTTCAGCAGAACAGAGCCACGTACCACACAGCGTGCTATACAATTTATTTACTAAAAGAAACATTTGACTTACGATTAATTTCACGAAATGAACCCATGAACTGTCCACCTCGTTCGTGCGATTAGATTATTTTCTTTGGGGATATGTAAAGTTGCTAATAATTAAGAATACGGAAATTCTACGAAGAGTGAGTGAGTCATGAAAAGTCCACTATGTAAAGGGATGTATCCAAAATTTTCAAAAAAATTTTGCCCGTTTTTCAAAATTTTTTTTTTTAAATTTGTATATTTTTTTTTATTTTTGACTTTTTTCCCTAAATGCGGTTAATTTCCACGTAAGAGGTTGTCACCAATAATAACCAATTTGATGTTTTTTCAGATTAACCGTTAAAAAAAAATTTTTTTTTGTTATCTTAAAACATTTATAAATATGTCACAAAAAGTTTAAAATTGATATTTAATAAATATGATTAAAAAAAAAAATATTAAAAATACATGTTTTTTTCTACCAAAAGATTGGTACTACTCCCTTAAAATATAGCTTATGGCATAGATTTTCAAAATATTTTCCTGTGTTTTATTTCAATTTAGAGTTCTCCGCTTCTTAAAAAAGACACACTCTACATATGTAATGAATTTTTCTGGAAGTTATATAAACATTTACAATTTGTTGTTTGTAAGTTTTCAGAAAAAGATTGGAAATGTTTTAAATGAGCAATTTTAAATATTTATTGTATTTAAATACTTGGTTATTCACACATCTCAATGAACTAATTCTTATGCTTTACTTCCACCCATTACTTTCACATTTTTTTTTGTTTTTATAAGCTTATTATACAATTTTAAATTTTTACACTATACGCTGATATACCTTTGTTAATAGTTTTAGTGTGACCGAAACATCCGTTTTTTAAGTGGTATTCCTTATGATGAACTCTGAAAGAAAGGATTCTTTACAGTGATACTAATTCGATTATATGAGTGCAGTATTGCCAGCAGTTGTTTTTGGTAACTTTGGTATAGGTGTAAGGAAAGTAATTCCCACAATTTGTTGCAATTTTTTTAAGTCCTTTTACAAGTTTAAAAAATTCTTATCCAAATTTATTTTTCCTGTTTAATCCAATTTAATTTTAATGCTCCGTTTATAGATGCTTGTTTAATATATTAAATTTTAACTTTTACTTTTCTTTATTCGTTCTTATTTCCAGCACTGAATCTCCTCACTTTAACAGCTAAAAATAGAATGAGTCCAATTTTATTTTCTAGTTTTTTAACTCTTCGAGGTTGTGCGTTTTATTATTCCATTCCACCCTATTATAAATGTTTATCGTTAAAAAATATTTCCAGCCTGAGAATCCTTTCCCATTATTTCCCCTTTGTCAACCCTTTTTTATACGTACCGCAGCAGATTTGCAAGCTTTTTTAGAACTGGTTTGAAAGGGTTGTCGTTGTTTTTTAGACACTTTACCGCTACCAAATGTTGCCGCTTCCATCAAACATAACAATCAGATGGCGCTTCGTATTTCTATAGGATATAACAAGAGAAAATAAGACAAAAATAAAAATTACAAATATAAATATTAGAGGTATTCATCATGTGGTGTAGATATTTTCGGTATATTTTTTCAAAATTACAGTTATTACAGTGTTACAGTTGTAACAAACTGTTGTTTTTAATATGTTTTTATTCATTTTTGTGTGTTGGATAGAAATCTATATGGGTCAATTGCATTTAAAACGCTCTTTTTTTGTCCCCGCTCTTTTAACTCTGTTTTTAGGTAAATACAAAAAGAAAAAACAAATAACAAATGAGAAAGTGATCACTGAAGAATATTTATTGACAAAACATATTTTTCAGAATCCTAAAATTGTTTGCATATTTGTTTTGAAGAATATTATATTGCTTTCTCGTACTCGCTTAATACAAAAACACTTTAAGAAGAAAACCATGCAAAATATAAAAAATAATAACTGTTTTGTAATGATAGTATTTATTTATTATGTTTTATTTTGTTGTTATTCTCAAAACATTGTCATCGCGAATTTGGCTTTCGATTTACATAAAGCCCCCAAGCATTGTATTGAACGTCACTTTTTTTACACTTTGTTAGTGTTAATTTAGGAGTGGTATAGATGACAAGTTAGTTATTTTAAGGAAGTGCAGATATTAGTTCTCATGAAATTCTAAAAATTAAGACGATTAAATAATATTAAAGTACATTTTTTTGTGTTTTCTCAATTCATCATGTTAAGTATGTGTAAAAATATATTGAACGTCACGCGGAGTTTTATTAAAGCAAAAATAGTAAATCAAAAAAATCCAAGTTTAAAATCATTATTTCATGGATTTTGACTAATTTCCTTGTTTTAGTATATTTGCAAAATAAAATTCATAAGAAAAAAACTAAAAAGTGGCAAATGTATTGAACGTCACTTTTAAGATATGTCACACCACCGGCTGAAATATTCATTTTGTATTTCGTTTTTGTATATTTAAGAGTAAAATAGCAAAATTAACGCCTGCTGAAAGATCACGAAGATACCAAGAAAAAAATAAAGCTAGATAAGGAACGAAATGAAGAATATAAACGAAAGCAAAAAGAATGGTACCTATGTTTGACTTTGACCTGATTTTTGTTTTTACTAACTGATATCGCCCATTTCACATTGAACTGATCAGTTGCGCTGATCATCTCCGATTTGGCTCAAATATTTTACTTGTATTGGTTTATTGTTTTGAAAACCAAATTCGAAGTTATACATTTTTAGAATAATTTTTCGCGGCCAAAATAGGGTCTATTTTGAGATATCATTGGAAATGTTATTTCATATATTTTGGGGAAAAGTATAAAATTTTTGAAAATATTTCAATAAGTTGACTCATTCCTAATTTGTTTTAGTTTAATACCATGCCAGCAACACGTGCTATAATGTTTTCTTTTTTATAATTTTCATTTTTTGACGTTTTTACGTTAGGTTATACCTTTCCAATGATATAAAATGAAGATGTGGTTTTAAAGAGTTCAGAAGTTATATTGTAAAACGTGAAGTCTTAATAAAGTTTTAATACAAATTCAGCTAGCTATTGGCTTTTTTAATTTTTTATAAAAAAATAAAGAAAAAAAATTGGATGATAATTTTGTGTATAGCTGAAATATATACTTTATATTTACTTTTTGTTTTTTTTTTTTGTAAAAGAATAAACCTGTTTTTTGTTAAACTTCCAATTGTATTTACATTATTTGGTTAAGCGGAACAAAATGTATTGAACGTCACAAAATGTATTGAACGTCACCCTGTTGTTTTTTCTGAAATTGCTTATTATTTAACAGTTTTTAATATTTATTGCTGCAAAATAACCTCTTTGTTGATGTCTTTTTGGAGAAAAATTTTTAATTTGTTCCCGTTAAAATTGTAAAATTATTATTTCTGTAACTGAAATGGCGATTTTTGCAAAAGCTGATTTAACTTATTAAATAACTTAACAAGCATCACAGCAAGCTTTAATTTACAACATTTTTCAAATTTTTAGTGATTTTTGCCGTATATCTGCTGTGTGACGTTCAATACAAAAATCGTATAAAAAGCATAGAAAAAATGATTTTTTGCAGGACCTAAAAACAACTTAGAACTCTCCATCCAACGGAAAAATTTAAAAAAAATTTAAACAAAACATGAAAATCTCTTTGTGTACGTTTTTTTTTGCAATTGACCCATATATGCAAATATATCATCTAAAAATATCTAAAAATATAAAATATATATCATCTATAGAAATATTTTTTTCAAAAACAACAAAATGAATACAGTTGATTTTTTTCGTTGTATATTTGAGTAGGTTTATAACTCAGTTGGGCTATTTACAATCTAGTGTAAATGAGCTAGTTCGAGCATAATTTTCCAATTGCATTTATTTGCCATTGATTGTTAGCCTTATTCAGATAAACTTTGCAATACTGGTAAAAAACACAATTGACATTAAACTCTCAAATCAATCGCAATCACTAATGAAGCTTAGAATTCTCTCTCACTCTAAGTCGGAACTGTCAAAATCAATACAAATAATTTTTCGGTTCCTTTTACTGTGGTTCGTTGTTCGGTGTTTTTTTGCAGATCTGACTCTCAGCTCTCAACCTTGCAAATTTTCTAGATTTTATATAGTATGTTTATTTATTTGTGTTATATAATTTTTTTTATTGTAGTGAGGGCATTTGCTATTTCGAGGGGATATTGTTAATATATGCTTTAGATTTTCTATATAGCTTATTAATGCTAAAGGCGTAGCAAATGAAATTGAGTACAAGTTGTTGTTATGATTTCCAATATATTTTAAATTTGCTATGATGCAAAACTGATTGCATCGGATTGTGAACAGTTGCTTTTGTTAAGGTCAAAAATTAAATACCAAATCAAATTTATCATATATGTATACACAATGCAAGACCAAATATACTTCATTGTGAACACCCCTATTGAAAATTTTATGTTAGAAATAAAAAACTCAATTTTAAGCAGCAAAGATCTTGCTTTTCTCGAAAAGCACAACTGAAAATGTATTAAAAACCGGCTTCCTAAAGAGGAATATAAAGTAAAAAAGAATTAAAAAAAGCTGTCAATCAAAATGCAAATGATGTGCACCATTGCACCATTGTTGGTGTTGCAAAAAGCTGCACTCAAATGAGTCAACACAAAAAACAAAAATATTTAAACATTCAAATAGGATGAGCAACAAATATTTATATAAAAAAAAAACTATAAAGCATTCATGTTACCAACCAACTCGCGCTGTGAGGCTTCTTATTAACATGGCTCATTTGCGAAGCGTCAAGCTTAAAGAGACAAAAATTATAAATGCACAAGCAACGATCGACAGTTGTTAAGTTCTTGCTGCTGTCAATATGTGCCAAATGGCATTCATCATTGGTCGTTGTTGTTTTTATTGTTGTTGGTTAATTAAATGCATTTTGCATTGCAAAAATCGTCGTTGTCGTCGTCAGCAATTAATCTGTTGCTGAAGTGTAAAAAACACGACAACAAACTGACTGACAGATACAGAGAGACAGCGATAGGAGGACAGCCAAACAGACGTACAGCCGAACAACTGATAGACTGTGCTGAAAAATTTGGTCAGAATGTCAAATTGACAGACAGCTGCCACTCGTTGATGTTGCTGTTTGTTGCCGTTTTGTACAGAAATCACCTTTGCTGGCAAGGACAACCAATTTTTGTTGTTGCTGCTGTAAATGTTGCCTAACCCACTTTAGCAACATTCTCGTCAATTTGCACATTTAAACATTAATATTCAAACAAATTCGCTTAAATATTACTCAATAATTGTTTTAATTGCTTTGGAAGATTTCCATATAAATAATTCTTTTGAAATTTTTCAATTAAAATATTAGCTCAGCTATTTATTTGCAATGTGGCAACACTTTTTTGCTGCTCATTTTGTCGAGAGAGCTTATGGAAAGATTTTGTAACGACAAGTGCAGAGTTGTAGCTTTAGCAAATACAACTTGTTGCCAACCAACATTTGACTCATTACACTTTTTTTTCTCAATTTGAAAGAACATTTTTATTTTCTCTATAGAATAGTAAAAATATGCTTACCAATGTGGCTCGCTCTGAACACATAGAATTTGGAAACGAAGTAGTAATAAAATCAGTTCAAACTTGAATCAATATAAAAAATTGTTTTAAGGCATAATCTCAAAGTAATTCAAACTGCTTAAAATGATTTTTAAAAACATTCGTAAAACAGCTCACAGCAAGCGAAGTGCGCAGACTTGCATTTCAGTTAATTAAAAAAAAAAAATCACGGGCGTACAGAAAGTATTTCTATAAAAGATATGAACACGTACAGAAAGAGTTGTATTGTTATCAGTGGCGGATGTAGGATTCGCCAGAGGGGTGCTAAGCTAAAAGTTTTGTAGGCCAAAGGGGGCTGGAAGGGCTTTTAGGGCTTATTTTCATTTTTTTTTCTCATCCGAAAAATTCTAAAAAGGGAGGCTAAAGCCCTTTAGCCCGTATGTAGATCCGCCTCAGTTGCATATGGACGAAATTTTGTGACCTTTGTGAAATTTTGTGAAAAAGTGTGATTAACTGCTTAGCACATAAATAAGCTTCAACTTATTGTCAACTTGTATTTTTCCTAGGAAACAAGTACTTATATAGAATTTCCCCAAAGGTCAAAAATACCATCTAAAGAGTAACAATGAAGCTCTCCTTTGAATTTATATCAATCAGCCCTGTTCTATAATTCGATTTGAATCGGAATCAGATTTGTTTCCAGTGTCATGCATTCCGATATTTACGGTATTCCAATCGGAACAATCGGAACCAAGTTGTTCTACAATCCGACTAATCGGAATTTTTATCAGTTTTAATCCGATCAGCTGTTTGGATGTGAACTTAATTCCACGCGATTTAATATTGTTGCAGACAAATTTTCTATGTGAGTTAAACGCCAAAATGCGCTCACAATATCTTCGTTGTGAGGCTTAATAGCACATCTATTCTGTCGTAACTTAAAATTTACCGTAGCACGTCTCCTAAATTTCTCTTGAATAAGCTACTATCTTCAAGGCCTGAACTTCCGTGCGTAAAATTGGGCTCATCACCCAATACAGATGTCTCAAGAAGAGGTATAGGAAGTTTGAATTAGCTGTGCAAAGTACGCCCTCCTTCAACTGAGCTGGCTGCGATGCCAACAAGGCTCCTGGAATAGCGATTTTGCATGAACTTGCTATTTTGTGGCTAGTGTATCAATATAAAATATATTTATATTTTTTTGGCTTCGCTCAACTGCTTTAATAATTCAATAGTATAAAATTGGAAAATTTCAGAAAAAATTCATCACATAGTTTTAGGCATTAAATAGAAAACTGACTTTCATCGTAGAAGATTGTTTTGGTTTTTCTTGTTCAAATAAACAATTTTTAAGAAAAAATAAGACCTTATTGCACATCTACAGAGCAAGACCTTTCCATTGATACCCTCTTTATAAAAATCGCATTTACGGTATAGATTTGATGGTCATCACACTAAAAGCGCTTGCGTAATAATAATATAGATTTTAGGCGTAAACACAAGATTAATTTGCAAAATTGTACAATGCTGCAATTGATGGAAAAGCATCTGGACATTGCAAATGGACATTGCAAGTAGGGGTTCATTGACAGGAGTTCACGAAGGATCTAAACAGCCGAGGTCCACCAATGAAGAAGGCAAACGGCTGGAAAAGGGTAGGAAAGCAGTTCATATTTTGATTTTTTTTTAAAGTTTGCTTTATAGGCTTGGACTGACTGTATGTGCAAAGTGCATAAAAACTTAGCCCACAACAGATCGCTTAGCCTCAACGCGATCGCTGGTGGACGTTTCACAATATACGTTTGCAAGCTACATTTGCATCCTTTTCCATATCCGCCTTCGACTAAGAATCGCAATGTTGTGGTCAATTGAAGCGCTGTGGGAATTGGTGATCGCTGCACATACAGCGGCGGACAAAACTGTTCACAATAATAGCATTTTTACATATACTTCACTTTGAACTGCTAATGTACATCATAGCATCCCTGGTTATCATATTCCTTCATTCTCACATTTTGGTTAATTTTTCTACGAAATGAAAAATTATATCCCGTTAATTGAAAAAAAGTTCTTCACAAACTATTTCTACTTAAGCTGTGAACAGTATTGAGCACAAGTGGAATTTGCAAGTTTTAAATATTAAAAATTTAACAAGTGTGTAAGTAAAATTCTGTTAAGCACTTTTTAAGATTAAATTTTAATTTTGAAAATAATTTGATACAGGTAAAGTGTTTACAATATGCCTTCTCCGAAAAGTATCGATGTTTCAAAAAATTTATCGGAAGATATAATCGGAAGATTCCTACCGAATTATTAAAAATAAATATAAAATTTCAATCGGAATGATAAATAAAATAAAAAATGAGTTAAATATACTGATTGAAAAAAAGTTGGGGGACGCCCAAAGAAAAAATTGCGAAGCGTCTGATAATAACTGGAGCCACAAACACTGCCACCGAAACAAATGACGTCCTTAAAAATGCCTATGGAGTGAATGTAACTGACAAAACTATTCGAAGGAGTCTTGTAAATAGTGGATTCATTGTAAAAACTAAGGTTAACAAACCTTTTTTGAGTAAGCGGTACAGTCAGCAAAAGTTAATTTTTGCAAAAAAATATAAAAATTGGAGTTTAGAAGATTGGAAGAAAGTCACCGGATATGATGAAACAAAAGTCAGCCAGGTTGGCTCCGATGGACACTTGTAGACATGGGTAGATACGAGAGTGGATGTAACGGACCGGAATGTCAGCGAAACTCTTAAATTCGGAGGTGGCACTTTGATGGCGTGGGGCTGTTTTTGTGCAAATGAGGTGGGAATTCTTCGTTGGATAAGAGGTATAATGCGAGCGACTGATTGTATCACCATTCTAGATGAGTCTTATTTGCTTAGTCTTGATATTTTTGGGATCGAGCCGGGTTAAAATTACATTTTCATGCAAGACAACGACCCGAAACATACGGCAAAGATAACTTAAGAGTGGTTTGTTGAAAATGGTATCAAGACTTTAGATTGGCCATCCCAATCGCCTGATATAAAACCCATCGAACATCTGTGGGCAATTTTCAATGTTGTGAAATCCAAAAATCCAATTTTTTATAATTTTGTCATAGGAAATGTGGAAAGTCTCAAGTTAATAGACCAATGAATCCATTTTTATGTCACTTTTCATGGCAGGTATGTTGAGCACGAACTCCACGAGAAGTTGCGACAGAACATGCTTACGTGAACACGAGTTCACATTATTAAATATTCACATCTTCCCTTAACTCCCCAAGATTTTTACAATGACTGTTTTTTGGACTGCTAAGGCATAAATAGAAGATCCCTTTGTTAATAAGTTGATATTCTAATATAATTATCTATTCTGTTCAACCAAACGACAACCTAAGACAACCTTATACCAGTGCATGCAACTGATCACATAAGAATAGAATTTTGTAGAAAATGTACATTGGTTTTGTATTTAATCCAATAGGGTAACTTTCAAATCTTAGATAAACTCTGTTTATCTTATTGGCCATAGATTATCTATTTTATCCAATAAGGGAACTCATTAATAATCCACTTACCCAGCAATTACCTGAGATAATTCCAGTTCATCCGATTGGACACATAATCATACTTTTTTGACACCAAGTATTCCATAGAACCCATTCAAATCCTAATTATCCGCCTCAGAACTAAGGTATGACCAGCCTATGTCCTGCAGTTGGAGCTCATGTTACCCAAAAAAATCCGAATAGCACAATATGGAGCTGGCTAAGCCTATTGAAATTTCTCCTCCAAAGTTTATGATCCTTCAGTCATTCATGAGCAGACCACTTAGCTTAAAAACTGGTCCAATTACAGTAAAAATCTACGATAATTAGTTGATTTGCATAAAGGTCATAAAAACGTTCACTTTTACAACTTCGCGTGTAGTTCAATATTCACTTGTAGTTAAAGTTCGTGAACTCGCTAAAAGCTCTTTAATACACAATCGGGAGTTTTGAAACATATGGAAAGTATAAAAAAAATGCATACTTAATGTCATTTTTGATTCAAATAATTTAAAAAAATAAATTCAAGTATTTGTAGGACACACTAGAAGGATTATTATCTAGACCATTTGTTTTGAATAGCAGTACTAGCACTATCGGTTGAAAAAGTAGCCTTCGTATAATTTTTCTTTTTTCCCATTTTATCGCTTTATAAATTTTTCTTTTGAAAATATCTTGTATTAAAATCACACAAACACCGAATAAGATTTTATGATTTGAATAATATGTTTACTTAAATAAAGGGTGATTTATTTTTAAGTAATTTTATTTAATAGGGATTTTATGACAGAGTCCGCACGAGTCGGGTCAAGCTGTCTTGGTATTTTTGCTCAGTATTGTTTCACATCTCACCATAAAATGACTTAGCTCGGCATAGCAGTTACTTTGTGTTTTTGAAACGCTTGAAGAGAATTCACTGTTTTCGGCCATTACATTTTGTTCAAGAATAACCCGAAGAGGTTCAAGAGCTGCATTATAGCAAGACAACACAATGGTTTGGTGTGGTTTAAGGCCTAGTGGATTAGTTGGTGAATATTTTTGCAAACATATGGACGTCCTAGCATTTTTTCTGTAAAAGGCGCCCGAACCAATGGACTATTTGTTGTTCTCAAAAGAAGCCCGTGACCATGACTTTATTGCGAGAACAATTCGATGACAGTTGATTAATTTGACGCTTCAGACTAATTAATTGGTAGTTTGTATCATGTGATTTCACACCTCTGGAATTGCTCCTTCGAGAATATTCTTAGAACAAAGTCTGCATGGACAAGCGGACTTCGCTTGCTGAATTGGAAGCCAACATTTCTGGCGTGATTCCAAATACAACTAGAAATGCTTGAACTCGTCATCGACAAATTGTATCATCAGAATGGACCATGTTATCCACAGTAACGGTCAACATAAGAATGAAATAATCTCTAAAATGGTTCTAATATGCAAATAAAAATTATTTGATAAAAAAGACAAAAAAATAACTTTTAATTTATTTTATTTTAAAAAAATCACCTCCAAATGAATCATCCTATACATTTACAAAAAAACACATACATTTACTCACTGTGCGATGAGTTGATTTATCATCATACCATAACTTTAATGAAACGGGTGAAGATCAACGGCGTCGTAACATTTAAATAAACGGCGCTGCAGCTCAGACACCGGCGACGCTGTTTCAACATAATTATTATTGATGAATGACGGTCTGTCCGTATTAATTCTTTAAGTTCATCTGCCTGCTAGTTTGCCTCCTCCATTAAATTCTTCTTTTCCTTTATATTCCTCTTTTATAACTCACTTTATAGCTGTTTAAATGCAGTAATTTCGCCGAGTGCAGCTTTTAACGCGCTACTAACTTTTGATCTTTTGTGCTCTGGTAGCGCACAATGAAGTTGGCTACATTTGTAGTTAATTTATCAATGATTCGATGCGCTTTTTAATTATAAATTCGCATAAATATTGTTTTCAAACTTTAAATCTTAATGAAATGGATGGAGAAATGAACGCATCAGCAAAGCCTCATTGGAACCACTCAGTGCATCCAAAGCAAGTTTAATTAAGTTGTAGCTATTTAAAAACAACTCAAATTTAACTTTACTCTTAAAATGCAATTATTTTTTTTTAAACTTATTTTCAATTTTAAAACAACTTTTATACACATTAGCTCATCAGCAGTCACCAACCAAGTTTTGTTTTTCACCAACATCACAACTTGATCTTGACAATAATTGTAACTGGCCAAATGATTAAATAATTATTTTGCCAAACAATTATGGTCATTTCCATATAATCTGATTGATTCACCATTCAACTTGAAATGACACTAAATAAATATGGTAGCTGTTTAAGCTGATTGTGCAAAACAGAAAAAAAATTAAGCCTGTATAAAACGCAAACAGCAAAAACAAAAAATAATTGAAATTACCTGTGGAATTTTTCTACAACTGTGCATATAATTGACTTGACGTTCATCGTTGATCTCAACTCCAGTAGTGTTCCATGATCACCGCAAATTCTTATGCAAATCACTGGCGATTGTTTAAGGCTGGTAACATGTTTAAATGCGAGCGTACAATCAGACAAACAAACGAGCTAAGAGCGAGAGTCAAGAGCTTTGATCATGAAACAATTTCATTGATTTGCATAGAATGCAATTTTTGTGCATGGATTTTTTTTCGTTTTAATTTTTTTTTTTTGCGTTTGGAAAAACCTGATGAGAAAGTCCAGATCATAAGGTTGGATGCTGATTCTTAGAGAGTGATGTCATTGAACTAATCTTCAAATATCACATCGATTGAGAAATGCTATTTTCAGTTTCACTCATCTATCAGAAATAATAAGGGTATTCACTTTAACGCTCCGAAATGATGAAATTTAGGAAAATTTCAGTGGAATTGCTGTTGTTTTGGTTTTCCGAAGTTTGCTTAACCCTTTCGGCATATTTGTTGCCATACGGCAACAGTTTGCTTTGTGGCTCTGTTTCTAGTTTGGGACACCCCGCTTTTTAACAATACATTTTTAATAATAGATTGCAATGTGATGAAAAAGAAGAGAAAATCAAAAATACGAAAATTAATTTTCATAACATGTTTTTCAAGGTAATTCCGAGTGAACTCATGAACGCGACCACGCGGCCACGCGACTTCAAAAAAGAGCAAATTAAAAAATTATATTTTTAAATATTTCCGAGAATTTTCTAATGCTAAAGGTAATTAAATATAATAGAACGAATGTAAGAGGTCTTATTTACATTTTAAGTTAGAAAAATATGTGATATTTATAGCGCTAGAAGTTTTTAAAATTTTTTTGAATATTTCTAAAAATTTTTGTAGTATTATACGGCTAGCAATACGGCTTTCAAACTTGATACTCAGCTTATTTTAGTCAAAAACTTACCCTGAACGAAGTTTGGAATGTTAGGCACTGCCAGGGCTAATTTAGCACTGAAAGGGTTAAATTTAATCATGTATTAAAAAAAAAAATAAAAAATAAATAACTGGCCATTTCAGCCCTTGAAAGGACTTTGACCTAGCTTCTTATGATCAATTGTGTTGTGCGTGTTATTAAGTTTGTACACAATTGACCGAGAACCGGACCTACACGCTTAACGCCGACTCCGAACGGCGATGAACAGAATGTTCTCGTTCTCAAGAAGCTTTACATGGCATTTTGATTACTCTCTGAGGTTTGCCATTGTCTGCAGAGAGGTGGCGGCCGTACAGAAAAATTATTTTAATTCAAATAATTTTCTGTCGCTGCTGGGGTTCGAACCTGGGTTTCCAAAGTTCGTTGACAAAGCGGCCACGCACTTTAACCAACTACGCCACGGACGCCATGTATTCAGTTGATGAAAAATAATCGTCTGAAATTTGCGAAGAAAAGATGCGTTTACTAAGCATAAACAAAATTGTTTAATAAGTGTGAGTCATTGTGAACATGATAATTTCGATAAGACGAAGAGCATTCTGTCAAATTCCGCCTAAAAAGCTGATGAAATGTTTAAGATGAAGCAATCTTTTTTTAGCATTGATCTTTTATCATATTAAAGGATGTATCAAAAAAATAAGCAAGCTAAGCCGAGCTTCATTGCATTTGAAAGATTTTGAATTTTTTATACACGCAAAAAAAAAAAACGTTTATCGCCAGTTTGCCGCAAACGAACTTCGTTTGTCGTGCTTGAAAGCGTTATTTGCAAACGTTTCAACAGTTGTCACAAGAAAAGAATTTCGTTTGTCATAAATGCGAGTGGTTTTCAAAATTGAAGCAATTGAAAAATTTCTTTTTCCCAACTGATAACTTTGTTCGTTTTTCCCTTCGTTGCATAAACACAACGCTTATAGTTCAGAGTTACTTTTTAGACAAATGGTTACTATACAAGCAAATTGGTAATTTGCTTAATACGCGATCGGAAATAGTAGACGAGGTGCGATGAGTGCAATATATCCATAAGAATCCATAAGAAGACGGAAGGTCATAAGGAGAATATAATTAATATAATAAACATTACTGACCAAAATAGCTTGCGGTACATGTATATAAGATATATTTTTAAGTTGATGACAACTGAATATTCGTTTGCGACAAATACAACTCGCAAATGAAGTGCAGTTGGTGAATTTTTCAGTCGCAGTAAACGAAAAAATTCTTTGTGGGTATAATATCCATGTGTCTTCTTCATAATCCATAATCCAACTGTTAAAAACTTTTTAACAAAAAAGAAAAAAAAATTACTTCAATATAACTACAATGTAAAATATAATTTTAAATTAATTTTCCTATTGATTTCTGGTTCAAATTTGACAATTTATTTATGCATAAAGGGCGATTTTTTAGCGTTTGGTTTTTGAAAATTAAAAAAAGCAGAAGATTTACAATCAATACCTGCCATTTACTTTTTAACGATTATTTCATGTAAATGTTGGCCGCGGCTACACTTGAGGTGGTCTTTCCGTAAGCTGCAATTTGTGTATACTTTTTTCAGCATTTCGGCTGGTATCCCACCAATGGCATCTGTAATGTGGTCTTCCAGGGCTGGTTTGTCCCTGGGAACGTGAGACTTTTCGTAGCCCCACAAAAAATAGTGTAGTCGGGTCGCATCTACAAATCGCATGATATTGGCGGCCATTGGACTGCTCCATAACGTGAGATTAATTGCTTACCAAATTCGCGTCTCAATTGGTCCATGGTATCACGTGCCAATTGGCATGTGGCACCGTCTTGTTAAAACGACATGTCAACCAAGTGCAATTCCTCTATTTTGGGAAAGAAAACTCGGTTATCATCGCACGGTAAATCGTTCAATTGACTGCCACGTCGCGATTTTTATTATTTTTAAAAAAGAACAGTCCAATAATGCCTCCGGCCCACAAACTGCATCAAACAGTGCATTTTTCAGAGAACATTAGAAGCTCTTGAAATGCCTCTGGCTGCTCTACAGACCAAATTCGGCAATTCTGTTTGTTGACGTACCCCAATGTCGGGCATTCTGTCGCTCGCGGGCAAATAGCTTTCTCTGCCGCCCCTCGTACGCCACTGTTAGAGCTTTTTACACACTTTTTTTACATTGGAAAGCTTTTGAATGCACATATACACATAAATGCCAAGATTGCGGCTGTGTAAGAATGCCCACCAATGACGTACACATTGCGCCAAAAATGAGCTTCGTCACTGAAGACAATTTTTAGATAAAAAAGTTGGTCTTCATCCAACTTTTCTAAGACCCATTCAACAAACAAACGACATTGTGGTATGTCATCTGGCTTCAATTCTTGCAACAGCTATATTTTGTATGGTTTCATACCGAGATCTTTACGAAAAATGTGTTAAATTGTTGAGAACGGCGACGAATTTTTTTACTCTGTAGAGCTTTTGATTTCTGATTTATTTTTAGTTTATAAAAAGGTTTAATTCTGAGAGAATATACCTCATTTAGTTACAAGAACTTAAAAAAATCAAAAATTTTAAAAAAATCATGAGACGTTTTCTTGGTATTTTTTACACGTAAAAAGTAGTTTTTAAATTTTTTGGTATAAATATGGTGGTACAGTGGCGTCCGTGGCGTAGTTGGTTAAAGTGCGTGGCCGCTATGTCAAAGAACCTTGGAGACCCAGGTTCGAACCCCAGCCAGCGACAGAAAATTATTTGAATTAAAATAATTTTTCTGTACGGCCGCCATCTCTCTGCAGACAATGGCAAACCTCAGAGAGTAATCAAAATGCCATGTAAAGCTTCTTGAGAATAAGAACATTCCGTTCATCGCCGTTCGGAGTCGGCGTTAAGCATGTAGGTCCATTTCTCGGTCAATTGTGTACAAACTTAATAACACGCACAACACAATTGATCATAAGAAGCTAGGTCAAAGTCCTTTCAAGGGCTGAAATGGCCAGTTATTTATTTTTTTTTTTTTTTTTATAAATATGGTGAACGATATGATGAGTGGTTTCGGAGACATCGGAGTCATTTAAAAATCTTTATTTAGGGAAAACCCACTTAAAGTTTCTTTTTTTTTAATTTATTGTAATTTTATTGACACTAATCAGAAATGCCGGGACTATAAAGAAACAAACCAGCATGTTTATAAGCCTGCTGTTGAGGAACTTTTCTAAATTCCTAATATTTTTAAATACAAAATGAAACATTTTTCGCACAAATTCACTTTTTGAAAACTTTCTCAACTTTCTCGTTTATGAAGAAGAACAGATAATATTTTCGAAATGATAAGTTAATACTCCAAGTAAATATTTTTGTTTTTTTTTTTTGTTATAATTTATCAATTTCGGAAATTTTTGAGTTTTTATGTGTGTTTTTTTTTTAAGGTAAAGAAAATTTTTTTATTGAAACCAATTTTGAGGCCAAGTATGTTGACAACAAGACAGCACGAAGACAGTCAAGGCAATAACCAACAACAACAACAAAGGCTCTGTATAGAGCAAATCACACAGCAGACTAGACCTATACCTATACAATTTCGGAACACAATTACCGATAAATGACCGCCTCTTGAGTGATGCCACTCGTTAGTCCATTTGACGAATTTTCGATGATATTCTGGCATAGTTTCGGCTCAATATCATCATTGGTGCGTCGAGTCACGTTCAGAAATTTTCTTGGATTATTGACGTCATGAAAATAATCCAACGTTATCAAATTGTATGATCGTTTTGGCCAATTCAAGACGCCTCGGCGTGAACAAACTGCTAAATAAATGTATTAAAACATTTGCAGTTTGTTACTCGATACTCGATCTATTTCACTCAAATAACAGATAATTTTGTGAAGAGATAAAATTTTGCTAGGTATCTTAAATGATATTGTGTTCAAATTTTTTTGCCTGAAATCAAAGCAAAAACTACCCATATAAGTTATACGGAGATAGCAGCTCATTAGCTCGCTATAATAATTATTCTGCTCGTGTTCATCAAACACCAGCAAAGAATGTTTGATATAATTATGAATCAGTTGTCAGAGTTGCAAACTATTTTCCAAAGTTATGTCAAATGTAAATCTGACTTGTTTTTCCTCAACTCACCAACAACAGATACAACAACAGATATGCGTGCATATTTCTATGTTGTGTTCTCGCTTTATATTTATTTGTTATGTCTGTCGTTGTCGTTGGATTGGCGCTCATTATGTGTTTAAAAAATATTTAACATAATTCCGTAATCTGAATGCAGCCATCTTCGCAGTAAACAGGATGCTGTAGTGCATTTGTTGAACACAAGCAAAAACCAGGAGCAGAATTGTTTTTTTATGCTTTGACGACTATTGCTGAAGCTGTTCTACTGGAGCTTGCTCACTGTTGGAGAGATATTTGCTGTTCGATCTGTTTGCCGTTGGATGCCAGTAGCAATGTAAATTTCTGTGCATGTGTTTGACTGAAGAAAAGCCAGTAAAAAAGTTGCATTGCAAAACAGGATGACGCCAAATGCCAAAGAAACTGCTTCTTGTGCATCTTGGTTGGCTGTTGATTGTTGCTTGTTGGTTGTTAGCTGTGCGAAACTCTTCTTGGTTGTCTTCGGAGGCGCTTGATGACAGTTGATGACGCTTGTGCTGCGCTGTCGTCTTCTGCTTAATTTATGACCATTTTTATATTAACATTACTCACATGATCGTGTTCTTGGAAATCGGCTGTGGTTTTAATTTTTCCCATTTTTTTTTTTTGTCCCTGACTGATGTTCGTTTGTATTTAATTTCTTGTATTTAATTTGTAAATTATTTTAATGCTTTCATAATTTATAACAACAGTAGCAGCAGCAGCGGCAGCTACTCTTAGTGGTAATGACCAGTTTTTGTCTAGTTTTGCCATTTTACATTTTCCGAAATGGAATGTGGATGATCCTCATAAACTTATCTAATGTCTGTTCTTGTTACTAGCTGCAAGAAGGTATCTGTTTGCATTGAATTTTTTTTTCTGTTCGTATTGATTGAGAGCATTTGTTAGTATTTTAGTATTAATTTTCTTGAATTCCTACAAAATCGTAGAAAAACTGATCGTTATGCTATCAACTCGAAATACTCGTATATGGAAGAATTTCATAGCAGTCTGAAGAATGTCAACGAGATCTTGCACAGAAATTAATGCTAAGTTAAGCTAAATATAATTTTAAAAAAGAATAAGATATTGAGGAAATAGCTACAAATTTCACATAATTGACTATAAAGCAGCGTACAGAATCGTCCGCTTGTAAAATTCTGTGAGCGTACGATTCAAAAAAGGTACACAAATAATCGTACGCACTCGTGGAGACACACCCTACTAAATATTTTAACGCTCTCGTTCATTTGCGCATACTTTTCGACGAGATTTTGAGCAATTAGATCTCATTCCGTGTGCCTAACAAAACTTACTATCAGATACCAATTTCTTTTTAATACAAACTTAAGGCCACGTTTATTATTGTTCTCCTTTGATATTTTTTGATGAAATTCTTAAATTTTGTGCTAGGAAGTATTTTTTTTTAAAAATATCAAAATAGAAAAAAAAATCGTGGTCTTAAGCTGGTATTTTAAATAAATTTTTCCACACAGGGTGTTGCTCAGAAATATGTGAAGAATCCAAATTGAGGAAATTATCTTCAGTACCATTTCTAATGCCCGAGACAGAAAATCTTACATTCTTTGTTTTTTTGAAAAATTTAAAAAATTCAAGAACACATTTCTCAAAAATGGGAAAATGCATATGCAAAAAAGGATGTGAATTATAAATTCGCCAAATTTAAGGAATACGTTATTACTATAACTAATACCACCAAAAGTAACAATCAAAAGTTCTGTGCTATCTTGATTATAAATTTAGCTTCGAGTATCCTTGATACAGGACTCTGTGAAAAAAAAAATGTGAGTGACATCGTGTTTTTGCAAGATATTGTTAGTTGAAGTCTATACTTACTTTTGCTTTAAAACATACGTAGTACTTGTAGTACAAAAATAAAAGCATGTAAATATCGTTATTTTTTATTGATTTTCTCAAGAAACAAATTTGTTCTTGCAGTAGAGGAAACCATTATTTTATTGTCCTAAAATTTTTTTTGTGTGACAACCCCATATCTTGACAACCCCATGCAACTTTTCAAACTTCTTAGAATACGATCAAAATTTTTCGATACTCCCTATCATACATGGCTGAGCAAAGAAATATTAAACTGAGTCATTGCAACTGAGTCAGCTGAGTCATTGCAACTTTTATAATTTAAGTGGACTTCTCGGACAATAACCTATCATTTTATGCCAAATATATTCCACCTGAATGATATATAGAACAAGTTGAGCCATTAACCATTATAATTCTATGGCCAATTGTTTCCGCTGAGACTATCTATGGAACTAGGTGGATTATTGGAACTTTCTTCGAGTTTTATAGACACTTCGCACAAAAATCTTTGAATATGAGTTAAATAAGTTACCCCAAGATTATCTATAGAATTTGTAGGATTAGTGAATTTTTTTTTTTTTTAGGTAAAAGACTTCCTGGACAAAAATCTATGAATGCCAGTTAAATAGGTTTCACTGGATTATATTTGAAACTAGAAGTATTATTGATTATTTTTATTTACTCTTTGACCAAAAATCTATGAATAACAGCCATTTAATCCCAGATTCTATTGGGATTGTCTACGGAACTTTTTTCTATGGAAGATTTTTAAATTTTGTTTGAGTTTATCGACTCCTTGGTTAAAATCTATGAATATCACATAAAAAAATTCCACTGGGATTATCCATGGAACGAGTAGGATTACTGACATTTTTTGAGTCTATCGACTCCTTGGATAAAATTCTATGTTTTTTCCCCCTCATATAAACTATATTAGTGGTGTGGGGATTTTGGGAACCTTAGAACATCTATTTTTGCCCAAATTGTCCACAAAGTTAAAAAAAAAATTTCCAATTGATCAAAAAAATAGTCGATATTTGGTCAAGTAGTACATATAACCTATAGAAATTCATATGGTCCATCTAGCCTTATATATCACAGGTGAAAAATATTTATCAAACCTCATCAAATTTAGTCCAAATTCCCAAGATCCATTCAAATTCTTGTAACTCATCTTCAAACTTTACTATGCCCTCTTTTAATTCTTGTCATTCTTCGGCCATGTTCGGCTCATGAACTATCTGAAGGACCCTAATCGTTTTATTTACGCTCACGCTCGCCTACGAGCGTACGCAACAAATATATTAAAGCATTCTCTTATACGAGCACAAGAATGATAGAAACAAGATTAATAGCATCATTTTTCACGCTGCGTTGTTGAAATTCGCAATTTATAAAACGCAACGCTTCACGCCGTGATCTTCAGCGTTGAGTAACGCAATAGCGTAGTGAAAACAGTACAAAGTTCGCAATTTATAAAACGCTGCACTTGAAATTTCGCTCACTTGAACTGTCACTTTCATCACTTGCTCTTGAGCTGCCGTTAGAACGAATAAGTTGGCATTGAAAGGGTAATAACTGTTTGTTTCACTCATATATTCTTAAATGTTTACATATATTGTTTGAATATAGGTTAAAGACAGCAACAACGAACCAACAGTTCGAAATGTTGCTAAAAGAAATAAAAAAACTACCGCAGGCAGCGAATGGTACGCCAGTGTTTGGCGTTTATATTGCAATTTCAATTTAATGATAACTGAAAAGAACAGCTGATATGGTTGCCAACAAGTCAGAATTTGGTGAATCTTAAATATTTCAAAGATTTGCAGTAATGATGCTAGTTTTATTTTACATGTGACAACCCTAAACTGTTGTTGACTGACAGTTCACCGTGGTAACGTAACATAGCGAACGCAATAACGTAGTGATTAATAAAATGCAAATTTTTCATCCAAATGATGCGCATGATCCACGTCATGCTCTCATTTTCGGAACGCGTAATCTTGTTTCTATGATTCTTGACACGAGTCAGCACGGTTGCTATTAAATTTGGGCTCTCGTTTGTGAGCATGAAACGTTTTAAAATAGACATGAGCGTTCACCAAAATGCTAAGGGCGTACGTACATAAGTGAATCTTTCCGTAACCTGCTATATAGCTGAACTTAAACAAATCTTTTATAAAAAATTCAAAAATCTCGCGGGTAGAAATTTATTTTTATTTAAAAGTTCGATCTAAAAACTCAGAAAGTATATCTTCTAACTCAAGATATTTGAATATTTCCACTGAAAACTATAAGAGCAAGCCTTTGAAACATTTTGGTCTGGCAATACCAGTAATACTTTAGAAATATTTAACGAAGAACTGTCTACGATGAATGTGAGTACTAAAAAAGTGCTTCATTCTAAAAAAAAAAACGAAAAACAGAAGGGTTAAAACACGAAAAACTGGAAATGAAGGGTGATGTTGAAGGGGTTAAATACTCAAAGCAAAAATCATAAAAAAGGGGTTGCTCATAAAGAACGGACGGTGAAAAAAACGACCGAAAAACTCAATGGTACAACTTGTCGCACAACCCTGCATACCAACCTATACACTTTTTGTACGATACGAAATATTTGAATATCTACGCCACGTTAAATGTTTGTATATAAAAGAAATTATAACCTGCGCATGTTTAAATTTTAAAATTGGAAAATTTCTCCTTGCGCTGGAAAATTTCGAACATGAAGGGGACACATTTGCATACGTATCGCATAAAAGTAAAGTACATTGTGCTACATGAAATCATTTTCGTTTGGAATACGGGCGCGAGCGGTTCGGGTATAAAGAGCTACACATTTTTTTTAAGATTTATTTTAATTTTACAAGCAATAAACTCCTGCTTTTAAGCTATAACGTAACAATCATTTGAATAAATCGTTTTTACGAGTATATATCCGTTTATATTGAATATCAGCATCTTATTTTTGAAAAGAAGCAACTATGAAAGGAAAAGCTCTAGAGTAAAAATAAAAAACGCTCATCTTTGGATACTCTGAGCATCGAAAGGAGATCAATGAGGATTACGACAAATGTGGATTACAACAAAATATATGGATTAAGTCATAGGGGACTATTTGTACTTGAGCTCATTGGATTATTTAATTCTCTTAAATATACAAATTCTCTTGACATAAACACAAGTCATTAAATAAATCTCCTTGGACAATTTAACTTAAGTTTAACTTCTTGTTAACTTAATTTCTTTCTTTTCAGTGCATTAAAAAATTTGTCTTTTATTTGATACTATATCAAAAAATTCATTTAATTGTATACTTCTATCTTATTTGTTATCCATCCTTCCTAATTCATCTCTTCAAAACTCAGTCCATTCTTGACAAATGCATCTCTAGCAACTTTTACTCCCCAAAAAGATCCAAAAACCCTTTCAATTGCTTTTATTAAAAGCCTGAACTGTTACAAATATTTTTTCATTTTATAACTTTACTATCGAAAACAATTTTCATTTACAATTCTAATAACTCTACAAAGAGCTTAACAATAAAGTTTATTTTAATGACTTTATCACTTGCTTGCGCTTAGAACAACACGAATATTCAATTAAATAATGTTGTATCTCCGCACCTTAGACTTCATCGTGGACTTAATTTGGTTTCAACTTCATTATCAAAATATAACAATCAAAGATGCAACAATAAGGCCAGCGCACGAAAGAGCCTTGCAGAGGCGCACACAAATAAACGCACAGTGGTTTAAAATAGAGAAAATTGGCGAATCTTCATGTAATGAATTTTTACATATTTTTGTTTTTTTATAAATTTAATTCAATTAGAATATTGCAAAAAAAAATGTTTAATATGTCAAAAAAATTAATATAAGGAAAAGAATTCGTACAAGGATAAGGGCAGGAACTTGGCTATGGGTTTAATCAAGATTTTGAACAAGAATTATTACAATTATTAAGGCAATCTAATAAAAAGGTTAAGGATGAGGACAAGTGTGAGAACAAAGGAAAGCGTAGAGACAAGCATAAGGACAAGGATAAACAAACGCTTTCACGTCAAAACTTACGGATGTCTCCACGACACAGCCAACTTTTTCTTTTTTTATTGACGTTTTGAACTTTTTGGAGACAAACATTAATATTCTCATCGCTTTTTTGGTTACGGGCTATTGCAGCCGCGTTGTTTTTGGAATTATTATTAGCATTTCTTATTATCCTAATATCTCCAACAATTACTTATTTTCCTTGAACGCCCAGATCTCGGTTGCAAGTGTTTTTGCTTAATTGACCTGCTAATAACATATTATATTTATGAACGTGGTCTTTTGACAATTGAAGCATTTTCACCCGATGATTTTCCATATTTTTTTTTTTAGATCTATTATATTTTTTTATTGTTCATAGATATTGGGACAGTAATTTGTTCGTACTAACCGCATCTTTATGTATTCCGAAAAGAACACTCTCGTTAGTGAAAGAAACCATCAACAATATTTTTTGATATAAAAAAATGAATTCCTTATTGTGTCCCACACGAACGATAGTGCTCCTTTCGGAAAACATAAAGATGCGGTTAGTCTCCAGCCAATATATTTTTACAGTCTTCCATAAGGTCGCAGCTCTCTTCTCCTATATAAACAAACCAAGAAATATATAGTTTAAGTGTATTCTCCTTATAATTCGTCGTAAATAACTAATTTATATAATTTTAGAACTAAGCAATTGAACTTGAACACTTTTGAAAATCAGCCTGTCCAACTTGATCCTTAACAAAAAAATTTAGAAACTAATTTTTGTTTGCCCTTAAATACAGCTGAAATACAGAAAACTTTGAGAAAAATATTTTCACAAAAAAATCTTTGGTATTTATTTTTAAGGACTTGTCCCTTTCAGGTCTTGAATTAAACTCATCATTTGACGAAATTAAAACAAAAAACGCGTTTTTAATTTTGATTTTCTGATTGAGGTTTTTGATTGAGGCCTTGATACATGGGCAATTTGAGAAATCAGTAACTCTTTGAATTTTTCGCGTAGTAATTTTAAATGCAACAGGACCAGTGTCAACCAGTGTCAACTACCGTCTGTTAAGAGATTACTGTCAAATTTTGAACAAGCTACATCATTAAGTTCGTGTTTGACAGCCATTGAAAGCAGACAACCTCGGGAATTTCGACGAAAATAGAAAAAAGTTAATTTCGTGTACTTATCAAGCATTATTTTGTGCATAAAGAAACTATCACCGAAACCTAGGAAAGGCTTAATAAATCTATGGGACTTTAAACCATCAATTTCAATGGTTTACAGAGTTCCATTGTCGTCGTACCAGCACAAGTGACGCTTAATGTTCAGGTCGCCCAAAAAAGTCGTCACTCCAGAAATCGTCGATAAAATCCATGGAATGATATTGGACGATCGGAGAATGAAAGTACTTGAGGTTGCTGAGTCTGTAGGCAGCTTAACTAGCGGGTACATTTAATTTTACATGAATATTTGGATATGGAAAAGCTATCTGCGAGATGGGTTCCGCGATTTCTGACCCTCAAAGATAAGCATAGCCGTGTGATCATTTCAAAAGAGTGTTTGGCGATATTCAACCGCAATCTAAAGAAGTTTTTACACCGTTTCGAACTAGTATACGAAGCATAGATGCATAACAACACACCAAACATCAGTGGAACAGTCAAATTACTAAACTGGGTGATCATACACCAAAGAAGGCCAAGGTGGGTCTGTCGGCCAATGAAAACTATCAAAGGCGAATATTTTTCACAGCAGTTGAATAGATTTGACATTTATTTGAAGCGAAAACGACCGGATTTGGCGAAGAAAGAAGTGCTCTTCCACCACGACAACGCTCTGGAGTACATGTCTGTAGTCGCCACGGTAAAAATCCATAAATTGGGCTACTTACTGCAACCCCATCTCCCATATTTTCCAGATTTAGCTCCTGTCAAAGTGGTCCACAGGGGGAAGCAGAGGAGCACTTCCCACCCCTGGACTGGAAAAAATTTATATATTTTTATTTCCTATGAGTATATGTAACATTTTCATGTCATCATTTTCATATATCAATATATATATCATCATGAAAAATTCCTGCGGGCACTTATGCCCCTTGCGACTATTTCCTACTACCAAACTTAAAAAAATGGCTCAGCGGTGAGAGATTTGAGTCAAATGAAGAGGTCATCACTGAAACAAAACGCCTATTTTAAGGACCTTGATAAAACCTCTTATTTGTGAGGAATATAAAATTGGAAAAGCGCTGGACTAAATGTTTCGATCTAAAAGAAGACTATATGGAGAAATAAAACGCTTTTTTGCAGAAGAAAAATACCTCTTATTCAAAAAAAGCATTTACTTATCAAATTGCCCGCAAATATCTTTGATGACTGAAAAAAACAAAACAAATATGCCCTTTCAGCCCTTGAAAGGATTTTGGCCATGCTTCTTATGATCGAATTGTATTATGCGTATTATTAAATATTTGTACACAAATAATGGAGACCTGGACCCACTATTTTTTTTGCCGACTCCAAACGGCTTATATGCATGTTCTCAAGACACGTTCTTTACGTGTCCTTTGACGCATGTTCTTTATATGGCATAAATTGCATCCAGAGGATTGCCATTGCCTGCAAAAAATGTCTGGTGTAAAATTTATCACAATTGAAATAATTTTCTGTGTAAGCTGGGACTCAAACCTTGCGCTTCGTAAAATTGGCATCGAATGATTCATGCATTTTAACAGCCACTGCTGCCGCTCTTTGACAACTGCTTCATTAAAATAACACAAAATAATCTATTGCTTAACCACTGTGCGGCGTAGTAGGCGCAACGTTGGTTGTGATAAAATTTGTTGTTGATTACGAAAAAAAAAGAAGTCTAAGATAAAAATATAAATTGAGTGTTGCCATTAAGTCATGAATAATTATGGCAAGTTTCGTTTCTTAGGCACGGCTAATTAACAGACTGCTCTGTATTTGTTTAGTGCTCCGAGTACTAAAGTGTTTTTTTTTTTTTTTTGCACATCCACATTTTATTTTGTTTGCTAATTTTGCTAATAATAGCATTTATTAAGGCAAGTTAATAACCGCATTACCAGCGCTATATATCATTTATTTTTAAATTTTTTTTGTTTTTCACTAATTTTCTTATTTTAATTTAGCTGAAAATTTTCATTTTAATTGGATGCTACGCGAGCTAGCATGCCGCACCGCCACGCCTACCAACTATCTTGCGCCCACTACTCGCGTTAGCAGCAAAACTATCATTGTTGGCGCATTCGTCATTTGCGTGTCATTCGTTATGTGTTTACTTTTTTTTTGTTTTTGTTGATATGGCTGCAGTTTTATGTGTGCAGCGATTGCAACAAATTTAATGGTGCTGCTGCTGTTGCTTTTATAATAGCAACAAAATTATTATTATTTATTAATTTTTTTTTCCTATTTTTGGAAAACTGAAAATGTGATTGTGTTGCGGAGCTTAAAATAAAAAAATAAATTTAACTTAAATGCGCTGTGGCGTAATTAATCTTAATTTCTTTTATTGTTTTTGCATGTTTGTCTATTTTAATGTTGTTGTTGCTGTTGTTGTTGTTGCTGTTGTTGTTGTTGTTGTTGTTGTTGTTGTTGTTGTTGTTGTTGTTGTTGTTGTTGTTGTTGTTGTTGTTGTTGTTGTTGTTGTTGCTACTATATTTCTTATGAAATATGAAATATGTACGCAAAATGCAGCCAAGCAAATTGAGTGCGCACTGCTACTGTCTGTTCTGGTTCTGCTTGTTTTTTTTTTTGTTGTTTTTTTTTGCCAAAGCACTTTAATGCCTGGCACTGCGGCGCAGCGAGTTCGTTGCTTAAGTCTTTTGTTTTGCTTATTTATTGCCATGATTTATTTGGCAAAAGTTGCGCCTTTATAAATTAATTTAGCTTAATTTATGTATTTAATGCATTTTCAAGTAGTAAATGCTTGTGCTTTTATTAATTCAATGTATTTTCACATATTTTCAATATAATTAATTTTCACACACTTCATGCTTTTGAGATGTTTTTATTGTGTTTTTTTGATAATTTAACTAATTGCAATATGTTGTTTTCCCCTAAATTTTGCTTTAATTAGCAATAATATTTAATGAAAATTAATTGATAATGTTTTTTAATGACAAAGTTTTTTAATGATTTAATTGATAAACATTGTGGTAAAGCAGCACTTGATAAACACAGTGAGTTGTTCGAAAGACAAAAATATAAAAACAAAATATGTTGTGATTGAAAACCCTACGATTTTAGCATTGATACACAAGAAATTGCTTGAAAAGGGGAAAAAGCAAAGGTAAAGGGAATTACTTTTTTCCAATTTAATGTCAGACATGACAATGTTTAACTTTTGATATTTTTTAAAAACTTTAATCTTAATATTTGAATATGACCTTTCATTATTTATATTGAAAACCAAATTGGGCTTTAGGCCAAGTATGTTGACAACAAGACAACATGAAGACAAAGAAGGCAACAACCAACAACAACGGCTATGTATAGAGCAAATCACACAGCTTGACTATACAGACTGTTTCGTTGGCCGCTACACCAACTCATCAGTAGTCTTGCATGACTTTTCAGTGTGATCCACTCAAGCTACTCAGGTTCTACTTATACTGCCAATATGCCGAGAAAGTTACCCGGAATTTATATTTGGCAGAGAACGCTTGAATTTTGTAACTGAGTTCTTATCTTCTTTTGATGCAAACTGTACCAAGGTTAATCTAGATCGTATCATACTTTTAGTATCATACTTTTAAAATTTCTAAGAGAGCACGCCCGTAAAAATGTTAAGAAAATTATTAGTTGTGTGTTAATCACGTAAACAACAAAGTCTTTCATAACAAAATGGTTTCCATACCATCTTAAGTGTACCATCAGTTAAACTAACTGAACCCTAAAAATAGAAGTGTGGAAAAAGGGAGGAGCTAAAACAGCTAAAACAACAACAACAACTTCAATATGCTCTGATAGCGGTAAGCCGCTGTGATCGAATTTCGAAGATGTACATGAATTAACGCTATGCCTAAAAGTATGATACGATCTAGGTTAACCTTGATACAGTTTGCATCAAAAGTAGATAGGAACTCAGTTAGAAAATTCAAGCGTTCTCTGCAAAAATTAAATTCCGGGTAACTTTCTCGGCATATTGGCAGTATAAGTAGAACCTGAGTAGCTTGAGTGGGTCACAGTGTAAAGTCATACAAAGGCTACTGATGAGTTGGTGTAGCGGCCAATGAACAGTCTGTATAGTCAAGCTGTGTGATTTGCTCTATACAGAGCCGTTGTTGTTGTTGTTGGTTGTTTCCTTCTTTGTTCTTCATGTTGTCTTGTTGTCAACATGATTGGCCAAGAGCTCAAAAATTTGTTAGTTTAAACCTATACCTACTTTTGCTTTCAGCCATACGTAGTGGTTTTTATAAAAGTCAAAGCATTTTAAGGTCGTTATTTTTTACTGTTTTCCTCAAAAAACAACTTTGTCCTTGCGGGACAGGAGGACACCCTTTTTTCCTTAAAATTTTATTTGGGTGATCTTGACAACCCCGTGCAACTTTTGAGACCTCTTAGAATACGATCTAAATTTTTCGATACGCCCTAATGTCCAAGTCCGTGTTCAATTCCTTGTCCCATTTCTTGTCCTTATCTTTTTCCCAAACTTGTTAAAAATATTGTTTTAGTTGTGTCTAAACCTTTGTCCTATTCTTAATCATAGCTCTGTTCCCAATCCTTATTTGAACTATTGTCTTAATTTTTATTCAATTCCGTGCTCTTGTACATCACCATCTCCTTGTTTACTGCTTATCTTATTCCGGCTTATCTAATTCTTGTCCTAATCTTTACCCAAGTTCTGGTCCTAGTACTTCTAATGTAACTCGATTTTTTTATGTTTCATGTTATATTTATTTTTGATTTTGCTTTAGCATTTGATGAATTTAGGTTGAGATGAGTTCCCTGAGAGCCCTTATGATGCCATTATACATATATTTTTTTTTTTCATTTTTATTTTTATCACAAGACTGAAATCTCAACTTTACTGTTGCTATATAAAATTCCCCGTAGCGCCAATAGTCATGGAGTTATAAATATATGCAACAATTAATTATTATTGTTGCATTTTAAATGCATTGAGAGGTTGCCTCCGTGGTGTTGTGGCTCTAAAATATTTTTTTTCATTTTCGTTATGAGGTCAAAGAACCTTTAGTTACATAAAATTTTTCGTAGCAATTCTACTTAGCGAGTAATAATTCCATGCAACAAAATGGCATTTTTGTTGCATAAGCTCTAACCTATGCACTTTAAGACGTCATGATTTATTTTTTTCGGATTGCCAAGTATAAATCCTTTATTTCTATTTGATAACCTTTAGCGTACCGCATATACACACCGAGTTATAATTAGATGAAATGCCGTTGCATGATTGATGCATTTCCAATATTTTAGAAGCTCTGTCGTGGCCTCATGACGTCATGAATTTTCTGTCTATTTTCGTCATGAAAGCTGAGAAGAAGTCTTAGCCTATGCTTATCGCGTCATTATCACATGAAGCAAATTTCGTTTTTTAGGCAGCTTCCTAAGCGTCGCGATGACTTCTTTATTATTTTTTATATTTTTTTTTTTTTTTTATTTTTATCATAAAGTCAAAGAAATAACCTTTACTGTCGGGTCATTACTTTTATTATAACACCTATACTCATTGAGTAACAATTCCATGCAACGTCGATTGATTTTTAAAAACTTTTTTGGGGACCTCCGCGGTAAAACGTAACGTTGACACGTCAAAATTCTTATTTCTTCTCATGAATTTTTTTCCAAACAATTTTTTCATAAAATTTCTATCTTGACTTTTGTTCTTTTTGTGTAGACTGGCAGAAAAAACATTTTCTGTTCTATCAACCAAAATATAGGCAAAAATGCGAGTTTCTAGAAATAAGTAAGTAAAGGGGGAAATTTCTAGTTTCTGAAAAATAACCCAGAATTGAAAATACCTAGAATAAGCCAAAGAAGAATGGTGAAGTGACCTTTTCCAGAATTTCGGGACAATCTTTTATTTTTTTTAGGTATTTTCAGAAACTTAGTACTTTTTGATGGAATTTTTAAAAACTATTAAATTTTTAATGCCAAATATACGCAGATGAAATTTTTTCTTAAAAATTATTATTGCAAAAATGATTACTAGAATTTTGTCTTGGCTCTCAAAGCATTTAGCTTCAATGTTGCTAATTTTCTACCAGAGAGGCAGTCAACTGCTTTAATCAACACATTAAAAACTTATTTGTTTTTAAGCAACGTGTTTGATTTTATTAAAAAATTACATATTATTATATATAATAATATGCTACGCTCATAATTTAGCTTAATTTCCAAGTAATGGCAACTACGACTAAACACACCAACACACACACTCATTCACACTAACACAAACACATTCAATGCTGCACACACTGAATGCATCCTCAAATGCTTCTAGTTGCAACTCAATGAAAATCGTCTCATGCTCGCTTATCAACATCTTCAAGCTGTTCGCCGCTTAATTATTTAATAAGATCGCGCGCATGCGCATGCGACTCATTTGCAACGTTCGAACGAACAACTTCATTTTCTAATAAAAGCAATGTATGTATATTATTACAATGAATAAATTCGTTCAAAAATAATTTTCCAATGCAGCCAAAGAGTTGTTCTTCTTATGTCCGTCCCACAGTCTGCCTATGTGTCTAGCTGCTATCGTTCTGACTCCCGTTTTGTCTGTCTATCTCTACAACTGAATGCCTGCAGCAGCAGTTATTCTTTCTACCTTTCGTCGTCTGACTAAATATAATAAATAATTTTAACCTATGCAGCGTAAAGTATGAAAAGTGTAAAACTTCAGCAGCAGACCACGAAGTTATCACAACAATAACAATACTCGTAACAACAGGAGCAGCAAAAATATATGCTATATTTAAATTTTCAAAAATTTTCAATTAAATGACCATCATGCAAATAAATCTACTAAAGTGGGAAATTTCCTAGTAACAATATTCATAAAATCAAAGGATTTTAATCCCACTCTTAAATGTATATTCATAAAAGCAGCAGCTAAAAGCAACATTTGATAGCAACAATGTTGCCACAACAGACAGCAACTTGCATACGATATTAATTATACACCCACCTGTGTTGTTAAAAAAAAAAACACTATTTAACACTTCTATTATGATGAAAGCTTAGAATTTCTGGAGTGCACGCATTTTCCAAGCATTCGTGCTTTAATTGCTACGATATTAACGCACATTTCCGACTTTGTTGCATGTTTTGCAAAAAAATTGAAGTTGTTTATCGTTAGGTTTGCACACAATAAAATTCTATGTTAACACTTGTGATCTGCGTTGCCACCTTCTTGGAGAATTTTAACATATGTTGCGTGTACGCAATTTAATGCATGCTGCACTTAGATACAATCGTAAGATTTAAATTATTTGTGAAACCATGTGAAACCACTAGCCATCGATCGCAATGAAGAAAAAGTGCATTCATTTGTTTGGAGTTAATGTTAAAAAAGATCTGTATTTAAATATTTCCCTAGAGGAGTACCAACATTATGCTTTAGTAGTTTGATTGTCATTGATTTTAGTATTTGATGTATATATTGTATGTACCTTTGAGTAGGAATTTTTCCAAAATGCCCTCACGACAAAAATAAACCAAAAATGTATGCGTCTTAAAGCAGTGGAGAGATTGAAAATGCAACAATCATGAAAAGGCGTTGCATGGAATTATTACTCGTTAACTACTTATATGCGCGATGATAAATGTTGTGAAATGAAAATGAGTATTTGTACTTTGTCCTACGACAAAAATAACACAATATATTATGACGTCGCACAATGGGATATTTTATGCCAAAAGTGACGATTAATTGACAGGGGCCACTTATCGAGAAAAAAATTGTACAAAAATTGTTTTTGGGGTCGCTGATCACGAATCTGAAGTCAAAAATCTGAAATTCAAAATGGTGGCTTCAAAGTGGCGGCCATGAACAAGCTAACTTCTACAAAAAACGTTTATTGGAAGTAAAATTTTGTATACAGGGGTTTGTGGGGTCGCTGATTACGAATCTGAAGTCAAAAATTTGAAATTCAAAATGGCGGCTTCAAAATGGCGGCCATGAACAAGCTAACTTCTACAAAAAACATTTAAAGGAGGTAAAATGGTTGTATACAGGGTTTTGTGAGGTCGCTGATTAAGAATATGAAGTCAAAAATTTGAAATTCAAAATGGCGGCTTCAAAATGGCGGCCATGAATAAGCTATGTTCTGCAAAAAAACGTTTAATAGAGGTAAAAATTTGTATACTGGGGTTTGTGGGGTCGCTGATCATGAATCCGAAGTCAAAAATTTAAAATTCTAAATGGCGGCTTCAAAATGTAATCATTAGCTATGTACCTTTTACCGAATTACATAGTATATAGAACATAATTTTCGTGATTACTACTTTGCAATAACAATAGTTAATAAACATAATCAATGATGTTGATTTCACATGTACCCTGCAAACTGCAGTGGAAACAATTTATGTCTTACTAATATCAAAATCAGAAAATAAGTGTTTAAATCGAGCAAATATAATTTAATTTAATAGCTTAACACATTCATCTGCTTCTTTTAATATATAAAAAGCCGGTGTTTGAAAGAAACATCAACAATCTACCTTAATTGTGGAAAGGTGCACTGCAAATGCCGCTTTCCATAATGTAGGGTAATAAATAGCGGATAACAAAAAACAAAGTGAAGAAGAGTACTAGTAAAATACAAAAAAAAACAGCAAAATCTGTTTAGTATTTACATTTATTTTGTACTTTATTTCGTTTGTTTTAATTTTTCGAAATAAAATCGTAAATTCGTGACATGTAAGTTAAAGTAAAAAAATCGAAATACCGCGAAAGTGCGCAGCATTGACGCAAGTTTTTTTTTATAGAATATAGCTTGAATGTTCAGAGCTTACGATAATCAAAACAGTTTTCCTTAATTCCACTCAACACACAACTATATCTCTATTAACCTATTAACATATTGAAAAATCCAACTTTTTAAGGTTAAATTAAAATAAATAAATTAATATATATATAAACACTATTTCATAAAAAAAATTAAATTTTGTACTGCTTAAATACCTGAACAAGGTTCCATCGTAATTTTTTGTAATTTTTAAAAAATAATACACAAAAAAAAAACTTTAAAAATTTCGAATAAACACGTTTGTCACTGTGCACACTCAAAGAGAAAAAAAATTATGACTTTCAAACTGCATTGCGGGTAAACGGTAAAATATTTTTCAACTATTCTTTCACCTAGTGATGCAGAATTTTATCTTCTTTCATCGGGTACGTCACTTTTGGCATAAAATACCCCATTGTGCGTCGTCAGATCGCGGAGGTAGCAGCTTGCAACGATAATGCAATATTGTTACATAGAATCTTAACTTGCTCAGTAGAGAGGTACTGTAAATTTTCTTTAACGACAAAAAATAATGATTGGTTGACCTCATAAAAAAATTTAAAAAAAAAAAAATTAGTGACCCATTGAGGCAAACCCTTAATGTAATGAAAATGCTACAACAGTGGAAAAATAAAAGATTTATAATTCCGCGAATATTGACGCTCCGGCTAACTTTATGAAACGTAAGGTTTTCATAAAATTAATAAAAAATTAATTAATAAAAAAATTAATGGCACCATGAAGGCCCTCAAGGAACTGCTTAATTTAACCTAAATGGACCATCGAATACATCTTATAGCGATCAGATAATTTTAATGAATCCTACACAGAAAAAAAAAGATTAGCTTAAAGTTGAACACAATGTGTTGAAAAAATGTGTTCATAATTTGCCTATTTTTCATATGTTTTCCAAAAGTTTGAAATACATTTCCTCTTACTTTGACGAAATTTGTTGCAAGCTATTTTTTAAACACAAAATTCGTCAAATTAATAACAATTGTCGTCAATTTTAAAACATTTTTTTTCAGTATACAAAAGCAAAAGCAACAGCAAAAATAAAAGCAAAAGCAAAAGCAAAAACAAAATCTAAATCAAAAGCAAAAGCTAGACCAAAACTTAAAACAAAACCAATATCAAATACTAAAGCAAGAACAAGAGCAAGAGCAAGAGCAATATCAAGAGGAAGAGTACACGCAAAGAAATTTTTCGTTTACCACAACTGAAAACGAATATTCAGTTGTCACAACTTAAAAATATATCTTATATATATATACCGCAAGCTATTTCGGTCATTATTATTTATTATATTAATAATCTTTCTCGTTATGTCCGTCCGTCTTCTTATGGATTGCACCTCCGTTGCTATCTTCGTCCGCGTATTAAGCAAACTACCAATTTTCTTATATAGTAACAATTTGTCCAAAAAGTAACTCTAAACTATAAGCGTTATGTTTATACAACGAAGGAACAAATAAACAAAATTTTCAGTTGGGCAAAACGAAGTTTTAAATTGCTGCAATTTAAAAATCACTCGCGCTTATCACTAACGAAATTCATTTCCTGCAACTATATAACGCGTTTCTCGCCACTGAACTGTTATTATGACAACTGTTGAAACGTTTGCAAATAACAATTTCAAGACGACAAACGAAGTTCGTTTGCGGCAAACTGGCGATAAACGTTTTTTTTCCTTGCGTGTAAGATTGAAAGCAAGACAAAGAGCAAAGGTAAGAGCAAGAGAAAAACGAAAAGCAATAATAAAAGCAAAAGCAAAATTAACAGTAGAAGTAAATGCAGTAACAAAAACACAATAAGGATATGTATTAGGACCGGATTCGAGCAAGAAGTTGGATAATCGAATGAATTTTTGCAATTACAAGGACTATGGCAACACGGAGAGAAATAATGTTCTTACCCAGCGGGGAAAAAAGCACTCCGAAAGGCCTTTTGGAGTGCTTGCTAGTCAGCTGAAAGCGCTGACCCCACGTATGATACACCATTGTAATTTTAACAATACATGTCATTGGAAAAAATCACTTCAATTTAGCTGACTTTGAATTGCTTCAAAAGGCCTCTTTGGGAATCTTTGGGTCATCAGTGAGTATCATTCGTTTTTGTTTTGTCTACCTCAATCGCAGAGAATTATTGTAGTTTTCAGCGAATTATTTACATGAGTCAAGCAAATATTTCTCATTTCAACTCATATTGGCATGCTTATAATTCACAACATGTTTACATGAAAATATGTTTAAGATGGTGCGGATTGGCAAACTATGACATTATTCGAAGGCGCAGAGTCTTATCTGTTACTTTACTTGGAAACATGAAGGCGTCTACAAGAATTTAGCATATTCGAGAAGTTTCTTTATGATCATCTATCATACATTCTAATTCTTAAATTATTATATTAGGTTGCAAAAAACACCTTTATAATGGTGCAACTTTGACCCATCTACGACTTATATTTTATGAGATATAAACAAAATAAGTTTAAGATTTTGTTTTCATTGTAAAATTAGAAAATTGATTCTCACAAAGACAACTTAGATATCGAATTGAAGGTTGAAAACTTCTTTACAATGGGGCAACTTTGATCCCTCTTTATATCTTCTTATCTTTGCTGAAAGATAACATTTAAAAAATAAAAAAATAAACATTTTTGCACAATCTGAACACATCCAGCGCAATTAACAATCTATTAAGATAAATTTCATAAAATATCAACTATCTCAAAATAACATACTTTTGATTTTGAACAAATTTTGAATGCTTGGTCCAAATATAGTAATCTATCCGTAACATAGCTCAAAAATGGATTAAATAGCATCAGAATCCTCTGTTGTCATTAGCTTTCCAAAGCACTCATCTTTTTATAAATTTTTTGGGTGCCTTTTGTAATAAAGATCCCCAAGATACGGCGCTTAAAGCTATTTAAGTCAGTTTAAAAAAAAAATTTAATTGGATAGCCAATTCACATTAGTACACATACATCGCTTCTTATAAGAGATAAAATTCACTCACTTTAAAATATTACATCGAAATATATAATTTTCAATTGCAACTGGCATTTATATGCATTTATTTCTTAAACTCATACAGCACACAGTATTTAAATATATGCGTGTTTGTTATCCATTTGCCTTTGCTGGAGTTAAAATAAAGTATCTTTTGAGTATATTTGAAATTAACACGTTGTTGGCCATTATATAGATTCAAATTTCTCCTTAGCATGCTATTCAATTGCACTAGACTGTTATTAAATATATGCATCTATGCACATGCACAGACAAATAAATGTACAAACATACACATACATATGCATATGACAACTAAGCATTGTTTTCACAAAACAAAGCAAATAAATGCTAACAAGTCACGAATTTATTTCACCAACTTTTATGAGCCGTCCCTGTATAAAAACATGTTCTAATTACAGAGAAGATGATGCCAACTATTGGATTTATTATTCTTGTTCTATGACTCGAATCTAATGTTCACGCATAAAAATTGCATTGGGAGACTTAATGAGGGGCTGCTGTTTAGCGAAATCAACAACAAAAACGATAGGTTTTTAAGCCATGGCTTAAAAAAGAAAAATAACCATTGAGGGAAGGCACAAACTGCAGACTTAAAATCTTTTAAATAATAAAGTATAGTTCTATAAATAGTTAGTTGGTTAACCCTGTAGTGGGCAAAATGCGCTGCTAGATTGAGACATTAAGTTATGCTAAATATTCATGCAATAGTTGCATTATTTAAATTATTTCATATGATTTAATGTTAACTGATAATGATGTGTGTGAAGTTCTGCGGTCTTAGCTGTGGATTATAAACATAAAAGCGGTAATGAGCTTATAAGTAGAAGTAGAGCAGAATATAGAAAATATTGCAAGAGCTCATTAATTAGATTTAAATATGCACTTAACATTATAAGCTTGGATTTGCACACTGAATACAAAAGAATTTTTAGCACATATAAATTTATGTTTATTACTGTAAGAACTTGAAGAAAGGTCGAGTGTTGGTTGATCTGATCCAGCCATTTCTCGACACTTATTACATTACTGAATATGTTCGCAGGTAATATTTTACTAGGATGGTCAGCTTGGGCTCTCTTCTGTGTTGGATAAGTGGATTGAAATATTCATGGGTTAAAAAATGCGTTAATATTTTTGGTTTCATGAACAAACTTGTAACGGTGATCCGCGTTACAAAATATACCAACAGCAACAAACAGCTCCCAGGATCAACAGAAATCACACACATATCCAACAACAATATTCACTTCCATCAGTAGACAAGCGAACGCATAACAACAGCTACCACCAGCATCAAGCTGGATTATACCTATACCAAGCATTAAAAAAAAAAATAAATAAATAACTGTCCATTTCAGCCCTTGAAAGGACTTTGACCTAGCTTCTTCAGATCACATACCAAGCATTGGCACTGTTATAATTCACAACATGTTTTTATGAAAAATATGTTTAAGTTGGTGAAGTTTGGCAGGCTTTAGCACAGTTTGAAGTCGTAGTGTTCTTGTCAATCACTTTGCTTGGAAGCAGAGATAATGAGATAGGAAACTTCGTTTCTATTGTGAATTCTGTTGATTTTGACAGCTAAAAATGCTTCTTCTTCAATTTTTTATGCACTGTATTTGTGAGTTCAACTCATAGTTGTCAAAAATAGTAACTACCCCCAAAAAAGTCGTGCCTATTTAAAAGAAAATTGTTTTTAGCTGAGCAAGAATATTGTTAATTAAAGTCGATAAAGAAATTTTGTCAATACAGAAATGTGAGTATCATAAATTTAATGTATAGAGTTGCTTTGATAACACTGTGCGACAATTTAAGGGTCAATTGGAATAACCTCAAATATCTAAATGGTTTCTAATAGTGGATGGTCTATATATTATGCCCTCATGCTCAGTTTTATCGGATTAGGTCAAATAAGAGAGAAATTCAAGGTCAAACTTCACCTTTAAGTCACAAATTTTTTCTTATAACTCTTAAACTAAATTCAAATTCTATGTAGTAACTGCTTCTAAATATTTGCAATGGATGATTCTTTACATTTTTAGACCATTTTTTGCTAAAAAAGTTACGTAAGGGGTTTAATATTTTCTTTGAAAACAGGGCTTTTTAAAAAAAAAAATAAAATTTTCAATAGTTCAGTTACTATGTATTTGTCTTCAAAAACAATCAGATTTTGCTGAATTTTTGCATACACCTTAAGTCAAATAAAATAACCCACCTGTGAAAAGATCACAACAATTACATGTGTGCATCCAAAGATATTCGGATTCAAAGATTACCAACGGTGGTAACTTCGTAAATGTAAGCCCTAGCGTAAAATCATTCAAATGAAATTTATAGACCCAACAATTTTCTTCAAAACTGTCCTTAATATTTTAACCGAAAGAGTTACCGTTTTAAAGATATGCGCGTAAATGTGTAATTACAAAATATATGAAAAATATATGAACTTGAGAAGAAATAGAAATAAAAAAAAAATTTTATTTTAACTGTTTTAATTTTTCATATATGTTGTAATTACACATTTACGCGCATATCTTTAAAACGGTAACTCTTTCGGTTAAAATATTAATGACAGTTTTGAAGAAAATTGTTGGGTCTATAAATTTCATTTGAATGATTTTACGCTAGGGCTTACATTAACGAAGTTACCACCGTTGGTAATCTTTGAATCCGAATATCTTTGGATGCACACATGTAATTGTTGTGATCTTTTCACAGGTGGGTTATTTTATTTGACTTAAGGTGTATGCAAAAATTCAGCAAAATCTGATTGTTTTTGAAGACAAATACATAGTAACTGAACTATTGAAAATTTTATTTTTTTTTTTAAAAAGCCCTGTTTTCAAAGAAAATATTAAACCCCTTACGTAACTTTTTTAGCAAAACATGGTCTCAAAATGTAAAGAATCATCGATTGCAAATATTTAGAAGCAGTTACTACATAGAATTTGAATTTAGTTTAAGAGTTATAAGAAAAAATGTGTGACTTAAAGGTGAAGTTTGACCTTGAATTTCTCTCTTATTTGACTTAATCCGATAAAACTGAGTATGAGGGCATAATATATAGACCATCCACTATTATAAACCATTGAGATATTTGAAGTTATTTTTTCGTGTCGCACAGTGTAATAGACAAAAATATTTTTGATAGAAAAAATTTAATTCAAAACTAAAACTATTCTATTCTATTTACGAGTGCTGTTGTTAACAGAAAAACATAATGCAATTTCTGTCAAGAACAGCCTATATCTTTGTTTTACAAACTAATTTCTATTTTTAAATGCATGAATTTTTTCTGCCGAAAAAAAAACAAAATGGCGGCCATTAGAAAAACAAGTAAATTTTCGAGGTTACAAAATCGCTCGCCATTTTGTTTTTTGTTTTTTTTTTTGGCGGAAAAAAATTATCCTAGTTCAGGCGATAGCCAATTAAACAAGGATTAATTTGGTTTTTTTTTTCTTTTCCTCAGCTGTTCCAGACTGGTGATATCCTGCACACCGTCAAGTTTTTGGCATTATTTAAAAAAAAATCAAATAAATAAAGTGGTAAAAAATCACTTCAAAAATTCTGAAAAATTTTTTTGTATTCTTTAAATGGTAATATAATAAATATATGTGCAAAATTTGAAAACGATATCTTTTTTCCTTCTATGAAAAAAAATTCCGAAAAACAATTATTTCTTAAATTTGTAACCTATATGCCCCCTTAAATTCCTTTGTTAAAGTAGACTTCGTCCTCTTTTAAATGATACCACATTTTTTTTTTAATTCCTGCTAGTATCGTTGTTATAGAGCAGTGGTGTTCACACGCATACTACTACAATTTTCGACTTTTTTGCTTGTGTTTGTAGCACTCTTGCTCTCTGCACTGACAAAAATTGTTGTGCAGGTATTAAGCAAGAATTTTGTTATACTTATCATTGTCATCATCATTATCTATATCAGTATTATTATCACTATCACTACTATTATCATTGTCACTACCATTATCATTATTATTATTATTATTCTGCAAATAACGCATTTTCATATGCCTCAAACATTTCGTGCAGTGCATAACACACGAACCAGAGGCGCAAACCTTCTTGCTTAAAGTTTCAGCGCCAACTGATTGAGAGAACTTCGTGCTTACGATCGTGTTCGTGTTTCGACTCTCGACTAAAGCATTCGAGTCTCACCACACGTGGTACTGCGTGAACATAACTGTTATAGAGCATTGGTGGGCATTCTTACACAGCCGCAATCTTGACGTTTATGTGTATTTGTGCATTCAAAAGCTTTCCAATGTTAAAAATGTTTGTAAAAAGCTCTAACAGCGTACGTGTGAAGCTCTAGAAGCGTACACCGAGAAAAAAAAGAAATAGTAAAATCACCTAAGTCTGCTTAGATAAAAAGAATTGTATGGACATTAGGAACTTATGCTTATTCACCAAAGTAATATATTTTTTAATACATTGTTTAATACATTACTTTGAGAGCAATCAAAAAAGTTTGATTCACCCAAGCCAAGAATATAACATTTTAACCAATAGTGTAGGTAAACCACCGAAAACTTTGACACTTGTTTTGTGTTTCCTTAAAAAAATTCAAAATTTTTGATCCATTTTATTTAGAAGTTCCATCTAAGTTCTTAGGTAATTTTGTACAACAGCAATATACACAATTTTACCTAAGTATATGTACATTAAATACATGTTTTTATGTATTTTTTTACACAAGCTATATATAGTACTTAACCTAAGTAAATGTATATTTCATACTTCTCGTACATGTACATATATTTATTTATTTAACTTTGATACTTCAAAAAAGCTTTTTATTGAAAACTTGAACATTATGTTAGGAAAATTAAGCAAGCACGCTAATATAAATTGTTGAAGTCACAATGTATAAATTACAAAATAATTCGTTAATTTATCATCCAAATCAATATCGGTAAGTTAACATGTAAAACTTAGGTGTTTTGCCGAAAAACTAAGGAGGCTGAAAACTGCCAAAACCATCGTATAAATTATACTAGGTTTTTTATTAATTTTACATAAGCTTTTTTCTCGGTGTACGTGTGGCGGCAGAGAAAGATCTTTGCCCGCGAGCGACAGAATGCCCGACATTGTTTTAGAGCAGGGCTGGGCATTCTAACACAGTCACAGTTTATTTTGTCTTGTTAGTATTAGTGCGCTCTCGAATCGCGCACACTGAGCGAAATAGTTGTTACGATTACTTAGATTTGTAAGTTTCTATTTTCTACTTTATATTTTTATTTTAAGTCGTGTGTACACTTCATTATTTCTTCTATGAAATTAATAAATACAAGTGATATGAATGAATAATGCAAATAATGAAACCTTAATATATACGAATAATTATTTTAATATTATAAAATCTTAATATATACTAATAATTAAAATTAATAATAAAAAAATAAGTAAATAATAAGTAAGTAATAAATAATAATAAGTTAGTAAGATTAACTTATTAGCTAAAACTTAATTATTAAAAAATTAATACAAGAGTATGAATGAATCATACAAAGAATCATAAAAGGTAATATGTATGTATGTATGCATGAATTATATGAAATCTTAATATATGGGAATAATATGAAATTCTATAAAATAAAGAAATATATGCATAAATATTATAAATCTACAAATCAATAAGTTGGTTTTTTTAAGAGTGTACATAAAACATGCAGCGCAAAGCGACATAAACCTCACGGCATCACCGTCTGCGAACGACTGAATTATATTCTCTTCTATTGTGAGCTTTGTATACATGTGAAAAGTTACGCTCGCAGAGAGCTCAGTGAGCTATGGAGTGCCCTGCGCTGTTTTAGAGCCTTAAAGTTGAAAGTACGCACTGCATAAAATAAGCTGTGAACCACTGTAATTGGAAATTTATTATTCACTTGGCTAGTTTTACGTGGCTTCGTTCGATCCTCTCACGAACCTAGTGTATATAGATTAATTTATTATTTGCTGAGCTAGTTCTTATGTCGCTTTAGGTCGGTCATCCAACAAACCCAGTGTCTATAAGTAAAATTATTTTTCGCTCACCTAGCTCTAACGTAGGCTTCGGTCGGTCGTCCCACGAACCTTATGTCTATAAATAAGAACAAGTGACAAGTTAACCCTTTGACGACCATTGGGACACCGGTGACCATTTTACTTTCGAATTTTTCCTGGAAAAACTATGAAAACTATTTTTCTTAACAAGGTATCACAAGGGTAGATTCATCCCTTTGTCTACCAGACCACCCCAAAGTCGAAAAATCTTTATTTTTTCTCCCCCTTCTTCTTGCTGCAATATTTTGGGGGTAGGAGGAGCTATAGGTAAAAAATGTTTGGGGAAGTTGCGGGCAACTTTCCATTTTTTAACAAAAAATAGCAAAAAAATATAGTCCACTCGGGCTATCCACGCGACCACCAAATCTGACCAAATCCCAATGGTCGTCAACGGTAAATATATAACACATATTTAAATTTGTTGAAAAGTTGATTTATTTTAAATAAAAAAAATTTGTTTGCATTTTTGATCAATGCATTGAATTTTCATTTTCTTATGATGAAATTTGAAGTTATTTCGATCATTGGCGAAGCAAAATGGTTTTTTGCAAAAGGCACAAATAGTCAATATTCGATGGCTTTTTTGTTGTTTTGAGCAGAAAATACATCCTTACTTCCCGTTTCACTTTTGCAAAATTATCGGACAGGGAAGTGATATCCGCAAGTTTAAATCTCTTAGGTACCTATCTTACAACAACACAACAGCGGTTGGTGACCGTATTGATCATTTGAGTGGCCAGTTGCCCACGGACTTCCAATGCAGATATAGAAAATTTATCATTATTCGAAGTAGAAACTTTGTTGTAACCACAGTGCACAGCGCCGGATTTATATACGGGTTGATAAGGCTTTAGCCGCCATCCCCCTTGAAGATTTTTTGGTGTGGGAAAAAAATTGAAAAAAGCGCTAAAAGCCGTTTCAGCCTCCCCCTTGGACTATAAAACTGTTAGCTCAGTCCTTCCCCCCTCTGTTGAATCCTAGATCAGCCACTGATTGTGCACACTCAAATCAAAGCGATCGCAGAAAAGACGCAAGTAGAATTTGGTCTTTGATTTGCGATCATGTTCGTAGTAATACTGAAATAAAAACACAAAATCAAAAGTGTAATTTTCTTTCTAATGGTGGTACTTTGGCCACTCTACGACTATTAGTCCAAAAGATATTTCCAAAATAGGTCAAAAATTCGTAAAAAAAACCCAACAAGTATTTTGTTACGGAGTTTTGTTTTTCATTAAATGAAGGATCCGATTTTTTGGAAAATTTAACCTATTTTGTGATATTTTGAATAGTCGTAAAAAGGTCAAAGTACCACCATAGGAACGGTTATTTTTCAACCTTTCATTGGATATTAAACATTACGTCGTAGCAAATATAGAAGGCTAGATATAATGATAGAATTTTTGGGGTTTTTAACAATCTTTTTAAATATTTTGGGAATATCTCCTAAACCAATAGTCATATAGAGGTCAAAGTATTATCATTGCAAAGGTTCTTTTTTAAACTTTCATTTGTAAACCTTTAAAACAGATTAAAAACAACGAGTTATCATGAAGTAAATCAAAATTCAGCCTCAAACTTTTCGTTCGCATACTGTCAACGAGAGAAAATAGTGGTATACATTTTTACCGATGATGACCATTGGGACATATAGGTCCCATGATTTTTCACACTTTTACAGGTAAAAAAGATTGTTTTTTGCAACACTTTTGTTTAGTAATTTGGAGTCGCTCAACACGAATCCGTTGTCGGATTAACGAATTTTCCAGCGGCTTAGGAGCGGTCGTCAAAGGGTTAAGAAAGACACCAAGTCTTTTCACTAAGCGGAGTTTCGAAGTTTCTTCGATTGATCCTAGAGCGGCCGAGTCGAACTTCAGCATTCGAGAAAACCTGCTTACAAATTGTAAAATTAATTGAGTTTCAAGTAGAGTCTAGTAAAGAACCCGCCTTTTAATAAATTTTCTACAATTTTAAGCTCCATCGTAATCAACTGCAAACCATTGAAATCATCTTTCATATTGAATGGCAATAATTGCTTTCCTGTAGAGTTTTCTGTCCTCTGAACAAAATCTTAGGTGGAGTCAGAACCCTAGAGAAAAAGTCTTTTCATGTTTTTGTATAAAATCTTGAATCAGTCTTTAATCAGACTATAATACTGTCCGTTTAAGAATCTCTTGGAATTCCCTCATTGCTTGTCCCTGCGAGGGAACTAGGTACATTGATAGCCCAGGAAACAAACCCAAAAGCATCCGACCTCAGGAATTACGCCCAATAAAACGTCGGGATGAAGAACACATATTTTCTCTGAAATGGGACTATGAGGTTCACCCATCAAAAACCTATGTTCGTGAGCTGTAATCTAACGAATTAAAATTTATCACACATTTTAAAGAAATTCTATATCTCATAAACCAACTCAGAACCCTTCTGTTTTCTCCATACGGACAAATAGTATAGGAAGTGACGTATAAGCGTCACCACTTACATCTGGTAAAAGAACATACCAAAAATGTTCATACATGAAACAACCATAAAATAAGTTTTAGGTAATACTGCTAATTTTTTAATGCGAGTTTTTGAATGCTCTGAATAACTTTCCAGAAATTGTATTGAGGTGAAGCATATCAACTTAATAAAACTGAAATCATATGTCTGTGTTTGTCTCCTTACAGTTAAGCATGTGGAATTTCAATATCCTTGAAAGCATTTGAAATGCTTTATAATGTTTAAAAAATTGCTTCCCTTATCAGAATGTGTCAATCTAAGACATTTTTTTTAATCTTTTTTTTCTAATTTAACAAATGCTGAAGAACACCAAAATTCCTTGATGTCCTGCGTTGGCTTTATTCCATGTGTTTTTTTTTTTTTTGTTCTCTAAATTTTAATTAAATTGGCTTTTGAAATAGAAGTTAAGATTGGAAAATAAAAGATAATGTATATATATATTGTAAGAAGTGTATATGTAGGAAATAAATAAAAAAGCTTAGGCAACAAATTAGACAAAAAAAAGGAAGACGGCAGGAATTCCAATTGAGAGAAGAAAGAAAGCAACTTCAAAGCTTTTGATATCCTTTGCAAATCGCATTAACACACCAATTCACGCACACCCGCACACAAACACACACACACACACACACACACATAGACACAGAGAAGAGCTCTTGAGCTTGAATGATAACAACAACAATGACAGCAACAAGCAGCAGAACGCATGTATTTCGAACGCAGGAATTTTACTATTTTCCAAATTACTTTTTATTTCACTGCTTTGTTGTATTTCTATTTGTTGTTGTTGTATTTATATGTTTTTTATTTACTTCTTTTAGCAGCTTAAAATTTCTTGCTTCCCCACTCGTTTTGTGACTAAGTAAATCGTACATCCTGCCAAAGGAAGGCTTTTACTGTGTGTGGCTGTGTGTACGGGTGTGTGTGGAGTGGCTTAAGCGCATAAAAAACTAACACGGGGACGCTATTTGTGTGTGTATGTGTGAATGTGTGAGTGTTCTGTGACCCAACAGTAACAGCAACAACAACAATGCCAACACCTTCAGGCCGCAGCAACTTTTAGAGATGAATAAAAAGGAAACGTTGTTGAATGCACGATTGACAGTTGAAAATAAAAGAGGATTTTCGGCATATTTGACAGCATGTGGCTGGGAAGTTGTGGGGTGAAGACACACTTAAGCATCCTGTAGTTTTTGTGGGTGGTTGAAAAAGCGCGTGAATTAAATGCCTGCGTTGCTTTGGACTCTCGTTGTCTTTGATGCTTCATTATTCCTTTGAGTGTGAATGTTTCGTGGCTGATAAGAAAAAATAACAACAACAAAGGATATACTAAGGGAAGCAGCAGCAACAAAGTAAAAATTGCAGCATTTCTAGTTGTTTTTGTAGTTGTGGGATTGTAGATATTATTTCATTTCATTTCCATTCTCTTTTAGCTTTTTTTTTTTTATTCATTCAAGCATTCAGCCACACATAAGGAGCTCATATAAGGCGACGCACTTTGATATTGTATTTGTATTTATATCCTTTTTTTATTTAGCAAATTTCAATTTTTTTTTCCCTTCTATTTGTTTTTGATGTTTATTATCTGTCGGATATTCACTTGACATCTTCCTGTCAGCCATCGTCATCATCATGTGACCGCCAGTCTGTGGGGTAACAGCAGCTGAGCTGGGCGGACAGCTTCAATGGTGCATCCGTATCGTTTGTCTTGTGTATGAAAATATTTTACTGTGTATTGCGTTGTTGGCGTTGTTGAAGTTGTTGTTGTTGTTATTGTGGATGTTGTTGATTCTGTTTTTTATTGAATGACATTTCGTTGATGATTTTTGACGTTATGCAAACATTTCCTGTTGCATAGATAACGCTTTGGGGTTGGTCTCTATCTCGAAAGTTCTGGATTGTAGACGTGTTTTTCAGAATTCAAGCATAGAGATTTCGACATGGCAACGTTCTATTTTACGTCACTGGTTTCCAAAACAGTTAAAAAGACACTTTTTCGAAATTCATGGGCATTGCATGGAATTGTTACTCGATGAGAATAGGTGCTTTGTTAAATCTTATGGTACGACAGCATAGGTTAATTTTTTTTTTACCCAATCGACGTCAAAACGAAAATTTTAAAAAAATTAAGTCATCGGGAAGCGAAAAGAATTGCTTAAGCAACGTAAAGGCTCTTCATTTTTTCCATTTTTTAATGGATTAAACCAATAATTTTGACAAAATATCAAGGAGGGAAAGGGTCTGAGATAAAAAAAAGCATATTTTGAATCATTTTACAATCATATCAAAGACTCCTTTATGAGTCCTTTTATTGCGTACTCATAAAACACGCATAAAAAATACTCTTTTGGGAGTCTCATTTTCGAGCAATCATTTTACAATCATACCAAAGACTCCTTTATGAGTCCTTTTATTGCGTGCTCATAAAACACGCATAAAAAATACTCTTTTTGGAGTCTTATTTCTGAGCAATCATTTTACAATCATATAAAAGACTCCTTTATGAGTCTTTTTATTGCGTACTCATAAAAACACGCATAATAAATACTCTTTTTAGAGTCATTTTTTTGAGGCACTCAGAAAATGTTTGCAGGGTTTTGTACATTATTGCTCATTGTTTTGAGAATATTCTGTCCAAATTTTTATAGAAAAATATTGAAAATTAAACCAGTGGTAGCGGTGTGAACCGAGGCACCTCAAAAAAAAGTTTCCTTGCGATAGTCAGGATAACTCTTGATTGCTTCATCTATAATTAAAAAACCAAAAGATTTCCTTAGTACTTGGGTACTTTGGAATTAAAAAACCAAAAGATTTCTTTAGTACTTGGGTTTGTCTTGGATCTGAACGAAGGAATTTACAAAATATTCATTTTTGAATTTTTGATAAAGACACACTCAAAAAACTCTGATTTTTGCCACAAATTGGTATTTTCGTTGAATTAAAAAATAATTTGTAACTGAAAAAAATCCTGCGTTCAAAAAATCCTTCGTACCAATACCGAGTATTTGGTATATAAAAGAAGTGTATAAAGTTTCGGTGTAATGGGTTCAAAGGTTTTCGAGAAATTTTGACTTTCAACTTAAAAAAACAAAGTTTTAAGAAAAACACAAAAGACCGATCGCCGGGAGACTTAATCATCTATAACTCGAAAAGATTTGATCCAAATGACTTGAAATTTTCAGACAATCCTTCTAATAAGTCGTAAAAACAAATTATAAAAAAAAAAATCGATGTTTCGACCCTTTTCCCCCCTTAAGAAAAGCAGTAAGACAAGGTTAAGAACAATGAGAAGGATGACGACAAGGTAAGAAACAACCGAAAAAATAAGTTTGGAATAAAAACAAGGATAAAGATACGTTGTCACTTCTAAATACCTACTAGGACACTGAGTCGTGCATTCATAAAAAACAGCTGGAATGTTTTTACCCGATATTTCTCCTTACTACCACCACTTGTTCCGGTTGATGACGGTTGACCTGACTGAGTTTATTCTATTATATCCAAAATATTTCCAAGTTTTTATTTATTTTGTATAATTTGTGAGCCAGTTATATCAGTTGATGCTTGTCTTAAGACATAAATCAGTTGGGCCCAAGAAATTTTAAGCGCGGGCCAATGCTTAAAAAAACAAAAAAGAAAACACAAAGTATTGCTCATCGTTGTTTGGAAAAAACTCACACAGTGAAAAAAAACAATTACAATGCAATAAAATCTCATGTCATGAAAAATAGCTCGACACACAAGTAACGGGATAATCAGCTTCAGCATCGACATCATCGAGTGTGTGCGTTCTTTATTTTGGCTTTGCATGCATTTGTTTTTGTGAAGTTCGCTGGAAAATGTGCTGAACACTGAATGAGTGCGGTTTGTGTTGTTGTTTTTTGCAGGCGTTCTTTGATTTTGGCTCATCGCAAAGACAAACTTAAGATAGAAAAAAATTTGTATGAAGGGCCACGCGGGCCATACGAGCCGCTACGTGAGTATGTTTGACATAAATTCATGATATGAGGAGATGAAACTCAAAGTGGTTCAGGCTATTTGAATATTTTCAAAAATTTCGAGGAAAAATCTTTAATCAGAAAGTGGGCCATTCTGGAAAATATCTATATTTCTTATCTTTTTGATGAGATAAACATATTTTATTGTTGTTGTAAGCAAAGATTTGTGGGTTGGGCTACAATTGTAATAAATGCATACAACTTTCTTTGATTAGTTTAAATAATACAAAAAATTTAGAGATGAGACAATTTTGCCTTTCATCTCCTAATATATACATCAAAAGAACGGTTTTTAGGAGCTGAAACTCCTTGACAAAATAAAACAACCCCAAATACCGAAAATAAAATCTACAAAATAAGCGACCGCCTTCAATTTAGAATTTATGACCAATAAAAAATAAAAACGAAGCACTACAAACTCGAGCCACATCGTGAAAGCAGCAATAATAGCAACAAAAAAGCAGCATAAATTTTAAAACACCCAACAGGCAGGCAAGCAGTCAGGACGCCTCCCCCACATAGTCAACGAAGGTGAGCGATTGAACTGGGACTGCGGAGGCAAGAAAACTTTGCATAAGTTTATTTTATGCCAGCCTCACCAAAGACTTTCACCATAGCAGGTAGTCAAAAGGGGAGGAACGCCTGCGCCGAAGCAGGAGTACAAAGACACAGCGTGTGTCAGAGCAATATAAAGGACGCCGAGAGAGTGAGCATAAGTTTTGAATGGAAATTTTAAAATGAGAAAATTTACAAAAAAACTAATGGCGACATTTTCATTTTTCCCAAAAGGGGCCGCAGACAAAAGCAAATGAGAGCGAGAAAGAGAGGAAGAGAGAACAAATATGTGTGCATGCTAATGTGCTAAAATAGGAAGAACGAGCAAAGGAAGCCGTTTGAAGAAAAAAGCTGCCAGAAACAACATGGCTGTCATAAGAACAAAATACTTGCTTGTTTAAATGACAAAAAAGAAGAGCTAGCAACACTGGAAAAGTGTGGCAACTCTGTTCCACGAGGTTGTAGAAATAGATATGAAATTCCAGAAACTCTTAATACCTTCATCTACCATTTTTTTAATACTATGGAAAAAACTTAATTATTTCTTATTTCAGGAAGACACATGCTCTAGATATTGCTGCGCTGACAACCCATTTCCATTGCCATTTACTTTATCATTGTATTTCGTATGTATATCAAAAAGTTGCATGTAAATCTCATGATATGAGGAAACGTGCTCGTTAATTCAAATTCAAAATACCAAAATAAGAATTTTCCTAATATATGCCCACGTTGTTGCTTTTGCTGTAGTTGTTATTATTTGTGTTGTTGTTGTTGTATTTGGTATAGTTTCCACTTTCGTGCCAAGGTTTCTTTTTATATATACACTACATGCTGTGCCATCCAGCATCTGGGGAGACGCATAAGATTCATTGTTGGCATAAAGTTTCTCGCAAAAGTATTACAACAACGTTAGCGGAGTGTGAATAGGTAAATCCCTGATTAACATAATTCATCCCCTATTTTTTGCGTTGTGGAATTTTGGCGCTTACACACTAGATTTTGCATGACCACAAAAAAAAGTTAGTTATAAGTTGGTGCACAAGAAGATACTTGCACTGAGACAATTGAGCAAACATTTCTAATAAATACTCTTGTATACAACTTTTAAAACATGTTAGTGGATTTCTCTTAAATATCTTCCAAGTTCATGGTTTCAAACAAGAACAACTAAAACGTAATATACCAGTTGAATTTTTGTAAAAGCTTTGAAATGTTTGGTCTACATATCGTCATATGAAATCAAAAAAGGCGTAAGTTACCAAAAATTCAAAATTGACTTTTTGATTGATTATGAAGCACCGTATCAAAATACATGTTCATGCAAAATTTTACACTCCTACTACTTAAAACGACGTTTTTATATACAAAATTCAATAAGCTTTTCAGTGCAAGCGCAAAGCAAAGCCCAAGCATTTTTTGCTTCTCCTGCAAAATTTTTCAAATGTAACTTACGGCTTTTTTGATTTCATATGACGATATATATGTATGTCCCCAGACCGAACGAACTTACACTCGTTAACATATCCATATTTCAAACCTCTATGATGGCGGCCTCGGTAGTCGAGTGGTAGAACGGTTAACTGCCACCCCAGGGGTGCCATCGAATTCGGACAGGCCATTGTCCTACGCCTTCAACTTTCTACATTTCTAATCAACTGAAATTAAAAAATGTTCAATTCTTACAGATCAAAAGTTGTAGTTGTTGGTGAGAAGTTTGTGGTGAGGATCGCTTGGTATCTTGAATTGAATGAGGTAAAGGCATAACACTTTCCTCAGTTTCAAATTCACATGTTTCCACGGCATTTCTCCATGCTTTGAAAATATAATTTTCAAACGGAACCGTGGAAAAGAAGAATAATATCAAAAACCACAACTATAAACTTTTCTAGTCGTAAAAAAATTGTTATCGGTCTTCGAAAGATGCATATAATTAAGGTAAGGTTCTCCTTAATAGTTATAATACGATTGGCTGCCACCTAAAAATATGCAGAAAAAAGTAGATAAGAACTCTAGTTGCTAAAAATAGAAAATTTTGTCCTAGGCCAAAAAAAAAACAAAAAAAAATCCAGAAATTTTCTCGGATCATTGGCAAATAAATTGAACTTAAGGGTGACTATATATCCAGAGGCCAAAAAAATGGTCATGTTTGTGAATTTTTTTAAAGAAACCTAAGGGATATTTTTCAATGAGGGGTTTTATACCTAAAAATAAACACATTCAAGAGTATGTTTGGTTTTCCTTTATTAAAAAAAAATAAAATACTGTGCGTCACTGGACACACGAGAGAAGCGAAGCATTTTCGCAATTTCATAGATTTGATAATTTAATGGCGTTTTTTTCGATTAAAATAATTTTTAAATTTAAAACTTTAAAATAACAAAGTTTTACGTTTTTGTATGGGAGCACCCGTAAGGAGTTGTCGGAGGGGATAGGTCCTCAAGGGAAAAATGTTCCTTTTGCAAAAATAATGGGGGTTGAACATACATATTAACATTCTCCGGCCCTCCCTTAAAGCCCACCTGTTCAGCTGTACGGAATAAATATACAAAAATCATTAAATTTGTAGCATTACGACATCTAGTAGTAAGAAGAAGCAACATTTTTGTTTTTAGAACTCTTGTTTGTATAGCCAATACATAATCTATAGTGGTTGTTGTGTATTGGCTAATGGTTATTGTAGGAGATGAAGGATATGTAGCCAATACAATTCCTATAAATAGATTATTTTGATCTACTGCAACACAGCTTTAGTTAATTCTTAATATTAAATCAGCGATGTTTACTAACGAAGGGTTTTGGTTCGATTGTTAAAGTGTTAAAGGGAAAGGGACAGTGAAAGGGACTGAGTTCCAATTCCTGCAGCGGACGAGAAATTATTTTTAATTTAACATTTTCTTGTTGCAACAGACGCAAGCAAAAAACAATATCAGTTCTAAGAAAAAACGGTGTCAGAAAAAAGTGTCGTTTTTTCAGATTTCACTCCAGCAAATTGCAGAACGAAGCGTAAAAGCTTCGCTACAAAATTTAAATATTTACAGCATTTTTTATAGAGCTCTGTGAAAAAAGGTGAAATGCGGTGACCAAGATTGCTCCTCCTAAATTCATCTGAAACAAAAAAATGAAAAATATTATTAAACTAGATACTTAACTTGATACTCGTACTTGTCATAGCCGATTTTGAAAATATTGATTTTTCACAAAATGGCGGACTTACAAACGTAAAGTAACGATTTTCGACCAAAAATTCGTCCTTATTTTGCATATTACTAGTGAACGAAGCTACGAATAAACAAAATCCTATGACAAGTACGAGATTATTATGAATAAAATAAGCCTGCAAAAAAACCAAATCGATGGGTTCACTGAGTTTCGAGAAATCTTGATCACCGACTTTAAAAACATGGTTTCGAGAAAAACGAGTATGAAAATAAGGGCTCGAAGGCGGTTAACTACTAGGCTATAACTTTGTTATTTTTTGTGATATCGACTTGAAATTTAAACCATATATTCTTGAGAGTTGAAGATTTAGGGAAATGCTTTCTGGGTATATAACCCCCCTTAAGCAACTGAGTGGATCACGGCGAAAATCACGCAATGCTATTGATAAGATGGTGTAGCGGCCAACGAACAGCTGTCTAGTCTGCTGTGTGATTACTCTTTACAGAGTTGTTGGATGTGATAGTTGTTTTTTTCATTAATACACTTGACATCTACTCATATGACCCTTTTTTGGGTTTTTTTTTTCTAGTTAAAAGGAATTAATATTGAAACTTTTTAAGTAAGAGAAAAGACGATTTTTTTAAGCTAAACCTCGTTTTGAAGGCTTGAGATTTTTGTAGAATTTACACAGTTTAAATTTAAATGGGATCATACACTCAGAAAAAAGTCTCTCGGAATATAATAAAAAAGGCATCATATTAAGAGAAAAATGGTATAGAGTTTGCTCCAGAAAATGCTTTTCTCTAATTGTGATACCAAAAATTCCCTAAAAATGGTAAAAAGCTTCCATGAAAAAGATAAATATAACAAAAATATGTTCTTAGAGAAAAAGACATTTATTTTTGAGAAATTATTTGTTTTTATTGAAGAAAATATTTCGAGTAGTAAATTGTTTATCTATAATAGAGAAAACTTTTCATTTTCTAGAAATTTTTATCTATAAATGAGAATTTTTTAGTGCCGGAAAAATACTTAATATTAGTAGAGGCTTGAAATATTTTCATTTCCTACAAGAGAAGAAATATTATTTGGAATATGTGAAAATTTATTCTAATTGTAGAAAATTTTATTTGAAAAAGATAAAATTGCTATTATCAAAAATAGAGATTTTTTTATGGAGAAAAGATATGGGTTTTTTTTCTGAGTGTACTGACACAAAGCTTTCTCCACAAGTTTCTCGAACTGCCTTTCCCCGTGGCACAAGAAAATAATAGAGATGATCGCGTAAAGTCATTTACATATTTCCCTTGAAATCTTTCCAAGAAACTTCCAATGGAGAAGGCTTAGAAAAGCAATATCTCATGGAGAGTATAGAGAAACTGAAATTTTTTTCATACTCTTTGAAATATAACGCCATTGAATTCGTTCTAAAAGTTCCAAATAAGATCATAAAGCATTTGATATATTTTTGGCCTGACATAAAAAATGCAATAATCATGTGGAGTGAACTATTGTCTTGGGCAGTTTTAAAAAACGTAGGCACTTGTGCGATTTCTTAGACATATTAAAAATGTGAACATTCCTACAAGAGTCAGCTAGAGTCAGGAACCATTCATATTGAGTTGATCTAAGGCAACACTGAGAAATGCGTAAAACTTTAACAAAGTTTTTTCCTTGAGTGTAAATTTAGCTAGAAATCAGTTTTATTTGCATATTAAGAAAATAAATAGAAAAAGGAACAGAAATAATTTATTGCTTTTCAAATAATATTTTATGCAGACCTTAAATTCTTATGAGATTAAAGTTGGCCAATATTGCCTTAAGTCTACATTTATAATGCTAAAAAGCTTTTTTGGTTTGAAGACTCCATCGACTACTAATCAAGGAAATTTATGACGAAAAATTATCGGAGCTAAAAAGTAAGTAACTCGAAACATATTTTTCCACAATTATTATTACAGCCTGAACGAACACATTGGTGACGAAAGCAACATAACGACATTAGTAAAATGGAGGCATTTCTTAAGGAGAACAAATTCGTGGTTGTATCGCAACGACATAACAACATTGCAACAATGTTGCTGTTGGCTCTGGGCTTGTCCACATGTTGATAGCATTTTCTCTCGTTGCTGCCGCATTCAATATAATCTGGTAGCCGATGATCAAGAATGATAGAAACAAGATTACGCGTTCCGCAAATGAGAGAGAGAGTATGATGTCATCCAGCGCTATTGTCAGACTTTGGAATAATTTTACTTTGGAGCCCACGCCTAAATATTTTTTTTTCTTAATTTTATAATATGTATATGGACCTCTTAAACCTATTGGTGTAATCCAATTTTGTCCGTCTTGAATGGTTGGAGATAAAAATCGTGAAAATTTAAAAAATTGATATTTTTTCGTATACGAAAATATCCATATTTTTATACAAAATAATAGTTATTTTTACTTTACTTTTTCGCACGAATTTATTCTACATTTCGTCAATTTGCCTAAATGATGGTCACATTTGCATTCGTTTTTCTTAAGCAGAAGCGCTGCGTGACGTCATGCACTCAATTGAGAAAGAGAGCATTAGATAACTGGACAGCGGAATGCGTAATCTTGTTTCTATCATTCTTTGCCGATGATATGATTTCATTTCTCCGTCGTCATGGTGTTGTGGTTTCCAATATAGCCTGAACACATTAAGAAAAAAAGAAATTATTATTCTCTCTTATTATAAATTCAGTCTTTTAAATCTTTTAACAATACAACGCTTGTAGAAGGGATTTCTTAAAGAATTTTTCTCACTTTCAAGTCATATAACTACTAAAGTACATGTGTAACATCAATGCATAGGATGACGCCACATACCTACACTTTTTAATAAGAAACACAAATATCAAAAACATAAAAAAAAATGTAACCCGTTGGTTTAAAGATTTCAAAAGCGTTCCTCAAAAATAATCGTGGGAGTCAGGGGGTCTAACCAATTTATAAGATAAGGATTCATTAAAAACAAAAATTCTTTTATAACTTCAAACGTTATTTTCTCTTCCATAAACATTATGACAGTAATAATAATGATAATAAGATGTGGTTATTATGTCTGTGACTTTATCTTGGACCTGTTGTAAATATCGTGACAAATACGTGTTAAGTGTAGGTAAAGTCAGTAGCACGTGCTTAAATCAACACTCACTGGCAATCAAACCTTTTTCCCTGTTGAGCAGTAATTATATGCAATCCACGGCACAGCTGTGAGAAAGAAAAGAAAAAATATGCTTTTCATGTTTTAAATAAATTTTTTTTTTTATATCTGATTGGTTTTTAATATTTCATTCCAATAAATATATCGTCGGCGACATTTTTTAATTACTTATTTTCCTATAGTAGCGGCCGTGGCGCAGTGGGTAGAGTGCGTGACCCATACGCCAAAGAACCCTGGTTCAATTCTATCTGACGCGGAAAGTTTTGAATTCATTTTTCACCTCTCTGCAGTCAATGGCAAACCTCAAAGGGTAAATATTGCCTTGTGAAGCTTCTTGAGAACATGCACATCAGCCGTTCGAAGTCGGCACAAAACTAGTAGGTCCAGTTCTCGATCAATTGTGTTCAAAAACTTAATCATACGCACAACACAATTTGATCATAACAAGTTCGGCCAAAGTCCTTTCAAGGGCTTAAATGGCCAGTTTATTATTATTATTATTTTTCCATACAACTGCGTCAAAAATATTTTTGAAAACAGTTTTTTATATAATCCTCTATAGTTCCCAAAATTCTAATTCCTAACCCAAACAATTTTTTTTTTCATGTATATAGGTAAAGCCCGTATGATACTTCATTTTTTTGTTCAATTTTATAATCTGAAAACAAGTGGCGGGTGGGCAAGACAACAATATTCTTGTCTATTGTGCGAGAATAGGATAGAAACATATTCAGTGGCAAGAACCAATTTTGACTGTTCAGCGACGTTGCTAGTTGGCGCTGATTTTTTTTTTCTTGCAAGGAGCTACACCAGCAAAAAAATTCTGATATATAAAAATAAAATTGTTTTCAACTAAACAAGAATCTTGTTGATAAACAACCATCAAGAAATCTTGGCAATACAAAGATTTGAGTGTTTAAAACTATTTTCAATAACGAGAACAATTATATATTAATAATATTTTCTGAAATAAATTCAACAACACTGACATTGTTAATAATACCAACAAGTTTTTTTTGGGTGAAGTTGCGTTGAAACAAGAAGTTGACAGCAAATATTTGATCGAAACTTAACGATGAGCGAATTGAGAGAAATGTCAAAAACAATGCATTAAAAATGCAGTCCGTGCCACATTTTTTTCTCCAATTCGTACTATATGCGTATTCACTCACACCAATGGAATCTATGCATTAGTACTATTTGAACTGCTCTATTTTCATTTTTAATGACAAAAAAATGAGCAATTTAATGAAGTATCATACGGGCTTAAGTAAATATTGTTTTATTTTTCATTTAAGAAAACAATTATATCCGACAAAGTACTGAATTGTCGCTTGCGATTATTCGCGATTTCCATTCAATTGGTGCAATTTTTTGCAATTGATACGATTTATGGTCGCACTATATGAAAAAGATGTATCGAGCAACCTGGAAATTTTCATTTCAGACACTGAAGTAAATAAAGCCAGCGTGGCCTTACTTTTTTTGGACGATTTTTTTTGGCCCAAAGCCGAAATCTTGTAAGAAAGTTATTCCATTCTTTTTGAATCAAGATTTCGGATTATTAGCGTCTTATCGACTTAGAATTGCATGCGACTTTTTTAGATTTTTAATGAAAAATAAAGTTATTTTGATCAACGTTTTCAACGTTTATCAAATATGTTGCTTTTAAACACTTTATTTCATGGCACAACAAAATTATCTGAAAGTGTCAAATTTTTTGCAATTTTAGCAATATTTCTTCTTTCTATACTTCACCTCTCTCTCACACTCTCCTTCTGTCCCGCTTTATTTTAATCTGCTACTTTGAATGTGTTTGTGACAAGTATTCAACAAAAAACCCTACACACTGTCATAGCTGCACACAGACATACAATACAACAAAAGCGACATTCAAATAGACACAAAAGAGCTTTCAGAAATAGTTCTTGCACACTATACATGGGTAAGTCCAATCTTCCCCCCCCCCCACTCCTCCTTCACTTGCCCCCACTCTCTGCAATTCACAACAACAGCAACATAGTAAGAATTGAACCGCAGACAGAAAAATAGTAGTAAAAGGACAAATAAGAGCAGTAAAAAAAGTAAATCATGCAGGAAGGCGAACGCAGCAGCCACGTAGTAGTAAAATCGATTTTTGTGTCATAGACATAGCCACACAAACAAACACACATACACACCCGTACATACATTGAAGCATATATAGAAAACATGCATAACAACGAAACACACAGCAAAATCGAACAAAAACTTTGCATGCTTAACCCAAGCTTAGCGAACGGCCATAGCATGGCATTAACTCTCCACTCTTTCCCCGTTGGCTAACAAACACACCCACTTCGCCGGCCTGACACCCACATCAGTGCAGTCAAGAGTTGCTACATGTGTCGTTCAGCATATTCGTTTAAGCGGAAGCTGAGCGCTCAACACACAAACAGACACAACACACACACAATCTTACACCGAGACAAACACCCACATCCTTGCCATCGGAGCAATGTCTCGAGCAATGCAGCAACTCTGCGTGTCTCTGACGCTATACATCGCATTGAAATTTTTTATTCCCCATTGCCAGCGGGTTAAATGGAAAAATCAAAGCAGGAAAATGCTACAAGAACAACAACAATAACAACAGCAAGATAATGGCGCAAAATAATGGAAATTGTTGTATTTGTGAATCGCTGCGATAACGACACAAGCGAATGGTTTGCATGAGGTGCAGATGGTAATTGAAGATGAAGGAACACGACCAACATGCCATCGACAAACCCACCAACCAACCAGCCACACGAACCAGCCTAGGATGCACATGAAGTTTATCTATGTAGAATATCCGATGAGTTAAAAAATAGTTAAGTAAGACGAGTATGTGGAAAATCAATAGAGTTGTATTCTCTTCTTATTTGATATTTGAATATAATTAATTTGAACAGTTTGATGAGGATAATGAGGGAAAAAGGAATATCATTAAGGAGACGTTGATAAATTCAAAGTCCAATTAAAGCAAGAGAGACAAACTCTCTTTTTGTTGTATTTTTTGGAGACAGTGTGACGAACTTTTTACAAGCGGAGTATTACTTTTCGGTATGTAAGGTTCGAACACTTGACTCAATATCATTGTATCATGGTTCGAACACAAATTTTTTTTTACGGACAATAAACTTTAATTTATTTCTTAATTTTACACATACAATTTAATTTTTAAAATTTTCATAAATTAGTACTTAAATTTTAAATGGTTGTCTTTTACGAAGGAAATGAGGTATAAGGTATCTTTTACGAATGAGGCTGAAATTTTAAAACCATCTTAAAAAAAAAAAAAATTCATTTGAGTGTTAGCAAAAAGCTTAACGTTGCCAAGTTACGTTTAACGGCGTACAAAGTGTAATAAAAAAAGTGGTCGCGAATTTTTAATTTCTCTCAAAAAATTAAAAACTTGAGTTGACACCATGACCACGCATACTGTTCAAAATGTTCTGCAGGGTATTTTAACAAATATGCAACAGCGTTGCATGAAATTTGAGGCATGGATAAGTGACACGACTGTTAAGGTTGATTTTCTGGTCTCATGACACAAATAAAAAAATAATGACATCATTAGGACGCGGAAGGAGCCGCATAAGCAACGAAACTGCATTATTGTTGCATAGAATTGTTACACAGTGAGTAAAAGTGCTACGGTAAAAGTTGTGATGCGAAAGTAAAGGGGAGTTCTTTACACTTATGATGAAAATCAAAAACAATTTGAAGTCATGAGGCTACAAAGTCAACTGCTTAATGCAATGGCGTTGCATAGAAACATAGCTCGATGAGTACGGGAGTAAATTCTATCATACGACAATAAAGGCTGATTCTTTGACCTTTATAAAAATATGAATAAAGGGAAAAACAAAGACAACAAAAACAGGAGCAAAATTAAAAATAACGACAGTATAAAAAAAAGGATAAGGTTAAGGATAAATATGAGGATAAGATAAGGATAAGTTTAAGGTTTAAGACAAGGATAAAAATATTAATAAGGATAAAAATATTGATAAAAATAAGGATAAGGATAAGGATAAGGATAAGGATAAGGATAAGGATAAGGATAAGGATAAGGATAAGGATAAGGATAAGGATAAGGATAAGGATAAGGATAAGGATAAGGATAAGGATAAGGATAAAGATAAGGATAAGGATAAGGATAAGGATAAGGATAAGGATAAGGATAAGGATAAGGATAAGGATAAGGATAAGGATAAGGATAAGGATAAGGATAAGGATAAGGATAAGGATAAGGATAAGGATAAGGATAAGGATAAGGATAAGGATAAGGATAAGGATAAGGATAAGGATAAGGATAAGGATAAGGATAAGGATAAGGATAAGGATAAGGATAAGGATAAGGATAAGGATAAGGATAAGGATAAGGATAAGGATAAGGATAAGGATAAGGATAAGGATAAGGATAAGGATAAGGATAAGGATAAGGATAAGGATAAGGATAAGGATAAGGATAAGGATAAGGATAAGGATAAGGATAAGGATAAGGATAAGGATAAGGATAAGGATAAGGATAAGGATAACAATAAGGATAAGGATAAGGATAAGGATAAGGATAAGGATAAGGATAGGGATAGGGATAAGGATAAGGATAAGGATAAGGATAAGGATAAGGATAAGGATAAGGATAAGGATAAGGATAAGGATAAGGATAAGGATAAGGATAAGGATAAGGATAAGGATAAGGATAAGGATAAGGATAAGGATAAGGATAAGGATAAGGATAAGGATAAGGATAAGGATAAGGATAAGGTTAAGGATAAGGATAAGGATAAAGATAAGGATAAGGATAAGGACAGGGATAAGGATACGGATAAGGATAAAAATATGTTTGAGGATACGAAGAGGTTAAAAATAAAATAAAGTAATCTTTTAAGAATAAAATTTTCCAGGAATATCCGATTTCACCTGTCAGAAAAAAATAATAATCAAAAAATTTTTTAGTTTCATTTAACAAAAAAAAATGAATCCCTTTAATAGAAATAATTTTACATATTTTTAGTATTATATTACATATTTTGAATAGTCAGCAAAAATTTTTATATAATTTTTATTCTACTTCAATTACTTCCTCTTAAATTTTTTAAATCCAAAAAAATGTTTAGGTATGAGTCATGAAAAATAAACATAGCGATTACGTCTCAAATGCTACTTCAATAATTCCCCCTACCAAAGGATTGCCATACTAAAATCAGATCTGAAGTATACCCAAAACATATCCTTCACTTTTCCCTTTCATTTCCAGATTCTAATATATAATGCCTACTGTTGAAAGTCAAGGACGCTTATTTTGGTCTAATAAATTTAAGGTCGAAGTCTTAATTTATCTCAAATATGGTTCAATTTCATAAATTTAAACTTTATATACATAAATATATTCCAGATTTCTCCTCACTATCTTGTTAATAACTTCAAAATGTACCTGTTATGATACTTGTGTCCACTTTTGCTAAAGTTGTCAATTAAAAAAAATTGTTTTTATCCAATTACGAATATAATTCTTTAAATAATTCGAGTACACTTTTGTACGAGAGGGTCCTGGAACACTCTCATTTGGTAAAACCCTTCTCTGATAGCTTAAAAAATGTGCATCGACTTTGAAGAATGTACCTTACAATATCCTTTTACCACTTAATATTTAAGAAATAAAATTATATCAAAAACAGCTGTTTCATACACGGAAACAAGATGTACTCCTTTTTAGATGCTCTTAACAGTACAATAAATGACTTCATGCTACATTAATTCGAATGGCTGACTCCTGAAATAAAATCTAAATATCGAAATCAGACTGAACTTCATAAAATAAAAATCCAACTCTCTTTAAACTTATGTCGTTATTTTATTATATCCAGAGTAAAAACATTTGAGAATTACATAAATTGTAAGCCTTGCTAAGGATTCTTGCTGTTTTTGTTCTCCAAAAGATTATTTTCTGACTCCCTCTCAAATGTGATGAATAAGTAACTTATGCGGTAAGTTTTTTCTTTAGTGTGGACATGGTTCAATACCCTCTTTTTATTTTACAATGTTAATTTTTTTTTTTCTCCAGCCTAGATCCCATAATGCAAATACAATTCAATTGTAGAAGACAAAAGTTTCCATTCGACATGCGTCATTTGAATATTTATTTGATATTGTTTCGCTCAGTGTTATTATTGTAACAGCTATTCTAGCCAGAGGATGGCCATAAATTATTCAAAGTTTATCGTATTGATCTCTATGATGACCATAAAATTTCACAACTGAAAAAATCAACTGAAATCATTTTTGTTTCTTTGTCAACTCCACCCCCTCATCCTCCTCCACCTCCACCCATTGTGTATACGACACAAATCTTCATATCCTTGCAATGAATTTTCCACAGCATCCATTTACATTTTACTGCAAATGCGTTCTGCCATTTTCAGACCCTCAAGCACGCAAGCAAATCGATGTTTTTTTTTTTTCCTTTTTTTATATCATTTCATTCATTCATTCTTTCATTCATTTTATTGATGCCAGCAAATATTTTAGTATCGTATTGAATGGAATTTGGTCCTTCATACATCGTTTTTTACATATGAAAACGTTATAAAGGATACTGAATACGATTTTCCATACTAAAGAACGTAGCTATAAATAAGGATCCGTGCTCACACACATACCGTTATACAAAATATAAAAAGAGAGAAAAAAAAAAACAAAACCATAAACTACGCACGCACACACTTGCACATGTTTTGGCAGGGAAATGATTGGTACGTTGATGCGCTTGCAAAAAAAAAGAAAATTGTAAGAAATTTGCTGGCAGCACCAGTCAGTCGATGATGTCCTTGTCCAGGGGTCAATTTTTATGTTTTTTTATTTTTTATGCATAAAAAATGTACGCTTAGCATAAAGTCGTAAAAAACGAATTTGACTGTTTTATGTTCCACTGGTGTGTGTCGGAGTGAAAATGTATGTGTGTTTCATGTTGAGTGTGTTGGTGTTGCTGGCACTCAGACTGCCGAAAGATTGAGATCCTCGATAGAGCTACGCTTATGTGCGTTATTATGAATTTATGACACTTCTTTTTGAGAGCATAAAATTCCAAAAAAAGCTGTAATGCACTGAAAAAAATAATAGTCAAGTCACTTCAACAAGTGACAAAGTATAAAGTACATATAAAGTATAAAGTATAAAGTATAAAGTATAAAGTATAAAGTATAAAGTATAAAGTATAAAGTATAAAGTATAGAGTATAAAGTATAAAGTATAAAGTATAAAGTATAAAGTATAAAGTATAAAGTATAAAGTATAAAGTATAAAGTATAAAGTATAAAGTATAAAGTATAAAGTATAAAGTATAAAGTATAAAGTATAAAGTATAAAGTATAAAGTATAAAGTATAAAGTATAAAGTATAAAGTATAAAGTATAAAGTATAAAGTATAAAGTATAAAGTATAAAGTATAAAGTATAAAGTATAAAGTATAAAGTATAAAGTATAAAGTATAAAGTATAAAGTATAAAGTATAAAGTATAAAGTATAAAGTATAAAGTATAAAGTATAAAGTATAAAGTATAAAGTATAAAGTATAAAGTATAAAGTATAAAGTATAAAGTATAAAGTATAAAGTATAAAGTATAAAGTATAAAGTATAAAGTATAAAGTATAAAGTATAAAGTATAAAGTATAAAGTATAAAGTATAAAGTATAAAGTATAAAGTATAAAGTATAAAGTATAAAGTATAAAGTATAAAGTATAAAGTATAAAGTATAAAGTATAAAGTATAAAGTATAAAGTATAAAGTATAAAGTATAAAGTATAAAGTATAAAGTATAAAGTATAAAGTATAAAGTATAAAGTATAAAGTATAAAGTATAAAGTATAAAGTATAAAGTATAAAGTATAAAGTATAAAGTATAAAGTATAAAGTATAAAGTATAAAGTATAAAGTATAAAGTATAAAGTATAAAGTATAAAGTATAAAGTATAAAGTATAAAGTATAAAGTATAAAGTATAAAGTATAAAGTATAAAGTATAAAGTATAAAGTATAAAGTATAAAGTATAAAGTATAAAGTATAAAGTATAAAGTATAAAGTATAAAGTATAAAGTATAAAGTATAAAGTATAAAGTATAAAGTATAAAGTATAAAGTATAAAGTATAAAGTATAAAGTATAAAGTATAAAGTATAAAGTATAAAGTATAAAGTATAAAATACAACATACCAAGTTATATAACGCATGTTACAACGGATGATGTTCAATCTACTTGGAGACACTCCTTGTTAGCTTTTCCTACAACTATATTTTTTTTCTTCAGTGTCCTCAACCTAAAATTCGCAGTCAGTGGCACTTAAACTTCATTCAAGCACGGACATTATTTTTTATCAGCAGCGGAATATTCGGCAGGTTTTAGGCAAATTGTATAAAAAAGCATGACCCCATCAGCTTGGGCACCTCACCAATGCCTGGTGATGGTATCGCTCCCAACTCAACAGCGACTCAAATCAAGTTTATTGCGCCGATCATTATTTTTATTATTATTGCCGCTCACTCGATGTTATAGCAAGCATCTCACTAGCTCGCTCACTCACCCACACAGTTGCGTTGTTTGCGCTAATGGCATATCCTATGGATACTATATCCTGTTTCGATATTTTTCGTTATTTTTACTATACTTTCTTGTTTTTGTTATTACTTTGCGGCTGGTGCTTTTTCTATATCTACAAGTGCGCGTTTCTCAATGCATTTGATTGAACTCACAGGCACACATACAGTCACAAATACAGGCACCCACACAAACACACACACATACACAGCGGTACACACGCAAATTGAATTGAAATGCTAATGTTATGGAAATTGAAAGAGGTTTTTCGCTTTTATATCCTGTTTTTTGTGTTTATTTTATTTATATTGCTTTTATTTATTTTTTCTGTGGTTTTGTTTTTATTTTGACGATTTATTCGCTGTTCTCGTATGGTCAGCAGAAATTCGAAATGTGCAAAATAAACAAACAAACAAACTAGCGAAGGCACAAACATTCTTTCATTAAATCTAAAAGGATAACAAAGTAATTTTTGTAATGTTTCGTTTTTTAGGATGCGAATGAGTTCAGTGCGTGCTGCAAACACACACAACTACTCATAGACACCAACACAATCATAATAAAAATGAGTGTCTACTAAATTTAAGTGTGCGCAGCATTTTTACGCTCTTGTCGCAGGAGCTGGGATTTGAACAATAAATTGTTTTTATTGCCATTTTTACTTTGTTGTCGATGTTGTTGGCCATGTTGTTGTCGATGTTACTAGCTTGTTTTTGTAAAATTACATTTACATAAAAATATTCAATGTTTTATATTAAGTATTATAATTTCGAAATATTTCATTGGTTGCAAAAGTTATGGTTTCCTCTTTACGGTATAATTTGCTTATTCATTTTATTCGATGTTATTGTTGTTTTTAAATTAATTCATTAAATTTTCCGAGAGTTCTTTTTATTGCAAGTATGTATAAACTTTTACATTAATAGTTACATTATTGTAATGCAAGAGATTTCATGCAATGTTATGGCCCATCAAACCTATGCTTAGTCAAGGTCCTGGGACAATAAATGCCTCTAGTACATTATGCATATAATAAGAAAATAAAAATTTGCTTTAAATTTTATTGACTCAAACTCGGAGTTTATGACCGTGATATATTCGAATTCTTAGTCAAAAATGTATCCTAGTTTAATCAGGTATTTTTTTAATAAACTCGTAGTTCTAATAAATTCTTAAAAAAGTGTTTCATTGAGTTCATTTTTTATCTCACTTTCCTCTTTTCAACCCCCTCTGGCAAATCCTAGATCCGCCACTGCTATCAAACTATAAAAATATTTCTTTGGAAAACTCTTCAGATATATTTTTCTGTCTCTATTCTCGAGCAGCACACAAACTTCATCAGGTATATTTTAAATAATTATATAAATTCTTAAAATTGTGACTTTTCCCTTTTTAATTTTCTTAAGGGAGGCATCTATCTATATCTATAATGATCACGAATATTATTATCAAACGACAAAAATATTCCTTCAGAAAACTCTGGAGATTTATTATTCTTTATACATTCCCGACCAGCACACAGGATTCTATTAAGCTTGTAGCGCGAAAACCTATGGAAACTATATTACTTTTACAAACGCTTTCTTCCAGAAAATGCGACCACTGGAAGAGTGACTCTTACATTGAAGAGTGACTCTTACACTGAAGAGTGACTTTTACACTGAAGAGTGACTCTTACACTGAAGAGTGACTTTTACACTGAAGAGTGACTCTTACACTGAAGAGTGACTCTTACACTGAAGAGTGACTCTTACACTGAAGAGTGACTCTTACACTGAAGAGTGACTCTTACACTGAAGAGTGACTCTTACACTGAAGAGTGACTCTTACACTGAAGAGTGACTCTTACACTGAAGAGTGACTCTTACACTGGTCGAATTTCCTGGTGGGAAGCGTTTATAAAAGTAATATAGTAATATATAAGTATAAGTAATATATAATAAGAATCACTCTTCCACTGGTTCCTCTGTCACCAGTACTAGTGACACATTATACCCCCCACAATGCATTATTGTATTGACATTTTGTGTGAGCGTATGTATGTTCAAGAAAGTACCAGTCGCCGCTTAAACTAGTGAATGAGTATACCCATCGGGTCCAATTGGGTACATTTGCTGTAGTTAATCATTATTACTTATCTGCAGAAAAAGTCACCATATTTAGTACTTTAAGGCATTGCTATTAGTAAATCGTACAAATAAAAGATTTGATGCTTGTTAAACAAAATGTTTTAATTTTGTTTTTCTTTTTTTTTTTGTCACAAATATTTTGAACTAAAATCACATGTTCTTCTTAGAAACTTCTCGAACAAACTTGACTTAGACGAAACAAAATCCGCAAGACATTCTTCAATTTCTCTCCATCTTCTTCTTCTTCTTCTTCTTCTTCTTCTTCTTCTTCTTCTTCTTCTTCTTCTTCTTCGCTTTGGAGTGACGTGCAAATTAATGCGCTGCTATCTTCCCATTTTATTAACCTTTTTTAAATCTGCTTTTGTTTATTTATTTTATATTTTCAATGTCACCTATTTATTACTGTTGTATTTTTACCTTCTTTATAATTTAATAACGTTTTTTACTTTTTATTCTCACTACCGATGGGCAATATAAAAATTACGCAAACGTTACGTACGCTTTAAGCAAATGTCAAGCCATTACTGAATCGTTTCTCTCTCTTATAACGAAGTAACATTTTCGTAGAAAATCCGAATGTATACGCTTGGGTGACAATGTCTACAGTTGGTTTCTACAGCTATTTTCCATAATTCTGTCGTCTCTGGTGCAACAGTGGTGATAAAAGGGCAATTTGCCCCGAGTTTCCTGCAGGGTTCTCATGATGTCTTTAAGAGAGCAAAATCGAACTTTTTACTGTTTTATCGAAGCTATTTGGACCTATTTTCAAGGAGCAGAACTTTTCCTTTATTATTTTTAAATTAAGCATTGCCTACATTTCAATATTGGAGAACAAAAATGTATGCCAGGGACCGTTCGGATTTGAACCCACGACACATAGATCAAATTACTTTCCACCAGTCCAAACTGTATTATATAGAAAATCATTTAGACTAGTTCAGTTGTGCTTATGAAAACGGTGACTTTAACAATTAACGCGTTTAGATACAAAGAAAACCACGAATTTTGAAAAGAAACCCTAATTTTAAAAAGAAATTGAAACAAAATAAATATTATTAAAAAAAAAAACAAAAACTTACAAAATTAATAAAAAATAACTACTAAAAATTTCTGAAAATATCACAATATGTTCATTTTCTTTCCATCATGATTAAACCCAATCACACTTAAAATTAGAAAATAAAACTAAATAACCTAAGCTCAAAATTCAACTCAGAACGAATTTAAATATTTTTATTTGTCTTCATAGAGCACAACCGTTCCTGGTATCACTCCATTTTAAATAATTACAAAAAAAATTGATATGTGTAGCACATTGTCCAACACATTTCATCTGTATAGCACATTCTATTATTTGACATTAAATTTATAAATATTAAAATACATATTTTTTTTTTTTTACTTTGAAAGATTTCAGGTCTTATACCTATTCGGTTAAGTCTGTATTGATTGGTGGGAAAGAAGGGGCAATCGAGTGAAAGATGTGTAAGATATTCAAAACTTGAATGAAAGTTTTGGTAGCAAGTGAATCAAAATCTGAGGCAAGTGTTATGCCTTTACCTCAGTACGGGTGACAAGTTTTCTCAGAAACCAGACGTTGGATCGAGACGCGGAAGGCGACATTTTTTATGTAATCACGTCAGACAGGTACATGGTATTGGCAACTACCGGGTGCCACATGGGGTCGTCGACATTTTTTTCCTTTCCATTTTTTCTTTTTTTCTTTTTCCTTAGCGCAATATTATCTGCTATAAAAAATTAAAAAAGGAAGGCATACATTCCTCAAATTTTTCAGCAATCCTCGCAAATTCCATTTTAACCAAGGATAAGACGAAACCATGAATTTGGTTGAATTGATACAGCTTCGATATGCAGAATTTTCTAAAGTAGTAGAAAAATTAGATTTAGTGTAACTCTGCAGGTATACTCGTAACGAAAGTAGTTCCCATTTTCAGACGCTTTACGAATGTAATATTTACTTCCATACTTCCAGCTATATTAGAGAGTTAGCTTCCGTTCGCGAGCTCTATAGAAGCCGAATTGAAGCACCAACTGCTCTTGAAAGGAATTTGACCTCGCAGTTCGTTAAATTGTCTTCGAACGACCAACGCACTCTAACGAGTTCGGCCACAGCTGCTCCACTATATAATTTTGAAATTTCTTTATAGAATTTCATGTCCTTACCTTACTGCCCATGACAAAAAAAAAATTAGATATTAAATTAATATTCTTCAGACTCTTCGCTTATGTCAAAGAGTCATATAAGACTTTCCTAACTCTGACCGTCCCTAATTAACCTCCGGCTCCAGTGACTTATAATACCACATTACGTAATATTTTTCTCAACAAAATCTTCGTCTTAACGTGCCGTTACACTCCCCAAATATACCGTTCATCTTCTTTAAATTTTCAAAAGGTCAAAGTTTCATTCTCGATAGCGCTGCATAATCCTCAAAATAAATGCGATTCCCAACACATGTTTTAAATTTTTTCAAAACACTTATCGCAAGCTAGATATAACGGTGAAAAATTCACAAATTCTCCAAGGAACAAGAAAGACATCAAGGCAAAATTTCAACTCCCCCACATTTGCAGGGTGTTTAAGTGCAAATCCTTCATACAGGATTACAACTAGTTCAGCAGCAAACAGAAGGATGCTGAGGTAGGGTGTGCTCTACATGGTTGAAGCAATCTTTCGCCCTTTCTTGCAGAGCACTACGGAATAGAAAAAAAAACAGAATAAATATAAAAAATAACCTCAACATAAAACTTGACATATTCTCTGGTATGGTGAAATAATTTTATAATTTATTTATTTTTTCCTGCAATTTCCTTATGTACGTGGGACAAGCAGGCAAGGCAGGCGGCAGTCAAGCTTCCTGCAGCCATACTTTTTTGCTTATTTTTCGCTCCTTCTAAGCTCCCCTTGAAATTTATACTCGGCACGTAAATAAATTCATATTTATAGTTCAAAATTATTATAACGTTATTTTTCATGTTGCCACCACCACCACCACTAACTCCACCAACATAATCATCAACGTCAGCACTACCAACAGCTAAGCGCCAGCGCTATATGCATTAGTTCCCAGCAGTTGTGCAGGGGAACGCCCAACCACCCACTCAATGGCGCTACGCTGTTGTTGTTGCTATTGCGCATTATGACCGCAAATGTTACCTAAATGTGTTGTTATTTTTGTTGTTGTTGTTGTGTATATTTTTTATATTATATTATTTCTAGTCGTAAGTTGCATTTATTTGGCAGTTATTCTAATCCTTGACAACTTCTTTCGAGTTACATCCTGGGGCGTTCTAAAGACTGCTAACCATCTAGATTATGTTCTGCAATATTTTTAGCTTATATTTAAAATAGATACAAGCTAAGAAACATCGTCGGTTTGTGCCATTTTTGTGCCAAAGATATCGAAGGAATTTTCAACACAAAGTCCGCAGCTGTGAATTTTATTACCCGAAACATAAGCAATAAATTTGTTTTTTAAAAATATATGGTTGCCAAATGCTTTACAGATGACTTTCTTGTTAAACATTTCTGATTTATTGTTTTTGTAGCCAAAAACTTTATGATGTTGTAATGAATCTTTGGGTTTTCGGGAAACATTGTGCACTTATTTTAAAGTAATGGTATAAAAAACTAGTTGTTAACGAAGCAAAATCTGTAGAGCTACTTTTGGGAAAGAGGTCTTTTCCAAACCCTTCAAATAATCTTTAAAATAATACTAGTAAAAAAGAAACTCCAGCTAGGATAAGTCTAAAATAACTCCTACAGCCGTTTTTAAGTATATTTCAAGTAACGAAGGTTTTTTTTTAATGACGTCACTTTAGGTTTAGGTGTATGGGAGGTAGGCGTAGTTTTATATAGATTTGGCCAAATTTTATATACGAAAGCTTTTTTGTAATATATAAAGTCAAATTATTAGTTCTTGTGAAATTCATGAAGGATTTATTATTGTGATGACGTCACTTTTTATAGGACGTAGGCGAAGTTTTCATTAGGTTTTGCCAAATTTCAAACTAAGAGTTCATATTGAAAAATAAAATTATATGGTTTTGAAGGCAAATCATGAACTGAGGACAGTTATTCTTGATGATAGCGTCATCAAATTAAGAAACCGGACTCTATGTCTATAAAAGGGCATCTTGCTTTTAACACGGGAGTCAAAGATGGCAAAGATGCAAAGATGCAAATGGCAAGAATAATAATAAATAAGCTCGTCCGTCTGCGTTTTGACTTCCTTTGATATCTTTATGCAGCGGTATTCAAATAAAGTTAATGCTAAAGTATAGAAGTGCATATTTTTTTTTTAACAATTGTTTGAATGTCTCTTTAATTTTTATTGGATAATAAAGTAGACACATAAAGATTATGTGTAAAATACAATATCTTTCAAATGACTACCTCGGCTTAGCTTGGTAATCCTTTTTTTTAGATTTTCGATAACTCTTTCGCAAAGTTCGGCTCTATTTCGGTGATGGCGGCTTCATTTTTCACTTTGAGAGTGGGAATTATTTGCAATTTATAGAACTTTCTCTTAACATAGCCTCAAAAAAAGAAATCAAATGATGTTAAATCGCAAGATCTTGGTGGCCAACTGATGTCTTCAAAACGCGAAATTACGCGACCAGGGAACTTTCGCAATAAATCGATCGTTTCGCAACTTATATGGCACGTAGCACTATCCTGTTTAAAGTAGAAGTCATACGTGTCCATATACTCCATCTCCGACCGCAAAAAATTGTTTATTATGTCTTTGTAGCGTACTCCATTGTGACTGTAATGACTCTTTCGTACTCATTTTCGAAAAACTACGATCCTTTGACGCTTCCGGCCCGAAATTCGCACCAAACAGAGTTAGGATACTCGCGGGTTTTCAGATCCCCATATACGGCAATTTTGCTTATTAACGTAAGCGCCAAAGAGACAATTTTTTACAAGAATCACTTTCACCATTCATGTTTACCAAGATTCAGATCAGAGACGGCGTTGCTGGTGGTCCACCAGTTGCATATTTTTGAGTAAAGTGGACCTTGTACGCATGCAAATCCAACTCTATCGTCAATCAATATTCACTGTAGTACTGACTTATTGAGCACGTTGACAAATTGAGGTGCTTGGGTCGTTTCAGCACTTTTCTTCACTGCGACGATATTTTCTGTCAACAGTCCAGGACAAAGTCATTTAACTTCGTTGACTTCACATCTTGCACTGAGCCAGTTTTCTTTTTAATTATTTTGCGCACACACGTCTCAAAAGGCACATAATAACGAATTTTGCGCATCGTTACTGCATTTGAAAAATTACAAAATATTATCATAATAAAATTCAACTTATTTTATTATTTTTTTTTTTTAAGTTTACTGTTACATGGTAAATTTACCAAGTTTATACATTGCAAATGTCGACATTTGCCAAAGAACCAGGTATAAGATAATACGTCTTTGCAACCCTATACCTATTATGGATAGACCCTTTAGTTTGACATTTCACCTAATGAGGATCGGCATTTTTTGGCTATCTTGAAATAATATCTCATATTCGACCTTATCATTTAGCTTTGATCCATCTTTGTGAAGTATAAACACCCACCTTCTGACGGTGCACAATTTTCGCAGTAGTAACTATGTGGAATAAGCGTACTACAGTTTGCATCGAAGGTTGGAACGAGGTTTCGCAGTGATCAGTATTTTGCTGAGTAAAATTATAATATTTGAGTGTAGCTTGTATCCAGGCTTTTCGATTTTCCAGTTTCTCCTACATCGAGAAGAAAAACTTATGCAAAATTATTAAAAAACCTAACATAATATAATTTATACGATGGCTTTGGCAGTTTTCAGCCTCCTAAGATTTGGTCATCCTCCGATATTGATTTGGATGATAAATTAGCGAAGTATTTTGTAATTTTCACATTAGCTTCAACAATTTACATGAGCGTGCTTGCTGTTCAACTGTTCAAGTTTTCAACAAAACACTTTGTTAAACTATCAAAGTTAAATAGATAAATAACTATACAGGGAGAAGTATAAAATATACATCTACTTAGGTAAATGAATGTTCATTGCTTTTGTAAAAAATTTCCAAAGACAAGTATGAAATGTACATATACCAAGGTAAAATTTTGTATATAGCTGTTGTGCAAAATTACCCAAGCACTTAAGGGTCGTTTATAAAAAAAGTGACCTATTTTCAACTATTTTTACCCCCCCCCCCCCCCCTTCCCTCTCCATTTCTCTTCGTATACAAATCAGACCAGTAAACTGATATCGAATCAGTTACCATTATAAAGAGTAGTATTATAAGTGGTGGTTGAGCAGCCTTTTTGAAACCCGTGTTGCTGTTCGTTAAGTCTGGGAAAGATTACATTTGTCAAATTTTACCAATAATTTTTTAAAAAGTTGTGACAAAAGGCAATGGCTTTATATTTCTTAGCCCATTTATTCCCCTTTTTAATAGTTGGTATAAGATAAGATGGAAAGGTACATAGAGATATGAATTTATTAAAAATTCCATGTACTAGTCTGGATCTATATACTGTACAAGTATACTTGCAGGTAGAGATTCTGAATCAGGTGGCTAGGTTGAGTACTGCTTGGATAGCTTGGGTAATATCTCGCCGTTATAGACTAATGAGAATGATATAATGGGTGTATGAGAATAATATGAAACATAAGGCTCGATCTGCTTATAAGTAACATATCTCTTGTGGATTGGAAGATATCACATTACCTTCAAACATTGACGTAGGTTATCTGACCGATTTGCGCTTTACATTTATGTAGTCGAAAATTTTCTTGGAATCATGTAGAATTTTCACCAGTTATTATCTTTGAAGATAAAGTTCTTGTCCTTCATACTTCCATCCTAAGTTCTGGTTAATTTTATGATTTGATTTAAATTAGTTAACAAGATAATTACGACAGAATACCCAAAGGCTTTTTCTTTTATGAACAGAATTAAAGACCCTTACGCAGAAATTTCTTAAAAGGCTATGATCGGAATATAAGAAGAACTGACTTAAGTTTCAAATTTTTCTGTATTAAGCATGAAAAGATAATAATTTTCCGAGAACTAATTCGATATAAGGATGAAAAATTTTCAGTAAACACTTGAGCTTTTTATTAACTTTAAAAATTTTTTTACTTTCCTTTATATGTTTTGCTCATTCTAGTGACTTTGGTGATTGATGCATCCTTATAATGTCAAACTCTTTTTGATTTAAAAACATTTCATTGACTACTCTGAACACTTAAAGGCGCAATAAAATGATTTCTTGGTAAATTTATTGTTGGAGCATTCTACAATTTAACCTCGTCAAATCGACACTCATCTTGCAATATCTCTCTCGTAAAAGTAAACAAAAATAGCAAAAAAAAACCAGGCTAAAGTAGATATAAATTTATGCTGACAAAAATTTGCATAAAGTTAATCAATCATTTTGCTGCTCCTGCTGCTCAAGTCAACAAAAGATTTTCGCAGCATCATGCTTGTGCCAAAAGACAACTCCCACATGCACACACACAGAGACACACACACACACAAAACACTTGACTGTGAATTGTTACAATTCCCAGGCACCAACAGCCGATCAACATCCTCTCTCTGCCACCTTTGCCACTGGCCCACTTGATGAATATTTCGTGCATACAAAAGTGGCTCCATTCGAAACTATGAGATACCCAAATTTCATTAATATTTGCCATCACTTCACTTCACTTCACTTGCGAGACACTCGCTTCGGACATGCTTTTGGAATGTGTCCAACTTCATGTTCGGCCTCACTTCAACGCTGAGATTAGCATTTCTTTGGAAACTAAATTTCAGTCGAACTGCGTAGTTATAGCACTTGGCCCGATTCAAGCGCTCCACTGTGTGCAAAGCTCCACATATGTCCTCAACAGCCATGAGCTTGCATAATAAATTCAAGTGAGGGTGTCATGATGGATGATGCGACGCGGCATTCGGCCTTTTCTTGCCGAATAGTTATGCTTTGCCTTGTGTTGGCCGGTGCGTGGAGGGGGCGTGTTGGCGCTAGTAACCCAACCACCTACTGGGTGGCTACAATGCGGCTGTCGCTGAAGTGAGCATCATTTTTCATTCATTTAAAATGGCAGCAAACAAGCACAAAAACACGTTTACTCAAAATATGATGACGCTCAGGGGCTTTGTTACAATGGCTAGCTGGCTAGCAAGCAGGGGGTCGGTTGGCAAGTCGGTCGTTCCTATTCCTTCATGCTTCATTATGGATGAAAACTGACAAAATTTGATTTACTCACTTGATTACATTTTGAATTGGCCGGCGAAAGTGAGAGCGGGTGGTGAGAGGAGTAATTTGGGCGTTTAGTTGGGGAACGTCGTGGTCCGAAGCGGTACTATCGAGTGGGCAACAATTTAAGTAGCAACGTTATGCGTCAAAATTTGGACAGCAGTTGTTGAATTTGATTTGATTTTGATTGATGATGAGTAGTTCTCTTAAATGCTATCGAAAGGTTGTCAAACAGGTGATGGGGGAAGGAAGGAGGGAGGGTTGAATGTAAGAAAGATTAAAAGTTTAGGATTAAGTTGTTTGTTAAAAAATCGTGCTCGTTAAAAGATTGAAGAAATGTTGAAATATCTTCATTCGAGGCAGAACAGGAAAAGCTCTTCGAAAGTTATTAACTTATTCTTAAAAGCCTAGGTGGGGGAAAAGCAGTTTGATGATTAAAAATGTATTGCCTATATAAAGAAAAAGAGGTTAGTTATGAAAAATAATGCTTAGAAATTATGACTTAAAAAACGTTATTTACTAGTTCTTAGCGAATTCAAAAGCTTTCAGTAATAGAGAAAGAAACTAAGTGGTTGAGAAAAAAATTGCGATTTATAGCAAAACAAAAAAAAACTGAAAGAAGCTTTTTCAATATTTGACAAATTTCAATTTTCGGTAAATTATAATTCTCAAATTTTATTCCGTATTCTCAAAATTTACATGATTTCAACCTAAATTAAAGCTCAGATTATAAAATTATAAAAGCTCGGCGCCTTTCTTCAAGCTTTAAACGGAAACAATTGTTATTTTTACTTAAAAAAAAGTTTGAAACTTAAAAGCTTAAAAATTTTGATTTGGATTGAGCACTCCTAAGGGCTGCCTGTCAGTAGCGGATATACATACGGGCTGAAAGGGCGTAAGGCCCACCTTGGAGAATTTTTTGTAGGGGAAAAAAGTAAAATTAGCCTTAAATGCCGTTTCAGCCGCACCCCCCCCCCCCATTGTGCTACAAAACTGCTCTCTTAGCCCGCCCCCCCTCTGGTGAATCCTAGATCCGCCACTGCTGCCTTTAGCTTGAAAATTCTTTTAAGGATTCACATAATCCTGCTCGCTCTAAAAACAGAGTATATATTAAAAATTTAAATTATTACAAAGGCTATATGGTGATGAAAAAACCTAGTTGTGGATTTCACATTCTTTATGAATCTTCAATTTGGTTTTACATCAAATTTATAACATTTTTGACTTAGAATGCTAACATCCTTTTGGTTTTTATGGAATCGACGTGAGATTGTGGCTCAATGTGTAAACCGTATACAAACTGTTTTTTTTTGCTTCAAATTTTTACTATTTTCGGGTATTGAATATTCAGTTACAATTAAAATAGTATATTTTTTATTTAAATCATAAATAAATATGTTTTCAATCAAACCATTTAAAAATATTTATTGCTGTTTGTCCATCAATTTGATGACTTGATTTATACTTTTTTATATTAGGGGTATTCACACCGAGCTCGTTAGTTTGTTAGTTGTTACTTGTTAGTTGTTACTTTTTTACATGCATTTTGTTTTTGTAAAAGAATCGAACTACCGAGTAACAAAGTAACAACTAAGCAACCCTGATAATTTTTTCGTTAGTTGGAAAAATACGAACAGCTGTTCCATATTTTTAATTGCATGAAATTTAAATGCATTAAAAATAAAACCCAACGCATATTAAATTGAAGTTTTTGTTGAAAAGTAAGTATTTCATAAATAAATTAATTTTTTTCTCTATCCTTTCCACTTTTTACTTATAAATTTTCAGCAATTGTAATTCACGAAAAGCAAAATCAGCTGTTCAACTATAATTCAACCAAAATTACCAGGCTAACGAGATTAAACAAAATGGTGTGTTCACAGTTAACAAATTTAACGAAGTAACAACTAACCAAATAACAAACTAACGAGTTCGGTGTGAATACCCCTATTATAAAATCAATCCCGATAAGAGATAACAACACCGGCAAAAACTATCGAATCTGCAAAAATAAAAGGAATCTTATAAAATTACGAAATAGCAATAGTCCGACAGAAGGATTTGGACTTCAAACGTAAGTTTATAATTCAAAAAAAATTTTTTAGTAATTTTTCAAAAATTATAGAACCAAAAAATTAAAAAAAGCTCTCGTAAACTACAGAAAAATCAAGGTTTAGCGAACAAAATAAATATGAAACGCGGCTATCAAGATGGAAGCGGCAGACAGACAAGTAGCTGTCCCAACCGTGTGTCCGAGATCTTATTTCTTGCAATTACTTTGTAACAGAGTGAAGTTTTATTAAATATTTTTTTTTTGTTTGAAGAATTTTTGATATATAAAAAAAAAATCTTATGCTTAAAGTTTTTGAAAATTTCAGGTGTATGTTAGCCCTTAAGAGAAGACGAAATAGCTCTTTATTTAAAGGATATTTTTTTAAAGGTTGCATTTTTCACAAACTATTATAATTTTTACTCAGTTTGGTGTGCCATTTTGCAAAATTACCATAGTTTGCCCCGTATATTTGATCAATGGGTTTAAAATTAACGGGTAGCTAACCCACTGCCTTATCGCAATATGTATTCTGTTTAGTGAGTCGGCTCATTTTTGGATCAATGGGCATGTGAACAAGCAAAATTGATACATTTGGAGTGCATAAAATCCACTAGAGATTGTCGAGGCACCATTATATCCATAAAAAAAATCACTATTTGATGCGCTTTATGAGCTGATGAATCATTGTTCCTTAATTCTTTAAAAATATTTATTTTTTATGTTTCGAAAACCTTCTAATTTTCTTATGCAATGTTTGTTTTTTAAAATGAAATAAATATTTCTCAAGAAAGAACACTAGTCCAGAATAATATACAAATATTTTTTAATACAAACTTTGATAAAAATTGGATGTATCATAGGGGCATTAACTTCTGTGTTTACCCCTTCATAGAAAAAAAGCAGCTCGTTGCTCGATTTGTTTTGATAGTAGTTTCACAGTTGTTTTGCTTTCATTTCGCCGGCCTGTCGTGTTTTGCTTATATTATTGAATATTTCGTAGCAAGTGTCACGTGACTCTCACGCGTGACGTAGGCTGCGCAGTTGATTTTCATTTCTGCGCACTGTTGGCGTAATCTATTATATATTACTCTTCGGCGAGCACTTTAAAGCCATAATTACCCATTATTTCGTGCCCCAATTGGGAATGGAATATTTATTGAAGACATGTTTTTTATCATGACGGCGCCACATGCCATACAGTGCAACTTACTGAAAGAAACATTTGACAAAGGCGTTATTTCTCGTAATAAGCCTGGCCACCAAGATCGCTCAATTTGACGTATTTGGATTATTTTCTCTGGGTTTATGCGAAAAAATCAGGACATATGAACGCCTTGGATGAAAACATTGTACGAACTATTGTTCCAAATGCTTGGAAAAAAAGTTTTAAACTAAGTATCTCAGTATATTATTTGAATTAAAAATTTTTTAAAAACTGGAACTGGACTTTTTTTGAAATGAAACTTCTTTAGCCGCGATGGGGAGTAAAACCGGTGAATCAATTCGCTGGTGAAACACTTCGCCGCGAAACGCTTCGGCGTGTTTTTCACATGGTGTTACGCAGAATAAAATAATTATAATATATATCAACGGCATGGTTCATACATTGAGTATTTATAATATTGCCAAAAAACTCCGCGGCACATGGAGCATGTCTTTGATATTCATATTGAAAACATCAACCTTAAACAAAAAGACATACACTGACTGCTGCTAAGGGTCTACTAAGAGTTGTAATGCACAACATTTTATAGTATATTTCAAACTTTTGTCCAGTAGTTTCAGAAAATCGAAACGAGTACTGTACAGCATTCGGCTGGTTGCACACTCGTTGATTAAGCAATAATGCCTGTTTAAAAAACAGTTTGTTCACCAAGAAATAAAGAGTGCACAGAGCATATATCTGTATTGCATTTATTTTCCTTATATCTTTATGGTTTTGATACAAAATTCTACATATCACATAGTTTTATGATAAAGTATGACGGCATAGGATGATAGTATGGGATGATGGTATGCTATGGTGGTATGATGATCATGGAATGATGGTATGGTATACTATGACATGCTATGGGTTGGTATGGGTTTGGCGAAGAGATTTCTATATTATGCATTCGGAAGCTTTGAAATGATTTGAAAAAACTTTTGAGTAATTTTTTTTTATAGGTACTAAAATTTATTCATGTCTTATACATGAATTGTTATTTGTCTTATTATTAGGAAAAAAATATTTATTATCGTGAATCATCTTCGTAAACTTGAACATTTATGAGCTTTGAGTAGTAGCTTAAAGTTCGTGAAAAAGAGCATAGATCTTTGTCTCGAAGATCTATGTTTTTATAAATACCCTAGATATGTACTTTTTTGAAGTTAAATTTGAAAAACTTTGACAAATCCTTAGCTTTTAAAGTTTTAATTAATTTTTGCCTTCTCCTGCCACTTCTACCTCAAAAATATTTGATCAATTTCGTTTGTTCTTGAAATTAAGCCAGAATGAGGTGTGTCTGTTTGGACAGCGATAACGTCGCAACTTCCTTCCCATGCTGCTTGCTCCCACTAAAAAACTTCGCCTCACTAACTGAAAAAAGCGGAGTTCACCCTACTCCACAAATTGATATGAATGTTCAAATCTATTCAACTCGCATACAGCTATTTATTGAAGCGTGTGTCCATCGCACATTCGTTCATCCTGTCAGCCTGCCTTCATTTGTAGAGCCGAAATTTTCAATTCTTATTTCAGTTTCCATTTCTTAATTTAAAATTGCTGCTGCTGCTGTGTATGCGTGCGTATCTGTATGTGTGTGTGTTTGTCTGTGTATAGCTTTGTGTTGGTCGAAGGCCTTTGGTGAATTTTTTTGTTGTCCTTTTTTTCTTGGCTCTTTCGAATGATGTGTAAGAAATTTTCACAACTTTTATTTTCATTTCTTTTACAATTTATTTTATTCTATTTTTTACATATATATTTTGAGTTTTTTTTTTTCTTCCTTTCTTTTTCTTTTACGTGTTTTGTTGTTCAAATACGAAAGGAATTGAAAATTAGTCGCAAATTGCAAAGAGGCGCTCGTCACTGCTTGTTATTTTTACAAATGGCCGCGTTGACAAAATAAAGAAGAAAAACACAACAACAACAACAACAAGTTGCATAAGAAAAGCACACAAATTCGAGAAGAAAGGCATATTCGGGCGACTGAAATTGAAAAGTTTTAAATTGAGTTTTTTTAGTTTGTTTTGTTGTAGTATTTCTTTTTTTTATTTTATTTATTTGCTTGCATTGTGTTAGTGAGTTCATGCGTGTGCCTGCTGACTGTGTTTGAGTGTGATTTGTTGAATTGTTTGAAGTAAATAGCAGCCATTTTGTTTTTGTTATGCAAGCATTTTTTATTTAACTAGATATATTGTGAGTTCAGTTTAATTTTCAAAAGAATTTACTTTCTATTAAATTTCGTCCTTTTTTAACTTTTCAAAAATACAATATTTTATGTCTTAAAAATACGAAAAATATCCAGATTTCCATAATACACTATTTTATACAATCATACAAAAACAAAAATAAATTACTTTCTAATTTTACAGGATTACAACATCTCATCATCCAATTTACAACTTTAAAATCTTACTTTCTATCTGCCATAAATCTTTCCCAAAGAGTTCTCCGAAATTGTTTACTTCACTCACTTCGATTACTAACTTCAACAGAGAACTTTTTTCATCAATCTTCTTAGCTCTCAAAATAATCATATCCACAAATTCTAATCCTTATCCTTGAAATCTTTATCAAAACTCTCAACATATACGTAAAATAGTTGCGAAATTTACATCTATGAAGATAGCCCAAAATCCAACTTTTTGCTCAATTCACCCCAAATGAATTCTGAACGCTGAATTCACCGCAATGGAAAAAAATGTTTGATTAGTTTTTTACAAAAATAAATCCAATTTTTAAATTCATTAAAATTGGACCCGCCTTTAGAAAAATGCTACTGAAAGTCCTACATACCGTAAAATGGTCTAGAAACAAAAAAAGTAAGGATATGGAAATATATCAGGACATGAAAATATCATGTTTGGAAAGTTGAAACTGATTTTAAACGATTTTCTTGAAAATGGAGAGATTACACATGCATACTGTCGGAATAAATTTTCAATACCCTTTGGAAGGTATCATTAACCAACATTATACCGAAATTTCAACCGAAGTGCGAAAAATTGTGATTTTTGGATGAAAGTCCGATTTCCACACCATGAAACATGCCCAAAAACATAAGTTCTCATCGTGGATTTTTGAGAGGAAAAGTTGATAAAATAAGGATGCTTTGTCACTTTCTTTTAAAAATTGCTATCAATCATCATCCATACCGTGAACTGAAAAAGCCAGGTCATTCAAATATCATGATTGGAGCAAGCTGTAAAAGTCAAAATTAAAAAGCAATTTTCTTGAAAATGAACACATTACACTTCCATACCGTCAAAAATTTGCATTATCCTTTTTATACCAAAAATTGTCCTTCCTATCCTTACCATTCCTATTCCGTCCTATTCCTTGTTAGCAATTTTGTAGTTTTTTTTCGGGAAAAACGACAAAAGGGGTAGAAGATGCAAAGTTCTCATCCCGGATTTTTGCCCAAAATTTAACTTTAATACAGACAATCGAATGAAACTATGCTCAAGTTTCGGTCTGTGTCCTTGGTAACGAAATTTAAGCCGAAGCGCGAAAATTTTTTTGTATGAAAGTCCGATTTCCACACCCCGATAGAATTATCAAAAACAAATCTTCTCATCGTGGTTTTTTGAAAAATAATAGCTCATAGTAAAGGGTTTTCTTTTAAGGACTTAACAATTTTTGTTTTAAATAAAACGCAAACCATTTGAAGTATTTCAAAAACTTTATTATTGGCTTGAAGTACAATCAAAACATGTATGAAGGGAACTTGACTTCGTTCATATGGCCACCGCAGGCACGCATGCAGCGGTCGATTCGTTGGACCCAATTTTCGATGACTCGGCCACACATTTCGGCCGAAACGGCCGCTTTTCGCTTTCAATGTCGGCTCTGAGCTATTCCAACGTCGTCGGCTTGTTGGCATAGACCAATGACATGAAAATAGTCTAGAGGCGTTAAATCTCACGAACGAGGCAGCCAATCGACTGGCCTGTTTCTTGAGATAACACGCTCATCAAACTTACTCTTCAATAAATCAATTGTTACGTGTGCTGTGTGGCTTGTGGCACCTTCCTGTTGGAACCACATGCTGTCCAAGTCCATCTCTTCCAATTCGGGTCAAAAATAATGGGTAATCATAGCGCGATAACGATGGCCATTCACAGATAACACGCTCATCAAACTTACTCTTCAATAAATCGATTGTAACGTGTGCTGTGTGGCTTGTGGCACCGTCCTGTTGGAACCACATGTCGTCCAAGTCCATATCTTCCAGTTTGGGTCAAAAATAATTGGTAATCATGGCGCGATAACGATGGCCATTCACAGGAACGTTACGATCGTTATCGCCGACGAAAAAATATGGTCCAATGACGCCGCCGGCATGCAAACCGCACCAAACAGTTATTTTTTGTGGATGAAGTGGTAATTCATGAAGCACAAGTGAATTTTCACCCGACCAATAACGCATATTTTGCTTATTGACGAGCCCATTGAGCCCAAAAAGAGCTTCATCACTGAAGATGATTTTGCGATGAAATTCATCATCTTGGCGCATCTTTTCCAGAGCCCAATCGGAGAACGTACGTCGCTTCAAATGGTCCATCAGCTTCAATCCTTGAGTCAGTTTGATCTTGTATTCAAGATCCTTACGCAAAATTCGCCATAAAGTGGTCTGGGAGATGCCCAATTCTTGAGAATGCTGTGGAATTGACTGTTTTGTATCGTTTGCTACGGACGCCTGAACGGCAGCTAAATTTTCGACACTTCGACCGACCCGTTATCTCACTGGCACGGCAACATCACACAACGAATATGAAGACTCAAATTTTTGCACTAAACTTGTTATTGTCTGTCTACTAGGGCGAGAGTTACGACCGAAAATTGCAGTTAACGTTCTTAAAGTTGCGATCACCGACTCCGAATTTCGGAACTAAATTTTTATAATTTGCAGACGTTGTTCGTTCGTGTACTTTACCATGATGAAATTTTGAGTTTACTGAATAAATTGACAGTGACAGTTCGATGATTAGTGAAAGAGTGTGTGCAGAAATTTACTTCAAAGTTGTCAAGTCCCTATTGGAAAACCCTGTACAAGGATGATTTTGTCCCTTCTTTCCAAAATTGCTATCAATCATTCTTAATACAATAAAATGGCCTAGAAGAGAAAAAGTCAGACCATGCAAATTTCATGAAACACAATTGACTTGAAAATGGAAACATTACACTTTCATCAATTGAACTTTATTTTTTTTTTTGAAAATATGAGAAAAATATCTTCTCATCCTAGATTTTTGCTCAAAATTTAACTTTTATGCTCAAAATGATAGATCCTTTAACATATTCTATTTTTCATCATTAAATTTTAAACTAACAGCTATTTTGGTACCCTACATAATAATCCTTTTACATAGATGACAAAAAAATCATCAATTGCATTGAATATCCGCGACTATTACCACTTTGGAAAATGTCGTCCTTTATTGAGTAGAAATGGCATCAATCATTCTTCCATTCCAACTAAGCAAATGTCTGTGGAAACTACTTAACTTAATTTAATCATTGAAGAAAGTTAAAACTCCAAATAGCTCAAAATTCAAAGTTAGCTGGTTCTTAAATGATCCGTGCGGGGTTCACGCTTAAAGTTGACTCATTATTATTCCGATCATGAGTTGAAAAGTTTTCTTATTTTATTCCCTTTTGATATCTACGTTACGCTTATTAAAAATACGTAGGACATGTGTATGCACACACACACACACAAACACATCCTCACAAGTATGAGCAACAAACAAACACACACACCCGTACTAACATGGAAATTCATCATCAAATATGAATAATGTCTTCACTTAGTGTGCAACACATACGCCAGGATATATAAAGGCATAACAAGAAGCGAAAGCAAAAAATCAAGGACCAAGGGAAAGAACGGTAAAGAAGTGAAACAAGAAAAAATAATCTCATAGAGACGCATTTCACACTCCATATTAAGGGCGTGATAGGCGGCTGAAGTTCTATGAAGTAAAAAAAAAACCAGGGCTAAATGAAAAAAGGACACTCGACAGTGTAACGAAAAATACTATGATTCTTGGACTTGAATATTAATTGTTAATATAAAGCGTAAGGACGAAACTATGCAGACAGGATAATCAATCTGCGAACAGAAAGAAAGCAGTGCAAAAAGCCGCCTGCAATATGTTGCCAGCGATGCAATGCTGAGAGGGGGTGAAAAAAAAATGTACGGGCAGCGTTAAAAAAAAATAAAATAGATCGTGGCAAGTGGCAAGGATTTCATTTTCACTTTCTCTTCAGAGGTTAGCAAAGAATATAATTTGTTATTATCGTTCGGGTGACCTTAACCCTTAGAACGCTGAAACTTTTACGAGGCAAACGGACAGACAGACGGAAAGATTTCTTTCACTTTTTTGCACTAGACGGCATTTTGGAGATATGTCTGTTGATTTCTGCATGAGTATAAGTGTGCATATGTGCTTGTGTACTTTCTAATTGCATGACAGGGTTGCCATAGCAATATAGATTTCTTCTTTTTTTCTCTTAACTTGTAGTGATTTTTATCTGTTGCGCTGCACTTGCAGGATGTCAGCAGCAACGCATACAATCACACACAAACACATATATGTGATGAAATTAATACCACTTCAAGCGCTGGGGTGGCTTTGTGTGTGGGTATGTGTGTGTATTTTTTGCCAAGACGAGTTGTTTTCAACGTCAACCTCATCATCATGCCCATCATCATGATCGCCGTCATCTTCAAAGTCGTCTGTGTCTTGGCGATAAGCACGCAAGGTTTTTCTGTTTATGTCCTTTTCTTCTTCCAAATATACTATATATATTCATTTTGAGTGGTTGTAATAAAAACAACAACTAACAAAATTAAATGAACGTTGAAATTGATTTTAACACTAATGTAACTGAGTGTGTATGTGTGTGTGTGCATTACGTTTATGCTTTATAATTTGCAATAAAAAAAAGGATAATTGACTGGTATGTGGCACGAAAATAAATTTCAAATTTTGCCAATAATTCGTGCTGTTTAACTCAATTATCCTTGGCAAGGAGCAGTTTGTCTATAATAGCCAATTAATATTTTAGTACGCACCCATCGAAATACACACACACAGACACAAGCACATACACTTTCGGCCATAACGGCTTAGCTGGGCATTCGAACATTTATCAAAGCGGAAGCCATTTAAACGCCATTTACCAACACTGAAACGAAATAAAAAACCCAAAATCCACTTTTTGTCATTCAAAGGAAATAAAACAAAACAAAAAAAAAGTGAAGACAAACCGTTTCATTCTCTCGTTGATTTGGCGTTAAGCCTGCATTCAGCATTTATAAATCACCATTAAAAACGCATATTCCATAGTAGGCCCCACTCTACGCACCCCCCACTCTTCGACATCCTACGAAAAAGCCAATAAAACAAAATTAACTTAAAAAAGCAAATACTCCAAATTTATGGAATACCCTGGCGCGGCGGCATTAGGCTGACGTCCGAGCACATAACTCAACGCGATAATCCTTTAAATAGGACATTCATGTTATCCTCGGCTGTTTGAAATGACCATTAAAATGAAATTTATGCCAATAAATTTAATGCGCGCGAATGTTCTTTTCGGTGGGTAAGAGTTGCATTGGAGTGGTTCGGTTGGCCCACTTTTGATAGCAGCGCTGCATGGGATTTTATAGTGAAATAAATGGCTTAAGCAATTGTAATTCAGCGTGTGTCAACAACAAACTGCCTGCTCCCAGCGCTACCGCTCAAACAGATCCTAATGGCAGAAGTTCTTAAATTGCTGAAAGTCATAAAAAGTTTTTCCACTTCTTTTTTCTTTTTCTTAAGATTTTTCATGCTACGTGAGTTGTGACAAAATATAAATATGAGGAAAAATTTTTTAAAAATCTCACTTTTGTAAAAAGTGCGTCTCTAGTATCTCGCCTAGTATCTCGCGGTGCTCTTTTAATTTATTTGAATTTTAAGATGCAGTTCTACAACAAAAGAAATTAAGAAACTTAAAACACTTGAAAGGCTTGCTTTCAATTTCCTAATTGCTTTCTATGCAATCAATCCAATCCTGCATCGGAGGCATAATTCTTTCTTCAACAACTAAATAGAATTGTGAAATCATTTTACTTTCTCCGATAATAATGGATGCTGCATATTTTTCACATCCATCATTATATATCAAGCTTAATCTCTAACGAAACTTCAACTTGAATTTCATACGTTATCAGAATCTCCATACTCATCCTATCTCGATATCCTTTAGGGATAGAAAGAATCTCCAAAGGATCTCATCTTTATCTTTATCACCAAATCCATTTTCGTTTCATTTTCATTTCATTTTCAATTTCAATTTTAATTTTAATTTCAATTTCAATTTCAATTTCAATTTCAATTTCCCATCCATGTCAATATCCATATCCATATTTACTTCCGTATTCATATTCATATCCACATTCCTATCCAATTTCAGTTTCATTTCTTTTTGAAAGTCAATTTCAATTTCTATTTAAAATTTCTACTTCAATTTTAATTTCGTTTTCAATTTCAGTCGATTTCAATTTCTTTTTTTAATTTCATTTCAATTTCAAATTCGTTTTCTTTTTCTTCTTCAATTTTAACTCCGATTTCAATTTCAATGACATTTTCATTTTCAATTTCATTTTTAATTTCAATTTCATTATTAATTTCATTTTCAATTCCGATTTTAATTTCATTTTCAATTTCAATTTCAATTCTCATGCTCATACTCCATATCCATATCCGTATCCATATCCATATCCATATCCATATCCATATCCATATCCATATCCATATCCATATCCATATCCATATCCATATCCATATCCATATCCATATCCATATCCATATCCATATCCATATTAATATCCATATCCATATCCATATCCATATCCATATCCATATCCATATCCATATCCATATCCATATCCATATCCATATCCATATCCATATCCATATCCATATCCATATCCATATCCATATCCATACCCATATCCATATCCATATCTATATCCATATCCATATCCATATCCATATATATATCCATATCCATATTCATATTCATATCCATATCCATATCCATATCCATATTCATATCCATATCCATATCCATATCCATATCCATATCCATATCCATAGCCACATCCATATCCATATCCATATCCATGTCCATATCCATGTCCATATCCATATCCACATCCATATCCATATCCATATCTATATCCATAGCCATATCCATATCCATATCCATGCCCATATCCATGTCCATATCCATATCCACATCCATATCCATATCTATATCCATATCCATATCCATATCCATATTCATATTCATATCCATATCCATATCCATATCCATATCCAAATCCATATCCATATCATATTCATATCCAAATCCATATCCATATCCATATTCATATTCATATTCATATCCATATCCATATCCATATCCATATCCATATCCATATCCATATCCATATCCATATCCATGTCCATGTCCATATCCATATCCATATCCTCGTCTGAATATTTATAAATTCCATATTTTCTCTTTTAACAATAATTTAATAAGATTATAAATTTTAGTGAGAGGTTTCCACTAGTTGCTTCCAATAATATCACTGTGTGTAATTTTTTAAGTCATGGCAAAATAACCATATGATGAATTTCATTTAAAAATCGAGATAAAACTGAAATTTTGAACCCGACCACCTCAGATATCGATGAAATTTTGTTCATAGCTAAATTTGATTAATACAATAAAACCCTCATTTTTATAAATGACTATTTTGCGATTTTTTGGGCGTGGCACAGTGGGAAAGTTTTCGAAAAAACGCGAAAATGGTCGAAAAGAGCTCCATTTAAACTGCAATAACTCAGAATCGGCTGAACCGTTTTCCATGATCTTAGTATCATTAAAAAGATATTTTAACAGGCTTTATGACACGTTTAAAAAATAAAAAAAATTACACTGTAAAAAATTTTATAACAAAAAGAAAATTTTACCTAACGAAAAAACCAAAAAGATCAAGGGTTTTTTTACAGTGTATTACTTTTTTAGAAAGGTTTATCCTTCACCTATAACATATCAAAAAATAAAAATGGGTTCTTTTTTAGTTTTTTCTATATAATTTTTTAAGTAGTGGCACTTCTAGTAACTGCCCATATATTTTTATATTGAAGCCACGAAAAATAGCCAAACATCTGTTATATTACTGAGAAGTGTTCAAATTTCAGTTATATTCAAAATATACTTATAATGTGCAAAGATTATTGATATAATATGCATAAAAGAAAATTATGTATGTATACAGGTAAAAAAATAAACATTGTCCCAGAAAAATTATGAATATGTTTTAACCCCAAAAAGTTCTTGCGGCCGTACCAGCCCAAACCAATAAGTATACAGGTAAGCGCATAAAATGCTTACTGTAACTGTGTTTCTAGGATTAGCAAAATAAACACACTGCAGGTACCCCTAATTAAAGAATTGATTTTAAAATTGCCTTAAAAATTGCTATATAAATGCACCTGATGAACATACCCAAATTCATAATTATAAGCCGTTTCGAGAAGCCAAGATATCCCATTACAATTTTTACGTGTATATTTTAAAATTTTGAGTGAATATGAATTCAAACAATAAGTACAGATGCATAAAAATATCTAATAAGTGTTGCGCTTCGCTTCGTAAAATAAGTGAAAACGAGGCTGCAAATATAATTGAATATTTTCCAGCTGTCGCCAACATTCATTGTAGCCGTATTTGCGAAACTTGCCGGAATACACTAAGAAAAGCACGCAGTCGTAATGAATCCAACGTGGAGCGGAATGAAGTCTCAAATTATTTACCAACAACGCCCAGCGATGAAATTAGCGAAGAATTGGATGAACTTCCAACTTGTACCAGCCGTAATGCAAACATCGAAAGCAACGAACTCATTGAAAATATAAATGATCATATTATTCCTCATCTACCAAACCAAATGTCGCCTCTTAAAAGGAAATATATCAAACGAGATGCATACAGAAATAGAAAATCACTGCAAGTTTTGGAAAATATAGCAGATTCACTTGGAGCTGATCCATTATCTGATTTGTCAGCGCAACTTGAAAACGTCAAAGCCATTTACGATCAAATTTTGCAAAACATCAAATATCAAATAGAGAACAGCTCAAATCTTTTGGGAAAGCAAAAACTTTTATCTCTCTTACCAATCAATATGACTCACGAAGAAATTAAAGATCGTTTTGGGGATGATATATCTCACGATTGTATCAAAAAAAGTAAAGATATCCAAAGGAATAAAACGAAGTTTGCGGATATCAATCTTTTAAAAATGAGCAGACGTAGTTTACCAACCGAAACTCTAAGCACAGTGAAGTTATTTTATGAAGATGATGAAATTAGCCGAATGATGCCAGGATCGCAAGATTCAATTACTGTTAAACAAGGAAACTTACGTGAAAAAGTTCAAAAAAGACTGATGTTATCTTCACTACGCGAATCTTACTACGAATTTAAAAAAAAACATCCCTTGGCCAAAGTTGGTTTTACAAAATTTACAATGTTAAGGCCAAAAAATTGTATCAAACTTGGAGTTGAAAACCAGCAAAATATCTGTGTATGCACATTGCATCAGAATATGAAATTGATGTTTGAAAAAAGTGGCTTAAAATCAATTTGTATTGAAGGACAATGCACATTTACCGACTACAAAGATGTTCTCAAATTCAATCTATTTTCAAGATATAAAGAAGCTCAAACTATAACAGGAACTCAAGGCTTTCATTCATTCATTCCGATAAATGAAACGTCTGTACATGTGCGCAGATATTCTGACTGTGCCAAATTTGAGCAGCGCAAAACTTAAAAAAAAATGTAAATAAAATAAAACACAAATTAATAAAAACATGGCAAATAATATAAACAATTGTTGATGGTTTTTTATTTGTAAACATTTAAAAAATGTTAGAATTGTTGAACTATTTTGTAAATGTGTAAGAATGTGACCTGATATTTTCGCTGTTATTCGAATTATTTCGAAAACTTTCGGTACGTTCATCAGGTGCATTTATATAGCAATTTTTAAGGCAATTTTAAAATCAATTCTTTAATTAGGGGTACCTGCAGTGGGTTTATTTTGCTAATCCTAGAAACACAGTTACAGTAAGCATTTTATGCGCTTACCTGTATACTTATTGGTTTGGGCTGGTACGGCCGCAAGAACTTTTTGGGGTTAAAACATATTCAAAATTTTTCTGGGACAATGTTTATTTTTTTTACCTGTATACATACATAATTTTCTTTTATGCATATTATATCAATAATCTTTGCACATTATAAGTATATTTTGAATATAACTGAAATTTGAACACTTCTCAGTAATATAACAGATGTTTGGCTATTTTTCGTGGCTTCAATATAAAAATATATGGGCAGTTACTAGAAGTGCCACTACTTAAAAAATTATATAAAAAAAACTAAAAAAGAACCCATTTTTATTTTTTGATATGTTATAGGTGAAGGATAAACCTTTCTAAAAAAGTAATACACTGTAAAAAAACCCTTGATCTTTTTGGTTTTTTCGTTAGGTAAAATTTTCTTTTTGTTATAAAATTTTTTACAGTGTAATTTTTTTTATTTTTTAAACGTGTCATAAAGCCTGTTAAAATATCTTTTTAATGATACTAAGATCATGGAAAACGGTTCAGCCGATTCTGAGTTATTGCAGTTTAAATGGAGCTCTTTTCGACCATTTTCGCGTTTTTTCGAAAACTTTCCCACTGTGCCACGCCCAAAAAATCGCAAAACAGTCATTTCTAAAAATGAGGGTTTGTTTGTATTAATCAAATTTAGCTATGAACAAAATTTCATCGATATCTGAGGTGGTCGGGTTCAATGCATCTCGATTTTTACATGAAATTCATCATATACGGACACCACTACGTGATAGAAGTCTTAGTTTAGAAGTTGTTCAGGTCCATAGGTAGCATACCGAGGCCCCAAATCTTTGGCGGCCCATAAACAAAAAAGTGCATGACTTTGGGAAAAATTGGGAGACACGTGTCTTTTTTTTTTAGTCTTTTATCACGTAGTGGTGTCCGTATATGGTTATTTTTTTTCGTGTTGCACTGTAAATTTTAATGGAACCTCAGATATTGCGGTAATATTTTCCTGCAGAAGTAATGCTTCTTAACCATATCCCAATAATCGATGAATCAGAATGTTTTTCTTTAGTTTGCAGCGAAAGATCTCATATAACTCCCTAATTTCCTTAGGAAAGTTTTATATCTGTGTCATTTTATAATAACATCTTAAGTGGACTTAAGGCAGATCTGAGTTATTGATGTAACTTTGTTCTACGAATATAGTACTATAACCACATAAAATCTGGAGCTTCTACATGACCGTAGCTAAAGTTATGGCCCAAAAACTAAACATCCTCTCATATAACTTGTATGGTGATTGAAAACTTTGAAGCAAGATTTCTCGAAACATGATTTTTACACTTAAGATGTTATTATAAAACTCCACAAATATGTATGTTCAAGGTGATCCTCGGATGTTTTCCTCCTAGAAATAGAAATATGTCCTTTGTCAGTTTTTTTAGAATAGATTAACTGTGTTCGCACTGAGTCTGAGTTATTTCATCAAAAAGTTTCCTTTTAAAGTTTTGAATTGAAAAGTAAGAATTTGTACAATATATTGACCATGCTTGCACCATTTAATATACAGTTGTTTATTTTAAATTTAGTAGAAGAATTTTTTATACAAATTTCAACCCGGCCAAAAAACCTTAAAACTTTGTATCTTCTGTCAAATCATGCTCACAAATACTACTTGTAAAGTTATACTATATTCAGCCCACAATAAAGTGCCATCATTCCAAAATCCCCAAACGACAATTTTTGCAAATTCATTTTTTACCGGTACCGTAGCGAAAATCATTGCACAACCAAAAGCAACAAAAAACCAAACACGAGAGTGTGCAGAAAATATTCGTAAAGAAGAACCCCCCTCAAAAGCAAGAAAACCAATTGGAAACCATAATTCGAATTGTATATGCGAAATGGGACTTTTATGCGTTTTCAATACGAAACCAATTTCCATTTGTATCGAAAGTTGTAACTCACGCTGTCACAGAGCAGGCCATAACACAACGGAAAGAAAACACATTGAAAAGAAACACAGTCTTTACCTCTACTCATTCTTCATGCCACAAGGAATGACCATTAAAATTATCCCCAAAGGACATTACACAATGGAATCAATGCGTAACAACAACAACAACATGTGCCGCTATAAATTTCGCATAAAAAACTTAGAAAAACACACAAAAAAGGAAGGAATGCTCTTAGCATATGTAGAAATTCAAGCGCACAATGCAAAAAAGACCAACTATGCGTAGAAGAAGAACGACAACACCCAGCCATTAGACCTGCTTTGGAAAACTCTTGAATATGAAATGGCTTGGAAAAGAGCGCAGCGAGCATTCATCTCTCATGCCAAACGAATTAACGTGGCTGGCGAAAGGACATTCCGTGTTATTTTTGCTTTTGCACGTTCTTAAAAGAGGGTAAACCTAAAAGATGGAGGGAGCTGTTTAATGTATAGTTTTGGTCGGACTCCTTGTCCTTGCATAGTCCTTGTTTGGATTCCATAGGCTGTTTTTTTTGGCAATATTTTACAAACTAATGCGACATTTTGATTATTCGATTGGATTAAATGCGTTTTATGCGTTTATTTCGGTTTGTTGTTTTTTTTTTTATATTTTTTACTATATATTTTTTACCTTGAGTATTCAATACTTGACGAAAATAAAAAATAAGGAAAATAAAAATTTTTAAATGTTTAATGTAAGAAACTTTTTGATATTGTTTAAAATTGTTAAATGATATTTTTGACGTGACGAAGTTACGTTTTACCGCGCAAGTTTCCAAAAAAGTTGAAAAATGCATTTTTTTTCAAAATTCATCGGCGTTGCATTGAATTGTTACTCGCTGAGTATAAGAGTTATGATTAAAAAAAATGATACGACCATAAAGGTTAATTCTTTGACTTCATTATAAAAACAAAACAAAAATTCAAAACGTAATCGGGACGCGGTGGGAGCTGCTTAAGCAACGCAACTGAAAATTTATTACATGGAATTATTACTCACTGAGTATTAGTGCTAGAATTAAAAATATGATACACCAATAAAGCCCTCACAACAAAATTAAACAAAAAATTTCTGACGTCATGGAGACACAGAAAGAGCCGCTCAAAGATCGAAAATGCAACATTCATGCAGCAGCGTTGCATTGAATTTTTACTCAGCGAGTATATAAACTACGATAAATGTTTGAAAAGGAAAATGAAGGATTTATACTTTACCTTACGACAAAAAAAAAAAAAAAATTCCCACGTCACCAGATTGTGAATATAGCAGTATATGTAACAGAAATGTAAAATCGTTGCATGGAATTTTTACTCACTCGGGAGACGTGGTGCGGTAAATTTTGTTTTACGAAAGCATACATAGATGTGTTATTACGATAACAACTAAATTACAAAAAAAAATTTTTGTCATCATGATTTCAGGGTGACAACCACATAATGCAGTAAAAATGCTACAACCATGAAAAAACGTTGCATTGAATTTTAACTCTGTGGCTACTGGCGTAACGGCTAATTTTAAGGAACGAAAATTAAGATGAGGACTTCGGGCATATGATAAAAATAACAAAAAAATTGACGGCGTCATAAGGTCCCTCAGGGAACCGCCTAATGTGACACATATGCATCACTTTTGCTGGATTAATTGCATGCAGCTAAGGCAAAGTTAATGCACCAAGGAAAAGCACAACCAATGGAGAAGGAAATAAAAAAAAGCAAAAGCAACACCAACTTCTACAACAACAACACCAACAACAAAAACAATAACAACAACAACAACAACATCAACATCAACATCAACATCAACATCAACATCAACATCAACATCAACATCAACATCAACATCAACATCAACATCAACATCAACATCAACATCAACATCAACATCAACATCAACATCAACATCAACATCAACATCACATCAACATCAACATCAACATCAACATCAACATCAACATCAACATCAACATCAACATCAACATCAACATCAACATCAACATCAACATCAACATCAACATCAACATCAACATCAACAGCAACATCAACATCAACATCAACATCAACATCAACATCAACATCAACATCAACATCAACATCAACATCAACATCAACATCAACATCAACATCAACATCAACATCACATCAAAATCAACATCAACATCAACATCAACATCAACATCAACATCAACATCAACATCAACATCAACATCACATCAACATCAACATCAACATCAACATCAACATCAACATCAACATCAACATCACATCAACATCAACATCAACATCAACACCAACATCAACATCAACATCAACATCAACATCAACATCAACATCAACATCAACATCAACATCAACATCAACATCAACATCACATCAACATCAACATCAACATCAACATCAACATCAACATCAACATCAACATCAACATCAACATCAATATCAACATCAACATCAACATCAACATCAACACCAACTTCAACATCAACAAGAAACACCGTCACGTCAAAACCTACGGGTGTGTCCACGACAGAGCCAACTCTTTTTTTTATTTGATTTTTACATTATATACAATACAGTGATCTCAAATAACATTGCCCATTAGTAGACAGTTATATGGTATTTTATTTAATATATTTCCGCCAACGTTCGCTTAACTAATCCCGATGCAATGAATGATAAACCCCAAAAATTTCAAGCGTACCCAGTCTACTCTACTGATAGTACCTACACCAACCAAAATCCTATTATGTTGCCTTGTACACATGTATTTTATAATTCATGTTTAGTTTACAAAACTTGAAAAAGCGGCTTAGTTTCACATTTTAAATAGCAAATAAAGTACATAAGCTGCTTAGACGTAAGTAAGATATTTGACATAAAATTCAGAATTTGACAATAAAAATAAAATACAAGAAAACCTTGTCACATATTGAACACAAACAATTTAAATGAAACTTTATATGTCACAAAGAAAGTAGCTTTGATACATATTTTTAAGGGATGGTGGCGAAACCATTTAAAAAAAAATACTTAATATCTGCAAGAAAAGCCCATTTAAATTGGTCTTGACTTTTTTTTCAACATTTCTGTAGAGCAAAGTTGTTGTAAAGCGGCTTAGATTTGAACACTTCATGAAGAATTTGAAAAATTGACAATTATAGAAAGACTGAACGCACTGTAGAATGAACTGTTGAAGCTAAGGCAGAGTGAAGCAAGTGGCGTAAAGGAAGAGGTACTAGTTTAAGTTAATAAGAGAGCAACAAGCAACGCCAAGATGTGAAAAGCGGTACATTTTTGTAACTAATGAGTAAATGTGTTTTTGTCGCTGGAAATTTGTTTGAAGCAAATAAAGAAGAAACCGTCATAGATAGATCATTTATAAGAAATTATGAAGTAAACAATTTTTAAATACATATATTCCATGTTTTGACGTAGAATACATCATTCTCGGAGGTAAGTAGGTTGGTTGATAGTGATCAGGTGTCGGTATTTATATCACAATTTGGGCCTTTGGTGTGCCTAAAGTACTGATCGTACAATGTTGATGTTAGCACTTGTTGGTCTGCTTGATCCTCACTGGGAGAAAAATTCATGTTTCAACTCTCTTACTTATATAAATTTTACACAATTACATGAAATATAAAGCCAACATTTGATGTTTTTGTTTGCTTAAGTTTTCTACCTATTTATCGACGGTTTTCGGTTTTTACGACGGTGAAGACAGCGCCATCTAGCGTGAAGACATAAATCTTGTAATTAAAAAAAAAACAGCATACTTTTGGGGGCATGTTGTTATTAACAGAATCGCGTAGCCCAGTAATTCTGAGTAATTTTGAGGGGCATGCTTTTTTAACCTTCATCGGTCCCTTATTTTGAGAAACGAATAAGTTCCTTGTGTATTTTTATTTTTATTAAATTTTACACACTTTTTTCAAGAGCCATATTTTCATGGATGAATGAAATTATTGCGATCTTGTCGTCAAAAAGTATTTATTATTCATTATTTCATTTATTCTTTTGAAAAAAAAAAGATTTTTTAAAATACCAACCAAACTCCTAGATCGCTTTGATGAACTTATATTAAAAAAATATCAGTTTGAAGTTAAAGTGTGTAAAATTTACACAAGGGACCGATTAAGGTTAACAGAATCTGTTATTGAAATGTCAAAATTCCGCAGCCAATTAAATATCCGGGCATATTATCCACAGTGAAATTTTGACATTTCGACTCTTCACATGGATAGTTGAACTTGGTAGCATTGAACACATTTTGTTTGCTTGTTTAAGTTTGCTACCTATTTATCGACAGTTTCCGGTTTTATCGACAAAACCATAAAATTTGTATGGGAGCCCCCGTAAGGAGTGGTCGGAAGGAATAGGTGTCAAAGGCAAAAATGTTCCTTTTGCAAAAATAATGGGGGTAGGTGTTACATATTAACCCTTTCCGGCACTCTTTTAAAGGTCATATGCTCAGGTGTATGGCATAAATATACAAAAACCATAAAATTTGTATGGGAGCCCCCCTAAGGAGTGGTCGGAGGGAATAGGTGTCAAAGTCAAAAATGTTCCTTTTGCAAAAATAATGGGGGTCGGTCATACATATTAACCCTCTCCGGCACTCTTTTAAATGTCATCTGCTCAGGTGTATGGAATAAATATTTTGCTAAATATTTTTTAAAAAAGATGTCATCAAAAGAGAATTGAATAATTCTACGTCTTGTGTTACGACATAGTCGAGACTAATGTATCTTTTTTAAAGTGCTTAAAATCAATCCTTTTTTTTGTGTAAGGAATATTTTACAATTTAAAATTGAGTTTATTTCGTTATTAACCTTCAATGCAATAAAGAAACAATTTCAAAGCCATTAATAACTTGAGCCCTGGCTGCCTTGCAAAATGCTCAACAACAACAAAACCAACGACAACAACCATAAATATAATACCCCAAATAATACCGCCAAATTCGATTCGCTAAACTTCATTTAATAGCAAAGGCCACAGGCTAAAAAATTAAATCACACTGCGAACAATTTGTCAATAATTTCAAATAAAAATTCAATTTTCTACGTTGCCATAGAATTAAGCAAAAAAAAAAACAGAAAAAATAAGAACGACAACAAAGACACAAATAATGCTAAAAAATGTCCACAACAATTTGCAAAAAAAAAAAATAAACAAAAAAAAACAATGTGACAGGAGGGCGACTTAAATAAAAAGTAAAAAACCAACACGACATAAGAAATATTAAAAAAAACAAAAAACGAAAATTTTGATAAGCATAGCTAAAATGTTCCCTAATGGACCACATACCATACCATACCAACTTAAATATGCGTCTTTTCGTCCAATGTTATGTTTTTGTTGGAATATTGAAAAAAAAACAAAACCACACAAAAAATGCAACCCTCAATATTTATAATTTCTTCATTTTTTCTTTGCGAATTTTTCTATGAATTTTTTATACAATTTTGCTGACATAAATGTTACATTTTAACATTTTTATATACAACAAGTTATTTTGATAATGATGCCATACATAAACATAAATTGAGTTCTTCTTTTTTCCTCCTCCCCCGAAATCTTCTCTCATAACACACACCCCAGCCCATACACATCACATTCTATCCTAAAATGTTGTAAACTTACGATTTGTGAACAAGTTCATAAATATGTAGAGGGTCAAATTTTCTATATATATTTGTATTGTATTTGTTGTTCTTGTTTCGCTATTGCTTTTATTTCTTTATTTTTGTGTAAAAACTGTCAAAAATAAACTTAAAACTCACCCTCTTTTTTTCTTTATTTTTTTTTTTTTTTTGAAAATTCGAAATTGGATTACATTAGCAATTCTAGAATATGTAACGGTGTTTGGGTGTGTGTATAGCTTTGTACTGGGGTTGGGGTGGGCGCGTGTTCACCTTGGGGCAGTTTGACATACCATGCAATAAAATGTTTTTCTTATGCCTTTGATTCCCGAGTTAGTGGGTTGAGTGGAATTGTTCGGTTGATATGAAAAATTTACAATTTTTCTGTCAAGTTATTAGTTGTAATTCGAGTGGAATTCCGACAGACCCTCTTAACATTTTCAGCTCGAACAAATAAAAGCATTTTTAGTGCGCCTTTTTGTGGCACACGTGTTTGTGTCCTACACCTATTTTCGTTCAGAAAAACCTTTTTTAATTTACACAAATTTTAAGAAAAATGTTTGCTAAAATAGCTTCAAAAGCAAACGTAGCAGCCACGCGTCCACATGTGCGCACATGTGCGAACATGTGTGTTTGTTTAAGCTATCAACCGAGAGGTAGAAAAAAAGCACATAACTTAGACGAATATCGCTCCGAATTGTCATTTTCATAGTTATTGCAATCAATCTAATGGCAAGACGAATATCAAATACCGAACGCCGTCCATCCTGCCATTACAGTTGAATGTCCTTTCAAAAGTAATACTTTGTCAAATGTGCACAATACTATAAACTAGCCAAAATAAACAGAACTTGCATAAAAAGTAGCAAAAAATTACAAAAAGAGAAATACGTATTGCATACGAAAGAAGCCATTGCAATTTGAAATATATTTCTTGTCATTCTGTTGCCATTCTTTTATATTTACCTAAGACTACGATTGAGAAAATTTGACTTTTTTTTTATTTTTTGTGCTGTCTGGGTATTGTACCAGATACTTTAATTTTAAGTGAATTCATATTGTGTTCAACTGTTGGTTCTTTTGGAAAGCATCTTTAAGGGGACATATAGGTTACAAATTTAAAAAAAAAAAAATTTTTCGGGAAATTTTTTTCATGGAAGGAAAAAATATATCGTTTTCAAATTTTGCACATATGTATATTTATTAACATTTAAAGAATACAAAAAAGTTTTTGAAGCGGTTTTTGACGTTATTTGATTTTTTTTTTAAAAATGTCAAAAAATTGACGGTGTGCAGAATATCACCAGTCTGGAGGAAAAAATAAAAAAAAAAAACAAATTAATCCTTGTTTAAGTGGCCACCGCCTGAACTAGGATAATTTTTATCCGCCGAAAAAAAAACGGCGGCCATTTGAAACAAAAAATCGATTTTCGAGGTTACAAAATCGGTCGCCATTTTGTTTTTCTGCATTTTTTTTTTTGTATTCTTTAAATGTTAATAAATATATGTGCAAAATTTTTTTAAAAATTTGTAACCTATACGTCCCCTTAAGGCCTTATAATCTACCAAAGAGGTTTAGAATAGTTCATAAAATTTCATGAGCTAGTTAAATAGTGAAATCGGAAATTATCTTCTGATCAAAAAATACCTGGAATACCGTTTTCCTTGATTGCCATGGTGTGGTCCACTTCGAATTTCTTCTGGCAGTCCAGACAGTAAATAAGCAGTATTACGTCAGCGTGTTAAAGCATCTGAGCGAAAATATTCGTCGTAATAGGGCAGAATTGTGGAGAAACAACCCCTGGTTTCTTCACCACGACAATGCACCGGCTCACACATCTCATCTTGTACGCGACTATTTCACCAAAAACAACGTTCACACACGTAAAGAAATTTTTCGTTCACCGAAACTGAAAAATTCGCCAACTACACTTCGTTTGCGAGTTCTATTTACCACAAACGAATATTCAGTTGTCAACTTAAAAATATATCTTAAATACATATATATGTATTTACCACAAGCTATTTCGGTCATTATTATTTATTATATTAACTATCTTTCCCCCTATGTCCGTCCGTCTTCTTATGAACGTATGAACAGTTTGTCCGAGTTATAAGCGTTGTGTTTATACAACGAAGGGAAAAACAAAGGAAGTTTTCAGTTGGGAAAAACTAATTTTTCAAATGATGCAATTTAAAAATCATTCGCATATATGACAAACGAAATTAATTACCTGCAACTAAATGACGCGTTTCTCGCAACTGACTATTATTATGACAACTGTTGAAACGTTTGCAAATAACGATCCCAAGCACGACAAACGAAGTTCGTTTGCGGCTAACTGGCAATAAACGTTTTTTTTTTTGCGTGCACCATTCCGCAAGATCCGTATCCACTCGACATGGCTCGTTGTGACTTTTTGCTATTCCCATGACTCAAGTTTTGAGACGATTGAGGCGATAAAGAAGAATTCGCAGAAGGAGCTTAAGGCGCTTCCAAAATCAGCCTATGAAAAGTGTTTTCAAGATTGTAAGAAGCGTTGGAATATATGTATTGCTTGCACTGGAAAATACTTTGAAGGAAATACAATAAATGTCGATGCAAAATTTAACCGTTTTCGTTTTATTAAAGAATTCCGGTTATGTTTTTATCAAAAGTTGTATTGACTTCAATTGTATTTAAATAATATTTCAATTTTAGTAATACGACTACCAGACTGTTATAATAAAAACTCAAAAGAGTTCACATTTTCAGGCAACAAAATCCCGTTTTTCTGTTCATGTCTTAAAAAAAAACAACAACGTTGCATAGTATCGCTACTCACTAGTATAGGCGTTACGATAAAAATTTCAGTTCGTCAGTAAATTATTTGACCTCATGATAAAAATAAAAAATTATTGGCGTCATGGGGATGCGGAAGAAGCCTAGAAAAATTGCTGCATAGAATTAATTTACTCTCAAAGTTTAAGTTCTACGGTATAAATTATTACTTAAGGGAATGCTAGTTTTTTGTACTTAACAATAAACAAAAAATTGTTAGCGTTAGGAAGCCGCGAAGAGGGTCAATTCAAAAAATAAATGCAACAAACAAGCAACGACGTTGCATGTTACTATTACCCGGTTTACATAAGCGCTATTGGAAATAAAATTAATCAAAACTATAGCATGACTACTTGCCTCACAACAATAATAAAAGATGTCGCCATCAAGGTTTTTGCGATATCTTATGCAACAAAAATTAAAATCGTTGCAAGACATTATTATTCGCTGAGTAAAGATTATACAGTAAACTCTTTTTTCCAGCTCTATTGGCCTCATAACGACATTAAATCCTTGAAAAAAATGTGTCACCGGAGGCAGCTACTTATTACATCAAAAGTGCAACAAAAATACAAAAACGTTGCATGACATTATAATTCGGTCACTAAAGGCACTAAGGTAAATTTTATGAAACAATAGTACAGGCGAATTCTTTGACCTCATGATAAAAATAATAAAAAAATAATAAATGACTACCAAAGGGCCGCTAGGGAGCCGCTTAATGTAACACAGAACCAACATCGTTCTTTTATGAAATAAAGAAAAATTTTAACGCACAACAGTAAAAAAAAATCAAAAAAAAAAGGAAAAGAATTGAGACAATGATTTAGATAAAGATTTAGACGAAGATTTAGACAAAGATTTGGACAAAGGTTTGGACAAGGACTTGGAACAAAACTTGAAAAAGGAATTGGACATGGGTTATGACAAGAATTCAGTCAGGGACTAGGATAAGAATTTGAAGAAGGATTGATATAAGGCTTAGATTAAGGATATAAAAAAGGATTCAGATAAGGTCCAAGGCATGGGCGAGGGTTAGGAAAAGATTTAGAGAAGAATAAGGAAATGTATTTGGACAAGGATTGAAACAAAGATTTGGACATATATTAGGATGAGAACTTTGGCAAGGATTAAGACAAGGATTAAAGGCAAGGAAAAGGGTTAGGGCAATGATTAATACAAGGATGAGTAAAATAATGGGTTTGAACAAGGATAAGGTCAAGGATTAAGACTTAGGACATGGAATGAAACAAGGATTTAGACAAGGGTTTGAACCAGGACAAGGAATGGGAAAAGTATTAGGACAAATATAAACATACAATATAAACAAATATAAAGGACAATAATTAGTACAAGAACTACGCCAGGGATCAGGACAAGGTTTAAAATTCAGGAAAAGGAATGGGTCAAGTATAAGGATGAGGATTCGGACAAGAATTAATAAGAGGATTGGAACAAGAATTTAGAAGAGGATTAGGACAAATGTTTGTACAAGGACAATGATTAAGACTTAGGCAATAAATGGAACTAGGATTAAGAAAAAGATTTGGACAAGGATTAGGACAAAGACTAGGAAAGGATTAGGATAAGAATTAGAATAACGATTAAGACAAGCATTTGGGCAGTTAGAACAAACATTTGGGTAAGGATTAGGACAAAGATGTGAACATAGATTAGCTCAAGGATAAGGACCAGAATTATGACAAGGATTAGGACAAGAATTTGAACAAAAATTATAAAAGAGGTTGATACAAGGATTATGATAAATATCCTTGAGTATTAAGACAAGGATCGTGAATAGAATTGGTACAAGGAAATTTGTAATTTTGAAGTTTATATTTTGAGAAAATTTCTTATGTTTTTAATATTTTTTACCAGCTGAGAAAATAAAAAAATTAAATAAAGCCCAAACAAGTTCAGTTCAAGTTTCACTTTTAACTTTTTAGCTTTATTTCGTTTTATTTGAGCATTATTTCATTTTTAATTTTTCTTTTATCTTGGGCTCTTTAATTTTTACCTAATTAATTTCGAAATAAAGCCCAAAATAAGTAATTTAATTAGGCCCAAAAGTACTTGTACAAAATTGAGGCATTATTACATTATGAAATAAAACGCAAAAATTGTTTAATCTTTTCCTCAATAAACATTTTTTTGTGAATTCATTTTCGTGTGAATTCATTTTAATTTCGAAGCAAATTTTACAAACCGCAAGATCTGCGGTTCAAACCCTCAACACAGAAAATTTTTTCAATTGAAATTAATTTTTTTACCTCACATCGTTACCTCACTGCAGACAATGTGACTCCTCAGAGAGAAATAGTGTTGCATGTAAAGCTTCTTAAGAATAGGAATGTGATTGGCGTTCGGAGTCAACATAAAACTAGGCATAAAGCTTCTTATCAAAGACCATTCAAGGGATGAAATGACCATTTAAAGACTTTCTATAATTTTTTTCTCTTTTCTCTTTAATTTTTTTTTTTTTTTTATTCAAAAATTGTTGGACCTTATCTCATTTTTCGTTTTGGACGTTATTTTCCCGAGCCATGGATTACCAAAAGTTATCTCCAACTGGGTATTAAGTCTGCAAAAAAAAAGATAAAATTGAGCTAACCTCACTCTACCTTAGTAGACAAAATTTGTCAAAAAGTTTTTTCGACGAAAAAGGATTTCAGTAATATGATAAAAAATATAACCCATCAACACTGGATGAGTGTCAAAACATAAGTTTCCCAAAGAAATATTTCATTTTATTACTTTAAAAAAAAACGGTACGAATACGAAAATTCCAAACAGAAGAAATACCATGTTTAAAGTAGAAAATAATTTACTACTTAAGAACTACTTAATATACTGATGAAAATTGTTTAAATATTCGTCAATATGCGTTCCAGCTTAAAATCTAAATAAATAAATATAAAGTTCTTATAAAGAACTAACAATAATAGTCTATTTCTATTCATAGACAGTCTCATAAATCATAAGTATAGGTACATATCTATATTAAAACTTGATTTTTCCCCCATACTTTGCAATTAACTACAACAACACAGCAGCAGCTCAACAAAAACAAAAGAAAAGAGAACAAAAAAAAAATCCATTACGAAGTCAAAGTTACCCTTTCGTTAAATGCACACATAATAAATTTGATTAACGTTTGGCTATTCAGCTCAACCCCCAAAGGACTTCAGGCATCACCGTGTTCAGCATTCCCAGCAACAAACCATCGACATCTTCATCCATTCCATTCCATCCCACACGAGAGTATAAAACTGAAAGTTTGTTTTTGCATTTTTCTCTCGTTTAAATGCAAAAATGTTTGTGTTCATTAACCCAGCCAACACATCCTTTCACTTGCACCACCATTACCAATGCCAACACAAAAACTCAAAAAAAAAAACAACAACCACAACAAGAACAACATCAGTAACTAAGAAGCAAGTCTCACCGCAATACTTCTTCGGTTTCTTCCCAGAAACAGTCTCATAATTAAACAACGAAATGCTTTCAGAAAACTTGGCAGAAAAAGCAAAAATTTCGACCCTCTTTCAATGGATTTCGTAGCATGTTCTTCCACTGAGCATCAACGGCTATTAAATCCAATATCCTTTCGTCATCATTTTTATGTGTTTTTACATTGATAATGCATATGTATGTGTGTTAATGAATGTTGACGCCATTTTAGCAAGATAAAAACAAAAAAAAAATTCACAAAGTAAACCAAATAACTACTGATCGAAAGGGTTGATTTCGGTGTGTGATTACAAAAGGGTTAAACAAGTGTTATGCGTTCCTCGTGGCAAATAGTCATCAATCATAATCGCCATATGATGAGTCATTCATGACTTCAGTTACAGAAAAAAATACAAAAAAAAAAAAAGAATAACTCACTCACAATGTTCGATGAGAACAATGAGTCCTAATGGGAAATTGATTAAAATGACGCGCTTAACATTATAATCCTTGATAATAATTTGCGGTAATAATTAAGTCTATTTCACTGTTTTGGCTTAAAACATAGCTTATTCGAATGAAGTTAATGATTCTTGGCACTAAGGGTCATTTGTTTGGTAATAGTTTTGAGGTAACGATAACATCGTAGAGTTAATGACTTTTTTTGGCAAATCAAATGCGATCAATAAGTTGGCGATACATTTGGGAAGTGTGTATCGAAAACCCAAACTTAAACCTTTCAGGATTCTATGGCGAAAATGAAAAAACTTGAAATAAAAACTTTTCCATAATTTACAAAATTATAAGTACGTAGGCTGCTACTTATATCTTTTAATCTGGCAACGCTAATGTCATTACAATCAAATTGTTGTTTCCATTGGAAAGTTTGACATTTTTTAGGTTTTAAGTACTCACAACACTTTTAAAATTGTATTTCAGCATAAAAATTAAAGTAACGCGTGAACATTTTCGTGCGATTTTTTTTTGCAACTTTCGACGTAAATTATCTCAACAAGAGTGCAATAATGAACTCAATTCTACCTTTGCCGATGAAGCACCATCAGAAACCTGCTTATTGGTGGTACACACAATTCAAGCGGGCCGTACTTTACTCACTGACGAATTTCGTGCAGGGCGTCCAAAATCGACCACAAAGCATTGATGTTGTGCTTGAGCTGATAATGCTTGATCGTCATGTGGCCTACTGTGAGATTGAGGCCACATCCCTGGTTATTACTTCCACCAGCATACATACCATATTACATGAACACATAGTTGTGAAATGGATTTCTTCACGTTGGATTTCACATAACTTGACAATCGCTCAAAAAAAAAAAAGGCTCGTGCTGATTGGTTCAAAGAAACTCTCAAGAAATACAACCGCGGTACTTCAAAAGACGTACTTATATAACACGGTTCGACAGAGGTTTGCACCCATGCGAAATTCCAATACATTCTGAAAATACACATTAAAAAACATATACGTGTCACGTCATTTTCCTCCAGCACGTCAGAATTTTTTTTAATCGATTTTTGAAGTTTGGCGCTTTTAAATAATGAAAATAAAAAAAAATTTTTATAAGAGTGGACTTATTTTCATGAAGGAAGGTATTTTAGAAAGGTTATTAAATAATAAATATCTTGAAATTAGTACCATACGTTCCTTATATTTTTTGTCAATTTAAAAGGACTAATATAGTGTTTAAGTTTCAACTTTTAAAAAATTTTGGACGTCTGTTTTTTCGTTCATTTTCTCTAGGATTTGTGTCTTGAAAAATTGACCAGCAATATTCAGATAGCATGTGTCTCGAGTCTTTTCCTTTAAAACGATTTTCCATAGTTGATATATCCTTGTGAAAACGTTCACCATTATGGTCACTGATGTCTCCTCCTAGGTTTGACGGGAAAAAATCCAAATGACTGTTAAAAAATTAATTTAAGGAGAAATCATTTCTTTCACAATTTCTTCAAAGTTTACAGATCGGTGATTTCCCAAAAAATTGTTTAAAAAACAACAAAATTTCAGGATTTTCAGATGGTATGATACTTTGAGTCACAGAAGAGAGGTTATTTCAATCTTATCAATTTATTTACATATTTGTGCAAATTATTTAAATTAAATGACGAAAGCTATAATTATTTTTCACTAGAGGTCTATTCTATACATTCAACAACAAAGCTCCACTATTACTCAATAGATGGCGTTGTCACGAAGCTTTTATTGCAAGTATTAAATATGATACCCAAGGTACCATGAGGGTAGTGTAATTCTTTGTTTCGACCTTTTCCAAACACATATACAGCACTGATGCTTTCAAAATCCTTTTTCATTCCAGTGAGGAGTGCAACAACTTTGCAAGAGTGTCACTTAACATCGCTAATGTGTACCCCGCTTTAATTTTATTATCGCGGCCCTCTGAGTGAAAAAATTGTTGCTCATAAATTAAAAAATATATGGGGATTTCTAACTTGTGGCCTTACTTTATAATTTAAAACCGTCAGCTGTGATCAAAATAAACTTGAATCATAAAAAAATTTAAAATCAATTTACAAAAAAAAAATCTGACGTGCTGGAGGAAACTGACGAGACACGTATATGTTTTTTAACGTCTATTTTCGGAATATATTCGAATTTCTCATGGGTGCAACAAAAAGTTTGATTTTGTCGAACCGTGTAATATCATGACTGCTAACAAATCATGGAACTATTCGTATGAGCCTGAAAGTAAACTGCAGTCCACTGTATGGTTCAAGATTAACCAAATCCAACAAAAGTTGTTCGAGATCGAAGCACTGCGAAGCAATTTTTTGCCTGTTTCTTAAAAAAACTGGTGATGTAGCCACGGTACCATTAGAGACACATAGAACAGTCAATTTGGAATAATACACAAAAATTTTTTTACGAAGTATTCCGTGAAATAAGAAAATTGCAGTATTGCAGTTGAACTACCCTCTGGGAAAAATTGGAAGTCTTCCATATGGAAGTGATTTGGAAACATTACTCATCGTATCTTTTGGAAACAAATGGGAGGTTTTAAATTGATATTATTTCCAAACCGCTTTCTTAAGAATTTATGTGGAAACAGTAGCATTAGAAGTGATGGGGAAATATTCCTCATCGTATCTTTTGGGTAGTTTTAAATTTACTAGTATCGCCTTTGGTCGAAATTCGACCATTTATAAATTCAATTTTTTTTCCATTTGTATTTTTATTGAAAACAGTTTTTCTTTCTTCACTCATGTGCAAACGTAACCAAATACATACCACACCATACGCACCACCAGCAAGAAATCACAAAATAGTAACTCCATTCTGAGTTTCCATGTTCTGTGACTTTTTCTTTCAAAGTTATTCGATATCAAAAATTTGGGTTATATATGTATGCGGAGCCACACCCCTTTTTCCAATGCCCGTCCCAGTACCCTACTTCACATATTATAATTTGTAGTAGAAGGATATCACCAAGTGGGAACTCCAAATTGAGTTTCATTGTTATACACCATTTACTTCCAAAGCTATTCGATATAAAAACTTTGAATTACATGGGTGGTTTCACGCCCCTTTGTATAATGCTCGTTCAATTTTTCCAGTCAAAGAACTCGACTAAATAGGAAGTTCTTACCGAGTTTCATTGATCTTATAGTTCGAAAGTTTTACCGAAAATTTGGGCCGGTTGAATATGGCACACCCCTCTTTCAACGCCCATAAAATGTAGACAGTAGAATACCGATTTCCGAGGCTGTGTAACCTATAACTCTGAAGCTTTTCGATATCGCAAATTTGGGTTGTATAGGATGTGCCACGCCCACCATAGATATTTTGAGCACTTCTGCTCCCTACTCTTATTGATTAAAAAAAAATTTTTAATTATCAAAATCGGTTGAGAAACACGGGAGAAAATGGTTCTTAACTCTTCCGTCTACGCCTATTTATATATAGATGTTGTTTCCAAACCGCTTCTTAAGGAATGCATGTGGAAACGTTTGCTTGTTTTTGGGGCAATTTCAATTTCAAATTATTTCGAATAATAAAATCTCGATTAATAAGGCAGCCTCAGTAGTCGAGTAGGTAGCGTGCTTGACTGCCACCCCAGAGGTCCCGGGCTTAAATCTCAGCCAGGCTAACCATTTTTAGTTGAGTTGTTATTTGTTTGTTGTTGTTTCCACATTAATTTTTAAGAGAATGTAGAGGAATGTTTGCACATTCATTTCTAACACAACGGAGAGTAATCTTTCCTTCCAATAGCATAGTGTTTATAAAAAAAATGGAGTGTCTTACGAAAGGGAATGCTTCCTACATTCTATGGAATGTTTCCTGCTTATATCCGGGAATGCTTTCATTTCCCAGAGGGACTGCACTATTGGAATTAGTTGAAAAGTATTTTGAATTTGATTAATTTTTCTGCAAGGATTGTTCAAACTGCCGCCTTTTTATGGATTTATGGCATACGAGAAGACAATTGCCGCCCTAAACATTCGTTTTTTTCTCATATCAGCCATTCCATTTTGAACGCATCACTCATACGGGTTGACCACCTCCGATGTTGCTCAAACTTTCAGAATTAACTCTATAGAGGTCATTGACCTCAGACGCACGGTTCTAGTACTTACCTTCCAGATGTTTTTTTTATTTTGGAGAAACAATAATTGGTCTCTTTCAGATAAAAACATCGATATGTCATTCAATTTAACCAGACTTTTAATACCGATGATATGATGAAAATGAAAAAGGGAGCCCTACGTTCGGCAAAAAATATTCAAAAATTTTTAAAAATAGTTCTGCTGGAAATATCGATATACTGCCTGAGCAAAAGATTAATGATATTTTAAGAGCTTTATATTTTTGATATTAGGGTGGCACATTAGGATAGTAGGAACTGAGATCTGGAGGGTAAGTACTAGAACGGTACACCTGAGGTCAATAATCTTTACAGAGGTCATATTGGTCTCCTTGAGACAAAAACATTGATGTACCAAACTTTAAAATCCGACTGTTAACACCAGAGATATGAAGAAATATGTCAATGCGCGACCCCTACGTCCGGTAAAAAAAATTTTTTTATTTCGTAATTGTCTTGCAAAAATGCGTCATATTCGCTGGTATACGGCTCACTTTTTTTTTGAGGTACAGTCTAATGTACATAGTATGGTTGTATGGAAGTAGTATGGTAGGTGGTCGTTTAAAAAATATTAAATAAATTATTAACCTTAATCGGTCCCTTGTGTAAATTTTACACACACTTTTCAACTTCGAGTTGTTATTTTTTTAATATAATTTCATCAAATCGACCGAGCTAGGATTTTGCCTGGTTTTTTAAAATTTTTTTTTTTTTAATAAATAAAATAATGAATAATAAATAATTTTTAACGACTAGATCGCATTAATTTCATTCATCATAAAAATATGGCTCTTGAAAAAGTGTGTAAAATTTACACACAAAGAACTTATTCGTTTCTAGAAATAAGGGACCGATGAAGGTTAAAATAGAAAGAAAAATAACACCCTCATGATTTTTGGCAGATGGAAAGGTAATAAAATGATCTTTCTGAAAATATTTTTTTTTCAATTTTTAAAGTGGGAAAAAATCCTATTTTTATGACTTCCAAAATTTGACCTTGAAGTTAAGAAACTTAAAAAAATAATTTTGTTTTTTTATATTTAAAAAAAAAAACAGCTATTTATTGTCTTTTCGAAAATACCTCAAACGTAAAAATCGAGTTAGTTTTGTTGAATATATAATTTTTCAAGAGTAAGGCAATTTCACTTTTTCTCCCATTTTGACAAAATTTGAATGTTACGTAAAAACTTGAAAAAAAAATGTTTTTATTTCATGAGAAGATTCAATTCTGAAAGTTTGAGCAAAATCGGAGGTGCTCAACCCGTAATGTATGTTTTTTTGATGCGTTTAATTTGGAATGGCTGATATCTGAGCTTGTACCCAATATGAATAGTTCGAAACTGGTGCATTTTGCTGCTGATTTTAACAGAAACTGACGGTTTTTGTTTCGAATAACGAATAGTCCTGAAAAACGTACTATTAAAATTTGTTCATCAGACTATATGGTATGTATTTATAACTCATTTCAATAATATTAATGTATAATCCTTATATCTCATATTATTTTCCGACACTTAGTCAATTCTTTCCCCCAATGAAAATTATTCACCCTTTTTACATATGTCACATGACCACCTTGGCATTAACTGTTATGGTTACCAAAGAGTAGTCGTATTGGGAATAGGTTACTATTTAGAGTATTATTTACGCCTTTTCCTTCTATTTAAAGCGAATATTCAATATAGAACAGCGCACTCAATCCAAGGAAACTCTCAACTGTCACGATAAAAGTGATCTCAAATGATTAATGAGGTCTTTGACGTTTATATGAAAGAGCAAAATTAATACGAATGAAAGCTTATATTTTCTATGGTAATAAAACTATATCACTCACATTTATGGTTCTTTCAGTAGTAAAATTTAAAAAGAAGTCGAAGCTATTTATTGCTTATTATTTCATTTTATGACATAAAGTACTCATAAAATTATTAAGATTTTTATGTCATAATTCAAAATTGTATTTTCGGTTGCATAGTAAGAATGAAATATTGTGTTATTCCTTTGCAGTGATATAAATGTGCATATATATAGATTGAATTAACTTCGTTTATGTATCTCATGAAAATAATGCCTAAATGGTTAAATCTCAGAACAGCTTCTAAGACAAATACTTCGAATAAAAACAGATAAATTTCAAATACAATTGTTTCTACAGCAAAAGCTATCCTTTAACGGTAATCAACCTGAAATTTTCTCAAAAAGTTTTAGAAACTTTCTCAAATTGCTCGTGGGTCCACTAGCACCAAAAAGCACTCAACCTCAAAGTCCATTTTACTACTTTTTTTTTGCGTTGTGTACGTAAAAGCTCTTTTCTAAAACCTATTTTATAAAAGTTTATTTATGTTATATAAGCCCCAAACTTAACGCGGTTTAATTAAAGAAAACGCTTGAGTTATTGGCACCCACACAAAAACTTTATCTACATTGTATGCAAATGTGTACATGTGAGTGTATGCAAAAATAAGCTCACATCGCATTAGCATGATTTCGGAAAATAGTCAAAACTATGCAAAACACAAAAACTCATAAGTAGCAAACAAGCAACAACAACAAAAACAGTGGAAAGAAAAAAAAACAAAAGTCCTCGCATGGGGTCTGAGTGTGACACAAGGATTATTAATGGTTCGCGAAGCATGCTTTATACGATATAGCAAAGCAAAAACAACACCAACATAAAAAAGCAATAACAACATAACACATTCGCCAACAAACACACAATGCCAGGACATTCATCTTCATAATTATGCGCAGGATTTTAACGGCGAGCTGAAGACGAAAGTTTTGCATACTATGTGAGTATAGCGTGGTAAATGCCGCAATTCGGACATGCCAGCCAAATATGACCTATGCAAACAACCCACCTTATGCCCGCAGCAAGAATAACCAACACGCATCAGGAAACGAAGCGAAAACTAAAGAAAATCACGAAAAAAAACTCACACATGAATGAGCAGCAGCACCGAACGGACACGCAGTCAGGATATATGCTCGAGTATGGGTGGCTGAACGTTTGTGTAAACTATCGTTGGTGGTTGCTGAATTTCATCTCATTTACAGGTCCTTCTTCAGCACCGTCTTTGAACAGTGTTGCACTCACTCTCTTCTAATTACGCACATTTTCGTTAATTTTTTTGCTTTTCTCTTCGTCCTGTGTGTTGTGTCCTGTGTTTGTGCAGGCAGCGATTTGAATAGTAAATCATTTAATTTCTTCTTGGAACCAGCCGCCAGACGTCGTCCTTAATTATAATCCTGAACACGTTTCGTGAGTGAGCTCCATGCGTCGCAGTCTTTGAACCCCAATGCAGCAGCCTGCCAACGACTGTGCTGTGCATGGATATCTTCATCAATATCATATATATGTGTGTTTGTGTGTGTGTGTGGGTGGGTATACCTCCTCTTCGGCTTGCAATTATTTTTAGTTTTAACATGCGAACCTGGCTGCATTGGACATTCATCATTAGTGCGTTTTTCATTGTCCTGCAAGCGTTGTGTCTCGCGTACTACCAAACATTTGATCTGGACAAACATAGTGGGCGAAAACTTTACGTCTGCCATGCATTAAAAACCAGCAATTTAGATGATAAAGCAGCCTAATCCTGCGCTTGAACACTGGTCATTTTAATGAGCCGTCTGGATGGTTGGCTTTGTTGGGGTTGTTTTTGGTCAAATTTGGGTGTTGATGCTTCTGACTCTTGCGACCCCACGAAAATGAGCTCAATTAGTAAAACATGTTATGTAAACAGGATGTTTTTGCGAACAATAAATAAAAGTTTTTAATATATTTTCAATGGATTAATGGAAACTTTTTCGTAACGAGGTTATGAAACCTATTTGAAATTATAACAGAGAAACAATTATGCCCACGTTAAAAAATAGAACTTTTCAAATATAAAAATTTTTTAAAAATTCTCATTGATTAGTGTGACACAATTAAAAGGAAGTCTTGTTTTGAGCACTTTCTACAAAATGTTTTTCAAAACCGATTTAAAAAAATGTATTTTTATATCATTATGAAATATTGCATGTTCATTGATTAGTGTTTAAAATGTACAATAGTACTTTTAATGGATTTTTGAACTGCCATTTTTTATCAAAAAAATTTTAAAAAGATATCAAAAAACAGTGATTAAGGGGAGATACGCAGTCAGAACTTTTTTTTTTTTTCAAAAATTTTTTTTGCATTTTCTTAAAGCCTTAAGTTTCAAAAATATTTGGTGAAAATTTCAAGTTAATATCTCAAAAAATAACAAAGTTATAGCCTACTGAGTGAACCGCCTTCTAGAGCGCGCAGTGCTGGCGCTTATTTTCAAACGCGTTTTTCTCGAAACCATGTTTTCAAAGTCGGTGACCAAGATTTCTCAAAGTTCAGTGAAGCGATCGTTTTGATTTTTTTGCAGGCTTATTGTACACATAATAATCTCGTACCTGTCATAGGATTTTTTTTTTTTTTAGCTTCGTTCATTTTTTATAGGCAAAACTATGACGAATTTTTGGTCGAAAATCGTTTTTTTACGTTTGAAAGTCCGCCATTTTGTGAAAAATCAATATTTTCAAAAACGGCTATGACAAGTACGAGTTTTAAGTATCTACTTTAATAATATATTTCATTTTTTTGTTTCAGATGAATTAAGGAGGAGCAATCTTGGTCACCGCATTTCACCTTTTTTTCAGAGCGCTCTACAAAAACTGCTGTATCGACCTTAATATTAAATTTTTTTTAATAAAAAAAAACTAAAAATACTCTTGAATGTGTAGATTTTTAGGTATAAAAACCCTCATTCAAAAATATCCCATAGGTTTCCTTAAAAAAATTCACAAACATGACCTTTTTTTCGGCCTCTGGCTGCGTTGCTCCCCTTAACATCATTTCTGTTGTCTGGTGGAGATGAGAAATAAAACGGAATATTATTTAATATTAAACATATAAACATGTTTTTGATGATATTTACTTTAAAAATAAGTAAAAATAAAAATTTAATTCCAATAATTTTAGGTGGAAATATTAAGGGGTCAGTTACTGTTTGATGGTATTGTATCATAACTTCTATTACGAGTAACCTACGTATACATATAATTATTGTATCGAAGTTTAATTGGTCGGAAAGTAAAACGCGATTTCGTTTAAGCCACGCAAAACCTTCAGTTCTTGTAAAAGTCGAAGTCCTTAACTACACCGAGAAAAAAAGCAATAGTAAAATCACCTAAGTCGGCTTAGGTAAAAATAATTTTTTTTGGACATTAGAAACTTATGCTTATTCACCAAAGTAATATATTGTTTAATACATTGCTTTGACAGCATTTACTTCGATACCCTACCAAAACAAAAATGTTTGATTCACCCAAGCCAAGAATATAACATTTTAACCAATAGTGTAGTAAATCACCGAAAACTTTGACACTTTATCAAAATGGTATGAGTAAAATTTATCGCTGAATACTCGCGGTTCGTTATAGTTCTCGATTAGTTTTTGTAATGAAAATGATATAGCCTACATGTTTAGCCAAAGCGCAATGCTTCGTGAGTGCATTTCTTCGCATTTAATTAGATATATTAATTAATATATAGTGATCTAAATCCATGATTTTTTTTACTTTGTAAATCTATTTTGTAAACTTTGTAAATGTATGTATATTTACATTTAATAAAATAGGTTTTCCTTAGTAAAAATTAAAAATTTTGGTTCATTTTATTTAGAAGTTTCATCTAAGTACTTGGGTAATTTTGCACAACAGCAATATACAAAATGTTACCTAAGTACATATATGTACATTTCATACTTGTATTTGGAAATTTTTTACAAAAACAATATAAAGTAATTTATCTAAGTAGATGTATATTTTATACTTCTCCCTGTATATTTATTTATCTAATTAAATTTTCTTAGTTCAAAAAAGTTTTTTTGTTCGGCAGAATAAGCAAACACGCTCATATAAATTGTCGAAGCTAATGTGTAAATTACAAAATACTTGACTAATTTATTATCCAAATTAATATCGGTAAGTGCACATGTAAAACTTAGGTGTTTTGTCCAAAAACTTAGGAGGCTGAAAACTGCCAAAGCCATCGTATAAATCATACTAGGTTTTTTATTAATTTTACATAAACTTTTTTCTCGGTGTACTTCAAATTTGACTTTAGCGAAATGTACCAGTTCCGAAATATTTATAATGGGATTAGTTCTGCTATAAAAAAGAAAAACTTAATGGGCATTATCGTATTATCGTTATTATCGTTGTCTTATCGTATAACATTAACCCGCAGAATTGATCAGCTCGAACAATGCAAGAGTATTGCAGTTGAACTAGTACTACTGCACTATTGGAACTAGTTGAGATGTACTTGACTTTGAATAATTTTTTTGCAATGATTGTTTAGCTGCGGCTTTTTGGAGATTGATGTCATACGACAAGACAATTGAAGCAAAGCCGCGAATAACGTTTTAAAAGTAGCAGACAATTTCTTGATATTTTTTTGTTAATGGTTTATGGAAATGCTTAGGTTAAAAAAACAATTTTATTTAAAAAAATTATTTAGTAATAATATTTGTTTAACCATTTCATGCTGGAATTAAAATGGGCGGGGCTGTACATTTTTGAGGACAAATATGTGTTGATCTTGACTCAAATATGAACTGACAGTAATTTCAAAGTCCTTGGTGTCCTGGTTCGTTTGTTACAGGATGTTATCTATAGGCAACGTTGGGGAATGATTGGACAAACAAAACACTTTTATCATATTTTTTTTTTTAAATAACTGTCTTACCTTTATTTCTTTATTTTATTTACTTGGTTTAACAATAAAACAATAATTTTAATGTTTTTAAACAATTTTTGTAAAACACTTTTTTCGCGAAATGATCTTGATCTTTATTTTGACAATTTCACTCAACGGAGAACGGCTACTAAATGAATACGCTCACAGCTTACAATATAACAAATAGCTGTTAGTTTGCACAATTCATAAGGCTACATAATGAAAAAAACCGCAGGTCAAAAAAATTAAAATGAGTGGGTTAATAAATTAGTTATTATTCCTGTTAAAAATGGCAAAACGTTGCACAACAGAGAGTACACATTTAAAATAGTTATTCGAATAGCATTTAAAACGTTATTCGCGTAAAAAAAAAATATTTCTAAAACTTGTTTGATTGATTCCCGTTCTTTAAATAAAGGGTATATTTTTTAGCTTACATGAACTAACATAGTAGTTTCGCGATTGGTTGTAATAAAAACTTTTCGAAAAAATTGTCCGATTTGAATAACTTTTGCAGCACATACTTTAAACACCAGTTTTTCTCGTCGGTACTAGAATCATAAACGTAGCTCCAAAAACAAAGGAGCTGGACCTATCTGAATTCTTAAAAAATACCTTTTTTCTTAAATTTTGATATTTGGATGCTACAATTTCGTTTTTTTTTTAACGACCTTCTTAATTCTAGTACCGACTTAAGTGACTTTAGTTCTTAAGATAAGTATTTCCGTTTTGCTTTTTATTTTCAGATAATTCACAAACATTTTTTTATTACATCCAGCGGCATACCTTTTCTTTTCTGAGTTTAATTTGACATGACTTACAACAACAAAAACAACGACAACAACAAAAACAATAATTTTTTTACAAATTTTGATATTTTATCTTTTCAATAAAAAAAACCGTCTGTCGATAACTTTTAAAATTTTTGTGCAGTTTTATTTTTAGTTTTATATTATATTTTATATATTATATTTTTGCTGTTGTTTGTAGCATTTATAAAAATGTTTCCTTATTTGACTTATGCTAAATTTCATGCAATAAAAAAAGCATTGCAATCACAAATCTATATAACAAGAATTCAAATAAAAAATAACGTAAGAGTACTTAAAACCTTTTTCCACATTAACTGCTTTGGAGTGTTTTTTGGAGGTATACTCTTACTTTTTCTTGAAATATACGCATTTCCACTATTTCTCAACTTTTTCTTTTTTTTTTATCATTCCAATTTTCTACATTAGATTATCTACATTTTCTACATTAATTACTTTCGACAATTCCGTTCGTATAATTTTATTAGTAACTTAAAACGTTCTTCCACTGATTGACACTTTCTAACTGTCATAATTTCTAACTTTCATAATTTTGGTTGATTTGGTGTTTAGGCAATGTAAGGAAGTCATGTTAACGGTAATCTGCAAAAAAACGGTTTTCCAAAAAGTGACTTTTACAACGTTATTCGAGGCTCTACTACAATTGTCGCCTGAAGCATTCCTTTTTTACTAATATCTGAGCTTGTCCCATTATAAACAGTTCGAAACTGGTGCATATTGCTACAATGACATTTATTGTTTGTTATAAAGGTAATTGTAACATGATTTTTTATTCGGCGCGGTCATCATCATTGTTCTTGTTACAACAGTTTTACTTACTTTATGCGTGTTGTTTGAAGCTCATATTCTGGGAGCTGGATTCAATTAGATCTTAAATCCGAAAAGACATCGAATTCGGTGTAACCGCCTGCCAGCGATTTTGGTTTGAAAAAATTACTTTTTCGCAAAAAATCAACGGTTTTTCGCCGTATGTTTTTATCAAGCTGAAATATTCATCCGAAAGTAGGGTGCAAATTAAAGGCATCTGTTCTCTCGTAGGAAATGATTTCGCATTTACTTGAAAAACTCGTACTAAAAACTGATGTAGTTTTAAAGAAATGTGAATGTCTTTGGCGTCAGAAAAAAAAAGGTATTTTAAAAAATTTTAAATTTAAAAATGACCAAAATAACAAACACTTACTTTTTGCAATGATATTAAATAGTTTATAATTGCTTAATTTATGTCAAATTAAAGAATATCCATTAATTGCAATTTTATTTAAAAATGTTTAAAGGCAGTCAAACCGAATAAAAACCATTCACAATAGCTTTGGTAGTACTACAGTAGCCTTAAAATCTTGCGGAACTTCAAAGCTCCTTTCGCGACATCTGGTTGTGAAGAGACGATGGTTTGCTACAAGAATAGAACAGTTGAAGAGCTATTGCATTTATTACAAATTTGTCTGCAAAGCATTCGTCCAACAGTTATAAAGCACTGTAGGAACATTTAATTGGTTTGAATATAAACTTTAATAAAATGCTTTATTTAGTTCAAATTGTTGCCACATCGAGCAATTTAAATAAAAGAGGCAAAGTGTAAAATAATTCTACGAGTCAACTCTACGTCTTAACAATTATTGCAGAGTAAATTCAAGTCTCGTAAATTTTTTTTTTTTTTTAAATTCAAATCTCAAGAATTTGAGAACATTTGTTTAGAAATTTGTTCTTCAGCCCGTTTCTATGGAAACAGAACTCGTTCGAAGATATGTTTTTTTTAGTGCGCTTTTATAGAAACGTTCGAGTTTCTTTCTGATCAAAAAATACCCGGAATTTCCCTTTCAAGCAAACCGCGCTTGAGCATTGTCAAAAACTTTTTGTTTCTTTGTTTCTTTTGTCTTTTTGTTTCGTGAAATGTTGAGCTGTTGAGATCGATGGAAAGTTGATGTTCGTTAATTGAATATCACACTCTCGGCTTCAGCAGCCACATTCTCATCTGTGTGCACCGTACGACGACAGGGATCATGAGTGTTGTCCACTAGCATAACAGTCTCACGAACTTTTTGAACAAACTTGCGTACAGCAGGCGCGGTGGGTGCTTCATTTCGGCCAAAACTTCTTTTCACATAACGCACTGTTTGAGCTACACTGCACTCACTTTGGAAATAAGTTTCTGATATTTCCCAACGTTGCTCGAGCGTAAAGCGACTCATTTCTTTTCGCGGAGGTATGAGACTGACTTTATGTCAAGATTTCGAGCGAGAAACAGCTGTCAGTGTCAAAATAATCTATAATTTAAAAAGAAACCTCTAGATAGCCCACCCTGTATATCTATTTTATGAATTATGGAGGAGTTTGTTAACTCAAATATTTATTTTGATTCTTTATTTATTTATTCATTTATTTCAATTTCTAACATATACAGTGCTTATGACCTTATATTAAATTAAGATTAGCATTAGTTAAATATGTAATAATTAATTTTTAAATATATTTATATGCATTATTCTAAAACATAGAATATTGGTAGATGCTAAAAATTGCATAACTTAAAAGTAATTTAAACGAAACATATATGATATGAACAATAATGGATGTTTTCATTGGCGCTGATGAAAAAATTTTAATTCAATTAAAAAAAAAAACAAAAACAAAATCGTATTCAAAAGCATCGAACTGCTTAACTTAGTATCCAAAAAACTAAACTAAACCAGGTATGATTAGGTTGAAAATTAAGTAAATTTAGATTTTAACACTAAATTTGTATGTCTTTCATTGTAAATTACAAAAAAAAAAAATAAATTTCATTATTTTTTATATTTTTAGATTTAGGTTTTATGTAAAAAAAAATCAACAGTTTAAACAGACTTTTGTGCCTTTTCTTAACAAGGTTTTAACTTTACAAGCATTAGACATTGTGGCAAACTTAGAGAATGCTATGTGAAAATATTTAAATATGTGCTAAGTTTGTAAAAAAAATTATGAAATTTTCACAGATTTTTACTGATTTTTGTTGTTGCTATACTCAAAATTGAGAAAATACTTTGTAATGCTTCAACAACTTCTACAACTTCAAATAACTCCTGCTACGCGACTCAAATGCTGCCTATATAATGACTACTTAAAATTGATTTAAGATTTTTCTATTACATCGATTTGAATAGAGCACCATTCTTGCATCCCTCTTTCACACATCCTTGAACTTCACAGCTTATTTGAAATTTTATTTTTTTTTTCATATTAACATTAATTTCTAATCTTTTCAGATTTAAGTGGCAAGCCTTCCTCTGCGTGTACATCGGATATTCTCTTTCTCTCTGGAGGATTGTTCCAATGTTGCAGTTCACCGGAACCTATGGCCAAGTAGACCAGTGCACCAGATATATAAGTACAGGCCAGCACCCAGAATACAATCTGCCATTGATGATAGGATTTCTGCGGAAAAAATTTGAGTCATTAAAAAGATTTCAATAAAAATTTGTTTGTCAAACATACATTTTCATAGGTCAAGGCGCCAACCATCCAGGTGGAGAGAAAACCACCAAACGAGGAGAGTGTGTTGGCTAGACCAAATATGGTGCCACTGAAGTTGGGCGCTATATCCAGTCCATTGCCTAAATAGCCGGCAGTAACAGCGCCATGTGTGAACAGCGCCAACGTAAAGATAGTCACAGAATAAGAGGCCTTATAGCCCAGAAAAACTTGTGCGATCATCAAGCAGCCAGGTGTGATCAGCGCTAAAGTTAAATTTATAAAAAATTATTAAAATTCAATCTATTTCAATAATATCTGGCGCCACTTACCGAATGAGGTGAAAACTTTGCGTGTAGCTGTTGTGGATAGTGTGCCTTTTTGACGCAAGTAATCAGCAAAGCAGGAGGAGCTTAAGGCCATGATATATTTTCCCAGGTACGGCAGTGAAGAGAAGAGACCATTCTGTGTGAAAGAAGAATAACTTTAAGATCTCGTAGGCCACTTGGCTTAGTGTGTAAACGTACCTTTTTAATATCGAAGCCCAAAACATCATGCATAAATGTTGGCAATTGATTTATCACAGTAAAGAATCCAAACACCGACAATCCATGGGTAATAATAATGGCCCAGACCGCAGGTGAAGTGAACAGATCACCCCAGGGTACATAGCTAGGGCGTTTTTTAGAGGTAGAGGTACCAATAGCTTCCTCAATTTCACGACGTTCCTCGGCAGTGATGCGTGGATGTGTGGCAGGTGTCTCGAAGACGAATGTAAACCAACAGATTGACCAGACCAAACCAATTGCACCTAAAAAATTAATGGAAAAACGTTAAAAACTTATTTTAATTGTTAAAAGTTGGAAAAATTAAAGAATACAATATAAAGATATGAAAAAGGGATTGGGGAAGGATCAATGGGGCAAAACGGTCTGCATATTTTAGCTTGCTATTATTAAATTATGCATCTTTAAAACTTGTTTTAACACTAATTTTTATTATATCATAAAAAAGAGAAGGAAAAACGGGAAGAACTAGCTGGGTGCATGATCTGGTCTGACAAAGCAGTTTATTCCATTAACTGATTTCGTTTAAATAAATTAGTACTAAATTTATTTAAATGACATTTGGTATTATTACGGATATGAAAAAAATGGTCCGCCCGCCTGACTTGCCAAAATTAATGGAAAACTTTTTTTCCGTTAGAGCAAAACATTTTTCTAGCAACCTTTTTAAAAAAGTATTTATGAAGTTATTCAAATCAACTTGCAGATTACTGTGAGGAAATTATTCCACAAAACTTATCAAATATTGATCGTGCAAAGTGGTTTTTATGGATTAGCTGAAAAACCATTTGAAATTATAAAAAATAATGGGGGCAAAAGGTCTTTTAATATAGGCTAAGTAGGAATTGAGTGAACATGCACATCAAAATGATATTTTATTCGAGTTGAGCAAATGATGAAAGGTGGATATAACTCTAAGAAACAAAAACGGTATTTTCACTCCAGATGAGTGAACTACAAAAAAAAATTCAAACTATTGTATCACTAATATTTTGACATGCAAATAAAAATTTGAATAACAAAATCTTGTGTTTGGTGAACTGGTCTCTTGGAAGATTTGTGTTGCAGAATAAATGAGGATCTTCATGACATTAACCGCTGGGCTACTAAAAACGGTCTTAGACTAAATTCCCTCAAATCTTATGTGCTGCCCATTAGCAGGTATAAAATAATTGTTGATGACCTACCGGACTTATTTATAGGAGATAACAAACTTAAACTAGTAAGTAACATTAAAAGTCTTGGTTATCATATAAATTCATCCCTAACATGTACGGATCACATTAACAACGTAGTGCGCATCATTTTCTTTATCCTACGTAATCTCAAAATGTCAGCTCGTTTCACTCCTGTAGACACCAGACTCAAACTTGTGTTGCAATTAATAATGCCCATCATAACATATTTTGAAGTTATATACAGTAAACTTGACTCGCGTTCAGAACACAAGTTGCAAGTTGCGTTCAATCATGCCACGCGATATGTGTATAACATTCATAAATTTGATCATATAACCTTGTTCAAAAAGAGTATCCTTGGTTGCGATATTAGAAGCTATCTGAATGCTCGAAATTGTATGTTCCTGCATAAACTTATTTACTCTAAAACTCCTGGGTATCTTTTTGAAAAACTAGATTTTAGTCACTCGGTAAGAAGGAATATATTTTTAATACCAACATGGTATTATTTAAACTCTACTAGGTTATTTTTCATTAATGCCATTAGATTATGGAATAGTTTACCTAACAGTATTACATCTTTGGAAAGAAAAGGTGACTTTAAGCAGGCCGTATTTAACCACTTTACGTAAAAACTGTGTGTTGAAATTGATAGAAACCATTAATCTTTTATGCCTCTTTGTTCTATGCCTCTATGTTCTATGCCCCTCTGATCTTTTTTACTCTTTTTCGCTCTTTTTCGTCTGCTTATCTTTCTAATTTATTTAATATTGTTACTAATACTTTATTATTTCTTAATTTATATAGTTAATAAGTCCACTATAAAATTACAATCTCATTATTATCAATAACTGTTAAATCTACTTATAAATATACTTAAGCAACTACCTTTGTATTTCAAAAGAACATGTTCTTATAATACTAATATAAAACATCAATAAACAAACAATAAAAAAAAAAAAACTCTACTATGAAGTGTCTATAGATATATAGCCGGAGGTAAAACGGTTGTCAACATACTGTGGAGCAAAATTTAGAACATAATTTTTAGAACATTCACATTTGCTACACTTCAGACCCAGTGATTTTTAAATATGTACTTTCAAAACTTATTGATCAATGTTGTCTAGCTCTTGACTCAATTCATCCACTCATTGGCTCAAATGGCAATTCGTGTTTATTTATTTCATTTTAAGAAATTTACATTGAAATGTAACTACATTGTTTCTTATCGTATCATAAGCCACGAAATCCAATATTTTGTTGAATTCTTTATGAGAAAGTTTTGGCGCATTTATTTATATTTACGAGTCCGAATGTTCTAGAAATTACTAGATAAAATTTAATGTTTTTATTTCTTTTTTGTTCTAGTTGTTCATAATTTCTGCAACAGCATCTTGTTGACAATTGCGCAACTGCCAAAGCTTAGTTTTCTTTTTAAACTTGACGTAATATATTCATGGAACCCGAACTATTTGCCTTACTTATTGCTGCATAACAATTCTGCGAATTATCCAGCGCAACATATAAACAATTATTCAGCAATTTCAGTCAATGGCCTCGGTAGCAACACGTTTATTATTCACTGAATTCCCGCTAATACCAAGTTATTAAAAACAATTAAAATATGGCTTTGATGTGGTCTAATGATAGACATACAAAACCACAACAAAAACAACAAACAATCCATTGTTGACAATCTGGGTGACTGAATTGATTTAATTTGGTTACTTTGAGTTTTGGTTAAAAATACTCACCGGTCAAGTAAAAAACGCTAGCCCAGCCAGCGACTGAGATGAGATAACCACACACGGGCATAGTGATGGCAGCACCCAAAGAAGAAGCTGCAAAAAGTAGAAAAAAAACACAGTTATAAGTTATCATTGACAAGAACAAATTATAATGAAAATTGCTCACCCATCATGTGCGACATGAATTTGGAACGTTCCATTGGCGGAATCCAAACAGCAGCCACTGGATGTATGGCTGGCCATGAGGCGCCCAGCATGAAACCGAGTACCACACGCACCACAATGAGCGCTACATAGCTTATGTGAGCCGCCAGTGGCGTGATCAATGTCAACAAACTGGCCCAGAACATGGAATGACCGAAGACACGACGACCACCAATCAACTCAGCCAAGCGTCCACCGGGCAACTCTGTAAGGATGTAGCCCCAGAAGAAACAACCGAGCACAAAATTTGTTTGATATGAATCCCATGAGAAGCGCTCATCGAGTTCTTCTTCTTCATCTGTTATCTCAGCTTCAAGTGATGCTTCAGTTGTGGCCGATACGAGGCTAAGACTGCCATTTTGTGTAAAGTCAACATAGGCGGGACTAGGACTTAAAGTCCTCAATGTAGCATTTGGATCAGGCTTGACCATGGCCACAATGGCAATGGTAAGATTCACACGAAGCGCATAGTTCAGCATAAAGCCGAGTATCGTGAGCAGATTTAATACCTGACGACATGATAAGAAATCTGGAAAGAAAGAAGAGAGGATAACTTTTTAATAATTAAGGTTAAAATTCAGAAAAATTACAAAAATAGATGTAAGGAAGCCGAGCATGATTTTGGAAAATATGGGGGGGATCAACCTTAATATTATAAAACAAAATATATATATATATCAATTATATATATATATATCATATCATAATTGATATATATATATATCAATTAATCACGTAAAATAATCACGAATTCCACAAGAAATTATAATTTTTGTAACATGTGCGTGAAATTCTATAGAATATCTTCTGTATTAATATTAGGAATGATAAAATCTTTATACTTTTCAAGTGTGTCCTGAATTGTAACAGAAGTTTTTGGAAAAAATTATATATTTTTGTATTATTATTTATTTAGTATTAGAACATCAGTTAAAATTATTCGCCTGTTCTAATAGTACGTCGCCTGGAATTAATGATATATTGTATATGTATATAAATAAAAAAACAAACAATAAGTTTAAGAATAGTATAAATATATATAAAGTATAACACATTAATGCGTAGTTTTATATATTAAAATGAAAAAAAAAAAATTAGTTTTTTATTGATTTATTTTCTTTTTTTTTTTAATTGGATGATGCAATATTTGGCAATGATTTCAGTTTGAAACATACAATTTTAAATAGATAAAAAACATTTTTAACAGTTTTAATGGCGTATAAAATGGTTAAACCCGTACAGAATAAAAGGCTTTTGAAATTTGCATTTTACGATCTTTTAATTTAATTTTTTTTACACGATAGCTCTAAGATTATGATCTTAGCATTATGTTCAGTTTATTGACACATAAAAAAGTTTTGAAAAGCTCAAAAAACATGAAGACAATCAAATCGCAGGATTCACATGAATTTTAAAACATTTCCACATACTTAATTAAAATCAAAAAAGTATTTTCGAAATGTTTCAAAATTATCTTAAGAGTACGTATTAGAATTGAAAAATTATCCTTGCATCGAAGGAATAAGATTTCAAACTGAAGAAAGTAATGTCTTGTAAAGTCATTTATTGCATGATTTATTTAAAGCAGGTTGATTTAAATTTAATTCAGCAAAATTATATTTTCGAAATTTCTCTTTCAAAATTCCCTTTTCAAAACACCTATACTCGCATTTTAAAATCCTCCTTTACGAAAGTCCTCATTAACAGAATTCCCATGACTACTGACCACTGACTAATGACAACTGACTACTGACTATTACCTACTGACTATTGACTAATGACTACTCACTATTGACACTTACAGACTAATGTATACTGACTACTGACTACTGACTACTGACTACTGACGATTAACTATTGACTACTGAGTAATGATTACTAACTACTGACTTTTGACTATTCATCAATGACTACTGACCACTACCTACTGATTACTGACTTATGACTGCAAACTACTGATTGCTTACTTCTGACTATTGACTATTGACTATTGACTATTGACTATTGACTATTGACTATTGACTATTGACTATTGACTATTGACTATTGACTATTGACTATTGACTATTGACTATTAACTATTGCCTACTGACTTTTGACTACTGACCAATGACTATTGACTATTGACTATTGACTATTGACTATTGACTATTGGCTATTGACTATTGACCATTGACTATTGACTATTGACTATTGACTATTGACTATTGACTATTGACTATTGACTATTGGCTATTGACTGATGGCTATTGACTAACTATTGACTGTTGACTATTGACTATTGACTATTGACTGTTGGCTATTGACTATTGACTAATGATTATTGACAATTGACTTCTGACTACTGACTACTGCCTATTGACTACTAACTACTGACTACTGACTTTTAACTTCTTACTACAAACTACTGATTGCTAACTACTGACTATTGACTTCTGACTTCTAACTACTGATAACTAACTACGGACTACTAACTACGGACTACTGACTACTGACTACCAACTACCGACTGCTGACTACTGATTACTGACTACTGGCTACTAACTTCTGACAACTGACTATTAACTGAATACTAACTACTGACTAATGTGGAAGGAAGATATGTTTGAGGCACGACAATTATTAGCTCTTCAAATTTATTTATCATGTGCTATGAAGGAATTTCAAAATTAAAAGCACTTATTTCAGCTTCGAAAGAATAAGAAAAGCTTACGTTAAGCCGATTTAAACGAAGGATTTCGCAACGCCGAAATTTTATAAAAGCGATTTTCAGTAGACAAAAAGTGCGATAAGATTTTAAGAAATACTTGTTCTAGATAAATTTAAACTTATTAACTTCAAGTATCTAAGAAACTGTTAAGAAGAATTTTTATGATTCCCTTAAATAATATGAAGTCAAAATTCACTTGAATGCAATGATGTGGAGGACAAGTTTTGAAAAATATTCATGGTAAAAAAGTCATTACTTTTTAAGTCTAAAGTTTCAAATTTTAAATGCAATCAAAGTTTTTTTTTAAAACCATAAAATAAAGTAAACGATTTCGAGCAGTAAAAATTGCTTTAAATTTATGTAGATATAAAAATTTGCTGTTGTTTCGGAGATACAACACCCGTTGTCCAACCTATCGCCCTTAGTTTTTGTCGTACTTCAACAATTTCATATGATTTTATTCATGTTTCTGAAAATCTAACTACAGTAGACGCTTGAAAATTAGAACTCTCGGAAATTCGAATCCTTCGGAAATTAGAACTAGCGTTTTTAATACATTACACGCTCTAAAATTAGAACCGTCAGTTCTAATTTCCTAGCGTTTTTTTTTTTTTTTTTGTTTACTTTTAATACTGAAAAATCGCATAGTCATCATAGTTGAATAAATAAAGTTATCGCATGGGTGAGAGCGAGTTCCCATAAATGTCAAATCGAAGTTGACAGCTCATACAAAATCTGAAAGGGGAAATTAGTAACATGCAAAGCCGATGAAGTTGTTGTTGCATCTTTTCATTGATTTTGACAATTATGGGTACTGAGAAGAGAGTACGATCAGCCACGAGACAACCTTATTTATTCAACCATGATAGTCATCATATCATATAAAATTTTTCGTATGAATGTTCTGTCATATCTCTCTTCAACGACGCTCTTGAATTGACGATGTGTGAATTGAGCGAGCACAATTTTGTTTCTGAAATATTTTTTTTTTTTTTTTTCTTTAAACTGTGATGAATTTTAATGTATCGGTATGTTTTGTGTTCCTTTTATGTGAATAAAATAAAAGATCTTTAAGCCAAAGTGTTTTTTTGTGTATTTTCTAAGCGAAGATGCACTTTTATGTTAATTTTTATTTAAAAAAAAAACCTTTGGAAATTAGAACTTCTCGAAAATTAGAACTACCCCAGGAACAAAGTGGTTCTAATTTACGAGCGTCTACTGTATTTTTAAGAGCAAAACTGAGTTTATTGTGAGCGCTTAAGCTGAAGCTGATGCTGATGCTGACTTGAGCTTGCGCTTGCAGCTGGGAGTAGCTTTATTGAGCTGGAAGTAGCTTTATTGAGCTGGTAGTGCCCAGCAGTTATTTTGGAGTCAATTGAAAAAGTGAATTAGTTCATTTCTAGCGCAGTTCACAGTAGCTCTGAAAAAGTACAAAAGGCGTTCAGTGTAGAACAGTTATCTTTGCTTTTGTTTTCAAAAGTATTGCTGACAAAAATAAACGCGTTCTGGCTACTTTTAAAAATTTGATGCGCACAAGAAAAAATAATAAAAAAAAACATGTTTATAGACAAAATGTTTTCTGGATTGTGGATGGAAAAATATGGTACAAATGAGATCTTTAGGACCTTTCCATTGCACTAAATTCTTACACTTTTGATATGTTCACTTTAAAATTAGTTAAAAAATAACCACTTTCAGGCTACTGCGAAAGCCACCAGTTTAAAAATGTTCCTAATGCAACTAGTTAAAATATAGGGAAAAAGGAGTGTTTCTGGGGACAATTGTCTTTTCCTATGACATCAACCCGCAAAAAGCGTCAGTTCGTTCAATGTTAAAGGGTATTGTAGTGGAACTAGTACTGGTCCTTTTTGGAACTAGTTCAGAACTATTTCAAATTTGGTCCACCTTTCTGCTGGGTGTTTACATTGCATGCTGGCTTTTTGAGATTGGCTTTTGGTTAGTTTTATTTTTTTTTTTTTTTTTGTTAACGATGTCGATATTGTCTTTATTGCGAAATTTAAGAACATTTTCTATAAGAAAGTAAGATAAAGGATACCATCGCATAAGGAGCTGTAAGCTCAGGCAAGTTCACCTTACAACTATTTTGAGTTTTTCTATATTACAACGTTTCCCTTCAGAGTTAACTCAGTACTAACCCGGGCCTTAGTATGCTTACTATGGAAACTATGGGCTTACTATGGAAACGGGAGTTGAGTTGAATTGTTGGATTAATGCAACACAATAAAATTGTTAGATTAAACTTAGTTATATATGTCTGTAAAGAATTTGTCAGGTTAACGTTTTTTTTTTAATATTAGATATTAATCGTATAAACGTGTTTAGACGTATAACCGTATAAACAGATTCATTCATAAGTATTCGGAAATTCAAACCTGAGTGTGAAGTCTAAGTTAACTTAAACCCATATTTTCCGTCGAAAAAAGTTCCGAAGCGACATAATTTCTATAACTCGACAAAAACCTTATGCAGAGTAAACCCTGCATGGAGTTAAACCTGAAAACCTAGCATATGATAATACATGAAGCGTTTATTAAATAAGTTAATACATTACTCTCAAAGTATTCTGCATTACCAGTAAATGCTAAAATAATTACCAGCAACAAAATCTACTTACTAATGACAGTCAACTATACCAAATACAAAAGCTTATTCATTAATCATGCTCTGATCGAATGTTTAAAACTACGCCACTCAATAACTGTCACGATAAGTGATTAAATGATTTCCAGCTAAAAGTAATTTCTTTTTGCAAATTTTGCATAAATGTAATTTAAGCTCATACAAAAGTTGTAAAGTTGATATATAGCTAATAGCAGCTTAAAATGTTAGTCTTAAATTCGAAAAACTACATAAACACAAAAAGCCTCGCAGTGTCATAACTACACATTATACGAGTATAACGATATCACGAGATCACACAAATTTAACTCATAACGAAAAACGAGAGAAAAAATATTACGATCATTAAGTTGTTGTGCATTTTAGGTTTATTGAATATCGGTTTACAGCGTGTTTTATGCACTCATAAAAAATTGACATAATCACGTTTTTAAATTTTTTTTTTTTTACTTTTTTATTTGACTTTTTTGAGTTAGCAGAAGGGGTATCAACTAACTGCCAGACCAAGAAGCAGTCGAACGGTCGAACAATAGGCAGCTTAAAGATAAGACGCACTAACATTTGTCGTTTCGCCAAATTTTGTCGTGCCATTGACCGAAAATGCTAAGGAAGACAAAATCAAAAGAAAAAAAAATACATGAAATCACAAAAATTAAACATTAATACGCAGAGACTCCTTAAAACCTGATTAAGTGCTAATAAATTATTTTGCAAATTTAGATAGAATGCACGTGGTTGGAAATATTCGTACTTTACAGATTTAGGATAATTTAATACTCAGACGCAAGATGAGTGACAATCTTAGAGGTTTTGAAAATACTGAAAAAAAATTTAGAGGATGATGAGTTTGGATATCATCCATATAAAATTTTAATTTTCCAAAGAATTTTGCTGAATGAATCCGCTGAGGTTTAACAATAGTTGAGCCAAAAGTTTTTTAATATGACAAATAATATTAACAAAATTTGTTAAAAGAGCTTTACTACAAAGTACATTTCTACTTATGGGTTAGGAAGCTAAGCTCTTGAAATTTTTTTTCAATTATACACTGAGATTGATACTTAGTACTCTCACATTCTTTGGTACTCGAATTTTTGCTCATAAAATGAAAACTACAAAAGATTTTTTCGGAATTATTGTTGATATTTATTGTGTCATTCAATAGCTACAAATTGTAGAACAACTTATTCGAAATGGCCACCATTTGCTTTCCACCACGAACGAAGTCGATCCGAGCAGTCAGTGACCACAGCACGCACGACATGCATAGGAAATTTCTTCACGCTCGGACAAGAGCGCGCTTTAGAGACTTTAGAGAGAGCAAACCATACGTGGACCACAATTTGTAATCCAATGGGTTCAGGTCTGGTCTACCCGCTAACGACTGATCTGTGCAAATAAAAGCCGGTACATCGTTTTTGAGCTACTCTTGAGTCATTTTCACATTATGGGCCGGAGCAGAATCTTGTTGAATGGTTCACGGCTTGTTTTGGAATAATGTCGTGTTAAGAGGCTTCACAACCAATTCCAAAACATCAGATTCATACACTTTCGACGAAGTTTTGACTAATTTTTCACAAAATGGTGCATGGTCACCCCATCATAGGCGACTCCCCCTAAACCATCACAAAAGCTGGGTGGTGACCTCTCTGTACTTTCGGGACGAGTTCTGCTGCATATTGTGATGAAAGAGGAGACACTCTATCATTCTGTTTATTGAACGATTCCTCTACAGTAAAAATTTTTTCGTCAGTAAACAGAATTCTTCTGTGGGTATTATCCGAGTGCTTTAGAAGTAACGCTTTCGATTTTTGCTTACGTTGTTTCTTTAACGCTACCGTGAGAAGGTGACCGATGTGTCTTTTGTTTGCTCTGAGCCCTAAGTCATATTTACTAATTCGAAAGATCGATTACGCCGAGATATTTGTCTCCTGCGACAAGATTTTCTGTTTTCGCAGAGGTTTTCGCTTGATTCGATACTGCACTGCCTTCATGGCTCATGGTATTCTTACAACACGCGGACGGCCGGATTTTGGACGGTCGATTATTCCACCAGTATTCTCAACCAACTTCACAGTACGATACCCAAAATTACGAGTGACTCCGAGTCGCAAGGTCCAAAAGATATCGCCTCTTTCCATGCCACATATTTTGTTAGACCAACTATAACAACACGATTTTGGAGCGACCCCCATTTCATGATTATAAACAAAAAAGAAGCATAAATGCTAAATGTTAAATAGACGTCAAAACGAAGTGAGTGCGCGTTCAGTAGTTCACTCACAGTGAGCACGTTCAGTCGTGTAACAAAACATATGAGAGTACTAAGTATGTACAATAGACCGTCTCGCCTTATAGGCAAAAAAAAAAAAAATGTCGCCACACACCAGCTAATCTGAAGCATTTTTCTTTCTTTTTTTTTTACCGAACGTAGGGGTCGCGCATCCACATATTTCTTTATAATTTCGGTATTTATTGTCCGATTCTGTGTTTTATTTAAATGGTTTTCTTTGGAAGAGTTTAATGTTTTTTTGAGGGCCTTAATTGTATCAATTTATAATGATACATTATGATGGTACATTCGGATAAGAATGTTTTCGGTGCATATTTTATAAAAATAATACGATATGAAATACGATAGTAGAAATAGCGTAAAATTTTTTTAGTAAAGGTTCAATGATTTTTTACGGGCTTTCCATTTCTGAAATCAAAATGGTACCTTAAGATGGTAGAAACTGAGATCCGCTGGGTCAGTACTATAAGGAGTCAACTGAAGTCAGTGATTGCTAGAAACAAAAAATAGGTCTCCCTAAGACAAAAACATAGACATATTCTTTAAGATCGGAGAGTTAGTACAGAAGCTATAAAGAAATATGTCGATGCGCGACCCCTACGTTCGGTCAAAAAAATTTTTTTTTCGAAACTTCCCTTCAATAATGCTTTAGATTAGCGGGTGTGCGGCGAAATTTATTTTTTCGAGGCGGTCTAATATACAATTTATTTAAAAATAATTTGACTCTTCTTTTTGCTGTTGTTCGTTTTTCAGTGTTTTATTTTTTTTTTTTTTTTAGTTCTGACTCTAAGCTCTCTGTCGCGAGCGTATCTTGAAGTTACTCAAACTTCAACTGAGTTCTTTATTTCAGTATTAATTTCAATAAATAAAATTGTTGTTTGTTGATCTCTACTCGTTGTTCCATCTCTGACTTGAATTTAAATATAACTGCGTATTTTGTGTACAAGGAAGAAATCAAAAACTGATAATAATTTTGGCTCATGGAAGCAATAAAAGGCTTTTATTAAATGTAACCAGTTTCTGATTTTTTATTAATACAAGTTTCAAATCATCTTTTGCTTTGAGAGCTTCGTTCATTTTGAGTACAAAACGAAAATGTTATCCAGGTCATTACCTTTATTTTGCGCGAATATATTAAAATGTATTTTAGGGGGTTTCTGTATAAAATAGAAGCCTATGGCGGAAACTGCAAAGGAGGTTAAGAAGTTTTTTATTTGAGAACTAGTCAGAACTAGTTAAGAACTTCTCCTAACTATCTAGTTTTTCTTGATTATGGCGTAATAAAACAGGTAGAAGTGATTTGAAATCTTTTAGCTAGATCTGTCAAGCTTATAAATAAGTGACTGAGAAAGAAACGATTTTGTATTATGATTTGTCAGATCAAGTATTCGATTTTTATGAGAGAGGTTGCTGCTAATTCGCGACCACCTTTTTTAGTATGCCATGATCAAGATAAGATTTTTAATAGTAGGCACTCTCTTTGTGACCTACTCTATTGTACATTTATGGCTTTTTACTACAGTATTTCTTTTGCGTCGCAATTTTTTAAAGTTCATAAGTAACTTTTGATATTTTTAAAAAAATTCACCATCGCTGTTCACCTCTAAAATATCAACTTTGTTTTTTCTTCTTGATTTCATAACTCAAGCAGTGCCAAAACTTGTTGTTATTTATTTTCTATTTTGGTTAAGATATAATTTTTCGCATTATGATGACATTGAGTTATTCTTAAAAACGCAACAATAATTTTTGTTAGACTACCAATTTTATTTTTTACAAAATTCATTAATTATACACTTTCTAACACAGTCGAAAACCCGTTCAAATTGATTATTAAATGAAAAAATAAAGTCATGGGGACAAAAAACCGATAATCGATTTGCATGATATTCGAAACAATCATATTTTAGCGGTGATTTTTACGCTGCAGCATGTGACACAAAAAAGACACCAGACACAAATCCATTATCATCATCATGTGACCAAAAGCAATTTCGAATAATAAATGGACCTAAGTATGTAAATGAATTCCAATAAACTCAACATTCGAGTGACTCATAAGTTTTAATTATTTTTTTATTGTAGTATTCGTAACATTTTCGTAACCATTGATTGCGATATATGTATAACGGATAAGACAAATTTATGGATGCTATTTTTGAATTTTATTCAAATGAATAAAATTTTTGCGCATTGCGTTTGAATTTCAATCCCAGACTCTGGGTGTCACATTTACAAACTACTACTACTACTTTCCTCATTTAGTCAAGTTATATAAAAAAGTTCTCAAAAAGATGATGAAAAAAGGGACATGAAGAAAGTTCTTTGAAATAAAAAAAAGAAAACCTTCAAGGCGTATTTTTATTTCATAAGGATTATTTTTTATAAACATATTATTTCAAAAGTGGTTAAGATCTGCACCATTCGCATTTAACACTTTAACAGTAACACCCACGACATTCTGTGTTATTTAATTGTTCTATATCTCAATCTATATCTATTTTAGTACATCAACAAACATAAATAAAACATAAATTAAGACTGTCATTACAACAACGCAATTCTATATAACAATGCCACATAGAAAATATGGCGCATTTCCGTAAACTTCAACTAAACGCCATGGAAAAAAAGCGCAAGTAAATCAATAAATTTGCAAATAGACAGAAATAGAGTCACTACAGAAAAAAAAAATCTTAAAAAAAAAACATCTACAACTAACATAAAAAATATCTGCGAGATGTTAGTATAAACTTTGCCTTCGTAAGCTTGTACACGCCCCCACATTCTTGAGTATTTATTGACCTTCAAATGGAAAAATTTCGCATAAGAAAATAAATAAAAAAACATACATTTATTATATTTATTATTATACATACATATATGTATAACTAAAACAATTTCACTTAGTTCCACATGCTTGAGTTTTATTTTTAAAAAAACATGTGACTCAAATTTTGGATGGACTGCGTTTTTTGTACCTCTTTTGTTTTTTTGCTTTTTTATAATTTATTATGACAGTTTTTTGCGCGTTTTGTTAATAAAAAAAAATTAAAAATAAAAAAAAAATAAAAAAAAATTTTAATATAAAAAAATAAACCCAGTGCAAACATTCTGAAAATTTTGAATACAAATTAACTCAAGTATACATAGAGATACTTTTTTTAACAAACACGTTTTATAAAATTTAAATTTTTAATTAATAAAAAAAAAATAGTATATCTGTATCGAAAACTCACCGGAGGAAGAATAAGCAAAACGAATATGCCTTTTTTATCTCTAATGAAAAAATAAAATAAAATATAAATTGTGCATAAAATATTCATAAAATGTTCAATAAAATCCAATTATAAAAATCAATTTTTAATTCCGCTATAGTTTGATTTAAGCCAAGTAAATAATATGATCGTATTTGTAATTAAGTTATAATTAATTTTGAACTAAAATTTCGTTTAAAATGAAAATAATGGGTCGCGTTAGCGTTACTATCAAGGGCAGGCACTATACAACCATGATTAACGATTATTTCGTGCCCCAATTAAATGAGATGTTTGTTAAAGATATGTTTTTCCAATAGAACGGCGGCACATACCATACAGAGCCTCAAATGATCGACTTACTAAAGGAAATATTTGGTGAACGCATTATTTCTTGAAATGGATCATCCAATTGACGCACAAGATCGAGCAATTTAACAACTTGAATTATTTTTTCTGGGGTTTTTTTTTTATTTCGTAAGTAATTTCGGGTGAAAATTGAAAATGTTTTCTTTTAAAAATGCGCCACATGCCCGAATACAAATTTCTACATATCTAAAAACAAAAAAAAAAAAAAAAACAAAAAAAAAAACCCTGCATCTTCAGTGGTACCACTTTTCCACTACAACTCATTCCCCGAATTAGCTACATATTTTATCGTGAGCTATTGTGTTAAATCAAACACTATACAGCTCACTTCAATACGTATATTACGTCTTAGTCTATCTTGCTATAATATAAAAAAATGCTACCTTGAAATCCTGTTGATCTTGTACGAGCGGGCCCTCAAGTGGTTTCTTTTTAAATCATACATTATTTTGACACTGGCAGCTGTTTCCCTCTCGAAATCTTGACATAAAGTCATTATCATACCTCCGCGAAAAGAAATGAGTCGCTTTACGCTTGAAAAACGTTTGGAAATATTGGAAATATTGGAAACCTATTCCCAAAGTGAGTACTGTGTAGCCCAAATAGTGCGTTATTTGAAAAGAAGTTTTGGCGGCTTTCATTTTCATCTCGGTGGTTATGTTAACAAACAAAATTGTGCATTTGGGGCTCGGAAAACCCGCACTTTATTGTCGAGAAGCTGATGCATTCACAAAAAGTGAATCCAGATTGGTGCGGATTGTGGAGTGGTGGCATCATTGGACCATTTTTCTTCGAAAATAAGGCTGGGAAAAACGTTTCGGTCAACGGTGGGAGTTACAGAGCCATGTTAATTATTTTTAACTGAAATTAAAGGCATGAATTTGGACGACGTCTGGTTCATGCAGGATAGAGCGCCATGCCACACAGCACATGCCACAATCGATCTTTTCCGCACCAAAATCCCAAATCGTGTTACCAGCCGTCTTGGCGATGTCAATTCGCCACCTCGGAGCTGTGATTTGACCCCTTTGGACTTATTTTTGTGGGGAACCATGAAGAACTGATGTAATGCCAACAATCCGGAACGATTCAAGCACTTAAGGCCAATATCATCCAAGCAATCCTTGAGCTACAGCCCCAAACCATCCACAAGGTCTTGGAAAATTGGAATGACAGAATGCGGTACTGCAAAGCCAGCCGAGGGAGCCACTTGAACCACGTTGTGTTCCATAATTAATGGGAATGTTTGCTCTTATTAATAAAGACATAATTTTGTTCATTTTGTTGCATTTAAAAAAAAAAACTTGTATTCGGCCCACCCTAATATGTATGAAGGTTTCTACAATTGATTAAAACTACTCCAAAAAATTTCTTATTTTAAACAAGTATTTAGACAAGAAGTAGGACAATTATTAAGGCAAATATAACTAATAAGGATACGGATGAGGCCAAGTTTAGAAAGGATAGGGACATGAATAAGTACAAGGATAAAGAAACGCTGTCACGTCAATACCTACGTGTGTCCACGATACAGCCAACATCTTCTTTTATTTTTTTTTGAAATTTTTTTTTTTATTTTTGTTTTTATTATTTAATTTTTTTTATTTTTATAATTTTTTTTTTTTTTGTTTTTTTATTAATATTTTTTTAATTGTTAAATAATATTTTTTAATTTTTTAAGTTTTTTATTTTTTTATTAATATTTTTTTATTAATATTTTTTTAGTTTTTTTTATTAATTTTTTTTTACTCATTTTTTTTTCATTTGTTTAAAATTTAATACGGGGTGCGCCATCTTTTATATCGTGAATCAAATAATAAACATCAAGGTTATTTAATGTTTATGCCGACATGCCGCACCTTGTATTAATTTTTATAAAATTTTTTAAAAAAAACTCGATAGATAAAAATAATAAACTATTTATAAAAGCTTGAAAATTATTCTTCCAATTTTTCTTAAGGTCAATGCATTTTATTGGCTTGACACAAATTGCATTTGAGATTCATGCATTTATCAATTTTTCATAAAAATTCATATCTATTTAAATCATCTTTATTTTGTTAATTTGTTTACAAAGAATTTTAATGCTTGTTCTCGTCTTGCAATATATGCGCTTCTGTCAGATTACGATCGACTTTGGAGTGATTTACTACTTTGAATAAAACTTGTAATTTTCTTTATACCAAATAAGTTCGCAATAGTTCATTAATGACAAGGTCTGTTCCGACTTAATGCTATGCCGCTTTAGTAGCGGAAATTGTGAAACAAACACAAAATGTTGTGCTTTAACAATACAAATCGAACTCAACTCAATGTAATTAAATGCATTCTTTTGTAAAGTAAGCCAGTCATTGATTTGAATTGCATTGAAATAGACTCTACCATGTTTATAAAATGCTCCAAAGAAAAATTACACAGTGCATCGCGTTATTTATTATGGAAATTTGTTAACATTTTTGTAATCTACATGCTTCCTTAAACAAAATTGCTCTATAAACTTATTTGACTGATTTGGGTAAAGATTTATAGGCCCTGAAAGCACTAATGAATTGTTGGAACTTTGTAAGGCAATTCCAAGAAAATGGTGGATCCTACGCATTTTATGACTGAGAACCAAATTAACACTAAATAATAAGGACTAAATTTACTAAAACCTACACCTTTGTGTAGATACAAGTGGAGATCTTAAAAATGGGATTTCTGACAAGTTCTGATTGGTTGTGCTCAAAATGAGTCTTAATTATTGAAGCAGTCGGGAAAAATAGCAAATAGTACGTGGGTGCGCTATTTTTTGTGTCTGCATGTGAATATTGAATTTAATAAATTTACCGATTATGAGGTATATGAGGTATTTTTGTTTGGTTCTTTGCAAATTGTTTGTACTTGTTTTTGAATACAACATCAAATAAGTGGCCGTCTCTATTGACCAAAGCAGAATGTGCCGTTTTTGCTGCGTTTTCCATCACTTCTTGAGCATGTCGGGCAGTAAAGCGATGATTTCGGTGTGAAACGATTCATGGTAAAAATTATACTGAATTGACATTTCAAAAAATTATCTACTCAAGTCAAACAGCTGATAATGTCAAAGTTATTCAATGTTTACAAACCGGCATAAAGTATAGTGCAACCTGTAGGTATTCAGAGAAAAATTTTACAAAGACCATTTGGCAGTTTTTTAACAAAACATTTGACTTACAATTTCCTTCTATAACAAAAAAAGTTTGAAAATTTTTTGCACCCAGCGGTTCAAGATAATGAGGAAGTATGGTTCCAATCGTTTGTGGCGGCCGTGGCGCGGTGGGTAGAGTGCGTGACCAATACGGCAGAGAACCTTGGTTCAATTCCATATGACGAAGAAAGTTTTTTCAATAGAATTAATTTTCTGTTCGGCCGTCACCTCTCTGCAGACAATGGCAAACCTCAGAGAGTAAATAATGCCATGTAAAGCTTCTTGAGAACATGCACATTAGCCGTTCGGAGTCGGCATAAAACCATGGTATTATAATACAAGGTAGCATTGACAAATGCTTATTTTCTCTTCTACAAGAAAACATCTCCTGTCAAAAATAGCTGTTTGTGAAAATGCATCTGCAGCTGTTGAAGTTGTTGTTTTGTTTTCACTTCAATGTTTTTAGCATTGCTTGTGTTTTCAATGGCGATTGTGAGCGCTCTCTTTTTGAGAATATTTTTTGATAGGAGATGATTTCCCAAGCAACTGTCAATGCTTCCTTGTAATTATTATACCATGGCATAAAACTAGTAGGTCCAGTTCTCGATCAATTATGCAAACATTTAATAACACGCACAACATAATTTGATCATAAGAAAGTCGGTCAAAGTCCTTTCAAGGGCTGAAATGGCCAGTTTATTTATATATTTTATTTATGGTTTCAATAGGATGGAGCCACTGTTAGAGCAACCGAACGGCGATGAACGGAAAGTTCTCGTTCTCAAGAAGCTTTACATGGCATTTTGATTACTCTCTGAGGTTTGCCATTGTCTGCAGAGAGGTGGCGGCCGTACAGAAAAATTATTTTAATTCAAATAATTTTCTGTCGCTGCTGGGGTTCGAACCTGGGTTTCTAAAGTTCTTTGACATAGCGGCCACGAACTTTAACCAACTACGCCACGGACGCCACGTATTATAGCTAGGCCGACGATATATTACACTTTTAAATAATAGTGAACAAAAACATGTATTCGTAAAAAATTTTTTTTTTTACTTTGAACCAAGGATTTCAGGTGTAAAGCTGGGTCTACACGTTACAACGGCTGTACCAATATCGGTTGCTATATGATGGTTGTGTGCGATTATTGTATTGTTTGGATGCAAGCATGCGACGAGTTAATTGCAATATTGCACGGTCGAATGATTGAAACTATCAACTGCTGTACGATAAGCGATTACACAGCCGTTGTTTCGTGTAGAAATGGGGATGGATAGATAAGTGGGAGGGTCGGGTTAAAGCGAAACATGTGTACGATGTTTAAAGCATGGTTGAAAGCCGTAGAAAAATATTTGAATTTAAATCTGAAGCAAGTGTTATGCCCTTACCTCAGTCAATTCAAGTTATCTCATACACGAACTGCTTTACCATCAACTACAACTACAAGTCGTTGATATTGATGAGTTTTCGATTTCAGTTGACTTGAAATCGGGAAAGAAATGCAGATAGGTTTAAGCGTAGTATCATGGTTTGGTCGGGATTCGAACCGAGGACGTCTGAGATGGCAATAAAGCACGAGGTATACTCGACTATCGACGCAAAAATTTCTAAACAATCCTTCTCTTCGTTCGAAAAACAACATTTATCCCAGAAATCCAAAAGTATATTTTTAATAAAAACTAATGTTTTTGAAATAAACATTATTTAACTGTATTCTTAAGATAAATAGAAACCTAAAAATAAGGTCAAGACACTGTTACACAACTCGAAAAATTCATACTGAACGCATAAAAAGAGAGGTCATGTGGTCTACATTTTTGTGGAAAAGTGTTTCGATTATAATTTATAAATCTGGAGGCTAGAGAGCAGATATGTCTGTCTTGCATTGTACGGAAGTCATGGTAAATTCTTTTAAATACTATCACAGTCTAGTTTTCCAAAATTTAACATTTTTGAGTTGTCAGAATATTTGAATATTTGTTTGTAACATTTCAAGAAACTCGGCATTCTTCTCTTGAGTTAATCTTGAGTTAAAATATCAAGGCTGTATCCAAATTGAATTGAAGTCAATATTCCATTTTTTTTTTAATTCTGAAGTAATAATCTGAAGAAATCATTATAAACAAATTAACAAATCATAAATGAATAAAGTTGAAATGTCAAAGAGAAAAACTTTATAGTCGAATTTCTAATATCAGCATTATTTTTTTTACTGAGTCTTTCTATATCAAAAGAGCCAGACATTAATTAATCTCATTAAATATGAGGTGAAGTTCATTAAATTTAAATAATTTTTATTATAAACATACATTATTTTCTTTATATAGAATTCAATTACACACACAAGACTGATGCTGTTGGTTCAACATGTTCTAAATTGAATTCGCATCGAGTTCATGACTTTGACCTGTTGTCATCTTCACGATAAGCCTAACGAATTTCAATTTTTAAACTCTATGTACAGACCATATCATTCATGATTATGGCAATTCAGCTCATAATCAGTTGAAAAATTCCACACACGCTGCAACATTGACTGGCGAGCGTGCGGCATGCCATGTATTGTGTGTGGTGATGGTGTGTGGCGTATGGTGTGCTTTGGATTCAATGATAACATCCATTAAATGTCTTAATTAATACAAAACACTTAACGAAATCAAATGGAATGGAATTTTTTGTGCAAAATTTATTTTAACACAATGCAAATTAATAAATAAAGTAGGTGAGAGTGCTGAACAATTAGAGCAGCAGTGAAAGAAATTCACAAAATTCGAACGAAATTCAACGAAAGAAACGGAAGTGTTTTTTTGGCAGCATTTGGCATTAGTTGCTTAGATGAAAGAATTTATAAAACCAGAAAAGAGTGATGCCTTAAAATATGATCTGAGTAAATTTTAAATTTGATTATTTGGCAACTCTGTCTGGTAAATACTTTTTATTGAAAATAACTAGGTTTTCTTTAATAAAAGGGTTTAATAACAGGATTTAATAACAGTGCAAATAAATTGAGAAAAAACTTTACCAATTTATTTAGATGGGTGGATCGACACACTCCACTTTCGCAGAACAAGATTTGGCCATGGGACTTCGTAGCGACGGAACATTTTTTGATTTAATTCAAAGCGCCTTTAGGCAAAATCGAAGAAAGAGAACCGTGGTAGACCACCTAAGACAAGTAACACAACTGATCGCCGCATTGTGAATCTTTAAAAAAAGGCCCCTTCGTATCGTCCACACGAATTTCAGCGAAAACTTTAAACATGGTCAGTGCTAGAACTATTCGACGTCGCTTGAAGAAAGCTGTCATACATGGACGCATGACTAGAAAAGTTTAAAACTATCAAGATGAGACTTTCTTTTGCTAGTAGTGATTCGTCAGGGCTTGAAGGCATTAAAAAGTAGACAAATATCCTTCGGAGCGATGAAGCAAAAATTATATGCTAAATATGGCAATGACGCTCAAAGGAGTGCGTCTCACTCGTCCAAATGAACAAATTCAATGTTCAATTCACAAAAAAAAAAAAAGTCAATCATCAAGGCGGAAATATTATGGTTTGGAGCTGTTTCTTTTAGTTCGTAGTCAGTCCTATATTCCGCATAGAAAATACAATGACAGCAGAGGGCTACAAGGAAGTATTAATGAATGTATTGTTGCCTTATGCTGAAGATAATACGCCAATTATATGGACATTTCATTAAGAAAATGACCCTAAATACACATCACGCCTATTAAAGAATTGATTCCATGAAAATATAGTTTATTTTCTTGATTTACCATTCAATCCCTGAAGGTGAGAATTAGATTGGCCAAAAATAGTTTCACCAACAAGTACGATTTATGGCAATTTGTGGAAGAATTTTGGAATAAAATTCTTAGAGAATTCTGCCGACCAAATTGACAAAGGTTATGGAAAGAATATTTGATTCCAGCGGATACTCACCGTAGACAAGTTATATGAACACTAAAAAATAACATATTAATAATCTCTGTTTTAAGAAAATGAATTATTTTTTTGTCCGGCCCAACTAAGGACTTCCATTTAAAAACCGTTTGAAAATAATAAAACTCTGTAAATACTTTTGAATCAGTGCCGTAGCCCGATATTCCTTGGGGATGTTTTGATATCGAAAATATGAAGTCAAATTCCGCACTTATGATTAATGATTTGATTATTCCCCCTCCCCCTTTTGAACGGTCCAGTTTTTGATATTATGTGTTTTTTTTTAACGTTCGGCAAACATTCTATCAATATCCTTCAAAATAATTTCTTAAGATAAGTCTAAATTGAAAATTTAAATTAAAAATGGAAGTGTATTTATTTTTTTTGTCCATTGGTGTATATTAAGGCCAAGCGTACGCATTTAGTCACCAACAGACAAAAATGAAAACGCAAATTTCAAAGACCTTGTAACAAAAAAATGTGTTCCATGTTTAGATGATCAGCGTAATTTTATTTTTATTAAAATTAAAATTAAAAAGGCACAACAACAAGCAATGGCGTTTTTAAGTTACGACTGGGTTGATAACACTAGCCGATGACGTCAATGTCTACATTTTAATAATGCCCACAATACACGGTCGAGCCCCCTAATAACGTGGTTACGTGGTTAATGTGTTTCTGCTGGTGATGGTGGTGGTAGATATATCTACAAAAATATATTTTCGAACATGCTTCTGTATTTTTGTACGCATGTGTGTTTCTTTATTTGAATATCTGTAGATAAAACATACGCATATTTATATAAGACATACAATGTGTCATTAAGTATTGCTGTCTGTGAGCGTGTGTGTTTCAACAAGTGCTAACCGATAAGTTAATGAAAGGCAACACATATGTAAGTCAACAAAACTATGAAAAATTAAGTACACTGTTGAACAAAAAAAAAGAGCACACAGCAAATTAAGTTGAAGGTACACTGAATAAAAAAATAAATTTCTAAAGAAATAAAAGCTAAAGTGAGCTGAGAAATAATTGCAAAAAAGTTTATAATAGACGAAGTTCAATCGTGCCCAAATAGTGGCTCATTTGGCTTAATTTGAAAAAATTCTATATTCATAGAAATGGTTTGAAAAAATCATATTGACCAATTAATACCCACATAAAAAAAAAAAATTCCAAAATTAAAGAAATGTAAATTGTAAACTTATTTATTTATTTTAAATTGTAAACAAGATGAATTTATAATAAAGAAATTGATTTAATAAAAAATCTTAATTTTATGATCCGTCTTCCGAACTGGTTCAAATAAATGAATTAAATATTATTAACTATAAATTATTAATACTGCCTAATACAACTATGAAAATTTAAAAAAATTCTTGTGAGTTTTATTAAAATTCAATATGGCGTCTAAGACATTCAAGCTCAAAAATGGTCTAAGCTTCAAGATTTGTTTCTAATCAACATCTAACAGTTAATTTTGAGAAAATATTTTATCATAATAGAAAAATTGCTGACAATTACTTTGTTTATTACAATTACTTATTCTCATAAAAATCGACCATTTTTTATTAAAAAATTTTTTTATTCATATTTATTAAAATTTTTTTATTATAAAATGTCTGAAACTACCAACCATTTTGCAATTTTTTAAACGACCATATGTAAGACTCTATGCTGATTAAAAAAAAAAAAGAACAAATGCTATTCTGAAATAAAGATATTATAAGACAGTATTTATCGATTTTGAATCAATTTATTAATAAATTTACCTGTTTAAAGCCCACTTTAATAAATTTTAAATTTCAAGAAAATTGTTTTCTCTCGATTTTTTTTTTTCTTAAAACGCAAATGGATTCGCCCTATGAAATAAGCCCAAAATAAAAAATTGATTGAAGTACAAAACATTTTGGGTGGAAAATGAAATAAGGCTCAAAATAAAAAATAATTAAAGCCCAAATAACGAGATAACGTCCAAATTGAACACGAATTAACACCCAAAATTCGTATGAAAAATTATTTGGGCTTTACTTCATACTAAATTAACTCCCAAAATAAAAAAGGACATAAGGTATAAATAAAATTAAATAAAGACCATAATGTTGAGTCTAATTGCATTATGTAAAAAGGCTTAAATTTCTATGGAAAATGATTGGACCATGATACAATTACAAAACAAGCACATTTTAAGATGACTGCTCAAATGAAAAATTCAGTCTTACTAGTTCTTATCAAAGCCACAATATGTATAATTTTGTTTTTTTTATAATTTTCTTTTATTTTTATTTAATTCTCTTATTAATTCCTATATTTCATCTTTATAGTATCATCAATTTCTTCGTACTTCATCTTTATCTTTTTATATTCTTTCCAGTATTATTTTGAAAATTCTTTTTTTGAGTCGATAAGTTACAATGTTCGCTATTTATTTATTTTTTTTTTTATTTAAATTACAGAATTATTTATTTAACTTTCACATAGATTAACCCACATTGAGTGATCTTTCACCTTGGTTTGAAAATTTTGCGGTAAAATTATTAAGAAGATTTGGAATATTAGATACATTCTATAGAAGTTCATAATATGACGGTAAGCTAAGAAAACATTAATTTAAACCTGTTTCAGTTAGAATTTTTACTTTGGACCTATGAATTGTCACTCATACAAACTTTAATTAAACTATAGAAAGAGGGGTAGTCTAATTCTTACATAACTTCAGAAAATCTATTCATATCTAATAAACCTCTTAAAAAATTACTTTTAGTTTTAATCTCAAACCATAACTGATTTTCAAAATACGACCTTTTACTTTTCTACTCCGACATTTTTATAAAATTCTTTTGTAATTTAAATCGAAGTATCGAAAAATTAATTTAGTGACATAACGTCCATTTCCCGCCGTTAAAAACGAAATAAAAACCAACATTTATCCATACAAATTTTAGTATTATTTCATATTGAGAACCATGAAATACCATGATTTTTGAGAGAAAAAAAAAGGTTTTAAATGTCTTTTACATACAAATATTAAAAATCATTGCCATATATTCTAACTTATGGATTTTTGTAAACACAGTTTTTCATTTAATTTACTTTTTTTTCTCAGTGTACTTAATATATTAAATTTAAAGATAACATCAAAGCGACGCGTAGCCACAAGACGCGTAGCGACCACAAAATGAAGATGTAATAATAAATTTCCACGCCTTTCTTTGCAGATGTTGTCGCATCAAAGAGACGCTTGGAAATTTTCCACAAGAATCAAAGATGCGTTGCGCTGATTTGCAATTTGAATCTAGGACATAGTCCAGTGATCTCTGAGAGGAGTTGATGCAGCAGAAACGGTCAGTCCGTCCGTTCGTTCGTCATAGCAATAAAAGTGAAATTAATTGAAAATCATGAAGGAGGACAGCAATGGTCTTGACTTGAATACTATACAAAAAAATTTCATGCCATGAGTGAACACAAGAGGCCGACATGCATCGAAGTTAATATGATGAATGAGCAGATGAGATGCATGCAGCATTTGAATTTCTTGCGGTCGAAATATTAAGAAAATGTTTACTTTACATGAAAGTTGAGCTCTTCTGTGAAACTTCTTTCAAATCAATTTAATTTTATGATTTTTTGAAGATTTTATGATTTCAAAATTTTTCAAATATCAAATATCTACAGAATGTTTAGATTGTAAAGCAATTTGTTAAAGAAACATTTTTTTAGTATTTGCTAGGATATTTTAGAATACAAAGACTTAATATTAAAATTTATTTATTATTTTTATTAATTTATTAATAATTTTGTTGTATTTAATTAATTTATATCAAGTATTTTTTTATGTTTTTTTAGGACGAGATTTTTATTTATTGTTATTTTTTATTTACATTTTTAAAAAAATTTTGATAAATTTTTTAATTTAAGTAATATTTTGTTTTTTTTTTGTTTTGTGGATTTTTTTTTTATTTTTTTTATATTTTTTTTTTATTTTTTTTTTATTTTTTTTTTTTTAATTTTTTTTTATAATTATTGAAAACATTTTTTTATATTTTTTATAATTTTTAATGAATTGTTTTACTAACTGACTGAGAAAAAAGTAAAATCAAAAGAGAAGCTTATGAAAATGAATTATATGAATATAAAATCCTACAAAATTCCAACTGGTTCGAAAATCGAAATCTAAATTTGATTTCATGGATTTTTGATTCAATATTAGCCCTCCAATGTATTTTATGTGAATTTGCCATAACTCACAGAGTCAAATAGTCAAAACTTTTTTATTTTTGATGCAATGCAAGTTTCAATAAGTAAATGTTAAATGTAAATGAAATTGAATCTTGCAGATTAAAAAAGTCTTAAGATACTTTTTCTTAAGTCAAATTTTTTTTGTGTCAGCAAATATTCTGGCTGATGCAATTTTTTATTTTTTATTCTAAATAATACGATCACAAGATCGTCAGTTTTGTTTACATTAAAACTCTTTAAATAAAGAAAACAATAGACTTTAAGCTTGAGTATTGTATGAGTATCGAATGAGTATCGTTTTAGTATTGTAGTGGCTTAAGAAAAACTTCAGAAATTTAGTAAATAAAAAATTTTTAAAAACACAAACCAAAATAGAAAATAATTCATTTGCATTTCAAATTTTAACTTATTGGTAAAACCATGTGTAAAATTCACAAAAAAAAATCCGATAGAGATTGTTCCGATAGACCATGTCATGATCAAAATTTACATAAGTCTAAAAACGGGTACTATTGCTAAAAACCCCCCATTAACAGCGCTCATATATTTAATTATACCCCCACGTTTAAAAAACGTAAATAGGGGTATATTAATTTTGTCACTCCGTTTGTAACGCCCATAAGGAGGCGTGGTAGGTATAGAAAAGTATACATATTCTTGATAAGCATCACCACCCGAGTCGATTTAGCCATGTCCGTTTGTCTGTCCGTCTGTCCGTCTGCGATCACGATTACAGCCGTAATTTTAAAGCTATCATCATGAAATTCAATATTTAAGCTTTTATCTAAATTCGAAAATGAGCCAAATCGGATGAAAACCACGCCTACCTCCCATACAAAGTGACTTTATCAAAACGGTAAAATCTCTTAGAATTCCACAAAAATAAATATATGGACTTGCAATTTTGTATATGAGTTTTGATATTTAAAGTACACTCTAAGTGTGAAGTTCAACCAAATCTGATAAAAACCACGCCTACCTCCCGTACAAAGTGACTTTATCAAAAAGGTAAAATGTCTCTAAAATCCACAAAAAATATATGGACTTAATATATGGACTTGAAATTTTGCATATGAACTTTGATATATACCATGTACTATGTGTATGAAATTCAAGTAAATTGAGTCAAAACCACGCCCACCTCCCATACAAAGTGACTTTATCAAAACAAAAAAAAAAGCAAATATTTTCTGTTAAAACTATAACGAAAACGTCTTTATAGATAAACTTTAATGATTGCTTTGAATATACTTTGGTTCGGGCGTGGGGGTATTTTAACTTCGACCCAGTCGAAGATCATTTCTTACTAGTTTTTTGATAATTTCATCTTTCGACTTTTGGCATTATTTACTCATGTTTCCAAAACAGAGACCACAGACGCCATATGTAAATAATTGATTTATGATATTTTTATTAGATATGCCACACCCTTTAGATCCTGTTATTGCGATAAGATTTGATAATTCTAACTGCTGTTTAGATTTTTTGTTATGTTTTTGATGAATTTCCAAATTTAGTTGTTTAGAAGTGAGGAAAGAAATGCAGAAAGTTTCAAGTGTAAGACCATGGCCTGACCGAGATTCGAACCCAGAACCCCTGGGACGGTAGTCAAGCTTACAACCTACTCGAATAGCACCAGAATAACTCATTTAAAGTGTTAGAGAGTTGTATGGGTGGTAGGAGTGCTTGTGATCCAATCCCACCCATCGTTTGTGTGTGAGTAGTTCTGATATCATCTATCAATAATTCCGTATTAACCCAATAAACATTTTGGCGAGGTTCGTTAACGAATCGCTTATGAAAATTTTTTTTTAAGTGTTTTCAAATAGTTTCGTTCCGACTGCATCATAGGTTGGCTTGATGCTTAAAGAAAACACCGATTGAAATTATGACTTTGTTAAATTCCATTGAAGATGTTTTTAGCCCAATCGAAGCAAAGAAGCAATTTTTTTCTGATTAAATATTTTTTTCAGTCCCAACGATTCGCTGTCGAATCGCCTTTCAAAATTTTTATAATTCGTTAGTGAATCAGTTCTTTAAATTTAAGCGATTCGTTAGCAATTTTCTTCTCTCATCCTTAGCAATTCATTTGCAAATCATTACTTTTATTTTTAGCGACTATTTTCAGTTTTAGCGTTACCGAGTGACTTCAGGTATACATATATAACGATTCGTATTTAATTTATGTTTCTTATTTAATGAACAAAAAATTTGTTATTGCTATCTTATATATTAATACGAAAACACAAAATTTTACCTTCCTTTTTACCCCTTTTAAAGACAACAAATTTGAATGAAACTTATATCATTTGAAAGTTCTGGTTCATACCAAGTGCACAATATAATTTTTATTCAAAATTTCTGTCATTAAGATTAGATAAGATAGGATAAGGTTCGTCTCGGTGAATCGTTATCGAATTGCTTTCTTTAGTTTTGGAGACTCGTTAACGAATTGCTTCTTATAGTTTTGGCGAATCGTTAATGAATTCCTTTTTTCGGATTTGACGATTCGTTAACGAAGGAGAAATTTCTCCCGCTCGCCATATTATAAGTGAATCGCTTCTAATAATTGCTAATGAATGAAATGTACGAGAATGCGATCCGTAAACGATAACATTAGTGAATCATTTTGTTTGTTGGGAACATACGTATATGTTAAGGAAGAGGCTCTATAAGACCGGTTTTAAGCCTGCACTAAAATAGCTTAAGATGTCTGAAATTCATTAATTAGACTAATCCAAAAAAAAAAAATCAATTCATCTATTACACCAATTCAACTTTAGGTCAAACTCCAACCCCTACTGGTGTATTTTTTTTTTTTTTTAATTCGGCGGCAGTATTTAATATTTTTCTATTTGCAACAAAGTTGGATATTCTTTTATACATAAAAATTTTGATTTAGTTTTCAAATTATTATCAAAGTCTATGTACACTTGGATATTTCCAAAAAATATACCTTATAAACTGTAAATCTTAACACCTTCACAGCTAGTTCTATTGTTTTGTACAACCGTTTATTATTCAGCTTCGTCATTTATTGCGGTCCCATTTTGACTTAAATGAGTTGAATAGAATTTTCAACAATAAATTAAAACAGATAGTGTAAATAAAACATTTATCAAGTTCTACGAAAGCTGCTACCGTCGGCGCAGCACTACCAATAAAACGACTAAAGAAATTAAATTAACACTTATTTACCCGACGGTGTGAAAAGAAAATCAACTAAGTCAACAAAATAAAATTTACTCAAATTTCAAGTAGTTAAACTTGAGTACTCGTTACTCATATATTAAATATGAAGGTACTTATGACAAAATACTACTAAATAGTAGTTAAATTTAAGAATTTCAAGGTTATGAAGGTGGAGTTTATATGAAGGAAAACAGGTTACTATTATGTCTTAAGTGTCTTTAAGTGGCATGATTAATTTGAGTCTAGGACGCTAAGTTTTTATTTGTTGCTTTCTGGGGGTATTTATTTAAATTTTTTGCAAATTTATATAGACTGTGGAGCTTAAAAATTTTTATATTTCAGGTAAAAGAATTTCAACGGTGGATATTAATTTGTCTAGCCGGTTTTATGCTTTTTTTTATTTAATTAATTTGCATGAAAGAATCGGGTTTGCATTAAAATACCTCATTTTATTGCCATACAGCTAAATTCTAAGGCCAAGGTCCACAGATAGTATTTTTTAGAAACAAGTTTGTCGGATGAAAAGAAAGAGAAGTAAAAAAAGCGTTCGATACAAAAGCGGTTTTTCGGGAGGCGCACTTTTACAAAACTTTCCAAAGGAACAACCATGTGGCGATAAAAATTGTTATATTTTGTTCTTTAAAGTTTTCTTGGTCATATAAGGAACTTCTGGCATTACTAGTGTTTCTTTTCTTAGCAATATCTTTTACTGATACTTACACTCTTATTGTAGAGTGAACATCCCTTATAAATGCAATAGCTTCAATAATTTTTAAACAAAAGCCGTTAACCCGAAATGCAACTTAATTTCATATTTCAATTAAATTGCCCTCTCAGACTTTTTTAATGATAAACGAACTCATTAACTTAAGTAGTTAAATGCAGTTTGTATAGGTTTCTTACCAAGTTTCTTATAACTTGAACGTCATTTTATAGTTAAAAGATGATTGTTCCGTAGAAAGGGAAACTTTAATTAATATAATTAACACTTGCATCAATGTGTCTAATTAACACTTGATGATTGCATGTTGTTGTTTTATTATTATAGCGAAAAATTGTATAGCATGTAAATTAATGTACTTCACTAGCTTAATTGTTGTAATTTTACACATGTGTTGTGGGGGTATTTTGAGTGTTTCTTTCACAGGGATGTGATAACAAGTGTTTTTTGTTTTATTTTGTTTATGCATTCATTATCGCATATCTACGAGTACGTTTTGTAATTAAGTGACATTCAAGCATTTTCTGTTTATTTAACAAACTATTGTCTGAAGCTTTTTGTAAATTACAGCATTTACAGAAATTTTTGTTTTCTTGAAAAAGCATTCAAGTAAATAATTTGTCAAAAATTTGAGCATTATTCTATATTGAAGTCTATAAAATGGTTAATGAATGCCAAAGTGCACCATTCATTTAAAAATTTCAACTTTAAAGAACATTTTTAACAACATATTGTTGTTATTGAAATTTAAATTTACCGATATGAATTTGAAAAAAAAAACAAATGCTTTTAATGCAAAAATTAATTGCGTTCAAACACTTCACTTGAAATGCAAGCGCTTGCCAATGGACGTCATTCCGCTATTATACGTTACACCACAATGCCCTTCAATTTAAATAAGGCGGAATGTCAGCTACACTTCCGTTTCTTCGTATTGAATTGACACGTTCTGCTGATTGTATTCATTTGAATCATAAATTATGATTAACAATTTATTAAATAAAAAACGAAATTTTGCAAAGATGACAGTTCTTAAGACTTAAAAACAGTAGTCCTATTGAATATATTTTTTTTTTATTATTATTATTATTATTATTATTATTATTATTATTAAAGTTTATTGGTGTACAATAAGACAAAGTCTTTTATAGTACTACATAGTGATTAACATTGTTGAATAAATAGAAATAAATTATTAAAATTAAAATTAAAAATAATATTGGCTTCAAATTTATAATAACTTTAGACAAATTTTATGAAAAATTCACAAAAGAAAATGCCATATATAAAGCATACTATGATATAAGTTTACATTAATTTAAGGTACTTAATATAATATATTTACTATATGACATGGTAACTGAAAATAGAGTACAGATTTGGAAAGGTAGAGAAGATTGAATAGATAGAGAAAGAGGAATAATACATTTATTGGTTTAAGGAGCTAAAATATTCAAAGATAGCATGTTTGAAGCTAGTTCGTGACGTAGTATGTTTTAAAGAGTTAGGCAATGCATTCCACATTCTAATGGTGCTGACAAAGAAGAACCTACTACTGTTCAGATAGTTAACTCTAGGGACAACAAAATTTGTTGATCTTTGTGATTGGAAAAATTGCAGTTTTACATAAAGGTATTCAGGGCTTTGTGTGCGCATAAGCTTGTGCAAAAATAATATGTTTCGAATATTTAAATACTGATATAAACTACAGCCAAGAATGCCTTTACTTCGTAGAGAAATATGGTCATAGCGGTCAACTCCATACACATACCTAGCCGCACTATTGAAAGCTACCAAAAGTTTATGCTGCGACTGTGAATCAAGCTGACTATAAACTATATCAAAAAATGTTATATGCGGGATGATTAATTGTATAACAAGTCTGCGACGAGTCTCAAGAGGCGTGTATTGGAAAGAAGTGCGTAAGTAGCGTAGTGTCCCGTATATTATACCTATCGTCTTGTTAATATGGTCAGTACAAGTCAGTTTTGAGTTTATTATAAATCCCAAGTTTTTCGCTTTTTCAACAACTTCAATTTCCTCCGCTCCAACAAACAACGGAGGGATATCGATGAAGCACGAGTTATTTCTCGAAATTGGAAGTACTTTAGTTTTAAGGGGGTTAATACTTAGCATGTTGGAAATAGCCCAGTTATTCAACAAGTTCAAGTCAAAGTTCAGTCTGTAGGTCAAGTCTTCTAAGAGTCCAGTAGGTCTAGAGAGATAGATTTGAATGTCATCAGCATAAGCATGAACAGTGGCATACTTGCAGACAGAAAAAACATCGTTAATGAATAAAGAGAACAATAGTGGACCCAGGATAGACCCTTGAGGAACTCCTCTCACAACAGGCCTAAGCGATGAGTAAGCATTCCCCACTTTAACTTGTTGCAATCTCCCTTCCAAGTAGTTGGAAACTAAATCTACAGCCGTAGAACTAAACATAAAGTAATTTCTAAGCTTTTGACAAAGTAGATTATGATTAACAGAATCGAATGCTTTCGAGAAGTCAACAAGGCAAAGAAGGGTCAGAAAGTTCTGGTCGTAAGAAATTCTAATATCATCTATGACTTTTACTGCAGCCGTAGCGCAACTGTGGCCAGTTCTAAAACCCGATTGCAGTGGTGATAACAACTTATATGCATTAAGGTGGTCGCGGATTTGATTAGCCATGATACATTCAAGAACCTTTCCTAGCGCTGGCAGTATACTAATAGGCCTGAATTCATTAGGTACAGATGCAGATGCAGATTTTGCCACAGGTAAGACCGTGGCAGCTTTCCATGTGTCGGGAAATCGTGAGCAAGTTAAACAATGGTTAATTATGTGCGTTAATGGAGATATAATGTAAGGCAAGACAAGTTTTATAAATTTGATTGGCATTCCGTCAATTCCAATAGCATTCGAAGTTATCTTCATTATGCATTTTATAACATAATCTTCACTTACTGAGACAAATTCAAGAGAAGGTGAAGAAGAATTTGTAACCTGCGTTGTTAACTCAGACCTAAGGACAAGAGTGCCAGAGTTAGGGTTAACACTGTCTAAAAAGAAATCATTTAACTCATTTGGATCTAAATAACATTCACTAGTATTCTTACTAAACACCCTGTATCTTTTAATATTCCGCCACAGCTGTTTGGAGTTTAAACTAGGATTAAGCTTAGAGTTAAAAAAATTTATTTTAGCTTGTCTGATCATGACAGTAGCAGCATTACGAGCACTTCTATACTGATCCCAATTAGCATTTAATGGATTTAATTTCCATTTCGAGTGAAGCTTATTTCTTAACCTAATAGCCATTAAAACATTATTCGTAAACCAAGGACAACGATTATTAGAGACCTGAACTGTACGTAACGGAACATGACTAGCAAATAATACATCTAATTTATCCATGAAGACTTTAAGTTTATCATTGACAGAATCATAAAACCAGCAATCGTTCCAGCTTATAGCAGACAAATTAAGAAATAAGGAGGAAGAGTCAATTGATTTAAAGTCGTAGTAGGAAAAACAGACAGAAGAATTTCTGCCAAGCCTAATATTAAGGGAACAAAACACCAGATCATGATCAGACAGGAAAGTAATTTGATCAAACTTAAGAAGAAGAGATCTATCAGAAACAAGACAAACATCAAGCAGGCTAGGCTCACAACCACGCAAATAGCGAGTGGGAATGTAGTTATTAGCAATTTGCAGACCACACATAGAAGACATGTAATAGAAATTATCAGTCACGGAATCATTATGCAGTAAGTTCACATTAAAATCACCACACACATAATAGAAATCATAATCCACAATTTTACTGTTAAGATCATTAAAAAAAGGTTCAATGTTATTTGATCGGTAAGGATTATATACACACGATATTAAAATTTTTGAATTTCTATCAAAAATTTCAACATTGAGAAACTCACAGACATCATTACACTTATTGACGAATTTAACATTGAGATTAGACTTACAATACACAGCTACACCACCACCTCTTCTACCAGATCTGTCACTACGAAAAAGTTTATAACCATTAAAGTTATAATAAGCATCAGGAATTTCACTTTTAAACCATGTTTCGGATACACAAATAACATCAACAGCCGAGTTTTCAAAAATGTATCTCGCATAGTCAAGTTTCAAACCATTTAAACTCCTAGCATTGAAATGAGTTACATTTAGGCCATTACACTGCTTACACAGTACGTCAACTAAAGCTTTATAATTACCCACAGCACCATTAGATATAACATCAAAATTCAACATAAAAACAATACAACGAACAAACTAAAAACATGCTATAATAAAAAAAACTCAATAAATAATATGCATTATTAATTTTAAGAAATAAAATAAATAATAAGAATGAAATAGGAAGAGAAAAATATAGGCTAAGAGAGTGAGTTGGAAGTAAAGAATCAGATAAAAGCAGCCAGTAAGCTGAGAAACAATGAAGAGAAAAATAATAGAGGAAGGTACACATGTTAATTCAATAATTCACTCAAAAAGATACAAACTATAATCTATATAATTTACTCTATAAAGTTAAAAAAAAACCAATATTTTAATAGTACAGATAAAATTAATATTTAGGTATGTGGTAACATTTCAAGTAAAATTCAAAATTTCTACATTTTTGGAGTTGGTTGTGACTTTTTTACACTTTTAACGAAATACATCAAAGTCTTTGGAATGCCTTGGGAACCCTAAAACTGTTGGTCATTTCGTCATTTCGTCATTGCGTTCAATGACAAAACTCAACTTTCTACTGGAAACTCAAACTCTCTGTGTAGAAATGGCATTATATAGGTTTGATGTTTGTTTTGAATTTATCCAATAACTCCCGAGACTAAGTAATAAAAAAAACTTTTTTTTGCAAATATTCTTCTTTATTCAGCAACATAGGGTCCTTCAAGAGCAATACATTCATTCCACCGCTTTTTAACTTTTCAATACCGGTTTTGTAGAACGATTTGCGCTTCGCCTCAAAATACGCTTCAGTTTCAACCATCACCTCTTCATTGGAGCCAAATCTCTTGCCGGCAATCATTTTTTTGAGGTCAGCAAAGAGCCAGTAGTCGCTGCGGGCCAAATCTAGCGAATACGGTGGATGAGGAAGCATTTCTAAGCCCAATTCGTGGGTTTTCGCCATCGTTTTCATCGATTTGTGGCACGATGCATTGTCTTGGTGAAAAAGAATTTTTTTCTTCTTCAAATGGGGCCGATTTTTCGCGATTTCATCCTTCAAACGCTCCAACAATGCTATATTATTATATATATATCTCTGTTGATTGTTTTTCCCTTTTCGAAATAGTCGATGAACAAAATTCCATGCCTATCCCAAAATACAGATGGCATAACCTCTCCAGCCGACTGTTGTGTTATTGGTCGCTTTGGCCTGCTTTCATCGGTTGCTATCCACTCAGCTGACGACCGTTTTGATTCTGATGTGTAATTGTGGATCCATGTTTCATCCATTGTCACATACCGACGCAAAAATTAATGTTTATTCTTTGTAAACAGTGCCAAACAGCTCTCCGAATCATCGACACGTTGTTGTTTTTGGTCCGGTGTGAGAAAACGCGGCACCCATTTGGAAACCAGCTTTCTCGTCGACAAATGTTCCCGTAATATTGTTCCCACACTGTCCTTCGATATCTTCAGTGCCTCAGCTAGCTCGCGCACCTTCACTTTACGGTCGGCCAATACCATTTTGTGTACTTTTTTTATGTTTTGTGGAACAACTGCCTTATTTAGGCGTTCTGAACTTTCAGCATCATTTGTGTCTGTACGACCAAGTTTAAACTCAGGATACCATCGGCAAATGGTTGCTTTTGATGGAGCAGAGTCCGAATAACACTTTCGAAGCCATTGCTCAGCTTGAACGGTATTTTTTCCCATAAAAAACAGTGATAAATCAACACACGGAATTGCTTTGAATCCATTATTTTAAAAATATCAACAGTAGCGTCACTTAAATCACTGCAACTTCTGAACTAAACGTTAGATTGTCTTGAAATTTTACACGTATTGTTTGAAGGTTGAAACTATTGAAATATTATATCGACATTTCGTTAGAGGTGCCACCTAGTAGTTAGTCTCGGGACTTATTGGACCATGTGTTAAGTGCATGTCAAAAAATCTTCTTTCAAAACTGTTTCTTTTGAAATGTGGCAGCCGAAGAGAGGAAAGTAAGTACTTGAATAATGGCAGATTATTTTTCTTATGCTTGTGCAGCTCTCTAGTAGAAATACCCTTAATATATCCTTAAGTTTGTTTTTGAATTCCGGTCGATAACGCTGACATTTTTCGCCATTATTTGAACAATCATAACTCTAATATTTTGTTACTTGAAATTTTTCCCACTCAAAGTTTTTCTGTAAAGTTTCAAGCTATTGTTTCCCGTTATAACCTCGGTATCTTCTTTAGAAAACTCTATTATTCGCTTGAGTTTGAGTTGTCGAACTCCTTGTTGGTTTTCCCCAACTAATTGAAATGCAACAACAACAACATAATTTATGTCACTCTAATCAATTAGATTGTCGTCCACTGACGCTGCTCCCAACGGGTCAACACTGTTGCTTCTCCTCTACTACGTTATTCTTGAGCTAATTTAGCATTCAACTCCTAACAAGCTGTCATTATTCTTTGAATGGTGATATGTTATTTACTGATATATTTTTATGCAATTGATATCAATGAAAAATAAATTTTTAAGTGAATGATCTGATTTTGTTGTAAACAAATTGTTGATTGCTTTCAAAAGGCAAAAACTGTTTTGTTGGCAACACTGGCAAAGTTTTTGTACTGATGGCCAAACAACAGATGTCGATCGGTCGGTTCATCTATTTGTCTGTCATTCAGACTGACTGTTTGTTTATTTGTTTGGCTCTTTGTGTGTAAGTCAGTTAGTTTGTCTAGATGTTCGAGTACATGTGCGGCAGTCCAATAAAAATGATTTTTTTTTTGCGCAAACAATGCGAGCAAATATTTTAAAAGAAGGCTCGGCCGGCTATTTTTTATTGTTGGATGATTCTTTTTTGTGGCTCCACTACACTAATGATGAGCATTACATGTCTAGCTGTTTGGCATCATTTGAAATTTGCTTTATTTTTAGATTTTTGAAAAGCTGCTTTTTTTTCTTATTTAACTTCTTTTAGTTTTCTCACGTGAAACTGTTGAGTTTTTTTTTATTGCATTTCTATTGAAATTATTTTTCGTAAACGTTTTTAACTTACTTCTTATTTTGTTCACTCCTTTTTTCTCTGTGTTAGACATTCCTTTGAAAAATCTGCAAAGAAGAAAAAAATCAAAATTTAGTTGAGGAAAAATTACAAATTGTTGATGTTTTCATGATTTTAAATGGATTTTAATGTGAATGTTTTTACAATTATGTTTACAAATGTAAGTTTGTGTATTTTATAAAGGGGTGTTCATAATAAAATTAACCAGTATAATGAATTATTTCGTCATATACGTATTTTATTTTCTGTTTTTTCTTTTTTGCTTATTTCATTCATAAATTTTTTATTTTTTTTTTCAGCTTTTATAGACCTAGTATCAGCTTTCTTATCAGCTTGTTTTTTAATGGGCTCGCGCATTAACGAGTAGTTGTGACACATTTATGACAGCTTAAAATATTTACATGTGGTCTAAATATAGATTAGTTTTGGTTTATTTTTGGTAATTTTTTCATATGGTTTTATCTTCATATGTTTGTTTGTATGTTTAACAGAAGAAAATAAGATAAATTAAATTTTGAAATGAGCTCAATTTTTCTCGAATATCTTTCACTAACTCATAGTTCAAAAAATCTTTTTATCAATAAAATGTCTAGATTTTTTTTAACATAAATCAAAAGCATGTGTCTATCATGCAAAAAAAAATAATTTGAACGATAATATGAAAAAATAAAATATTTTTAAATAAAGAAAAAACTACGAACTATTTTAGTTAAAATTTTTGTTTGTTGCTAAGATGTTTTTTATTTTTTTTTTTTTAATTTTAAAAATTTTTTTTATTTTTTTTACATTTTTTTTATTTTTAAAATTTTTTAATTATTTTTTCCTCTTGGTAATTTGATTAGATTTTGGGATAATTTAACACAGCAACAGTTTTTCCTTCAAAATGTTTATTGCAAACAAAGAAATTCTATGCAAATTATATGCAATGTCGGATGAAATGTGAAGCAAACTTCGTCAAAAAGTGTCATTCAACTCAATGTTAATTTTTTATTTGACTATTAGACATTCTCTTCACGGTGATAAAACTTTCTACTACAGCCAAAACATAAAATCAACGACACACATAAAAACATCGTTTACGATTTAAAAATTTTAAATACAAAACAAAAAATTTCAAAAATTTTTTTTATATAAAAAATAAAGGAGGAAATGAAAATCATTACGGAACGATGAAATTAAATGGGTTTATTATGGCATAAACGTAGTAAGCCCTCATGATTTCAGAAATCGATTGTTAGCTCGTCTTATTTTTTAATTAACCGAAGCATTTGCCGAAAATAGTGCGATTATTTCCCAACAAATTTCAGACCCATTCGTAAGTTTTTTTTTTTGTTCAATTCCATTGTTTGTACACAAAAATGCAATTCGCCGAAAATCTTTTTATCCAAGTTTGGATCTGGCTTCTCGTGTTATTCAAACCAGGGATTGCCAAAGAGTGATTTTTAAAGAGTGCAACAACAATTACAACTTAAAACCAACAACAACAACAAATCGTTGGATACGTAGTACAATAAGAAATTAGTAACATAAAAAACGCAAACAAAAAGCAGTCGGTGACGAAACCATACGCAAAATTACCAACAAGAAACCTTCAGCGCAGCAAGAGTTGTGCGCGGTCGCATGCGCTAATTTACCAACAACGACAAGAATAAACAACAACAAACACACGCTGTGTTGTTGCAGTGCAGCTGCGTTTGTGAACAATTCGTCGAATTACAACAATCATGAAAATATTGAAGTTGTTGTTGTAGAGTGGAAAGAGTGGAAAGAGTTAGGCGCTGGCAATCGCTGATTCAAACAAGAACCATTCTTACCATTTATTTTAATAATATGGCTTCTCAAGTTATTCTATTCTATTCAATTGTAAAAGTAAAAATATTAATGGTTCGAAGTGTCGATGATGTAATTAAATTTTTCAATCTTTATAGTTTTCCAAAATATTTCAAGTCTAATTATTTTTTTTTTTTAGCTTGTATTTAGCCAAGTATTTAGCCCAAACATGCCCACGTAGTTGCCCGTATGGCCCGCGTGGCCCTTCATACAAATTTTTTTCTATCTTAATTTTGCCTTTGCGATGATTGGCATTCAGGAGATGCCAATGCACTTACAAGGCATGACTGTTTGGTACAGATTGTGGGCTGGAAGCGTCATAGGACCGTACTTTTCGAAAATGACGACGGAAGCGTTTTTTGTGGTCGAAGTTGAAGTGTATGGACACATACGATTTCTACTTCAAAGAGGATGGCGCTACTGGCCATACAAGTCGTGAAACGATCGATTTGTTACGAACGAAGTTCCCTGGCAACGTTATTTTGCATTTTGCAGACCAATTGTCGACCAAGAACTTTCGAATAAATACCGTTAGTCTTCTTCCTTTACGGTTATGTTAAGGGCATGTTCTAGGCTAACCATCCGTAAACTATTCCATTTCTCAAAATGAACACTGAAGTCGTCATCGCCCATCGCCAAAATAAAGCCCCAATTATACGAAAGAGTGATTGAAAATTTTGAAAAAAGAATTAAGGTTCAAGTCGAAGCGACTATTTCAAAAACATTGTACTCCATACGTATTCACCATATGTCTACTTTAAAATAAAAATTTAACAAACATCGAAAAGTTATTAGTTTTAACCAAGAAACAAATCCTATACCTGTTGTTGATATACCTGTTTAATAAAAAACATGTTTGAAAAAAAAACAAATTTTTAATTTTTGCCACGGTAACACTTGAAATACAAGTAGACAAATAGAAAATAAAAAATATTCAGTTAAATAAGGAAAACAAACAAGCATCGAAGAAGTATTTTTCATTAAGACAATGCGAGCTTGAGTCGTTTTTGAGCTCTCACAACATCAAATTAATGGGTCATCCACCACACAGTCTTGATTTGGCACCCAATAACACCTTTTTGTTCTCGCACATAAGGACAAACCGCGTGGACAACGATTTTCGAAGCCACAAGAAGCATGCAAAAATTTATTAAATCATAAAGGAGAATTTTGCGGAAAAAAAAAAATCTGATCTATATATTTATTCCCGAAATATGTCTAGTAGGACATGTCGATTTACAATTTTTTTCGAATTTCACATTGTAAGATGTCTCAAAAGTTGCATGGGGTTGTCTCAAAATTTAGGGAAAAAAGGATGTCTTTCTGTACCGCAGAGATGAAGGAAAACATGTTTATTTATTTGTGAAATATTTTTATTATTTGCGAAAAACCTATTTTGGAAGGATCTGCTATGAATTTAAAATCTAAAATTCGATGTTTGCTTATTTGTGAAATATTTTTATTTTTTTCGAAAAACCTATTTTTGGAACCATCTGATATGAACTTCCAAATCTAAAATTCAAAGTTTATTTATTTGTGAAATATTTTTATTTTTTGCGTGAATCTATGATATTTTATTAATAATCAAATCAAGAATATATTTGCGAATAATAGAAATAATTGGTAAATTATTTCTTGAGATATAATTATTATATAAGAAAACATTTTGAGAGAAATCTCTGATTAATTTATTCAGCGTCTTTACGTAGAATTTTTTCAGATTCAATAAAAGAATATAAAGTTTAAAAGTGACAACATTTTTACATATAAAGTAAAACCAATATCATTATGTCAATGTTAAACAAAATGTCAATATACATACTTCAAAATACACTCAGAACATTTTGAAATTTTTTTGTTAATTACGAAATATTAGAAATTAGAATTAGAAATTAATTGATAAGAAATATCCCAAATTATAAGAAAACCTAACTGAATTAACTTCTGAAATTTCCAAAGATTTAAACTGAGTGAGAATGAAAAATTCACTTTAAACTGGCTAAATCAGTGGGGCTCAAGAAATTTTAAGCGCGGGCCAAAACTTAAAAAAACAAAAAACAAACACAAAATGTTGCTCATTGTTATGTTTGGCAAAAAATCAAAGAAAACAAAAAACAATTACAATGCAATAAAATCACATGTCATGAAGTACACTGTAAGAAAATTTGATTTATTTTGTTTTTTAAATATATTCAATGTTTGAAGATATTACAATTATGACAAATCAATGAACTCAATTTTATTTGCCAGTGCACTGCGACAAGGATTAATTTCTATTACAATAACAATGCTTGCACGAAAAGTTACTCGACACTAGTGTCCGACCGAATATTCGGCTTCGGCTTCGGTATTCGGCGTATTCGGCCGATTTTCTAACTTTCGGCTACGGCTTCGGCTTCGGCCTAAATAGCCGAATATTTTGGCCGAATATTTTGGCTTTGTAATAACTAAAAATATTGTTATAATTCTTAAGCAAAATTTCAGTAAAATTCGATGAAATCCGTTAGAAATTCCATACTTAAAACACTTGTTGGTTTTGTTTTTCTCTTTCTTCTGTTCTTCCATAAGTTGGTTTTCGCTCGTTGAAAACTTTATTCAAATGATAAATGCAGTGAGTCCGACCCATGATACAATTACAAGGTAAGCTCATTTTAAGGTGGCTGCTCAAATGATCAATTTTGCAACAACAAAGCTGTAGAAGCTACAAACGTCAAACGAAAAAAGCAACAACAACAATTAGAAAAACTAAAAATGAACAGCTGATTTTGACCCTACCCTGAATATGACCCTACCTTGTAATCTTCTATCATGGTCCGACCGACATGGATTGATAAAATCGTACATGTTGAACGAACTGGCAGAAAACTCAAACATTTTTGATTTTTACCCGACCGTCTCAAGTAGCTTTTCTCGACTAGATCGCAAATCGATTTAAGTATCTTCTATGTCATCCTGACAAATGTACTGATGAAAATCAGTGTGTACGATTTCATGACAAAGTCCAACGATGAAATTAAAGAGGCTTGTACAAAGTTTAGAGAATATTATTCCAAAGACATTGAGCATAACTTATAGAAGAGATGGTGCAGTTAAAGTACTTTTTCGTAAAATTAGTAGATGCGGGGAAAGATAAAAAAATCATATAAATTGATTTTTGAAATATGACACAATCAACTTTTCCGCATGTAATGATAGCATTGCAAATATATAGAAGTCTGATGATACAAAACGCCACGGGTGAAATAACTTTTCAACTTTCGTCTTGTAAACTGTCTTGAAAATGATGTATAAAAAAGTCAACTTTCAAGATGCTTTAAACGATTTTGTGTCTTTAATAGTTAGAAGAGTTAATGTTTAAAGTTATTGTACTTTACAAAACTAATTTCTGTTTAAAAACACCAACCACCCGAAATTGTATTGTATTTTATTATATTTAATAAAAAAATACGCCTACTTTCCTTCATTTGTTTTATTGTTGGGATGATGGAATACCTTCGTAATGTACTAAGAAAATATCCATGATTATGAATATAATTGCATTGTGGTAGAAAACATGTATTTTAGAAAGTCAGAAAAGGGTAAAGGGGCCCTGAGGATTGCATTGCCTAGGTGCCACGACATGGTTAATCCAGCCCTGATGATACCCTTTACAATAGTAACAATACGTCACGAACATCTTTGTATAAGAACTCGCCAAAATTTATATTATTTTTCAATGAAAATTTTACTGAAAATCAAAAACAAAAATACTCTGCTAATCTTCCTGAAACCCACGTGGCTTTACTTTGTAAATAATGTTAATGTAAAAAAATTCAACGGACATATAATCCATAGCTTCGAATGTTTTAAAAATAAACACCACGGTGCATAGAAAAAAATATGTGTATTTGTTGCTAACTACCCCAAGTTTATGTGTGTGGCAACATATTCATTCAAGCCAACTATTTGCTGTTGCTGATGATATTGACGCAATTTTTTTAAACAACTTAATTATAACGCTAACTTAGGAAGCTTTGGTAAACAAGCAGAGATAAAAACGTTTCTGCTGACAACATTAAATTTTAAGTTTGTTTGGTTAACTTTTTGTTTGTGCATTGAAAATGCAATTCAATATCTAACAAATATACGGGCTAATAAATCAATGGTAACAAAATATAATTTCGTTAACGACTTTGTTTATGCTTTTTTAAGTATATTTTAACTCTGTCGCTAACTTAGTTAACTTCCATATTGAGCAAATAAAGCCTTAAAGTTCATTAAGTAAATGAGAATTTATAGCTTGTTAAAGACGGCAGCGAAATAAAGCAGAGGGAGTGGAAAATCCGAGACAGACGACTTTGCTTACTCCCGATGATATCAGGCCACGTGGAGTGACTGTATTTACTTGCTTTTTGCTTTTGTTTTATTTTTGATTTTTTTTCGTTGGAATTTGCGAAAGTCTAGTGTTCAAATGAGACGCAGATATTTAATTTTTGAAAATAAATTTATGATAATTTTCGTTAAAATCTTATTTACTTAAATAAATATTTCATTTTCATGCAAAGCGGAGGTTATAAAAAAAAAATGTTTTTGTCTACTTATTCGTCTTAAATTTTCATTTTATGATGAAATTTTAAAGTGAATACATGCATATATCTTCAAAATACTTAAATATTGAAAAACAGTTTTTTTTTTTAAACACTTCTAAAGCTTTTTATGATAAAAAAAAGAACATGTATTGAGCTATTTTTATATTCATTATGCAAACAAACGAACAGACTTAAATACTTTTATATACTCTCAACATATTGTCATTTCGTAGACAATTTTTGTTTTTGGTTTTTTTCGCTTCGCATCGCCGCACAGTGGTCGTGATTCTTTAAAAGCTATGTTAAATTTTAATGATTGAAATTAATGATTTAATGATGGTTTAATGATAAATTATTTTAATTGAAATAATTACAGTTATTAAATTTAATGATAGCCAATTGTAAAAAAATTACTTATGTTGGTTAATTTTTTTATATATTTTATTTTTTTTTTACAATGATTTCATTTAAATAAGCAGTGAGAGGGTATAAATCTACGAGCTACACTATTATGGAATTATGTTTAGAAGAGGTGGCGGCCCTAGCCAAGTGCATTAAAAAGCGCGTGAACCACTCGATACCAATTCAAGGCCAGGTTCGAGTACCAACTAAAACAGAACATTTTTTCAATTGAAATTAATTTTTCCGATCTGTCGTCACTTCTCCGCAGACAATGGTAAACCTCAGAGAGCAGATAATGTCATTTAAAGGTTCGTGAGAACATGCACATCAGAAATTTACATCATGATACAATTACAAGGTAGGGTTATACTGGAGAGCAGGGTGCGCTAGTTGTCAAAATAAGCTGGTAATTTTTAGTTTTTCTAATTGTTGCAGTTGCTTTTATCGTTTGACGTTTGTAGCTCCTACAGCTTTGTTGTTGCAAAATTTCTCAATTGAGCAGCCATCTTAAAATGAACTTACCTTGCAATTGTAACATGATTAACATGAGGCCATTCGAATAACATTCGTCGTCATGCACTGAACACATTAACGCCGACAGCAACGTTGCGACAGCTGTCCAATTTTTTTTTTACACGCTAAAAAAAACATGCGGAGATGAATTTGGTGAAAAAGTCTCAACATTGCGGTCGGCGATATAGATCTATTTCTAATTTGACAGGCGAAAAGTCTTTTTTTTCTGATTCAATCTAATTGTTTGGAAAGCATAACAGTAGCTTTGTTAAGTTATGTACAATTTGACATTATTAGTGACACGTACTGTTTTTGTTTTTTTTGTTTTGTTTTTTTTTTCTTTTATAAAACCATTGATTGAATTATAAAAAAAACAAAACAACTTATTATAATTCAATGAATTAAATTTATAATTGATTAATTTTTAGGTAGACGTGCTGAGATTTAGTTTAAATTTCCACATATTTTTTTTCGGTATCAATTTGTGCTCCTTTGTTCTGCTTTAATAAGCACTTTGCAGTGGGTATTTCCTCTTTGCTGTTTAGAAGAGTCAACAATTGGTTGAAGTTCGCCGCTCATCCTGGTTGCCTTGTATAAGTGTTTCTCACCCTTTTTTTTAAGTAGTTTCATTCACGTTTCAAAAAAATCCTTTTTCATCCCGAGTATGGTTTACTGGGCAAACCCACCATCTTCTTCTTCCCTCTTCGGTAGCTTTAAAGGCCTCTTAAACTAAATTTACCTCGTTAACTACTTAACTTATTTGTAATAATTACAAATGCCATCAATTCGTCAAGCTCACTCATTTTTAATGTATTTTTATTTTCACATAACAATGGCTGCGTTCAGCAGCTATAACTATTGTGCAACTGTTGAGCTCAACACGTTGAGTAAATGTATCAGAAAAATAAAATGAGGTTGAAGACAGACCTTTTTTTCAATTGCTTATGACCTTTATTTTATTTTTACGTTGAAAACTTAAATTTTGACAAAAAAATATAAATTAAAATTTATTCTTTAATTAAAATCTACTTATATACTGTTGAATTATTTTGTGTCTGGCAACAATATTTTCTAGGGGACTTTTTTACTCTTCAGAAAGTACTTTTTCGGACGCGAGAGTAATTTTTGTTAAAATAAGCTTTTATTAGCCTCAGGCACAAATATATTTAATTTTTTTAGATAAAAAATCACAAAAAAACAATAAACAAAGCAATTTTAAATACAATATAACAAAAACAATAAATAATATTCTAGGATTTTCTTCATATCCCTGTATGCCTTCATATCATAATACTTATAATTATAAAATCACAAAATCCAATATAACAAAAATAATAAATAATTATAAATTCTAGAATTTTCTTCATATACCCGTAAAAAACATAATGCTTATAACTTTACTTAGATTAAAGCTCTTCCTCAGCTGGGTTTTCATTTTGTAGATTTTTTTTTATTTCATGGCCAATATTAAAACAATTATTCATAGATTTAATTAAATGTCCGGTCTGCAAAAGTGCAGAGCTGGTATCTATCACTAATCGAGTTCGACATTTTATTTGTATAACATTTTGCACCGAAAAGATACTCTCGATATTGGCAGATGAATGTGTAATTAACAAAATTCCTTTAGCTATTCTAAAACTATTGGTAAACAGGAAATTATTCAACTAATTTTAAATTTGTCAAAATTTCGGTAGAATTCCATTATTGAGCTTCTCTTAAAAACCTGTAACGTTTCATGATCTGCCAATGCTTTATATTCAGAATTAATTTTTTCTGTCAAGTCTAGTTTCTTTCAGGAAATGTTTCCGAAATTAAGGGGTTTATATTATTAGTTTCGCCTGATAAGACGTAACTAAAAATATAGTGCGTATATCGTTGGTTCAAAAGCAGAAATCACTAAGTCAAAAAACATAGTTTTTATTAAATTGATATTTAAGAAGTTTGTGTCACTGAAAATTTTGTAATTGTATTTAATATCAATTAAAACTTGTTGCATATACGATTTTTTTTTAAGTGTAAAGTTGGCATTATAACGACTTAATTTATTATAAAAAACTAAAAACTCGGAAAATGTACTTTTGCTTGCAATTTCGCTTGTAAATAATATTCCCATTCCAGAAAGAACAATACAAATACAAGTTATATATTACAAGCAATTCGGTAAGTTTACATGATACAATTATACAATTTTACATGGTAGGAGTGACAACAGGCTATTTTCTCACGAGTGTCTTGCACCGAATGTCATTTGCCTGTATATTTTACTTTCCATTTTCTTTTTTACTTTTTTCATTCTCTAATTTATACTATTTTTGACAGTTGGTGTAAGACGAAAAAACTGTCACTCCTACCTAGTATGTATAATTGTATCATGGTTTCACCTAATTATTCGAAGTATTAAAAACTAATCAGATCCACTGTAATTGGCATTGTCTTTTCACTACTTCTACTTGACGTTGATTTTGTTTTTGTTTTTCACAATTTGTTTTTGCTTAAGTTTTTCTCATCTTTAATGCAAGGCAGGGAGTCACAAAGTTGACACAAATACTTGATAGTTCTTAACTTACATAAAAAAAAGCAATTAGAGATTGTGATTTTGACAAATAAGGTTGGGAAGCACTGCAGTTGGTGGAATGAAATATCACAAACCACGCAAGAATACTCTGAAGAAAAAGCAATTAACTCGCTCAAATTGTTAATGAAACATCAAGCTGTTTTAAGTATTGATGATATCTGTATGTAAGTCTGTCCGTCTGTATGTGTGTCTGTCTATCTTTTTGTTTGTGAAAATGCTACACATAGTGACGTTAATAGTCAGTATTTATGAATAAATGCATAATATTTTTTTATAAGCATTGCAAAATGCAAAACAACGCAGCAACTCGTTATCGATGCAATTTTTATGCACGTGTTCCGGTAGCAAGTATTTTTTATTTTTTTTTTATATTTTTTTTTTTTTTTTTGTTTTGTATGTATTTATGTGAGTAAATAATTGGGTATCCTTGCTTGAGTGCCAAGCCCTAAAGTGACATTAAATATAGTGATAAGGACAGATGACATAATAACAATAACAACAAGCCAGCAACGACTAAAATATGACATGACATGTGTGTAGTTTTAACAACCCTGACGCTACTGTTTAGTGTTGCTAAGTTGGAAGTTAATTATTTTTATTTTTTCACTTTGTAGACCTTAACGAATTCATCAAGCCCTTTGTTTTGCTTTTACAACTTTTATTTTTCAAAAATTTCTTATCCACACCTTCAATTGAGCGCTCTTTTCAATTTAAATAAACTTCATTTTAAAAAAAATTCAGAAAAGTAACAACTCTGAACTAGTCAAATTACAAATTTAGCCTTTCTTAAATTAGGGAAAATAAACAAAAATTAAATTCATAGTTTTTATTGATGACTCGATTTATACGAACAGATAAAATAAAAAAAAAATCGCACTTTTTTTAAGCTAAAAAACGTTAAAAAAATACAGCTCATATGTTTTTAACTAAACGTGACTGTTTTATTGAACACTCTGGTCTTTCCCAAGGATGTGGTTAAATTTTTATACTTTTTTTTATAACCTGAGGACGTGCTTAAGTAATGTTTACATTAAACTTTTCAAAATTTTATTGCTTTTTGCATTTTTTACAAGTTAACTTAACAAATATTGAACCGTTTTTTTTTTATTTCTGTAAATATTTTCATTTACACAGACCTAAATTCCTAGGCCACTCTTCATACAGACCTAAAAAAAAAAATCTGTTAAATTTCTCCGATAACGAGTTCAATCCGGTTAAACTGGTTCAATGTGTTAAAAAAATTTACACTTATGCATGTAAACGCACTTATGTTCACTTCTTTGTTGATGTAAAATTAAAATTACTAAAATAAATTTTAAACGCATTCTTATATACATAAAATTAATTTTAAATTTTTTATCATCTGAAGTTCACATAGAGCCCCCTTGCCACTTCCAAGGATTCATTTTTGTAGTAAGATATTATGTTCAACTTTTTGTTCAATACAATTCCACCTCAGTTCACATTTGAAAACTCCCCATGTTCATGTTTTTGGGCGAATTTTTAGATTTTCAGTGTATTAGTGTAAACCTTGAATTGTTGTGTCATCCAATGATTGCTGATACATGCTGTATCACTGCCAGAAATAGGTTAACAACTAAATCAGCTGTTCTTGTTTTTTTTTTTAAAGTACAGTGCGTAGAAAAAGTCTTACTCATTTAAAAAAAAAAATTGTTTAAGTGAACTGATGAGTTTATTGATGTATGCATTTGTATTTTATCTTTTTCAAGTCTATTTTTTGTAATAAAACAAATCTCATTTGAAAAAAGATACAGGAGAGGAATTCGAAACCATTAGGATAAGAATTACTCCGATGGGTGCACTCGAAGGAAGTTCATATTCTTCCTTCTCTATAAGAACTTATGATTTGAAGTGACAACGCTACGTTACATCGCGCAGGTTTCCAAAAAAGTTAATAAAAGCATTTTTCAGAATGCATCGTCGATGCATGGAATTGTTACTCAATGAGTATAGATCTTATAATAAAAGTAATGACATGACATTGAAGGTTACTTCTTTGACTTTATGACAAAAATAAAAAACAATTATTTAACGTCATTGGTAGGCGAAGGGATCTGCCTAAGCAGCGATACTAAAAATGTATTGTATGGAATTATAACGCGCTTTGTGTAGGTGCCACGGTAATAAAAGTTCTAAGACCTAATAAGAAAAATAGATTGACGTCATGAGCCAATCGAGAGAGCCGCTACAACACCAAAAATACATCAATCCTGCAACGATGTTGCATGAGTTACTGATCGGTGAGTAGATCCGACACGGTAAATGTTATAAAACAGAAATGAAGGTTATTTACTTGGCCTTACGATAAAAATAAAAAATATGTTCTGACTTCGTCAGGTAGCGTAGGTGGCAGCTTATGCAACAAAAATTCAATATTGTTGCATGAAGTTATTACCCTTTAAGAGGAAGTGCTGCGAAAAATTTTATTTTACGACAGCAAAAGATGGTTTTTTAACCTCATAAAGAAAATGGAAAAATATGTTTTAAGCCACGACACCACGGAGGCAGCCGCCTAATGCACTAAATAAAACACAAAAATGAAAAAACGTTGCATGGAATTATAGCTCCATGACTGTTGAAGCTAAGGTACATTTTATGGAAGACATTAAAGTTAAGGTTTTCGGTCACATGATAATAACAAAACAAAAAAGGAATGGTTTTTTTGAGGCACCTCAGGGAACGCCGTAAAATATAATAGAGCCTCGAGTTGCGTCGTTAATGCGTTCCAAAAAACGCGACATGAAAAAATTTCAAAATTAAAAATTTCATAAAAAAAGAAAAACACAGTCTATTTGGTTTATATAATATACGAGAAAAACAATTTACTTTTTGTTAAATATAATGTACTGTACATTCAAAATATTGTATCGCCGCAACTCGAAATACAACGCAACTTGAAACGACGCAACTCGAGACTCTAGCTTAACGCAAATACACCAAAATGCAATAGTTATCAAAAGCAAAAATAAAAAAAAAATTACAAGATGGAATTTTAAATAAGGGCATGTATTAGAACAAGACTTTGAATAAGGATTGGGAAAGGGATTATCCTATTTTGGATAAGGATTAGAAAATAAACTAAAGTTTAAAAAATGATAAGGGCCAGGATTTGGACAAGTATTAGGGCCAGGAATAAGATAGGGAGTCTGGCAAAGGTTTGGACAAAGATTAGAGCATGAAATTGAACAAGAACTCATACAAAGATTAGAACAGGACAACGACAAGCATTGGGAAAATTTTAAGAACAAAGATTTAGACACACTTATTAAGTGTATAAATTTAAGGACAAGATTAAGAAAAGAATAAGGACAAGAAATAGAACAAGGATTTTGGCACATTTAGAACAAGATTTAAGACAAAGATTGGGATAAGAAGTGGGCCAACGATTAGAACAATGATAAAGTCGAGAATTTGGACATGGATGAACAAACAAGTTTGTACAAGAAGTAAAACAATTATTAGGACACATATAAAAATAAGGTAAGGATGAAGACAACTTTGGGAACAAAGGATAGGATAAGAATAAGAAAAAGGTCGCGGGTATGTACACGATACAGTCAACTCATTTTTTTTAAAGATTTTTACTCTGAATACTTATTTTAAAGAAAAACTTATATGAATTAAATTTATAAAATTTATATAAAAAGAAAGCAAAGAAAATAAACAAAATAGGAATAATGCCACTACACAGTAAAAAGATTAAGTTCGACTATCATATAAAAATAATCAAAACTTTTTGATATTTATAGAGTTTTCTTTTAAGGGACTGTTTTACGCTCAGTCCTGACTTAACTTTTTACCGTGTTCACTTTTAGCTCTCACAGGACACAGGACACCTCCACTTAGCTTAATATTAAAAAAAAACCAACGAGATAAACACATTAAGTGAAGCAGGTGAAACAAATACTATTGTGACTCACTGTAATTACGTCCATTGTGAATAATTAGGTCGTTGACAATAACGAAAAAAAAAAACAATTGAATGAATGAATAAATTTTTTAATGCAACAACAAAAACCTGACAACAAAAACAGCTCGTTTTTCACGAAGTTACGAAAACTTGACTGCATTCAAAAAAATTTAAGCACTGACGGCTTAAACAAAATCTAAGTAAATAAAATGTACACCAATGGCATGATGCACCAATTTCTTGGGACGTGTTATGCGGGAAATTCATAAACTTAACCCTTATGTGATGAGATGAAATTTAAAGGAAATTGTTTATTTTCTACTCACCCTTTAATTTATTGATTTACGCCTGGTTTTTGTAGTTACTTTTAATTTTTTTTAATTTTTTGTTATTTTTAAAAGTTCAAGAAAATAACGATTACAACAAAATCACGTGAAAATCAAAACAGATTGTCCAAAAATTTAAATAAATATGGCGCACAACTTTACAGTTCTAGCAAGGAACACCAATACTTTGCATATGGCAGCCGGAAAGCACTTGAAACGAGTTTCCGGTGGAAAATATATTTTCAAAATTAACGTTATCTTTACAAATATGCAACAGTTGGGGAAACGAAATTTTCAAAAAATCCACGACGGCGCACTCAGCGGGCGCCAAAATCAATGTGTTTCTTCTTCAATTTTTTTCTTATTCGTATCTTTTTAAACGTTTTCAAGAACAGCCGAATTTATCTGAAATTTATCTATGCATATATTTTTCTTTGCTTTCACGCACATCCAACTGTCATTAAAAAGGAATAAATTAGGCAATGGCCTGAATATGCAAAATTCTTTAAAAATTCACTCTTTTTAACTGCTGGATATTTCAATGTTTCTTAATTTTCGCTTGAATAATTCAGTTTTTCAACACTTTGCTTGTATTTATTTTCTCTGTTTCAATTTTTTTTGGCAAGTTTCGGCGACTTATTTATTTTTGCAAACTTTAAATATATTTTTGAAAATTCGTTTTATTATTTTCTGCACTGTGCGACAAGTTGTTGATGCTTGGCCAAGACTTTAAATTCAACTGAATTTGTTGTGTTCACTGCGGGGTCTTTTTCTCTCATACGATTTCTGCTTATTTTTGTTTTATATTTTGCGGTTATTCTACGCCGAGCAACACATGAACAACACGGCAGCAGTACAAAAAACACAACAACAGCGACTACAACGCAGCACTGCCGCAAACAAGTAAACCGTTGATGACGGCTGAACAACTGACGACTCTACGTCTCAACATCCCTTCCCGACTTAAACCAAACCCAGTCAGCCAGCCAGCCAGCCGGCCGCGGCCGCACCGATATATCGTTCATATGTACGGGTACATGTTAAACAACAACACCTCACATCTGCTGTCGAACGTCGTCGTCGTCGTTGTTGTCGTCGCAGACGCTGCCTGAAACATCAACATTTTATGTTGCCAACCCAACAACCTCCACACATTGCTGTTGCCTCGAGGCATCAGCTAACGTTGATTTAGTCTAGTTTCTTTTGGTTTGCGTTGTTTTGAAAAATGTGTTCGTCAGCAAAATTTATAAATTCTTTCTTGTTAACAATTTTTCACAGTGTTTTCATAGCTTGTAGCTTTGTCGCTGCACTAAATGCAGGTTGCAGTGCATGTTGCTGCAACATGTTGCATATTAAGCAATGCTTATAGCGAAACAAGTTCATACCAGATTGATCAGGAACAGTCTCTTCAGAAATGCAGCAATGTTCAAGCTGATAAAATATGGAAGCTAAAGCAATGTCCAAAGTTTGTGCTTCTATTTTTGAAATAGAAAATTTGAAATTTGTTTATTAGTGCTCATTTGAATAAACATAGAGGTTAAGTATTTTTCTCTTTTCATTTTTGTCACTACTATATTCCAGTAATTTCGTTCATTTCACAGAATTTCCAAACATGAGCAATGCGCTTGCATCTAATAAGCAGATACAGATGAATGATTCTTGTAATTATAATAGTCTATTTGATCCAACTGGGGGGGTCATGTAAGGAGTAGTCTTCTGAAAACATTTTTAATGGCCATCAGGTTGGAGCTGTGATGAGGCTCTACTGGTAGTAGCTTGTTACGAAGTCCGATCACAGACTTAAAAATTGGTATCAGTGGTAACTCATTGAGATGGCCACTCGGGGACATCATGGTGGTTGTGGTTCATGGTATAATTAATCAAGTAGGTGTGACAGTTTTCCAGCGAACATGAATTGTCAAAAATCATACAAGACAAAGCAAACAAAAAAAAAAAAAAAAAAACAAAAAACAGACTAGTTTGACAATCCATGAACGATCTCGTGAGAAAATAGCCTGTTGTCAAACCTACCTGTATAATTGTATCATGGTTGTGGTTTAATATGCATATCGCGGGTAAAGCTATCCAGCTAGATGTGGAATTGTATTTTTCAACCGTATGCCCTTGAAACAGAGAAGGACAATATGTGGGTCCGTCTAGAACAGTGGTGCTCACCATGAACCAACAAGACAAGATCAAGCAATCAGCAGTGCGAGAAAAAAGTATTTTTTCGTGCCACGTCATCGGTCACAAAAAAAGCTTTATTGCATACGTTTTTCATGCAAAACATGTGAAAACTTAAATAAAAGTGTAAAATTATAAAATTAACAAGTTTAATTCTTGTGAAGTGTTTGAATACTTTGTTTGTTTATATTTTCATGCAGTAACGAAATTTAAAGTAATTTTTTATTTTTGCTGTTGCAATTATTGCACGTCGCTACAGTACACTTCATTTTTATAAAAAACACAAAAAATTACTGAATTATAAATACTAATAATTCTTTAAAACTTCAAGAAATAATTTTTCACATATAATCGCTACACGTAAACAAAATAATTTGTGACCGATGACGTCAGACCTACCAGCTTTGTTTTGTTTTCAATATGGCGGCTCTTTTCTTTGCGTGATCTTTATTTCTTGGTTCATGGTGCTCACTACATGGTTTCCCATAGCCCGCGGGCATCGTGTGTTGTTGAGCTTTTGCACACGAAGTAGCAATCGGCTCGCTGTGTTTGTACACTGCGTAAAAGTTTGCTTTTGTGCTGTGCTTTAAATTTCAAGTCAGTATGCTTTGAGCGTTCATGAGGTGAGGGTGTTGCTCGCTGTTTTATTTATGAATATACGTAAATATATTGCAATAATTCAGGAAAAGCATTAATACATTTTTGCTTGATGTTTTCTATATTAAAATAGCGAAAAACAAACACAAAAATAAAAAAGAAATGGTTATATTGAAATTCCAACACTCGACAAGAATTCCTTGTACCAAATGTTGAGAGAGCTTTTGACAACTTCTTGTTTCAGTGTAAAGCTGTGCATTTGGAAAGCTCTCTTTGTTGTTGTTTGAACTGTGCGTTGATCACCACTGGTCTAGAAGCTGACGAATAAAAATAAAATTGGTGACTTCCCTGCGTTTTCAAGAGGTTGCATGTTAATCGGCATAAGCCGATCAGCATAAGGAGATAGATTAGAAGCAGGGAAGGCCCTAAAGCGAAACGATGGAATTTCTGCTGTGCTCCTTGGGAGTTATAGAGAAGGGATCAGACCTCACTAGCATATTTTAGGTCTTAAAAAAGTGAGATAAAATCATTTTGTAACGTATGGATTTGAAAATTCCCTGAACCAATGTTTCACAAAATCAAGTGCTGTCTAAGGATTAGCTCTACTTATTCGATATGGACCAAAAATTCAAATCCTTATCGCAAATAACACCCATTCATTTACTGAGGAAACTGGCTTATCCAATATGTAATAAGTCCTTCAAGGAGATTGTAGTCGCTTTCGAAAATATGTGCTAGCTTGCAGTTTGTTGACGTTGAGCACCAAAGCAAGAGAAACTTTTCACACCTAGTGGAAAAACTATTTAAATCACTTTGAAGGGGGTTAGATTCGGCAATGGTATGTATCTGTCGATAGATTTTTATACAAGCAGCATAAATAGAAAGATTTTTATTATTGATGATACCATCCACATCAGTAATTGTCAAGACATGTACTAAAGGACGAAGGTGACAACATTGAGGGAAACCAGAAGTAGCTGTAAAAAACTTGATTGAGAAATCGGTAGAGATAGCATCAATTTCATAACCTCTCTCCGCAGAACATCGAGTATTAGAGAAAAATTCTGCAAGATTATTCGTAGTCGATCCTCCCTTGAGAAAGCCGTGTTGGTTAAGGGGAAAAAATATATTGCAGTGGAAAAACAAAATGTCGTAAAGAATATTTTTAAGAGTTTTAGGAGCGTATGACAGTTTTGCTATCGGTATATAATTTGAAATATCATTTTAAGTTATTTTTTATGCAAAAGTATTATTAACAAATTCTTCCATTACTTCGGGAAAACTGAAATGGAGAGCTGGAAGTGGCAAAATATAAAAACTATTTATTGCTGTTTTATTTAAATAGAAAAGCTTAGGATTTTTGCATGCGTCATCAATTTATTGACGACTAATACTTTTATATAAAAAAATAATCCGAATGAGGGTTAAGATTATTAAAAAGTACGCTATTTGTATAACTTGGCGGCCGTGGCGTAGTTGGTTAAAGTGCGTGGCCTCTATGTCAACGAACCTGGAGACCCGGGTTCGAACCCCAGCAGCGACGGAAAATTATTTGAATTAAAATAATTTTTCTGTACGGCCGCCACCTCTCTGCACACAATGGCAAACCTCAGAGAGTAATCAAAACGCCATGTAAAGCTTCTTGAGAACAAGAACATTCCGTTCACCGCCGTTCGGAGTCGGCGTTAAACCTGTAGGTCCGGTTCTCGGTCAATTGTGTACAAACTTAATAACACGCACAACACAAGAAGCTAGGTCAAAGTCCTTCCAAGGGCTGAAATGGCCGGCCAGTTATTTATTTTTTTATTTTTATTTGTATAACTTTGGTGGTAAGCGTGTCTAAAATAATTTTATATAATTATTGAATTACATATTGACAGCAAATTTTTTCCATATTAACAAATTTTTGAGAAGTTGACGACAACTATATAAAGACACTAATAGATATAAACAAGCATTCGGCAATCAAAGAAATTTCGAGTTCACGGTTATTGAAAGTACGCTGGTTTCATCAAAAAAACTGCATGTCTGGATCCCGCACGAATTGAAACAAATTCACAAAGTCAATCGAGTTGACATTTGCAATCGGCTCATGAAACGTGAAAAAAGCGACCAATTTCTCAAGCGTATGATTACGGGTGATGAAAAGTGGATTGTCTACCACAATGTTAACAGAAAAAGAAGCTGGTCCTAAAAAGATGAAAGCAGACATTCACCAGAAGAAGGTTATACTCTCAATCGAGTGGGAGTGAAAGGGGCTGTCTACTATGAACTATTGCCATAGAATTCTGAAGTCTAATGTGGGCAACTACAGAAATAATGCGATTCCATCCTACAGAAACGTCCTGAGCTGGCCAATCGGAAGTGCGTGGTCTTCCACCACGATAACGCCAGGCCTTATGCGACTTTGGTCAATCGCCAAAAAATGCTTGAGTTCGGATGGGATGTTTTGCCCCATCCAACCTATAGTCCACACCTTGCGCCCGCGGATTTCCATATGTTTTTCTCCCTGCAAAACTCACTGAATGGTAAAACCTTTGGCAGTAACAGCCTTATCAAACAGCACCTTGAGGGGTTCCCTACACAGTAAAGTGGAGATTTCTACTTGCGCGGAGAGATGGTAGAAAGTGATCAAACAAAACGGCGAATATATAATTGATTCATGATGATTCGATTTATAAAATAAATGAGCTTAAACTGTTATTAAAAAACCGTACTGACTTCTTGAACAACCCAATACTTTTCTAAATATCGTTATTTTATGAATACACATATCTATCAAATATTTAACTGTTTGAAATACCACTTTGTGAACCATGACTGCATAATTTCTGATATTATTCAAAATTAAAATCAAGCTCGTTTTGGGCTTCTTAATTAAAATATTTATAAACTGGTTTGTATTCCTTTCGCTCTTGTATAAACTGGATTAAAATATTTTGAAATAATATGAAAAAAAAAATAAGAAACATGTATTCAATAATAATTTAAATCAAATACTAATCGATTTATTGGTACATAAAAGAGACACATTTATGTGAAATATTTATGTAAAAGGCATTAATTAATTCCTAAATTGACTGTGCTGACAGAGTAGCCATTTATTTTATAGTAAAGGCTCATTTATTAAGACTTCTCTATGGAAGCACTTTAGAGGGTAGGAAAGGCTACAAGTTTTCGGTTAAACTGGTTCCTCCCATGATGAATGACTGCTTAGTTGCATGGCTGTTTCTTTGAATTAATTACAAAACACCTAAAAATTCAATGCTGAATAACATTCTATATTCTAAAAACTTTACTTTAAAGACCATATGGTAGAAGTTTAGGGGGAGTGCTTTTCATCACACAAACCTCGAACTTTTTATCGAACGATAATCAAGCAATAAACAATACAATGTCAATTGTATGTCAATAATAAAATATTATGACAGTCTTTAGGGAAATTTGAGATATAAGTGTTTTCTTATCGAACTATTTAAGTGTATATTTTTATGACATTTCTTTATATTTCTCTATAATCAAAACGCTTTGCTATTGTAAACTGTCTGCAAACAAAATTTCTTCGTTTTATTGCCTTATCAAAATGCATTTTAATGGAATTGGTCTGGGTTGATAATCCAATGATAAGAGTTTCCAATTAGAGGGCGCTGTGTGCAAATATTGACTATGTGCAAGGGCATACATTTCAAATGGTTTTGTCTCTCAAGTATAGGCAAAACAAAAATTAACAAAAAGATACAGCTGTTTCGAGTTCCAGATTAATCTTAGTCTTAAATTTTCTGTGCGGTCATTAACACTTTTCAGACAAAGGCCAAGAAACAAAAAAAAAAAAAAAAAAATAAATAAATGAACTTCCTGTATTTTAACTCGCTATGTATATGTAGGTGCTACTATACTATTATACGCCAGTGAAGTCTGATTCTTAGCCCTCGTTTTGCATGGAATTCTAACTCAGTGAGTACGAGAATATGCGCTACGATAAATGGTATAAAACGAGGCGTTACCACAATTAAAATAAAAATTAATTATAATGTCGTAAGATCACGGAGTAGGAGCTTATGCGACAAAAATTCAATATTGTTGCATGGAATTATTGCTAACTCAGCAGAAGTACTGAAATTTTCTTTAACGAAATAAAGCTTGATGCAGTGAAATGCAACAACAATGAAAAACGTCCAACAAGAAAGTTTACTTTTCTGATTTCATTTAAGGAAAAATGCAGCTGAAGGCCATCGAATGCTGTAAGAAGCTTACGAGGAACATGCTTCATCAATTTCCACATGTGAGTTTTGGTAGAAATTTTTTAGAAGTGGTGAATTTTATACCGATGACAAAGAGCGCGAAGGACGGCCAGAAAAGTTTGAGGATGCCGAATTGGAGGCTATATTGGATGAAGACTTGTACCAAATGCAAGAAGAACTCGCTAAAGTATTGGAAGTGAGACAACAAGCCATATCTGTTCACTTAAAAGTCATGGGAATGATCCAAAAGGTAGGATATTGGATGCCGTATGAATTGAAGTCAAGAGACGTTGAAGGCCGTTTTTCATTTGTAAACAGCTTCTCCAACACCAAAAAAGAAACGGATTTTTGCATCGTTTTGTGACTAGTGATGAAAAATAGGTTCGTTACGATGACCCCAAGCGCAAAAAATCATACGGGCCACCCGGTTATACGCCAAAGACGACCGCAAAGCCGAACATTCACAGCGGCAAGGTCGTGGTCTCTATTTGGTGTATCTAATTGGGCATGGTGTACTTTGAGTTGTTACAACAGGGTGAAACCATCACAGGGCCAACTCTACCGAATGCAACTGATGCATTTGAGCCGAGCATTGAAGCAAAAACGGCCAGAATACGAGCAAAGGCTTGACAAGGTAATTTTGCAACATTTAACACTCGACCAAATGTTCTGCAGCCGGTCAAAACATACCTTGAAACTCTGAAATTGGAAATCCTAACCCCACCCGCCGTATAGCCCAGACATTGCCACTTCCGATTACTATTTGTTTTCGTCGCTGACGATGCCTTTGAGGATCAGCGCTTTCGCTCTTTTGAAGAAATCCTAAATTAGATCGATTCGTGGATCGCATCAAAAGAGACATCGTTTTTTCGAGATGGTATCCGAAAATTGCCAGAAAAATGGGATAAAGTAGTGGCTAGTGATGGACAACACTTTGAAAAATGAATTTGTAACATATTTTTCGCAATAAAGCGTCAAACTTGAAAAATATCCTTTAAAACTTTTTTGTACATCAAATACATCGACACAAAGAATTAGATACATCCTTTTTCTTTCTTTCCTTTCATCCTTTGCTTTCTTTATCGTCGTCATTATAATAATAAAAATATTCCTTGGAGTCACGGTATTGGTTCGTATTCTTTTCTAAAAAAAAACAAAATAGTTTTTAATTAGTAAGTAATCCATAAAAAAACTCTCTTTTATTAAAGCTCTTAAAAATTTAGATTTCGCCTTGAACTTAAGATCTATTAACTCTTGTTCAACCAATCAATGCTCTGCAAAACCCTGATCCATTGACGTCCACCAAGCTATAACTTATTCACATTGTGCTGACGTAAAATTTTATTTTTCCCTTTTTATTTCATTAATTAACACTGTGCAACAATCAATGTAAAGTCTTTTTGAATTGAAGATCTGGCTTCATAAATTATTTAATTAACTTTATTAATTAAAGTGTAATTTTCATATATTTTATAGCAAAAGCATCATAAAATTATCGAAAGTCAACAGATGAGCTAAATTTTATTGAATTTTTTTTTTTTTGTTCATAAATCCACTACAGGTTTTTCCACTGCTAATAATCTCGTTTGAGCTATTCATGAAATCTTATTTCTGCAAGTTGAGACATTTAACAGATTCTAAACACTAATGGAATTCAATATTTTATTTTAAGAAAATTAAGAAAGTTGACCTTCTGGCATTAATCTACAATATAGGATTATTGTGGCTTATAGAATAAAAGGTAATTTATTTCACTTTAAAAAAATAGTTTTATATTTGATTTTGTTTCCTACTGTTGAATGTTTTTCATAAATTTATACATAAGTTTGTCTAGGATCATTATATCCTTTTCACTTTTATTTCGATCCAATTTTAATTTATAATAAACATGAAATTCTTTCATGACACATTCCAGCTGTGCTCTCTGTTAAGGTCTTTCCAAATCATTTCTACGGCTCCGCGAAAGAACTCCTAACGAAATAACGCTTAACAAAAAAAAATGAAATAACTCCTAAAAGTTCCCATACAAAGTTGGGAGTTATTATACATGAAATTACTCCTAAATGTTAGGAATTTTTCCATCAATGTTAGAAATTATTTCATCTTTGATTGTAAGGTGTCTGTTCTTATGCAATAACTCCTAAAAAATTACAAATGAAATAAGTCCTAATTAGGAGTTATTTCATTTAGAATTGTTAGGAGTTATTTCTTCGATGTTAATAGTTATTTTCCTTGTACGAAATTTTAAATACCACTTGACGTTAAAAGGCAAATCTTTATATCATAAATAAAAAAACCAATTTATTGTAACCCTTTTTATTGTTTTTTTTTATAATCTGAAAATTAGGACTTAATTCATCATTTTCGTTTAGGTTTTATTTCATAATGAACATACTCCTAAATGTAAGGACTTATTTAATTTTTTCTTTAGGTCTTATTTCGTCAGGAGAGTCTTACTGGTTCATCTTTGAACTTTAGGAATTATTTAATTTACCGTTAGGAGTTCTTACGTTAGGAGTTATTTCGCGGATACCATTTCTACTTTACACATCTTATAGATGTGTAAGTAGAAAAGAAATTAACATTACACAGTGAGGTAGCTATAGTTGTGAATATAATGCCCTTATAAAGTAAAGACCCTTATGAAGTCATTGTATTTTTTTGAAAATAATAAAACTTCATTACTTCCCTTTACTCTAATGAAATTGTAAAAAAAAATGTTGCAAAAACAAAATATTCTATTTCTCCTATACCAATTTAACAATTCTGAATAAGGCAAAATCTAAGGTACATACACTGAAAAAAAAACGTTTTAAAATTGACGACAATTGTTATTAATTTGACGATATTTGTGTTTAAAAAATAGCTTGCAACAAATTTCGTCAAAGTAAGAGCAAATGTATTTAAAAATTTTGAAAAACATATGAAAAAAAAGTCAAATTAACAACACATTTTGTGAACACATTGTGTTTAATTTTAAGCTAACTTTTTTTTTCAGTGTAGATTAAAATTGTCATTACATCAGTTCCTTTATTTCGGGCCTTCTTCTTAGGAGGGAAGCAACAAACCCTAGTCGCTTATCGCTTTAATAAAGTAATATTCAATAATAATGGAAAATGTAATTCTTCTCTGTAGAAAAATAAAGAAGAAATAATACATGTATAAGTGCTTCTTGGGTTCTGGAGACATTAAACCCAGTCTTAAATTTACTTGCAAGACTAATCTTATCCAAGCACTAAAATTCAAAGCGTTCCTTCTCCAATAGAGTTAAAATCAAAACTTCTCCATTCCAGTTACTACAAAACAACTCTATTCCAAAATGTTTTATTGAATAAGTATACTCTACTTTCAATTGAAACGATGATCAAATCATCAAATCCATGAGTCGCATTTGATTGTTTTTTTTTTTTTTTTTTTTTGGCCAAACAATTTTTTCTAATCCATGCAATAGTCATGGTTCAATATTCAATAATATTGCGGTTTTTTTTCAGACTAATTTTTTTTTTTTTTTTAATTTTTAAACAATTTTTCTGTACTTTTCTGCAACATTTCAATAGAATATCTTGTTTTTTCCAACATAAAAAAAATTTAAATAATGGCGTTGAAAAATTTTAGGTAGAAACACCACTTAAGCCGAGTAGGTTTCTCTCTCTGCTCAACCTACGTTTGACAATTTTGTCATAAACAATTTCCAAACTTCTCAGTACAATCATAGATTTAAATCATTATGAGTACCCATAAATCATTATGAGTACCCATAAATCTAGATTTTTCTTTGTCTTCTATCTATTTTTTCCTGTGACCACAATTATGTCATTAAGAGTGCATAAACATTCAAATGTTGTTAATAGTTATTTAATTACTTTTCAATATACTATACAGGCTATACAGCCACATACATATATAATTAGTACCTACTGCAGTTCTTTTGGGACCAACTCATATCTTTTTCTTGTTCAATGGGATTTGGGACTCTCCCAAAACTGCCTGCTTGACACTTCCATACTTAAAAAATCACATGGCAGGATTGCTTAATCAATTATTTATTGCCACAAATATTCTCGATGAACATATAGACAATACCATGTTTCCTTGTAGAATATTTGGCAGCCTCTTTTAAAATTGATTTTGATGACTCAGAATTTACTCCGGTATTGTCCAATGTTCTATTGACTCTCTCAATACATAACAAACATTAGAACCAGAATTCATATTTATTGTTTGTACAACCGCAAAGCTAACCACGTGCGTATAATTTAATTATTTTTTTGGTTGTTTTTTTTTTTTTTTGTTCACTTTTGCTTTTGTTTTTTTATGGTCTGCGAAAGTAAAAAATATTTACGGAAAGCACTCAAAATAGAGACAATCAGTGAAATCATTTACGCATGACTTGGGGGGGTAGGGGGTTAAAAAAATGTTTTTAACACCTACGAAAATTTAATGTAGTTAGATGAAAATAAAATCACACCAAAAAAGAGGAGTACGAAAAAAATTTTACACATGTTTTGTATTAAAATTCTCAATTTAACACAGATAAACAATCATAAGAATAAGCAAAGGCAACGGCCACGTAATAAAAACTTGTTATTATCAGAAGAAAAATAACTTAATATATAAAAAATTATGTCGAAATAATAAATACTTTGTAGTTCAATCTACATTTCAAAGAATAAAAAGGGGAAAATTCATACAAAGATTGTTTTTAATACAGAACGTTATAAATTTTGCGTAATATTTTTAGAAGGTAGAATCAGATTCAAAACCACATTAGAGGGAGAAAGACATGTAAATGCTCGAAAATCAGTAATATTCGTGAATTATTTTGAGGGTGATAAAATAATTAAATCATTTTACACTTTTGGTATAATTTAATGACATGTGTCTGGTAATAAAAACAATTCTTTTTAATACAAAATGGCGGCGGTACAGTCCCTCGACGAAGGCCGTTTTTACCGAAGTCATGCTGCCATCGCGCAGGTTTTTCTATTGGTCTGAAATAAAAAAAAAAAAAAATATTTCGATTACAGATGAGTTTGGGCATAGAGTAAACCTATAAAATTGAGAAAAAGTACGAAATAAAAAATTTAAAAAATTTTAAAATAATGGTTTGATTAAAAATCACTATTTCACAAAATGTAATACTCTACTTGGAACTCGTCCTAGACACATCTCAGCTCCGATATACTAAAGATAATTGTCACTAAGATTGTTCACAAACTCGTTCATCCAAGAAGAATGAAAAATTATGAAGAATGATGATGATTCTCGAAACTGCAAAAGAATTTTCAAATCAGGAATGCAGGCAGATAGGCAATCCTTTAATTTAGTAATATAATATAATGATAGTATAGCTATGGTTAATATAATTATATAAGCTATGGTTAAAGTTATGGTTAAGGTTTTGGTGACGGTTATTACTATGGTTATTTTTATGGTTGTAGTTATGGTTACGGTTATGATAATGTTATGGTAACTGATATTTTTTTTATTTTTAATTATGATAATGGTTTATATGATGATGATTATGGGTTTGGTTATGGCTCTGGTTAGCGATGTTGTTATGACTTAGAAATTCTTAAAGTTAGTATGATAGTGTTATGGCGTTTTCTTTTCTCGGCAAAAAATTCCGCTCTCTGAGAGTGCAGAATATTTTACATTTTGACCTCAACTCAAAAAAGGTTGACCTGTTATTAGTCGAGAAAAGATCAGAAAAAATTCAAATATATTTTCAATGATGTGTTGGCTGTACTGTTGCTTACTTTTGAGAATAATTTTTATCATATTTATTTTGTCATCCGTGAAAAAGCTCAAACTTTATTGAAATGTCAATGATAACGTTAAATATATTCCTAACATGTCACTTTTTTTGTTTATTCAGTTGGCAGCATTTGAGGGCATTTGAATTTAAAACCGTCGATCTTGAGAGTGCAAAAATTCTACATTTTTTCTACTTTCGAGGTCAACAATTATGAGAAAAGAAAGCGATTTAATTTACAGATCGAAATTTTTTTGGAGAAAAGAACACATAAAGGGCAGAATTCTCAAAGACGGCAGAAAAAATGCAGATTTTTTTGAGAAAAGAAACCGAAAATGTTTTTGAGAAAAGAAATTAGTTAAAAAGGCAATGGTATGAAATGGAAACACATTAACTTTGACAACTTGAATTTAGCAGTGGATATTTTTTAAGAGAGTTTAGTAAGTACAAAACTAGCTTACGCCAATAATGTTTTTGATTCAAAATTGATCGACTTTCATTTTTATGCACTCCTATATTTGTATTTACTACTCAATTATTTAGAGCATTAAAAAGGATCGTATTATGAAAAGAAATATTTTAATTTAAAGCTATTAATTAAGAATGTAGCAGGCATAAAATTTTCTCAATGTTTTCTTATCGCTATAGAATTTTTTATCTCTACTTTTCGATCGGATTCTAATAATTGAGATTCTTTCATTACAGGTTGATTCGACTTGAACTGGGCTATTTATAGAACTGCACAGAGATTCCTGGCCTCAACCAAACCTCAATTAGTTATTCTTGTAGTACCTGCTCCGCCTTAAATTGCAAACAAGAATCTACGAAGAAATTAAAAAAAAATACCAGCGATACAAGTTACCAGCGAACCTTTTAAACTGTCCTAACCAAAACTGGCAGGCAGGCCAGTTCTACAAACCATGCAGAAAACATCCATCTTCATCGTTTCACTTTCGCTAATGCTGCCTAAGATTTCTCCCCGATGCCAGCGCCTTCATTTAACATTGAAGAAGTGCTACATTCTTGAGGCAATTTTGTTTTTTTTTTTTTTGTTTTGCCACAAAGACCAAAAACCACTGGCACCATAGGTATTCATTACCCAGCTAAACTGAAAATAGATGTATGTAGTAGCAGCAGTAAAACAAAGTAAAATCATCAGCAAACTGCTTTGTTCCAGCTCGTACATGTTGACAATCTGGAAGACCAAGCGAAAATGTCTTCAACGATGGGACGTGCAGGCGCACGCACATTCCATATGAATGCCCGGCTCAGAGACGCAAAGCTTCAACTGAAGCTCCAAATGAGTCAGCCGGCTGGATGCAACGAAGCTTACGATAATCGTTAGCATCGTCATCAGATATTTTTCAATGTTTTCTTGTTATTTGAAGCTAGTAGTCGTTGCTAGTCGTTTGTTGATGACCAAGACAGGCCTCCAACATGTTCAGTCCATAATGACTAGAGCTGTATTTTATGTTTTTGTTGTTGTTGGTTGGTTGCTCTCGCAGCAAAATACTAATTTATAACGAGATGTAATTTTATTTCCGATCTCACTCACAGGGGCATTGGTTTTTTGTTTATTACTGACTTAACCTGGTGCCTCCATCTTCGTACAAGTTTATGTTTAAAACATTGCGTGCTTTAAGGTTGCCACTAATTTTATGGTGCATTTAAAAATAGCAAACCACCTGCCAGTTGTATGCTATTAAATAAATATAACTTTAGGATCCTGTTTAGGGAAATGATGTCAGTGATTGGCCGGTGTCTCGATGGTGGAGACGCAGGCCAGTCTTAATCACTGCTATATTAGTATGTTAGCTCAACAAAAATTTGAAAGCGTGCACAATTGATTTGGCCAAAAAATTACCAACAACTTCAAAGCATTTGTATGCAGTGGAGTGCATACTGAGGGACTATATAAGTATGAGACCCCCTGAGTTTTTCCGAGGAAATCAAATCGGCATCGAGAAAGCAAAAATAATCTCCAAAAATTAAAAAATAGTCCCAAAATGTTTTGTGTTGACCTCCTGACCATACCAGAGATTTTTCCATATATGTAGTGGGAAAATGACGACTGTAAGAAATCGAGAAATGTGTCTTTTTTTAAATTTTGAAACATTTACGACCCCTAAACCTCCCAAAAGACCACCAAGATAGTGAAAATTATATTGGGTAGAGAAAAAGCAAGTCCAAATCTTAAGAAAGTTAAACAAAACATACTAATATACATATGTTATCCTTCCTAATATACATATGTTATGTTATCCTTCCTTAAGAAATTCGGTTTTTCAGCCAGACTTCACATACAGCAGCAATATTTTCCACAAAGAGTACATTATGAAGATGCAAATACCATCGAATATCCTGGATGATTACAGTTCAAAATTCTTCGCTTTATTTCCAGTTTGTGCCTCACTATATAACCACTTAGATTTTAGGGGTCGTTCATAAATTAATTTACCAATTTAGGGAGGTGGAGGGGTTTTAAAATGTACTACGATAAGTAACGATTGGGGGGGAGGGGGTCTCACATAAAGTAACGTGACCAAAAATAAAAAAAACTTGAAAAAATTGAAATCCTGAAATCAGTTCAAGATTGTATTTTTATTGCGGCTTGTATTTCGCTTCAAAAACATCAATGAATTCTCATAAGTGAGTTTTATTTATTTTAAAATAAATTGGTATAAAAAGTACATTCTATTTAAATAAAACAATTTTAAGGAAGTATATTTATAAAAACACTGAACTTGTTGCTGCACAGGAGCAGCCTTTACGGCTATTCTCTCAAACACCAGGCGAATTTCTTTCCATAAAAAATGAGGTTACACTTGAATGGTTCGACATAGAATCCGTTGAAGAATTATATTTCGAAGAGTCCCCAAAGTTTTCAGCTTCTTCAATTCCAGTGATTGATAACATCGTCTCTTGGAATAGTTTTATCGATGAAAGTAATGGATTTTAAAAATTTTTTCTTAAAATTATCTAGTCATGATAGCACACCTACTAAGAGCTAGTCAAGGTAACAATATTTTTAATATATTTTTATTATATATTATAAAATATATTATATTTTATTATATATTTAATATATTTTCAAATATTTTTTAATCAATTCATTTTTTTATTTCATATACTACGTTACTTTAGGGGGGGAGGGGAGGGGTTTTGAAATGCACTACGAAGAGTAACGGAGGGGGAGGTAAAAAAAGGTTGAAAATCGTTAACGTAGTTTATGAACGACCCCTTAACAGGTTTAACGCATTATTCGATGCTTAAACAGTCCATTTCCGTATATGTTGAATAGAAAATAGTCAATAGTAACAATAGTTTGATATATCAGGGATGCAAAAAAAACTTTTACTCATAAAAGTTCGTTTGAAAATACGAGTATATATCAATACGACTTAAAAAAATTTTAATTTCCATGCCAATTTCCTCCCAGTCCTTAAAAGGACTTTATTCTAATTGATTCATTTTAAAAAATTCGGTAATGATTTATAGAACCAAAAAGCTTAAGATTGGCAACAGTTGAATAAAATTTTACGCAGAATTTAGGTAAATTTCAAAATGATGAAATAAACAAGCAATTAAGAAGCAAATTTAAAAAATTTTTCCTAAGGAGACATTTTCATTTATTAACGTCAAAATTTATATACGTACTAGCTTTTCCCGGCGCGCGTACGCCTAATTTCTAAGAAAGACTCTGTGAGATGGCTTTACAGATGTGCGTGTAACTTTGAGAATATTCGTTGGATTAACTTTAAGTTTTCTGGCCCTCGTCCATATCCGCCACTGTGTATATGATCGTGAGTTAAAATTTCGTTGATATCAATTTTTAATGACCATGAGCCAAAATATTTTATTATATAAAGAATGAATTAAATATTCAGCAAACTTGTCTAATTTATTACACTTCTCCTTGCAGCTATTGTCAAACATACATTTTAATAAGGTATAAAAAAAAATCATCCGTACATATGTATCTACTTTTATATAATCATCAATTCAACTGTGTTTTTTTTTTCTTGTTTTACTATAAAAAATAAACCAGCTAGAAACTTTAAACCGGTGAACCGGAATGTGAATCATAAACAAGCAATATGTCAAATTTTCATTTTAATTCGCCATGAAATTCTATAGAATAAACACTTCTTTTTTTTATGTTTGGCTATTCGTTTTATGACCAGCGGCGGCGTTGTTGGCAAAATAAATGCGGGATGCTGATAAAATCATTATAAGAACAAGAACATTACAGAAGATATTGAACTTGATAACGATAAAATTCTGTCTATCTGACAGTCATTTTCGCAACCCAGTCTTGATATTCACGAACCGCCCATTGAGCCATTATTTGAAAGCAAAACACTTAAATTTTTTACAAGGTACTCACGGTTTCATGGTAAAGTAGGTAGATAGGTATGTATTTATTATGGAATTAGTTTTATGGCATTTAAATATTACTGTTATAAACTAGTTTGAATGAGCGCTTATTTGAACACATTTCTATGACGGAGAATGTAAGTATGTTGGCGACGTTGCCAGCGCAAATAAAAAATAATATTTACAATTTAATGCTATATTTTATCGGGGTGATGTTTTTACAAACCTAAATCAAACAGACTTTTTATCAGTGTTTGTTTTTATATCTGATATACATATACATATATAAAGAACCGGGTTTTGGATAAAATGCTTTTTTCCAAATGCCAAATGCATGTGCATTTTTGCAAAATGTATTTCTTCAAAACGCCCTTAACGGTTTCGATCAAGGTCATGCGTAATTGAGAGAGTATCTGTGTTAATCGCAGTTTCCAGTTCTACACATAAGAAGAGATAAACAGATAAATAACCAAATATTTTCATATCATTTCTATGAAATGGTCGAATACCTTTTCTCCGAACAAAAAAAGCAAAAGGCGACGATAAGTACAGTCACACACTCCATAAAAAAGCAATCGTTTTAATAGATTTTGAAGTGTACATTTATTTTTGTTACATGCTGTATGTGAACTTAAATGACCTACACAATAAAGTCGCTTTTGATATAATATTTAGCAATAATATGGACAATGTTGTTGTTAGTGCACAGTCACCTTATAAGCTTATATGGGGAAGAAAATGTATATAAGAAGACACCATTAGAATGATACATAGCTTACCTCGTGTTTCAACACAATACAATTTTTATTTTTTTATGGCCTTATGTTATAAACTTGGTATTTTTGGTCCTATCCAACGACACTAAAGAACACGATGTAGTATTCTTTGAGACCTTGTTTGTACTTCATGATCACATCAAAAATACCAATACTGAGCATTAGACTGAGCATTTTTTGGGACACACCAAGAAAAATTTTTATAGTGCTAAAACACTTTCCACATTAGCTATGATTCTAGGGGGTGTCTTTTTATATTTAATTTTGGTGACCCACCCTAGTGCATAGCCCATAAATGCAATTGTTTTGACAATAGTGCAGTTGACTTCGACTCTCGCATAGTGGGTACGGAAGCTTGAGATGTAACCTTTGCAAATAAAAGAAAATGTTTTATTTACAATCATGTTTTTGCGATTGTATCCTATTCTTAAATTCCTATAATATTTTTTGTTATAGGAACTGCATTCTTGAAATATAGCTCAACAAAAACGAAAACAACATTATTTGTTATATTTCTTGAGATGCTGTGGATTTGGTTTAGCCCATTAACCTACGCCCCTGTTTATGAGTTTGAGTTATTATTGCTAAAATCTTAATGTCATATTGATTCATTACAATGTTTTCTCATATTTTGCATAAAGTCAACAATTTTTTATTTGGTTCTTAAGTCAAAAGTTAAGCCATCTATATAACTTATATACTTCCACTTTGTGTGTATTAAAATATTAATTTTTATTTGCACGAATGTTGGTTTCTCTTTTTTGTTTTTTTGTCTAGTTGAATATCTTTTTGCGTATTAATTTTTTTTTTTTTTTTAACACTTAAATCACAACACAGAGTATCTGTCAAAACGACATGATTGTTTTCTAAGTTTTGTTTTGTTTTTGTGACCTTGCAATGGATCTTTAAGGAGAGCTACGGCAGGAATATTGAGGAGACTTATCAATCCAAAAATTAAATATAATTAACTATAAAGGTTTAAAGACCTTACTGTCATTCCAGATACAGAATTTCACAAATACAATTGAAGTAAACTGTTAATAGAATGATTTTTTAGCTAGTAAAACTACTGATTTATTGTAACAAATAAAGCAATCTTAGAGTTTTCAACAATTGAAAACTTATGTCATCATCTGGGGGCCTGTTTCACCGATAGATAAACAATCTAAACAGACAGATAAATAAACAATCTTCGTTGCAAAATAAAAACGACAACAACGCAATAGATAGCTCGGCAATTTTAAAAGATTTTTAATGATTTACTGTCTTTCTTTTATCTGCAAAAATACAAAAATAAAAAACTACTATTGTGGAGACAACATTCATCAACTCAGAGTACAATATAAGTTGTTTACTAAGTTTGATTTATTTTTTTTAAATATGCGTTACACACACACTCGCATAAACAGTCGTTTCAAACCAAGCTCGTACACACCATAAATGTTTGATATTAAGGCCAAAACAGTCACTAAACCAAAACTAACACTCTTTTATCGATAACAAACAGCATTAAGATCGTTTCCTTAAATGCTGTATTATTTAAAACTTGTGTTCTCCGAATTCAGACTTCGTTTTTCTAGGAATTTTACAAATATATGAAATGTATTACGCCCTAAACTCCTCGATAATGTTGGTTGTGAGCCAACATTCAAATTTTGATTTAAATATCGAACTTTGTTTTTTCATTTTCGCGGAAAAATTTTTGTAGATAGGTATAAGCAGGGCCGGATTAACAAAATTTGCCGCTGTGGGCTAGACTAAAATGCCGCCCCTAAAAATAAAAAAAAAAAATAACATTAGAAATGACACAACCCCATCAGCAAAATTACATATTTTTGACAATATTTTTAAAGGTTTTATCGTCTAAAATCTAATCGGAATATTTTTTTTATATAAGACATTTCAATTAAATATGAGTTCGTTTGAAAAATATAAATCCTTTTTAAGAAAAAATTTTGAATTTTTGCTTTCAAAGACATCAGTTTATACTTTTATTTAGAATTTGTTTTGTTGCATAAGACTATTTTTTTAGGATCTGAAAATAATTAGTGCAAATGTTGAACATAGTTTAATTACTTATGCTGAAAATGTGAGGCATAAGGCATTCTTTAAGGCATGTTCCTACTTGGCGCGCTCGGTATTCGTACCTATGAAACTTTAATTTTTGTACATTTTTATACCTGGTTATCATCGTTACACAAAATTACCTTGTCCGATTATCTCCAAATTTTAACCACATTCTTTCCACATGTATAGTTTCCGTGTGAATTAAAATATTGCAAAATTTTTATTTTTTCTATATTTTTTTGCACAAAATCTAGAAAAAACTTGCGTTTTTTAAGATGTTTTTTTTTCAAATCTTCATCATTTTTTTATTTTTTTGTCAAACTTCAAAATTTTAGTTCAGACAATAACCATACTTATATTATTTATGAATTTTGTTTTTTTGTTTTTCTAAACTTTAGTTATTATGGTAGCCAGCTCTTTCCGATATCGGAACGTCAACTTCAAATTAAAGTTTATACATAAATGTTAAATATGTATTTAAAAAAAAAAATTTATTTGTAAATAATTTTTTAGTGTATTTATTCACCCCAAAAAAATGTTCCATTATCAATTGAGTTTACTAAACGCCCTTCAATGAACAATACTGCAAAGCAGTTCCTTTTTCATTTGTCATGGTTGGTCTTAAGAAGCTTTTTATGCACTTCATTCCTGAAAATGATCTTTCGGATAAGCAATTTGTTGTAAAAAGGCATAAAAACATTCGAAATGCAATCTCCAAATTTGGGAAAATATTTTCAACTTGGTTATTTCGAATTATATTTGCCATTTGAATTATTATATTTTCATAATTGTGGTTGCTGTTTTCACATAAGCAAAGCGACACATCTTTTATGAATGGTGTTAACCAGATGCACAGTCGCTTTTTTCGGAAGTTTCAATGGGGCTGAAAAATTTTTGTAAGACGAGATGTATTTTTCAAAACATTGCATTGGTCTTTCATTTTTTTAATCTTTTCTAATCTTAGAGTATTGGCAGCCACTAAGCCGCTTCCGTCCATCCATTATTGTTACTTAACACTTTTATGTCCGAATTTAAGTGGGTGGGCCTATAAGTTTTTTGAGGACAAATATGTGTTAGTCTTGTCACAAATATGAACTGACAATTATTTCAAAGTCCTTGGTGGTTCGTTTGCTACAGGATGTTGTCTAAAGGCAACATTGGGGAGTGGTTGGACAAAATAAGCACTTTTTTCATGTTTTTTTTTTAATAATTATCTTTATTTATTTATTTCGTCTACTTGGTTTAACAATTAAACAATAATTTTAATGTTTTTAAACATTTTTTGTAAAAACACTTTTCGCGAAACGATCTTGATCTTGATTTTGACAATTTCACTCTATAGAGAACGACTAGTAAATGATCACGCTCACAGCTATAAATAGAACAAATAGCTGTTAGTTTGCAGAACTCATACGGCTACATACACTGGCGGTCACAAAAACCGCACCACTGGCAACCCTTTCATTGTTTCACACATATCGATTAAGCAGTTGATTTTTTTAAATTTATTGGAAAATGGTTTGCGTGTTTGATATTCCAAGAACATATAAAAAAGCTGGATTATAGTATGTTTTACGTTTTGCAACGTTAAAAACTGTTTTAATTACAAACAAGCAACATGTCGCGAAAATATCGACAATTGTCACGTGATGAAAAAGTGAAAATTATTACATTGGTAGAAGAAGGTGTATCTTACCGTCAAATTTCTTATAAATTAGGGTGCTCACATTCAACTATAGTGCGACTCATGAAAAAAAAAGTTGATGGTGATTGTTTAGAAAGAACCAAAGGATCAGGACTCAAACGAGCCACTGATAAACGGACAGATAGCGTAATTCAAAGAACAAGCTTAAAGGATCGCTTTAAAAGTGCAGTGGTAATTCGGACGGAACTAAAGGAGTACCATAACGTAGATATAAGCGTGGAAACTGTACGCAGGAGGCTTCGAGAGATTGACTTATGTGGCAAACGTCCTGTAAAAAAGCCACTTCTAACTAAAAAAATTAAAGCAAAAAATTGGCGTGGGCACAAAAATATGCAAATTGGGGGTCGAGTGACTGGCGACAAGTTATCTGGTCAAACTAAAGCAAATTTAATTTGTTGTGTGCTGACAACCTCCCATACGTGCGGCGCTTTCCTGGAGAACGATACAGTGAAAATTGTATCGTCAAAACGGTGAAGTTTCCTCAAGGACAAATGGTATGGGGATGTTTTTCATATTTTATGAAAGGTCCTCTATATTTCTTGGATGGAACAATGAATTCTGTCAAGTACGAGCAAGTTATTAGGACAATGCTTGTTCCAGCACTTGAAGAGCATTTGGCGCATTCAACTTCTTCTGTTTTCCAGGATGACTCTGCACCATGCCATCGTGCTTTATCGGTAATCTATATCTGGTATCAGTTGCTTAATAAATTATTAGTGATGAACAGGTCATAAATAATATTTCTTTTTACTTCTTTCTCAACAGCTACAAAAAGTGTTTGACGAACTCGGAATTCTGCGACTTGATTGGCCAGGGAATTCACCAGATTTAAACCCTATAGAACACCTATGGCATATAATGAAACGAAAAGTTGCTGACCACAAGCCAGGGAGCAAGCCAAAACTCATATCTACTTTAGAAAACGTTTGGAATGACGAATTACAGCCTACTGTACTTCAAGTACTGGTTGACTCTATGCCATCGAGAATTCAGGCCGTAATTAAAGCCAAGGGAGGATCTACACCCTACTAAAATATTTTTTAGTCAACATCATAAACAGTGAAACTACATACATATCTTAAATTTTTAAAGAAGTCGATTTTAAGTAATGAGTTCCAAAATAATAAAAATATTAAAAATATGTAAAATTGGCTGTTTTTTTTTTTTGTTTTATTAATACTATTTTATGAATAATAAATGAAACAAATACTTTAAATTTATTAAAAAACAATAAAAAATAGTAGGATTGTATAAAATATTGGTATTTTTGTAATTAAAACTAAACTTTACGAACGATCTGAGTGGTGCGGTTTTTGTGACCGCCAGTGTAATTCAAAAAACCGCAGGTAAAAAAATAATGAAATTAGCGGAGACTTAGAAGCCTATAAGCCATGAGAGGGTTAAACTTAATTTAACAGCAATTCACTTCAAGCGACACGATGGAAATTTTGTAGATAAAAATATTAGTTCGTTTTTCACTTTTTAATTGATAGAAAAATAAAATTTTACTGTTTGAAAATAATTGCTGTTGCGCCATCTTTTTAGGCGTAGCAAAAATATGTAAAACACCATGACATCGTTAGAACCACACAAAATAGTAACCCACTGGACAACATTTACATTATTTTTTTTATAATAACACAAACAAAATAAGTTTTTAAATTACGTATTTATAATATAATAAAAAAACAAATTGTTCCATTGTTTTTGCTATAATTTGCTATAATTTGCCCTACAAATTTGGCGCTGTGGGCTCGAGCCCACTCACTCCCAAGGGTTAATCCACCACTGGGTATAAGGAGTATTTATGTTTTTTTTTTCAAGAGAAGCTTTTTACGCCTCGTTCTGCGATTTGCTGGAATGAAATCTGAAAAAACGACACTTCTTTCCGAAACCGTTTTTCTTAGAATTGATATTGTTTTTTGCTTGAGTCTATTGCAACAAAAAAATGTTAAATTAAAAATAATTTTTTGTCCTTTGCAGGAATTGAACTCATTCCCATCGACTGATAGTTTAACGCTCTAACCATCAAACCAAAAAATACGAACTCTTCTTACTACACGATCGTTAATTATGTTGTTGGTCATGGTGTTTTTTTTTTTTTTTTTTTTTGAAAAATTAACAATTGACCAAAATTGCGTTAACAAATGCGTTTTCTAAGTGACAGAAAAAAAAAAATAATAATGAAACATAATAAAACTTTCTGATGTTAAGATAAACGTGTGTTTTTTTTAGTTTACTTTGTTATTTAAAGTTTTAAATTTAAAAATTATTTTTATCGAAAAAAAGCCATTAAATTATCAAATCTATGAAATTGTGAAAATACTTTGCTTCTCTCGTGTGTCCAGTACGCACCTGTGTTTTTTTATTTTATTTTTTTTTTTGAGACTGTTAAAACTAGTTAAAAAAGAACCGCTTTCAGGCTACCGAGAAAACAGTCATTCGCAGACGGTGATTCAAGTTTTATGTACACTCTTAAAAAACCAACCTTTTAATTTGTAAATAATACTTATGAATATATTTATTTCGATAAATTTCATATTGTTCGCATATATTTAGGTTTCTTATAATTTATAGATGCGTATTACCTGTTAAGATTCTTTGCATTGTTCATTCATATTCTTGTATTCATTTTTTAATACTTGATTTTTTTATAACTTACTTACTTAATTATTTTATTTACTTACTTATTATTTACTTACTTATTTTTTATTAATAATTTAAATTATTCGTATTATATATTAAGATATTATAATATTCAAATAATTATTCGTACACGCAAAGAAATTTTTCGTTTACCGCAACTGAAAAATTCACCAACTACACTTCGTTTGCGAGTTTTATTTGCCGCAAACGAATATTTAGTTGTCATCAACTTAAAAATATATTTTATCTATATACACCGCAAGCTATTTCGTCATTTTTATTTACTATATTAATTATCTTTCTCCCTATGTCCGTCCGTCTTCTTATGGATTGCACTCACCGCACCTCTGTTGCTATCTCCGTCCTCATATTAAGCAAATTACCAATTTGCTTATGTAGTAACAAATTGTCAAAAAAGTAACTCTGAACTATGAGCGTTGTGTTTATGCAACTAATGGAAAAACAAACGCAGTTTTCATTTCGGAAAAACAAATTTTTCAATTGCTGCAATTTAAACATCACTCGCGCTTATGACAAACGAAATTAATTTCCTGCAACTAAATGACGCGTTTTCCGCAACTGACTATTTTTATGACAACTGTTGAAACGTTTGCAAATAATGATTTCAAGCACGACAAACAAAGTTCGTTTACGACAAACTGGCGATAAATGTTTTTTTTTCTTTGCGTGTATATATTAAGCTTTCATATAACTCATTCATATTACCTATTAAGATTCATATTCTTGTATAAATTAATCTCATAGAAGAAACAATGAACAATACCGATGACTTAAAAGAAAAATATTATATAAAAACTTACAAATCTTGATAATTGTGACAACTAGTTCGCTCAGTATGTTCGATTCGAGAGCGCACCAATACTAACAAGACAAAATAAAATGTGACTGTGTTAGAATGCCCAGCCCTGTCTTAATGCAACTAATTCAAATATGGCGAAAAAGGAGTGTCTATGGAGACAATTGTCTTTTCCTATGACATCAACCCGCAAAAAGCGTCAGTTCGTTCACTGTAAGGGGTATTGTAGTGAAACTAGTACTGGTCCTATTTGAAACTAGTTCGGAACTATTTCAAATTTGGTCCACTTTTCTGCTGGGAAGTTTGACTGGAAGAATGACATTAGCATTAACAGATCCCGAAATATAAATAGCAGGTATTCGTCGGATAAATGTGAAATTTACTGCGTTTATCCATAAATATATGCACAATGTGAAAATAATTATTGGCAAACAAAAAAAAAAACCTAAGATACATCAAATTTGTTAAGTGATGCAAATCACTTTATTGCAAAATACTTACGTAGAGAACATCTGAAAAGTTAATTTTTTTAAATAAGCTTACATTGACACATATCAAAATCTACTTAACATTCAAAGAAGATAGATCGAAAAAGATCACTACTGGAACTCAAAGTTCACTACTACTATTTTAACTGAACAGATGCAAATATAAAAATATTAATATCTCTGTAGCGGCCTTGCCCATTTCACTCTATGCTAATTTTATAAACTAAAAGAGAGTAAATAAAGCTATGTTAAGCTTCTTGAGAGCATGCAATTTAGCGGTAAGGCACTAGAACTAATAGTTCCTTTAATAACTCGCACAACACAATTGGTCATTGGAAGCTCGGCCAAAGACCTTCCAAGGGCTGAGATACATAATTCTTAAACTTCTACAAAGCTTTAAGAAACTTTTAAATATTCTGACATTTGAGCGATTTAAGACAAGAAATTAAAAACCTTCACTTCTCTCAACTTTAAAATAACAAGTTAACTGGTTTTGTTATAAAACGGGAGACATACTCGAAACTTCGAACTAATAAATTAACTATAAGGGGCCCATATTAATGTCTACCTCAAACAATATAACTTAACCAATATCTAAGAGTGTGGTAAATTAAATCAGATAGATTTTAAGTTTAACACTTTATTTTAATGTTGAATAAATTTTATTTGCTCTTAATATTATAGGATAAATGCCAAGGTTCGAATTGTTTTCGCAACGACTGTAAAAAGCCAACCTAGCGGACTTCACGCAGATACCGCTGCTGACTTCATATACGCGACATGAAAACAATGGAGAGACAAAGACAAATACAAAAACAAGCATCTGCGACAGCAACATTTCGTGAATGCTAAAATCAATTAATTAACAAAATAATATACACACATATAGACATATATGTTAAACAACATTTAACTGTATATAAATATATACATATATTTAAACATATTTGTATTTATATATTTATATATATGTGTATATAAAAGTACATACATTGTTCATTTCTTTTTTATTAGGATATCGGTCACATGCGAGCCAACAAAGCACAGAGCCCGATATGAGCCCCCACATTTAAATACACAGTCGCACTCCAACACCGACACCAACATACACACACACACATAGTGCTAGCTAGCACATGATCACAACAAAATTGTTTTTGCTTTTCTTGTTTATGAAGCTATTTTGGGGGCCAAGCGAGAGCAAACGAGCCCCTTTTTGCGTCATTGCATATATCTGTTAATTATACTTGGCTGTACTTGGTGTGTGTGTGTTGTCTCCGAGTGTGCGTGTGTTGATGAGTTGATGTTTTGGGCTGTGGGCGTGTTTGTGCCGCATTATTGTGCTGTCAGTCTGGAACTCATGCCAAAGTTTAAAAATAATGAACGATCGTTTTGTAGTCGTAGCTGTTTTTTTTAGTTTTTTTTTAGTTGACAGGCAGAATTGGAATTGAAGATTTTTAAGTTTCTTTGTTGAGTTTTAAATTAATTTTTGATGTCTTGTGTAGGATTTTTGAACATATTTTAATTACAGCAATTATGAGTCCCTATTGCGTTCGAGCAAAGCTAGGGTTGGGCATAAATTACTGCGGAATTTGTTTAGAAACAGGAATAAATTTTCTTAAAAACCAAACAAAGTTTTACAAGTACGTTTGATTCTATGAAAAATATTAAGATTTATTGCAAAATAAAGCGTAGTTTTGTAGAGAAAACAAAAAAATTAATCAAGTTTCCATCGACATATTCAATGTAACACTTCTATTTTAACACAATGGGGACTTATCAATTGGAAATTTCTTCCTATTTCAAATTCAAGTTTGAATATTCGTACAAAGTTCGTTTAAATTCAAAATGAACTCTGAAACCGTTTGAATTATTACGTCAGTTTGGATGATAATGATGAGAGTGATGATCATGCATTTGTGTTTGATAAGCTTGACATGTTTCTTCTAGTTGTTTTTATAAATTTGTTTATTGTTTTTGTTTTGTATTGAATAACAACTGTGAAAACAGTTTTGTTAACTTGCGTATGTAGATTAATATTTTGTCGATTTTTTTTTTTTTTTTTTTTTTTTGTTTTGCCCGCCTCTGTCTAGAAGAAATGATCATTAGTTTTAATTAAGCTTTGTTTTTATTAAGAATCAGCTCAATCTTACACTGCAGATTAATTAGAACTGACAATCAATTAAATTTCCGCTTGATTGTGAAAAAGAATTTCAGTTCTGTTTTGCACTCGTATTTGTTTGTTTCAAAACACTTACTTCATTGATTCATAAGAACATTTTGCAGCCTCTCAAATTATTCATAATCATTGAATAATCAATCCAAGTTCAAAATAATTGATCAACAAAATTAATTATTTAATTGTTATTGTTTTTGTCTATCCACATTATTTGGTTATCTTAAATCTTCATCAACAATTTTACAAATTGTTAAATTTTTAATTAAAATACTCAATCGTTCAATTGAAATATGAGCACATTTACTTGAATACTTTTCAAGAACGTCCCTGTAGGCGATATATTTCAATATAAATTGTTTTTATTTTAAATTACTTTTATTTGTTTTGATCGTTTGTACACGTGTTGTTTCCGTCAATTTAGCAATAATAACAGAGGAAACTGATCTTGGATATTTTGAAGTCACATAACTGTATTTCTGTAGGAGTCTGTTAGGACTTTTGTCATAAAAATCTGCTGATCTTTTGTTATTTGTTGAAGCAGATAATATAAAGTAGAATTTGGAATACGATAATGCATCTGTTGAGGAATATTTATACATAAATGCTTTATGTATATTAGCCTAAACGGAATCATGAAAATAGACGAAAAACACAACTACAAGCAGTAGTATTAAAAGTTGTGGTCAATATTTGAAAAAAATACAAAATTAGAGCCATACCTAAAGCCTGAAATACAATAGTACGAGAGTGCGATGCGAGGATGCGATGCGATTAAATAACGTAATCACGCACGCATTGCCATCGCATATGATGTACAATGAGAAACGCTAGTTTTGAAGGAACCAGAGTTGCACCGGTTAAAAATAAAAGCGTACTGTTTACGCAAATTTTATAATAATAAAATTTGTGGACAAAGGCTGAGAGGAAAGGGACTTTAGCATGGAATTAAGCATGGTTCAACTGTTGGATCGTTCGAAAGCTCAATAAAATTTTCCCGTTAGTTTTCCATCCGAATTTGTCGTCCAATATGTTATAATAATACATGGTAGCATTGACAACTGCTTACTTTCTCTTCTACAAGTAAACATCTCCTGTCAAAACAGCTGTTTGTGAAAATGCATCTAAAGCTGCTGAGGTTGTTCATGATACAAATACAAGGTAGGCTCATATTGGAGAGCAAGGTGCACTAGTTATCAAAATCAGCTGTTGATATTGGTTGCATTCATGGTATAATAATACATGGTAGCATTGACAACTGCTTATTTTCTCTTCAACAGGAAAACATAAACTGTCAAACACAGCTGTTTGCGAAACGAAGCGAAAATTAAAGCAAGTGACAAAAACAAACATAAAAAACTAATAAGAATATTGTGCGTTTAAATAAACAAATCATAAAGAAATAAACATTTAAAATCATGAAAGTGATAAAAAGATCTTGTGTAATTTGTGCGAAAAGTTTTTCAGTCCGTGATGTTAAATTTTATTCAGTGCCTAATAACGAAACTCGTCGCCAGCGGTGGATTGATGCCTGTAGCTTGATGCTGGCAGAAAATTCGTTTGTTGTTTGTGTTTTCATTTATTAACAATGGCCGACCAGCGAACGCTCTCTTTTTGAGTATATTTTTTGACAGAATATGTTTTCCCAAGCAACTGTCAATGCTACCATGTATTATTATACCATGGGTTGCATTCTGGCCGATACTTTCTACGGAACTGTTGCTCAATTTTCCGGCTGAATGGTATGTTGCACAAAGCGCTCACACAACATGTTGCCTGAGCGGTCGCCATTTTAGGTAGCGAAAATATTTTATGCTACCTCGATTGAGAGGTTTACGCTCACTTGATTTTGACAGATGAACAAAGTTAAGTTTCAAAATATAACATTAAATTCGATTCACCATAACAATTAAATACCTTTTCCATGATTTCCTTGCTAATTTTATTTTTTTATATTGCTTTTAATAATTAGCTGTTTTCAGTTTGGCGTTTCTCAAAAGACCTATTCAGCAGAATGTATCACTTTATGCTACTTCGCTACCTGAGCGCTGTTTCTGCCAGAATGCAGCCATTGAGTTTTTCTAATTGTTCTTGTTGCTTTTGTCATTTGACGTTTGTAGCTCCTACAGCTTTTTTGTTGCAAAATTTCTTATTTAAGCAGGTATCTTAAAATGAGCTTAACTTGCAATTGCATCATGAGGTTGTTGTTTTTTTTTCACTTCAACGTTTTCAATGGCCGATTGTGAGAGCTCTCTTTTTGAGTATATTTTTGACAGGAGATGTTTTCCCAAGCAACTGTCAATGCTACCTTGTATTATTATACCATGTGTTGAACCATGCGAAACTCCTATTCGGAGACTTTCAACTCAACTTTTTGCTGTGCTAAAAGGACAATGAAATTCCGACAACTAGTAAGTTTGACGTTTTAGATTTCAGTAATGTATTAGTGCAAGAATATAATTTAATATGCAAAATTGTAAATATATACTGAAAATGAAAATTTACACAAATATTTTCCACTTCTGGTTGCGATGTTGTCGGACACACAAAATTTTAAACTTCTTTACGACTCACGAACTCACAAGTGTTTTATTTTTTTATTCTATTTTTGCTTGTATCAAAAATTCTCTTGCCGATTGTCAAAATTTGTGCTAGCCAATGGGGCTATATGAATTTTTGCCAATCATGTTCCCCTCACAAGTATCAAATATTCTCATTCAAACAGTCAAAATTTCATCATCCGATTGAAAAGCTTCCGAATAGCACACGGCCAAATAACAAAAAGTATTTTCGACATAAGAAAAGGTACTAAAACGTTAATTACATTTTAACATTTTATTTCAGCAACATGAGCTGAAAAAAGAAATTTGAGGGAACTATTTACTCACCCTCTCATAATAAATAGTACCTCGCTTTACCATAAAACGAACTTCTTTCTACCGTAAATCTACTTTCAAAATAATAAAAAGATGACATCGCGGATATGTATATTTCGTACTCTCAAAATAAAATCGTACTTTAATTAGCACAAAAGTATGTTCTCATGCAACTGTGGAAGTGTAAAGAAAATTGATAAACATCAACCATTTTGTTTTTTTCAATGGAATTTTTATGACAGCTCGTCATCGCATGCGAGGTTTTTCAATTTTTTGGAAATGCCTCGCATCGCACAAGCGCATCGTAAAGCATTGTAGATTGCTACATAACATGGTATAATAATATAAGGTAGTATTGACAGTTGCTTGGGCATCGACCATCTGTCAAAAAAACTGTCTAGAAAGAGAGCGTTCAATTATTTCTTATGTTTTCGCCATTGTTTATGTTTCAGCGCTTGCAAATAACCAAACATTTTCTTACAAAATATTGCCCATTTTATTTAATCAATAGTGAATTATTATTACTACAACGAAGATAACTTGTGAACTTTGTGTTATTAAGTGCAAACATAAGAAAAAATGTTGAAAACGTTCAAATGTAGCAACCTCAGCAGCTGCAGATGCATATGGACGAAATTAAAGAAGTTTCCAATTATTATTAAAACACCACGGCTGGAAAACGTTAAACACATATCACACATAATTTTTTCACAACTTTCATTATTATAATTGTGTATTTAACGCACATATTTTGCGGAATTTATTTATTTTTACATTCGTTTAATTCTTGTTGCACGAACAACTGTTTTTGACAGATGGTCGTTGCCTTGTTGCTGAGAAAATCTATACTTGTCAATGCTACCTGTATAATTATATCATGGCTACATAACAACTCTGCTTATGAAAATGTTTTGACAGCTCGTACGAGATTGTTACATTGTCTCGCATCGCACTCTCGCACTATTGTATTTCAGGCTTAAAGCGGGCATACTGCATATGCAAATGCGTCCGTCTACTCGCTGAACGCAATGTAATAGAAATATGTGAAAGCTTACAGATGAAAGTTCATTTACTGCGTTTGCATATGCGTCCTACTCGCTACGCAAGCAAAGTCGAAAATATTTAAACTTTTCTTGCGTAATTTTCGTTTTTTGACAGCTCGTTACTTAAGACGGGTGAAGAATGATTGCGTATAGGCCAAAACACATAGGAGGAATGCATGCTTCAAGCATCTGACATTTGTGATTGAATACACATATTCTTATGAAGTAGCCCACATTAAAAGATGCATTTAAAGATGCAAGCTTGAAGCATGCCTGAAGTTGACGAACTTTTAACTTTTTGCAGGCATCAAAGCATTGACAGAATAAGACATGTGTGAAATAAAAGCAATATCAACACAACCATTGAGCATAAAATATGCTCCAATTCCATTTTTAATTGTTTTTGATTAAATTAAATGTATTTTCACTACTTTTTCATTAAAATTTCTATTTAGTTTAACATATTTGAAATTTATCACATATAGGTACGATGCATGCTTTCTATGTGCTTTAACCAAGCATGCTTCACAGGTATGATGCATGCTTGAGGCATGCATGCTTTCTATGTGTTTTGGCCTTATGCGCTTGCTTCCGTCTACTCGCTGGCGGAATTAGATTCGAAATGCACGAAAGCTTATGGTAGTGAGTAGAATGCTGACAGGCGCAAATTTGAAAATATTTCAACTTTTCTTGCGTAAATTGCTCTTTTTGACAGATCGTTACAAATAACGCACAACGAGAACAAAGAAAAGAAACGAGTTTATTCTTTGAAAGTTTCAGGGATGACCCTTTATCATGAATTTTAATAAATAAATATTTAAATAAGTTTTTACTTGTAATTTTGTTAACATTCCTTATTTTATGCTTATGGTTAGTAATTTATATTGCTAAACATCAAAATATTTTCAAGATCTTAGCGTTAATATACCTAAAATTGAATTTCAAGAATAAGGAAGACGGAAAACGTTCAATAATTTTGTATCCCTGCTCTAAGCGCAAACTCTAAGCGCAATCATGGTGTAATAATAATAAGGTGTTAGTCATGGTGTAATAATAATGTGTTAGTGAATTTGACACTTCTCTCTCAAAATGATAAATTTTTTGGCCCCGCTCCTGTCAAAAACAGCTGATGGTGAATTGGAATGAAAATAAAACAGCTAACGTGCAGTCGGTCGAAGCTCAATGCCATGTCCACTTCTTTAGATGGCTACTATTGTTGAGGTGGAGGTATTGAACATTCTTTCATGGCATTCGATCTTTTCTTGAAGGAGTCGATGTGAATGCAAGACAATTTGCATGCTGGCCAAAGCTTCATGTCGGTGGCACCTTCCAGCGCACGTTTTTGATAAAATGACAAAACCATTCAATGGCGAACTTGGCAAATTGGCGAAGACAATGCAGTTTTGTAAACTTTTTGTAAACACAACATGGCACAATTAATTGAATTAAATATTTATTTAAACTTTATTAGCACAATAACCTATAAAAACTATAACACATCATCATCTAGCAACTCAAACAAATAACACAATTTGACAACTATCAACGGCTCCTCTCTTTCACTCTCATTTTTTTGACAGAAAGAAAGCTATTCTTGGTGTTGTCAAAAATTCACTAACACATTATTATTACACCATGAGCGCAATAACATATTTCATTATACGCCCAACATATTTTGTTGCGTAAATTGCGCCAGCGAGTAGACGGAAGCAATCGCATACGCAATCATTCTACTCCCGGCTTTATAACGAACATAGAGAAGAAATAAAAGAAACGAGTCAGAAACTTATTACTTTTAGGAATGGCTCTTCTAAGTAAATCTTAAAAACTAAAAATATATCATTTTTTCATTGTTAATTTCTCATAAGAACTTTTTTATACTCAGGATTTAAGATTTTTTTAATAATAAATGAAGACATTTTAAGTATTTTTGTGTAAATAAGATAAAAAATTCCCCACTAAGAACATACCAAATATTTTACAAGTTTGTAGCCCTGCTTAGTCTGAACGTAAAACGCAATAATTGAACTCTGCCATAACTTTCTTGCGTAAATTGTGCCAACGAGTAGACGGACGCATATGCATATGCACTGAATGAACTTTCCGCTTAAGGCTCCCATCCATCCTGTATTTGGCAGCACAGTTTTGTTTTTTTTTAAGCAAAGTCCTGTGTACTGTATAGCTTTTTCTTCTACTCAAATTCTACTCAAAATTTTGCTTTTTCTTCTATTGTCCTGTTTTTTTATTTTTCTCAAATTTTGTAGTTCAGTCCACTTTATGTTAATTATTTATACTTTTTTTAATAATAAGTCAAAAATTTCCCTTAATACACTTTTTCCCTTGTGAATTTTTCCCTTTTTTGCGAAAGGAGTATTTTCGATAGCATCAGGAGGAAATCCAAACATAGGACGTCGTTTGAAGTAGCTAAGCACCTTTCCGCCTTGGATGCTGCGTATTCTAGCCTAACCATTGGTATGTACTTCCAATCGTCATTCAACGTGAAAAATACAGCAATGAAAGTCCTCTGGACATATCACGCTATAGATGCGAACAACAGCTTTGTATCTTCAGATTGTGCGTCAAAACTATTTGAAAATTGTTTCCATGTTTCCATGTTTGAAGTTTAAGCTGCAATTTCTAATTTCTAAAAGTTTCTAATATCTCTCACGGTCACACGGCGATTTTCAAGTATAATTTCCTTTACTTTTTTGACATTTTCATTTCAACCTTTTTTTTCATTATTAAATTCGCATTTAGATAGCTCTAAAAATTAACGCCCAAGCCTATAACAGTGCTACTAGCCTTAAAAAAAATCATTAACTAAGCATATGACAATTGTTGTGTCATTCGCACATTCCGATTCAATTTTGAACAACAGGTACGTATGTATTTTATATAGGGACGCTTTTACGTGCGCGCTAAAGCTGAAGATGGCAACCGCTGCTGAAAAACGCTTCATGTATAATCTGACGGAAAAACTGTAAAATTCGTTACTTATAGCCCAGTAGAGAAGTTAGTCGATATGACAACATTGCCTTAAGAAATTCCGAAAAACGCCACATCTCGAAAGCGAAGCAAAAAAGAACCAAAATAAAAATGTTAACGGGTTTTATAAAGAAGGGTCGGTCAATAGGGCATTACTTTAAGAAATTAAAAAAAAACAACATATCTCGCAAACTTAAAAATTGAAATTTTTGCGGCTTAAGATGAGAACTGTGTGAGCCGGTGCGTATTAGTGGTGAAAAAATCACGAGTTGTTTCTCCACAATTCTATTTAATTCGGCTGCTATCTGCCTTTTCCTTACACAACGATCTGCGAGGACAATTTTCATAACTTTTCCGATGTTAACTTGCAACAGTTTCTCCAAGTTTTCGTTGACATTCTGTGTTATAAATATTATTTTGCACATTAATGTAAAATTATTTTACGACACTTCTCAAAGTCAATGAATGGCATTTATGGGTATATTTGATTTTGTCGAATATAACATTTACAGACTCGAATTGCTACCAAAATAGCAATACCATTCAGCGAATATTTCTTAATCTCTTCCATAACAAACATTGAGTTCGCTGAATGCGCTCATGGGTAGTTTTTTTAGCATTCATGCAAAAGTTTAATATCATTACAGTTCGTTTATCATAAATGATAAAAAATAATTAACTTACCTTAACGACGTCTACAAATGTATGATTAAAATTTTTATATTTAAAAAATTATATATTTAAACGCCTTATACCATGCAAATGATTTCTTTGATTTCCGTTGACTAATTTATAGAAAAAGCGAATTTTAATTTCTTGCAAATTAAGTAAATTTTAAAACTGTCAATCAAGATGAGAGAACACAGATATTAATGTCGATAACTAAATAGCTACAATGCTTTTTTATCTCTAATTTATACTCGTTGCTCGTTGTTGTTTGTACGATGTACAGTACGCACAGTAATAACCAAAGACAAAAACAGAAGACCTCCAAAATGTTAATTTAACAGAATTTGGTGAGCGAACGTGACGGGCCATCGAAAAGTGAAACGAGTTAAGTTCCTCATAAAACCGTGAAACATAATGCGCCCCTCAGAAACACAGCTTTGCTTCTTGTTGCGAGAGTACACTTGATTTAGATTTTGTATTTGTGCTTGTAATTGCTATTGCTATCAACAAAAACAGCGAAAATTGGCAACAGCGCACTCTTTCGTAATTTTGTTTAATTTCTATGAAACTGGCATTTTTTTCGAATAATGTAATTTTATTGGAGACGATCGCGGAGGCACGTTTTTAATTCCTGCAGCTGGCATGATTTTTTTTTAATTATGCATTACTTATTATATTTTAAATTTAAATTGTTCAAAAAATAATAAATAATGCGTAATTTCCACGATCGTCTCCAATAAAATTGCATTATGCGAAAAAATGTCAGTTTGATAGAAATTAAACAAAATTGTGAAAAAGTGCGATATTGTTGATAGCAATAACAATTACAAGCACAATCACAAAATCTAAATCAAGTGTGCTCTTCGCAACAAGAAGCAAAACTGTGTTTCTGAGTAGCGCAGCATGTTTCACGGTTTTATGAGGAACTCAACATGTTTCAGTTCTCGATGGCCCATCACGTTCGCTCACGAAATTCTGTTAAATTAACATTTTGGAGGTCTTCTCTTTTTATGTCTTTGCTTCGTGGATAACAGCTTAGTTTCTCCAACAACCTTTTTTAGCGCCATCTTACTACTCAATACAAAAACTATATTTACTGTTCCCGGTAGCAAGAAAAAAATAATACCACCATTTTTGACAGCTGACCAATTACAAAATAAATATATTTATTTCACAACTGCGAAGCAGTTCAAGTATTACACAAATTAGCTTAATAACAATAGGAAAACTTGCATTTTTTATATAAATTTTGGCTTTCTGCCCTAACAGGAATTATTCCTAGTGATAGTTAAGTTCTGTTGACGTTAAATTTTCTTTTATATTTTGCATAGCATAAATTAGTGTAAGTATTAAAATTAGAAGCTGCCACGATGTCTTCGCCATGGGGAAAAATTGTCGCTCCTGTGGAGACATTAAATTTTGCTGAAATTATGTCCGAAGAATATGCGCATCGCGAGCAGGACAAGGAGATTAAAAAGTATCAAAAAATTTGTGAATTGGCTGAAAGCAAAAAACGTGACGAGGAAGCGGCACAAAAACAAGCTGACGCAATGGCCAGTATGTGGGATGATGTGCCGGGCAGTAGTAGCAGCAGCCAAATCAAGCTTGTGCCAGGTGCTGTATCTTACTCGGAGGCTGCCAAGCTTTCCACGCCAGTACTAGAGTCGCCAGACGATGAAGAAGATTGGGAAGACTGCGGCGAGCTGATCAAAGAGGCGGCCAAAGCAGCGGTCATTGAAGGCGAAAATCTGTCATCTGAGTTTTTGGAGCTGGTGCAGCAGGATACCTCAGATACGCTAATCTGCGATTCGGATGAGGTCATTGCGCTCATGTTGCAATCCCAGTTCGATCATGAGTACAACAAAGAATTGCAACGCATTGAACAGCATCAGAAACAAGGAAAAGTTTCTATATCTTTGGATAAGTTCAAACGTATTGAAAGTCAAGCGTTTCTATCCGAATCGGACGAATACGATGATGAGGAAGATGAGCTGTCATCGCAAAAGCGCGACTGGGATCGTTTTGAGACAAACGCTAAGAAACTGGAAACCATACCAAAGTGTGGTTTCAAAATGGACAAGAGTGGCGAAATGATAACCAAACATGATGAGCAGCTGTGTGGAGTGCGCAATGCCTGCCGTGTCATGTCCTTTCCACCCGAATTTCCCACCGGCGATGGCGCCAGCTTCGAAATGAAACTCTCCAATCAGGTTTTTAGCAAACTTTCTTAACAAAATTCAATAACCCAAAGTTAATTTATATATACCCAGGTATTCAACCAATTGAAGACCTATTCACGTCGAGGCAACGGTGCTGTTAATATTAAGAAAAACAAATTGAGTGATCGTCGCGAAAATGTAGCTACAGCCGAAATGGGCATAGATGAGCGCACACGCCTGATACTCTACAAGCTGATAAACAATCAGATACTAGAACAAATTAATGGCATAATATCCACCGGCAAGGAGGCCGTTATTTTACATGCGAACTCAGATCCACACTATTCCGTCAAAGAGGACTCTGGCGAAGGCGAAATATTCTGTTCCTTGCTGCCCAAAGAGTGTGCCATTAAGATATTTAAAACCACTCTTAATGAATTTAAACAACGCGATCGCTACATCAAGGATGACTATCGCTTCAAGGATCGTTTCAGCAAGCAGAATAAACGTGTTGTCATCAACATGTGGGCTGAAAAGGAAATGCATAACATGATGCGCATGAAAAGCTTTGGCATTAATTGCCCTGATGTAGTTGTACTCAAGCGTCACGTTCTGGTTATGTCTTTCATAGGCGATAATCACAATGCTGCTCCTAAACTGAAGGATACCCATTTGAGCAGCAGCGAGTTGCGTCGCGCTTATACCGAAATAATTGAAAGCATGCACAAACTCTATAACGAAGCCAAGCTAGTGCATGCCGATCTAAGCGAATATAACATTTTGTGGCATGATGGCAAATGCTGGTTCATTGATGTCGCTCAATCAGTGGAGCCGGAGCATCCAAGTGCTTTGGAGTTTTTGATGCGCGATTGCGGCAATATAATAACGGTAAATTGTGGTCGAAATGCTGTTATGCAAATTTAAATATTAAAAAAAAAATTAGCAAAAAATAGCTCTCCTTTTTATAGACGTAGTGACATGCTTCAAAGTTAAGTTTTTAGCAGGTTGTGACAAAGGAAAACATGAAGTATTAATTGGCCAACGAAACAAGTGATAAATGCAAAGTAACGTGGATAACATTTTTAGAAATTGAAAACATTCAATTCACCTTTATATTTGTTGAGTAGTTCAAATAGTCAAACCTTCGCAAAAAAAAAATAAACAAAAGGAGTGTTAGAACATCTTTTTTTTTAAACTACTGTAATTCTTAATTGAAAGATGATGTAAATATAGTATAAAATTTAATCTTTGTTTATCTCTTTTTGTTTTTAGTTCTTCACCAAACGCGGACTGTCTGACATTTACACCAAGGAACAACTGTTCGAGCACATTACGGCACTTGACGCAGAGTCGCATAATGTTGCCATGTTAGAACGCATCCATTTCCGTGGCGCCTCCCTCAAAGAGGCAACCGCTCCCAATCAGGAGGAATGTCCAGATGAACTTAAGCCACTATCCTATCCCTTCGATTTGGCCTGGGAAAAATCTCAGGCTGACAAGCAAAAACAAAAAACGCAAAAAGTTGTAACTGACGATGCTGCAGCTGCTTTGAAAGTGCTCAGTATCAGCTGTGGACAAGATGAATCAAGTGAAATAAAAACATCTGCGGTGAATGCTGTCGCCAACGCTGCCAAAAACTAACTACGCCCATCGCATTACGAGGAAGGGACTATCTTCCATTTTATATAAGCGTTTTCAACGTTTGCGTATAAATATTTAAAAAAAAAAATATTTCTCATTTTGTTCAAACAAAACTTGCTAAAATATCAGACAAAATATTTCTTTCGCGATTTTATTTAAACTCCATTGTATGCTTTATTTGAAAACCCTTCAATTGTAGAGAATTAAATTTCAATAGAGCGAACTTAAAAAAATATGTTTGATTCGATAAAACTACAAAATTTTTACAGAGCAAGTGTTGCACTTCTTTGGCATCCAATAAATTTACTGCATCTGTTGGATACACAAAAAAAATCACAAAATGTTCTAATCTAATTGACCGTCTCTCTAGGCGGTGGCGAGAATGGAATTTTTCCCATGGTAAATCGATCTGCTTTAAATGCTTCTATTTCTTCCGCAGTTAAATCTTCCATGCGACTGTATACCGTTGAGCTTACGCCTACGCCTGCCGCTGGTGTCGCAGCTTGATTCTGATTCTGTTGCATAAAACCGGGTTGTTGAAATAAACCGCCTGCAGATGTTGCTGGTGGCGGTGGTGGTGGAAGCTGTGTCTGTTGTGTTGCTTGAGCGAAAATGTTTGTGGGTTGTTGTTGAGGTTGCTGGGTAAACATATTTTGTGACTGCGCTACAGCAGGAGCAAAGAAACTTCCTCCAGAGGCATTAGCTTGAGTCTGCACTTGTTGTTGTTGCTGCTGTGCCTGCATGAAGAGATTTCCACCAGCCGCTTGTTGTTGTGCGGATTGCGTAAACAGTCCACCAGTATTCTGCTGCTGTTGTACGAAAGGTGTCTGTTGTCCAAATACTTGAGCCGATTGCTGCGCAGCTTGTGCAAATAAGCCAAGACTCGGTTGCTGCTGCTGCACCGCCTGTGCGAACAAACCACCTCCTGTCGCAGTTTGTTGTGCATTCGCAGATTGAGCAAATAGACCACCGCTTGGCACAGCAGTCTGTTGAGTTTGGCCGAATATTGACTGTTGTGCACCACCACCAAATATGGAGTTGCTTGATTTCGCCGGTTGGGCAAATATTGAAGTTTGCTGGGTAGGCACAGCGGCAAATGTAGAACCAAGAGCAGCACCAAAGAGACCACCACCACCTACAGCTGCTGTAGCACCACTGTTATTGTTGACAAACAGACTTCCTGCATTATTTGTAGCAGTTACCCCAAAATTGTTACCACTACCAAAAACATTGCCAGCCGCTGTCGGTGATGCAGCTGTTTTGCCAAAAATAGAATTACCACTTGCCGCTACACCACCATCACCCGTCATGCCAAAAGGATTGTTTGCATTGGCACCGAGTACCGCGGTTCCACTACTTGTCGTATCAATGGGTGCATCATAAAGCTTTGACACCAGATCAACAACTTCAGGCGTCAGTTGGAGCAAGGACTTGAGTTTGTTTTTTGCCTCCAGTGCCTCTTTGCTAAATTGCTGGTGAAATTGTTCAAAGAAGTTCTTTTGTCTGGACTCGTAACAAAGAAATCTTATCTCTTCGAAGGATTGATCTTCTATGAAATTGGGTATGCATGGTTTATCCTTGAAAGGACCAAAGCAGGAAAGTGGCCACTGGTTGCCATTAATAGCCGACTCAACATCAGTTTTGATTATTTGCCTGCAAATGTGAAATACATTGTCGAAATACATTTCATTCTTTTTTAAAATATCTTACTTCACATCAAAATGTTCATTACTGCATTTTGTTCCAAAGCGACAATTTCCTTGTTGGAAATATTTACACAACACCATGTTGACAAACAATTTTAAGTTATTTATTTAAATATGTATGATACCTTAAAAATTTTCTCAGCTGTTTCATAAAATCATGTAAATAAGCACATAACCCTCTTTCACATCAATCGTAATAGAATTTATTATGGTCGAACTACAATGCTTGACAAAGGTAAATTAACGCTTACCGAGCGTTTCCACTGCCTGAACGAACGAAGAAATCTTCGTAAACAGTTTGGTCCGAATCAAGGTTCGGAACATTGGTTTTTTACAAAATGCTCGCGAGCGCTATTCGCGCAGTGTAAACACTTTTCTAGCAAGAACGAACGAAGATTTCTTCGTTCGCTCTGATCGGCCGACACTCGATCTTTTTGGGCGAATCCAGTGTTTATTTGTGCATAGAGTAGTAGATTCGTTGAAATGGTAGTTAATAACGTAGGAAAAATAAAAAAGAAAGAAAATATATTGAAAACTTAACGCAAAAGAATTTTGTTTTACTTTTTTATTTAATTAGCACTTTATATAATCAAATTATTGTTATAATATTCTTTATATAATAAATTCTTTATATAAATACTTATATAAATCTTTAATTAAAAGGCATGAAAGTAGTCAAAATTAATACGATTTAGTACGTTTGCATAAACAAAAATTGATCAACGCTGATGCTCGCAAGTATTGAATTTAAGTGTTTCCACTGCACGAACGAACAAGATGGCGAGTTACCAATGTTCGCAACTTGTGTTCGTGCGGTGGAAACGGTTGGACCGAACGAAGAATTCATCGCTACGATTTGTTCGCGATGAGTTCTTCGTTCCTTCGGGCAGTGGAAACGCTCGGTAACACGAAGACTTTAGATATTTCTTATCGCTTCACTGTTTTACTGACCTGACTATATATTTATATATAGTTATATATTATATTTAATGAGAACATATTTGTAGGAATATTTGCAGCTTTATACATAAAAATTATAATCTACTAGTGGTGAGATTTTGCCATATCTTGGAATAAGACTTTACAATGAAGTTACGAAATTAATGAGAAGTTATGGATGGATACTTTTAATTTTTGAATTTTAAAATTAACGTGACTTTTCATTCAATTATATTGAGACCAATTGTTGAGCTCGAAACTAACGGCTGTATTCATAAAACATTATGAACCTCTAATAAAGCCTTCATAATATAACAATCGAAAAAAATTGAAAAACATTATTCAAAAACGTTCAATAGCGTTAAAAATCTCTTTTAAATGTTTTATAAATGAGAGAATTTTAAAAATGGATGAAACCTTCAATAAGCCCTCGATAAAGCATTTTTAAATTATTTTGTTTTCATCTGAGCACAAATTATGTCAAAAATATATCAAATTGTTTCAAAATATATCAAAAACAAAGAAAATCTCAAAAAAATTATTGAAAATGTTTGTTTATAAATGAGACGATTTTTAAAAATGGCCGAAACTTTCAATAAACCCCTCATAACGCATTTTTTAAACTATTTGCTATCATTTGAGCACATATTTTGTCAAAAATAATCAAAAATATTTCAAACATTTGAAAAATATGTCAAAAAAATTCAAAACAAAAAAATTCAAAACAAAAGAGGCTGTTCAGACTTGCCTCAAAAGAGGCGACTCACTTGCCTCATTTTTACATAAGTCAGCTGTAAACTGTTCACACACAAATTATTGCCTCACTTTGAGGCTGCCTCATAATGACGTATTTTGTTTTTTTTCTGTTGTTGTTTTCGCGCTGCTTTGTTTTAATCTATAAATTTTATTTTAATAATTTTTATCTATGTACAGTGACTCTCAAAACTGTTCACGCTTTTTCGAACTTACAGCATTCAAACCATAAAAAGATAGAAACATTTAAGTTTTAATAATTTTTATTTTATTTCCATTAAATTTAATCTTTTCTATTTTATTTTATGTAACATAAATTTAAATTTTCTTCTAACAATATGCAGATATTTCATATTATGCAGACTTTCATAGCCTGAACAATTTTATGAGTTTATAATAAATAAAGTTATCTTTTACTTAATATTTAGTGTAACCATCGTTGGAATCAATAACTGCTTGAATCCGTCTGGGCATACTGTCAACTAGAGTTTTGCATGCTTCAGGTGGTATATTATACCATGCATTTTTAACTTTAAGCCACAATTCATCAACATTTCCAATTTCGCCTGTCACTGACCTTTTTAAAATCCCCCACATGTGTTCGATGGGGTTTAGATCTGGGGATTGAGGTAGCAAGGAGATAACATCAATTTGGTTGTCTGAAAACCATTTTTAAGTTATCTTCGCAGTATGCTTTGGATCATTGTCTTGCTGGAAGACAATGTCCGAAGCTTCGGAATCAAACATTTCTTTGGAAGACATGAGCTGAATATTCAAAATCTCTATATAAGATGATGAAGTTATTTTACCCATTATCCTAGAAATCTTCCCGACACCACTTGCCATCATGCAACCCCAAACCATGATTGAGCCGCCATCGAACTTTAATGTTGGCTTAATGTGATGAGGCTGTATTTTTTCACCCTACGCTTTCCACAGCCATTCTCTACCATATGAGCCCATACGATTAATTTTGGACCAAATTACTATCGCCCAATCCTCAGCTGTCCAATTTCCACATTTTTTTGCAAAATTTAGCCTGAGGTTTTGGTGCCTCTTAGTGAGCAGTGGCTTTTTAATTTTTGCGCGACCTCTTAACCCAGCACTTCTAGAGTCCTAGAAGTGTCTAGAGTCCGAATTGTTTCAGCTGAAACCTTCATATTTTCATGGTCGCGTAATAAACGCTTATTTTGAACTGCATTTTTGAGCGCGTAGATCTGGTATAATCTTCAGTTCAAGGGTTTCGTAAAGGAGCTTTTTTCGACCCGATTTGTTTTTGGCTGGAAAATTTTCCAATGTTTTACGAAATTTGCTTATGACACCAAGCGAAACTTTCAAACGCATTGAAATTTGACAACAGGTCATACCATTTTGTAAACAATCTTCAATTTGTTTAATTAAAACTGCATCTAAAGGTTTATTGTTTTTGCCCATTATCTAAGAATAAAATAAAATTATTTTTTTTATTAAAACATCAGCAGAGTAAAAAAAATACCTTAAATGACTTTCAAATTGCAATAAAAAAATTTAAGCCCAAAAAAATATTCTTTTAAATTAACACGCGTGTTTTGCAGTTGCGAAGTCACTAAATTGTTCAAGCAACAAGTGTAGCTTATGAAGTAAATAAATAACTGAAATCACGGGCAACAACAAAAACCTTTCTGAAACCATTAAAATTTATTTAAAACTTTGCAATAATAAACAGTTTTTTTATTTTAAAGCTCTATGAGAAATTTAATTTACATCTTGCTCTCACTTGCTCAAAAGCGTGAACAGCTTTGAGAGTCACTGTATATTATTAGAAACTAAAAAGAGAAAACAAAGAGGAAAAATGTCAACAGAACAGACTTCAGTCTGACGTACGTCAAAATAAGTCGCAAAATTTTTAGAATTCCTGCTTTCCCTTCACCTGTAGACGTCAAAATGCATCAAGCAAGCCGGCCTCATTTGAGGCAAATCTGAACAGCCTCAAAAGAAAATAATAACAAGAAAATTTATCAAAACATTTCAAAATATTTACAAAAAATGTTAATAAAATGAAAATTTTTTCAGTGCAGAGGGTAGCGTCGAAAAAATGTTTTTTCAAGGGCTGTAATGACCAGTTATTTATTTTTATTTTTATATCACCAACGGGCACAAAACATGTGGAAGTGGGATGACGATACATTATGGTATACCTAAAATATAGAGTATGAGAAGAGGATATAAGCTCACATTTACACAAATGATCCGGTTAGAATATTCCCATGGCCCTGTACAATCTAATAGAAAATAGTAACTTAAACTTTGGTATTCATGCCCTTTATATAACCAGTTGTGTTCTTGCAGGGTTATCTGCAGAATATTCACGTCTCTGAGACGTGAATGAATGTGAGCGAAAAAATTAATCGGTATGGATGCGCTGTTAGGGTAACCATTGTTAATATGTACTTTTAGAGTTTTGAGGTAGCTGTCGTGAACAGAAATCCTCAGTGTACGAGATAATAAAAATTCTTATATAACATAGATCGACTGATTATATAAATCAAATAATTTAAATTTTTGTTGAAAAAGCTTTACTCACAATATTGTACCTTTCAAAAAAAATAAATAATTTAACTTACCACACAGAACACAAGATCTTGAATTTCCAGATAGTCCTTAAAATTAAATAACTTTATAAAATTTAAATTTTTCTCATATTTATTTCAATTCAATGTCCATTTATTTTTAATATTTACTATTTACAGCAGCTGGTTAATGTATTTTTTAATTTTTTTTTTTCAATATTTAAGGTTTTTTTTTTCGTTAATAATTTTATTTTTATACATTAGACTATATTTTATGCAATACCTAAAAATCGTTTTATTATAGTTATTTTACAGTGTGTGTGTGTATTTTATTTTGCATTTTATGTTAATGTATAGAATATAGAATTGGTAATAATAATTTTGTATATAATTTTCATTTGCATTTTTTTTTTTAACTTTTAAAAATTTTTTATTTTTTTTTTTAATTTTCTTTTTTGTTCGCAGCGCCATTCAAAATTTTAACGTACTCGTATGTATGTATGTATGTAAATATTCGCTATTTTGGTGTTGCATAACTTCTCCGTATATATGTAGATTAGACACGACTTCCATTTAACATTTATATATATATTTATGTATATATTTAGTTCTTTTCTTTTTTTATATTTTGCTTTTCATGGAATTTTGCTATTTTTGTGGTTTCTGTTTCTCATAGATTAACATTTTTTAAACTATTTTTAGACATTATTGTTATCTGCATATATTTGGTGATCCTCTATATAAACGGCTATTAAAAGTTAACATGACGTTAGGATGTGAGCTATTTTTAACTGCTGCTTTCACTGAAGGTTTTGCTTTCTAGCAAAGAGAGAAAAAAAACTACTAAATTCAGTTAAATTATTTACAAACGTATTTGTTTTTGTTTTAATAGGACCTGCCTGACAATGAATTTAGCTGGTTTGTAGCTACGTGCTTGTAAGGGTCATCAATCTACGTTGTAAAAAAAAACATTATCTTTCGGCTACTTTTCGTTAAGTGTCAATAAACAAGCAAATGCGCACAAAATAAACTCAAAACAAAAAATAACTAAAATTTATTCATTACTTTTTTGTATTTTATTTCAAAAATGTTTGTTTAACTTAAAATATGAAATAATTAATGCTTAGATTTATTTGATTTTTAACTCGCTAGTTTGTTGTTTTTTTTTTTTTTTTTTTATTAAATTAAATTATTTTTTCATTTCTAAACTAAGAACTGTACATGTTTGTTTTTGTATTAAATAAACGCTAGAGTTAAGCTTATGAATTACTTCTTTATTTTATACAGGGAGTTAGTTATATCTAAACTATATTTTTACAAGTTTCAATACACAGCAAATTAAAGCTGAAAAATTAAAGAGAAACAATATTTTATTTTTTTACATTTTTTATTGCAGCATAAAATATGCTACAACTTAGCATAAAATATTTGTATTGCAATAAACGGAATCGATTTTAAGATATATATAATTTTTTCCCGTATCGTATCGATATCAAAACTACTGAATTGAGTGTATGTTTGATTTCTTTATTCAATGGTTCTTTTTGATATCGTTACAATACTGTTGTTTGGATGTGAATGATAACTGATTTCTAGAAGTGTGGCAGTGATGAATAAAAAATACAGAAATATATGTCAACAATTCCAGAAAATATTCAAAAATGAAAAAATTTTACAATTTTAAACATCTTGTGGAATTGGGCTGGCAATTTTCAACAGGCTGACACTAAAGGAAAAAGATTAATATAAGTGTTAACGCCGGAGAAAAAAGTATAAAATTAATCAAACTTTAAAACAATTTCAAAATTCAAATTAAAAATTCAGTTAAAAAATTATCTCGGCTTCTATTCGGAGCAAGAATTAGTAAGGATTTTGTGTATTTAGGAAAATTAACACATTATTTCATTATAAAGAAGCATCATGTCAGTATACTTTAAGCTGGCTCCTTAAGAGTTTAAAAAGTTAAGTATATTTTTAAAATATTTTTGACTTGATTTACTAGTGGTGGATAGCAAAAAAAAAAAAATACAAATATTGAAGTGTTGTAGTAAAAAAAAAAATTGATAAATAAAAGACCATTTCGGTAAAATTCAAAAAGATTTTTACAGTGATATTTTAAGCTAAATTGCAGCATATCTCTTGCATTTCATTTTTACAAGTGCTTGTATTTTTTTAATTTTTTTTTTTTTTTAATGAAAATTGCGTACACAAAATTTATCAAACTCAAATAAGAATTCATTTTGGAAAAATTGAATAATACGCTTTATTAAATTGTTATTTTGCTTGAAACAAATTATTTTTGAGATCAAATAAATAAAAAATATTTTTATACATATATTTATGCATATATATATGATTCTATGATTTAACTTAACTTGTGTTGAATTAGATATTGTTAAGAAATATAAGTTAAACAAAAAAGGATTTTAAGCAGCAATTTGCATTGTTCTTGTTTTTCTTGTGTTTTTTTAGAAAAAAATTTACATAGCATAGATAGCATTTGAATATGCCTATTTATTTAAGAACGTGTATTTTTTTAAATTATTTTTTGTTTATGTTTTATACACACATATCATCAACTTGGTTTTAATTTTGCATATATTTTGAAATGTATATATATATATATATATATATATATATATTATATTAATTTATTATAGCTAACTTGTTATAGTTAATATATTTATTATTTTTATTATTTTATTGTTATTATATTAAGAAAAGTAAGTGTAGATTGCTTAAAATTAAAATAACTTTAACACTGTTTGTATATCTATTTGTATTTCAAGATTTATATTAATTACAAGATATTATTTTTTCATCTTTATCGTTAAAATGTTCGGTTCGAGTGGTTGTTGATTTTGGTTTGGTTTTTGTGTAGTTCTTGGTTTTTTGTTTATTTAGCAGTTAAGTTTGGTTTTAATATTTATAGGCTTCTTACTGTGGTTCTTCTAGTCATTGTTAAGAGATTATTTTAAGCTAAGTAAGCTATAAAGATGTTCAAATGGGTTATAGTGTAAAGTTAAGTTATGTGGATCAAGTTAGGTTGTAGTGCAGTATTTACACTGTGGCAATAACTATCAGCAGATGTGCTATTTCGGCAACTCGGTTTTTTAGATCTGGTGCAGCACGCTCCAAGTTCTCGTTGGCAAAGTCACAGGAGGGAAATATGTGCACCACATACGCCGCTTGTTCGCTGCCAGGAACCGGTATATTTACAATGCCAGCAGCCATCTTTTGCTGTAGATACGTAATGAACCCAGTTTGCAGATTACGCGATTGTTGCAAAACATCAGCATGATCACGACCACATGGTAATGCAAGCAACATGCAATGCTCGTTCTCAAACTGAAAATAAGTTCATATGGCATTTTATTTTTACACAATTGTCAAAAAGACCAAGTGTGTAACTTACCTGCATCTTCTTTGCCACTCCCTCCAATTGCGTCTGCTCTAAACGCATTCTTTGCGCTATGCGCAGTGGTGGTGTGCTGCCATCACTATTGCATGGCAATGAGGCGCGGGCTACATGCGGATTGCCGAAAACAAAGTGCATTTGTACAGCTGCTTGATCTGTTTTGAGCGCCAACAGGCCTTGCCACATCACTGGATATCTTTGTAGCAATGTCAGCAGTGAATCAGCTTGTGGTTGTGGTGGTGGAACCACTTGACTACCATGTGGTGGTGTAGCCACTTGCAAATTACGTCCTGATGATCCAAGATTTTCATGTGCTGCAATTCCGCTGCCTGCAGTTGAAGTAGAAGCAGTAACAGGAGCTGAAACAAGCATTTTAAATTATTAGCAACCATTTTTAAATATCTTTCTATGTAAACCAGTGAACGAAAACCAACACTTTTACTTAACACATGATACTTTTTGTTCTTCGTGTACCACGTTAACCAACCGTTATGTTTCGTTCATTGATATGAGTTACAAATATACGTCGGATATATAAGAAATCTTTAACCCTTAAATGCACCGTGTATCTTTAAAGATACAACCTTTCAAGAAATTCCTACGGCTATATTTTTGGTTTGATTTTTTTCAAATTGGTTCTATATTATTTAGAATATTATAAGTCTTAAATAAAAAAAATAGTTTTTACTTCTATTTGTCATATTTTTTAAAAAAATTATGTACAAAGTCAAAAAAAAATTTTTTTATTTAAATTAAATAAACACTATTTTTAACAGTTTAACTTCTAGGAACAGATAAATAAGTTTGATTAGGAAAAAATACTGACTGCTTTTAAAACATGTCCTTTAGTGATTTTAAGTGGTTCGAAAAAATTTCGATCATTTGGCACCTCACTGGGTCACTTTAGTTGGTTGTATCTTTAAAGATACAGTGTGCACTCCCTGCAGTTTTTGATAATTTTAACTTTTTAAAATAAATGAATTAATAAAAATTTCATAACACATTTCTTTTATTTTGATATATTTTAATAGGGATTTTAGATGTGGGTAAATTCACATTCTATCTTTATAGATACAACCACTTTTTTTAAACAAAATTTTTAAAAAAAAAAAAAAATTTCAAAACTAAAAACGCAGTTTTTATTTTTACTCAATTTTACATAAAATATATTTTTTCGGTAAAATTCGGGCGCCTTGTGCATTTAAGGGTTAAATAATATTTAATATTTCAGCTTGCTTACCTGTTGTCATCCCGATACGTTCCTTTATCAGCTGCTCGCGTTGCAAATGTTGTTCATGCTCACGCTCACGTTGCTGTAACTGTTCACGTTCACGCTCTAACATTTTCGGATGCATATGTGTTAAATTGGCGACAACACTGCTAGTTACTGTTGGTGGTGGTGGAGGTTGCACACTTGTAGCCCCTATAAATGGACTTGCAGCGCCGGCACCAGCCGGTGGAATCACAACGGGTGGCGGCGCAACAACGCTATGTGCGGTAATCGACCTATGGGCTGGTGGAGGTTCGATAGGCGGCATTTGACGTCCAACATCAAAGAAACGTCCAGTGACTTCTGGATAATGTGGGTGAGGTATGCGGGTATTATGCACATAAACCTGTGCCACTTGCGGTGAATCTATTAAGAGTTAGACATTTTTGAATTGAAATAACCCCTTATGAGTTAATGTTTTGCATACCCGTTGCCCGATCTTGGGGACTCTGTAAACTATGCGGTACAGCTATAGTACGCGGCACGCTGCCTGGACGACGCAGTTCTAATGGTGGACTACCGGCAAGAGATTCATCCAAATCACCGCCCACAACGTCTTTATAAGGAAGACGCGGTGCGGCGGCTAATGAATCTTGCGAACGTAAATATTGCTGGTACAATATAATGTGATCGCGTGTTACACCACGAATCGGACCGGGAGGGAAAGAAGTTTCACCCTAAAATTATTCAATTATAAGAAAATAAATATGTATGACAAAATTAACTCATAAAAATCATGATGCACAAAAAATAAGTTTAAAATTAAGACTAGCCTTTAAACATAAATTAACACGTTATATAAATTACCGGTGTTATAGGTGAAGCCTGCTGATGCGCAGGTGGTGGACTTTGTGTCTGGCGCGAATTAACAACAGACGCATTTTTATAGCTGCCCAATTCATGCTGCGTCCACAATAATTGAAATAGTTGTTGAATATTTTACAGAAAGTGATAACAAATACAAATAAACTTGAAAATAACTTAAAACTAACACAAACAACTGAATTCTGGCTAAAATTTTTCAATAACTCTTATACTTACAATATTTGCTTCAAATGGTGGAACTGGTAGACCAGTCGGAAGCAGCAGTGGAGCAGACCGTGCCTGTCCTTGTGGACTAATTGTAGGAATTGTTGTGCGTAAGCCGCTAGCACCTATGGAAGTAAATATAAAAAATCAAATGGTTTTAAGGATCGATTGGGGACCGAAAAGCAATTTATAGAATGTACATGTTTTAAATGCAAATTGTTTCCAGAGTGTTAGTTCTTTTGAGAAATATGATTGCGATTGTGAAAAATTTTATAAGATCAAGTAAAGTTATTGCCGGATTCAAGTCAAATTCATTAAAATAATTTTAAAAACTGACCCTAATTGAAACTGTGATAAAATGCGAACACTTACCTGTTGCAACAGATTGTTGTTGTGGTTGTTGTATATTGGCCATATTGTGTTGTTGTTGCTGTTGTTTTAAAGTTGTAGGCGGTGGACTGCTCACAGCACCAACCATAATATGAGCATTTTGTGCTTGCAAGTTGTGTACAAGAGGATTTTGCTTGACAGCAAGATGTTGTTGCTGCGTCAATGGCGGTGATGATATATGATGCTGTTGCGTTTGCAAATGTGTTGGCGGTTGCTTAGATTGCACTAATAAGTTTGCACCAATTTGATGTGCAGTGACAGGATGTGTAGGCAATCCTAACAAACCGCCCGAACTGAGGCCGATAGCTGTTTGTGGCTGTTGTTTCAAGTGTTGTTGTTGTTGTTGCGGTGTTGCAAGCGACATATGCTGTTGGGCCTGCTGTTTGCCCAACTGCTGATGCGTCACCACTGATACACCATGTGGTAAATGCTGCTGTTTAAGGATGTTATGTTGTTGCTGATGTTGTTTTAATGGTGGCAATATTTGTGACGCTTGCACAGACTTAGCAGTAGAGCTGGCAGCATTTGTTTGCTGATGTTGTAGCAGCATTTGTGTTGGCAAATGTAAATGTTGCTGATTCTGGCTGCTGTATTGTGGATGCTGTATTTGTTGTTGTTGTTTACTTGTCAGAGCAACATGCTGCAGTGTAATATGTGATGTTGTAGGCGGTTGTGCCATTAGTGTCGGTTTGACGCCACTAACATGAACTTGTTGTTGCTGCTGTGGAGTGGATTGTTGCTGACTTTGTTTGATGACAAGCGATTGTTGTTGCGGTGGTAGACGTGGCGATTGGACCGCTGTGGTGTGTGGTGAATGTGACGGAATGTTGACCAGGAGTTGTTGTTGCTGCTGATTTGGATGAAGATTTGTTGTTGTTAACGGCAGCTGCTGCTGCTGTTGCTGTAAAGCATTGCGTGACACAATATTTGACTGTATGACATGACTTGCATTGGATACAATAATATGCTGCTGCTGCTGGTGTGGTTGTTGTTGTTGTGGTTGTTGTTGTTGTTGTTGTTGTTGGTGTTGTTGTTGTTGGTGTTGTTGTTGTTGTTGTTGTTGTTGCTGCTGTTGTTGCTGCTGTTGTTGCTGTTGTTGTTGCTGCTGTTGTTGCTGCTGTATCTGTTGCTGCTGGTGCATAGCATGCTGTTGAATTGGCTGCTGTTGAATAGGCTGCTGTTGAAGAGGCTGCTGTTGAATAGGCTGCTGTTGAATAGGCTGCTGTTGAATAGGCTGCTGTTGTTGCTGCGTCAAGTTCTTTTGGCTATTCAAGACATGCGCCTTCAGCGTTGGCGGCCGCACACTAGAGTGTTGGGCATGTATTGCCTGCGGACTTTGTTTCACAAGTATTTGTTGTTTCATAGGCGTGGCCTGTGTCTGTATGATTTGTTGCTGTACTACTGCAGGAGTTGTTGTAGTTGACTTAACAACAACGCTAACTGCTTTATTGGTCAAAGCTGCTGGTTTTGCTAACGGGGAAGCAGTTATTTCCAATTGTGTTGATTTTGCTGGCGCCGTTATGGGCGTGGCAACAACTGCTGGCGTTGCACTTTGTACTACAGTTTGCTGTTGGGTCTGTTGCTGCTGTGTTGTCTTGTGGCTAGCCGGTGGCTCATGCATTTGAGTTTGATCAACTTTCAGACTTATATTTATCGAAGCGGTGGTTTTTACTGTTGTTGTCGTCGTCGATGTCGCAGCGGAAGCCTCTTCAGCGGCTGTTATTATTTTCTTCGGCTCGATTGTCTTGTGGTGTATGCCGCTTGCTGCTGCTGCCGGTAAACTTCCCTCCTTACCTTGCTGCATGCTTGAGATCATTCCCGTAACGGGATCAATCAGAGATTTGCTGACAACATCAGCCGCACCACCACCTGTAGTTTTTTGTGTTGATGTCGGCGCAGCAGAATTCAAGATTGGAAGACCAGTCGATGGTAAAGCAGATATTGATGAGCTGCCGCTACTTGCAGAAAATGATTCAATCTCTGCTGCGGCGAGCGCTTTCTTCTTCGGATGTTGTGGAATTGTGGCTGGCGCTGTAGTAGTTGATGCATGCAAACGTGGTAGCTCATTAGGTGCAGTCGTGACTGTTGCTTCTTCGTTACTGGATGGTGGATGGTCTTGATCCGCTTGTGACAATGCCGTTGAAGTGTCGCTGGTTGTGCTTTTATCTAAATCGACAAATTCAACTGGATGAATATGCTCGGCGCTAGACTTGCGATCCTTTGAACGACGTGGACGTCCCACAGCATTTGGGGTGTGCTGAGGAGCTGCTGGAGGTTGTTCGGGTTTCTTTGGATTTCCCGCATTGCGTCCGGAACGTCGAGGTGGTGTTTGTGCACCTTTGGGCATTGCAACAGCTGGATTTGTATGAGTGTTTCGCACAACATCCTCAATAATGTCATCAATAGTACTGCGATCTTTCTCCTGCAATCGTCGTGACTTTCGCGTATTTGCTGCAGACAATCCGCCTCCAAGAACAGAGAATTCAGCCGCTTGCTGAACGTGCTGATCGCTTGAAGATGTACATACTGCGACAGCTGTATCTGAGACTTGCACTGGTTGCTGTGGCATAGATGGACTCGATTCTGTCAACTGTTGTTCTGGCAAAGTGGGATGTGGTGAATGTGTTTCGGTCCTTGTATCTGTTTTTGGTTTTTGTTCAGTTGACGACAACGATTTCATTAGAGGATCTACAGGTTTTTCGCTTGCCATTACTATGGGTGTGGCTTGGCCCGGACTCTTAATGGTGAGTATCAATCTAGGACGTGAGTCATTGCCGACACTAGTAGCAACATTTGCACTTACTTGTTTCACTTGTGATTCTTCACCACCTGAGTCATCGTGGAATTCGTATATGTCCTGATCACTACTGGTAGTCGTAGATGAGACGGCATTGGACGTTGCTGTGGTTAAATTCCGAGCTTTTCTTTCAGCTGAGGTCGCAGCTGCTGGTACAGCTACTAGATTTTGTTGTTGTTGTGGTTGCTGCTGTTGTTGTTGTTGATGTTGTTGTTGTTGTTGTTGTTGTTGATGTTGTTGTTGTTGTTGCTGCAGTAATTGCTGCTGCTGTGCAAGATGTCGCGTTGGTGGACGTCCCTTACGTCCTCTTGTCGCTGTGGAAGCAGTTGTAGGCTTGCGCAAGCGCGTTTGAATGCCTGACTGATCCGCCGTACCAACTGCAGTGTTCAGAACGGTTTGATTCGACAAAAGATTGCCTGCAGCTACTCCAGTTTGTTTCTTGCCGCCGCGTTGTTGGCGTCCACGTTTGTTAACCGACCCACCACGAACATTCGTAGCTTTTCCCAAAGTGGGTATGGAAGTTGTTGCACTTGTTTGTAGCTCGGCTACATCAGTATTACGACTAGAATGGGTTTCAGTTTCATCTTCGGTATCATGATCTGTGGTGGAAGCAATGGATGTTCCAGAAGTATCAGCCTTGACAGGGTCTGCCAAACTTTTCTCCGCCTCCACTACATCTGAGGATATTGATGATTTAGTTGGTGGTGGAGGTGAAACAGTAACTACATTGACGTTTAGGGACTCATTGCTTTGTTTTTGCTGTTGCTGCAGTTTTTCATCCTTACTGCAGATGGCGTCCACTTTCTTTATAACCGAATCGATATTGACTTCTTTGGCTGACCAATAGTCGCTATCTTCTTTGGAGTCCTGTTCGTTCTCCTCTTCTTTTGGTGGTGAGATTTTGATAACATTTTCTTCCGTCAAAAGAGAGGTTTTAGTTGCACTAGTTGCAGCTTCTTTGGCTTCCACTGCGGTATTCAATGTCAAGCCAGTTGTTGGAGTGGGGCTACGAATAACGGATACATTCTCAGCAATCTTTTGGGCGCCGATAACATTTGCGCTGCTGACAGTCAGATTTTCATCAGGTTTCTTAGCGGGTTTCTCTGCAGATTTTTCTAGTTCCTGTTTGTTTACAGCTGACAAATCATTAACGTGCTGTTCCTCAGTAAGCTTTGCAGGTTGCAGATGAGTTATTTGTTGTTTTGTGGTCGATGTAGTTAGTGGTTGGTATTGAGGTTGTTGTGGTGCTACCTTTGGTTGAGGTTGCTGTTGTTGGTGTAGCAAAACCGGCGAATGTTGTGGCTTAGGCGACACGGTTGCATACGGCTGCGTTTGAGGACCTTGTGATATTCCCACCAAATGCTGCTGCACAATCAACTTTTGTGCAGTTGTAGAGTTGTTCGACTGACCAGCTATTGGCTGAGCTGTAGGTAGCTGTTGTTGCCGCAAAATAACCAAATTTTGTTGGGTTGTTGGCGGCTGCACATTTAGAACTTTATTGGGCGCGCACTGCTGAGAAGTTATTTGCGAAGATTGTGACTGTTGATGCTGCTGCGAATGCTGCAGGGCTTGCAATGGTCTAGTCGGAGCTTGCTGTAGTTGTTGTTGCTGTTGTTGATGCTGATGTTGTTGTTGTTGTTGTTGCTGTTGTTGTTGCTGTTGTTGTTGCTGTTGTTGTTGCTGTTGTTGTTGAAGTTGTGGCTGATGTTGTGACTGATGCTGTTGCTGATGCTGTTGTTGCAGATGCTGTTGTTGCTGGTGCTGGTGCTGTTGTTGTTGATGCTGTTGTTGTTGATGCTGTTGATGTTGTTGTTGTTGATGCTGTTGTTGTTGTTGTTGTTGATGCTGTTGTTGTTGATGCTGTTGTTGTTGATGCTGTTGTTGTTGATGCTGTTGTTGTTGATGCTGTTGTTGTTGATGCTGTTGTTGTTGATGCTGTTGTTGTTGATGCTGTTGTTGTTGATGCATTTGTTGTTGATGCTGGAATTGTTGTTGATGTTGCAAATGAAAACCTGGTTGTTTTGACTGTTGCTGTGGTTGTTGGTGCTGCTGCGAATGAGGCTGTTGTTGTTGATGCTGCTGCGGATGAGGCTGTTGTTGTTGCTGATGATGCTGTTGTTGCTGCTGCTGTTGTTGCTGCTGCTGATGTACCTTTTGAATGTGCATCATTTGCTGCTGATGTTGTTGCAATATTTGTTGTTGCATCTGCTGGTGATGTTGTTGACGATGCTGCTGTTGTTGCTGCTGTATTTGCTGTCTTTGTTGTTGCAGAATATGTTGTTGTTGCATGTACTGTTGTTGCTGATGTTGTTGATGTGCAGAAATTTTTGAAATCTGTTGCAATATTTGCGGCGAGTGGCGTTGACCTCCCAAAACTGGCTGTTGCGAGGAGGTCGCATACATTTTTGCCGCTGGTTGATTACCAGGAGACGTGGTTTGCTGCGCTTGTTGAGCTGGTACACTTACAACTTTGCTGATTATTGTTGGATGTGTGGGAACCGGTGGTATTTTTTGTACAGCTATTGGCAGTATGTGCTGACCTGGATGTTGCTCTATCACAGATTTCATAGCTGTTGGAGAATTACGTACGTTGCCCGTACTGCCAAAGTTGCTATTTATTTTACTGCCCGGACTCTCTGCATGCAATTGGGGCGAGTGTTGATCCGTTTTCTCCACCCCACTCGTCGGCGTTGTCGTCACATTTGAACGTTGCATGATGGCTGCACCTGTAGGACTTGGTAATTGCTGACTATTGGCAGCAACACATGTCGGCGAAATATGGGTCTGTTGACGTTGTCCCATCGCTGACATCTGTTGTTGCATTGCTGCACCTGCCGCTTGTATCAGTACTTGTTGCTGTTGCGTCGTTGGTGATATAGCAGATGCAACAGTTGCTGGACTATTTTGACGCGTTGGCGTGTTGCCGCGTGAGGTCGTCTGTTGCTGCAAATGCGGACTGTGAGGTGAGGGCGCACGCACATTTATATAAGTGGACGATGCAGTGACAGCACTTTGTGGTGGTAGCGATGCTGGTTGTTGATGCGGTGACAGGATTAGTTGCTGTTGCTGCTCACTTCTATTCATTGCGCTTGGTGAAAGCACCATGTGAGGGACAATGAAATGAGTTGGTGTCTCTGGTGGAATGCTTATTGTGGGCGGTTGCATTAAGAATGTATTAGCTGAGGATGATGGTGGCGTATGTAGTCCTAAATGGTGCTTTGTCAATGTTGTTGTTGATGCGACTGTGGGTTTTACTTGTATGGATGTGATGCTGTGTTGTCTTGCATGTGGTGTTTGCATTTCGGTACTGACAGTTGGTGTATCAAGGTTCATCATAGATGGCAACATGGACTGCACTGAAGGTGCTGCAATCGGTTGTTCTTTGTTGGCAATTTTTGGTAAATCGTTTTTAGATTGCAGGCTCACGGTTTTGGGCGATGAAGTTGCACTCGGCGGCACCAAGTCACTAATGGTTTTTGGTGATGTCTCATGTTCTGGTTTAATTATTACTGATTGGATTTGATTTTCCGTTTTAGTTTGCTTTTGTAACTCCTCTGTTGAAGTGTCAGCTTTAGTCGAGCGCTCTGGAGATGTTGAAATAGCCGTTTCATCAATTTTCAAGCTGTTTCCACTGCTGTCTGCCTCATCAGCGTTTTCCTCGGTGTCGGTATCGATTTGTAAATCTTGCTCCGATTGTGGCGTATCTACTTTGATGTCCATATCAACATTGTTAAGACTCTGTACGGCTTTAAGCATTTCATCTGCAGCATCTTGATCTGGTTGATCGGTCAACGTTTCTCCGATGCTCATAGGTGCCTCAATAGCCTGTGCAGCAATAGCAGCTTCTTCATCAGCTTCTGGCGCAAGCACAGTCGATTGGGTATCAACCGTTGTTAGGTCATCTAAGCCGTCATCATTAAAGTTGTAGTCGGCATTCGAAGATGTGCCGAAACTTTCACCAAGTAGCGCGGAAACAGCACTTTCAGTTTCTTCCTGCGAGATAGTAACGCGCGATTTGGTGTCTTCAATTTTTTCAATATGCTTGGATGCATCTGGGTATTTTGGTGAGGCAATGGGTATTTTTGGTTCATCAATGGTTGGATCTAAAATGGGCGAATTAAATTCGGCAGAAATGGATTGTACGGCCGATTCACTTATACGCTCGTCTAATTCACCATCAAAACCTGGTATAAATTTATCAGACTTTTTCTTTGTTGCCGATGTAATTGTAATGGGAGATGTCGCTGACACTCGCGAATCCATACTCTTTGAAGTAGTTGCTGAATTACTTGCGGAGGATGTGGGTGTTGTTGCGACTTTGCTGCTGGGCGGAACATGATGCGTAACTGGCGTGGTAGGTAATAGTTTCTCGCTACTTGCCGAAGTGTTCATAATAGTTGGAGTTTTGGGTATAGGACTAATTAGTTTCTTGTCACGTGTTGGTGAAGTAAGTGATGAAAGTAAGTCAGAAGATTTGTTGAGAAAACTGTTGACGCCAAGTGGAGGCATATTAGTTGGTTTAGGGACATGCAGGTCTACATCATCATCATCTCCCAAGAGACATGGAAGACTAGGTGAAGGCTTGCACATGGGTAAAGCAGTATTTGTAGCATCATCTTCATCAATGCCATCTTGCTTCGCCAGTTTGTTTGTCGAGTGTTTGGCCACAGCTTGTATATCAATAGTTAGCTTGCTAGCACCAGCTGCTGCGGGTGGCGACATAAACGATTGTTGTTGCTGCGAAGCCGTGGAAGATGACGACTCACGACGCTGATGATGATGTCGTTCCTCCTTTGAGCGTTTTTTCTTCTTTTTCTTTTCCTTACACTTATTGTTTTGCTGTTGTTGATGAGTTGTCAGCTGTAGGTTTTGTGACAATTGCTTCTCAGTCACATCCTGTTGTTCTTGTTGCACTGTGCCAGTAACAGTTGATGTTTGAGCTAAATCAATGGAGTTTTCATCCGCATCAGAGAAGCGGAAAACATCAGTCATATCGCTGCGATATGTTTTAGCTGTTGATGGCGTAGCATCTTCGTTTTGCTTATTATCAGAGTCCTCCATGAGTTGAGCTTCGAGAGCACGACCTGCTTCGTCAAGATCAACGCTATTCTCGTCGTCCAACGTTTGTTTCGGTTGTTGCAATGTTGCCAGCGCATGTTGTTCGCGCGATTTTTCACGTTCTTTGCGTTTTTTCTCCCTCTTCTCTTTGCGGTGTCGCTCGCGTTCAATATGAGAAGAGTTTATCTTCTGCTTGTTCTCTTCATTCTCTTCAACGGTGTGTGATTTTGGAGTTAAAGGTTCTTGTTTGTATGGATTAAGAGCTGCCGATACAATTGGTCCTGTAATACTGGTCGAGTTTATGGTTGTGTTGTGCGACGGAGTGTTCACAGACGATTCTTTTGTCGACAGGGAATCCTTGTCCGAATATTGAGACTCTTCTTCTTCCTCCTCTTCGGATATGGGCCCAAATATATCTTCCATTTTTTCGCCACTGCGTTTGTGCGCATTCGCATGTGGTGAATAGACTGCATTTTGGATTGCAATTGGTGTATTTGTCGTGGGCATGCGCATGGTATCCAGACTTTTTGATTTTTTTGACTTGCGTAAACGATGTCGTTCTTCTTTGGTGAGAGCATGCGTCGTTTTTTCAAAATCAACGCTTCCACAACCTTCACTCAAGTTGCGCAACTTGTCGCGTTTCTTTTCTTTACGATCCTTGTGACGCTTTTTATCGCTAGCAACGGCATCGTTAGCTCCATTATTTGTGATGGGAGCGATCGGCAAAGTGGTATCACGCTTGAGTTCATCGAATGGATCATATGGCGACAGCGTTGCTGTGTTCGATTTCATCTCATGTCCTGGTAGAGTTGTTGATTCTACATCGAATAGAGAGTTGAGTGTGATTGCGCTGTTTCCTGATTCCATGCTTAAGTGCTGTGCGCTCTCTACAGTTTGAATCAAGGGTGTCTTCTGACGTTTCTTGCTCTTCTTGTGTTTCTTGCGTCCCTCTGGAGAAAAGTTTTGTTGCGGTGTTTTCGTATTTTGTTGGGACGTATTTAAATCGTAGCCTCCCTCATCCGCAGCACATGAGAAAAAGTCTTTAAACTCTTTCTTTATTTCATTCGCAGCTAATTTAGGCACTTGCTCGGTTTTAAAGCACATCTTACGCTGTTGTTCGTCTGCAGATGAAATAGAGCTGCGTCGCTTGTATTTTACATCAACTGAGTCAGAGTCCTGTTGTTGAATGCAAATAAGTTCTTTTTTAATCTGTTGTGTAGGGAACTTTGTCTCATTCAACGATGTTGTTTCCGTGTCGTTAAGTTCTTGCTTGATTTTGATATCTGCTGCGGATTGTGATTGCGATTCAGAATCAGAAGCAATGCGTGGAGTTGTATGAGAATTGCGCTTGCTAGTGATGCGCTTGCTGGGCGACACAATGCGCCGCACATTGGGACGTATATCTTCGTCAGAGCTTTCGTCACCATCGCACAAGCGCAGCAAGTTGTTGTGGATTTTTGTGCGACGTGCTTCCGCTTCAGCAGAATCTGAGTCACTAAACATGCGTTGTGGATGTACGGTGGATTGATGAGAGCCTCTTCGGCGTCGTTCGATCGCTGGAGTTGTGCCTTCATCGTCCGTTGATGTTAAGCCACCGCCACCATTGTTTCGAGTGGCACCACCACCAACACAAACACCACCACCTTCAACACCAACACCACCACCTGCACTGCCACCACTGCGCTGATTCGATCTCTCATCGTAGTCAGAATCTGTGTCACCATCGTAGCTGTTTGAACGTTTTTTCTCCTCACGCTTTGCGCGAGATTGCTTCAGCTGCGAGAATTTGGCTTTTATTTTCTTTTCTTCTTCCTGCTTTTGCATATTTTTGCAGGAACGTGCTTTGACCTTGTCATACATTGACACATAGGGTCCTTCATCGGGTATATCAAATATGGAATGCTTTTTGGCAGCTGCAGTATCCTCAGAGTCATCGGAATCTGCCGAACTGAGCAGCATTTTTCTTGAAGGCGTAGCTTTCGGATTTCCTACTGTGCGGGTACCCATTGAAAGCACACTTTCATCGGAGCAACGTGATGATTTGCGTTCTACACTGCGGTGAGTAGAGGCGCTATTAAAGGAATCATGTTTGTATTTCGGATTCGTAACTTCACCGGACGCAGAAGAGCCTGCTGCTGAAGCACGTCTATGTGGATTATGCGCTGCCTGTTCTTCGTCTGTTAAGTTGTTTTGAGCAGCAGCAGCAGCAGCTGCTTGCATCATTTCTATATTGGAAGAATGTCGTTTCTTCTCACGATGCTCACGTTTTTCACGTCTGTGTCGTGAGTGATGGCCTGAACCATGTTCACGATGCTTTTGTGTTGTGGTTGGAGTTTTATTTACCATTGCCTGATGCAGTTCATCTTCATCGCTGGAGATGTGTTGTTTTCTAGAGGCCGGTGAATTCTCATGTTCTTGTTCAGAAATATCCTCATGGTGGTTAATGTTATGGTTTTCCTCCGTAGTACGTTCCATACAATTGCCAATACCTTCAACTGGGGATTCGTGGCTCTGTATTTGTACATCTGGAGCCTGTACTGAGGTGCTCTGTGCTGCTTGATGTTTAGCATGATGTTTGCTTTTATGTTTCGAGCTGTGTTCCTTTAATTTAACTTTCTCTTCTGGCGGATTTTCAGTACTATTTGAATGACTTTTATGGCTGCTAGCTGATTGATTCGAGTGCTGACGTTGGTGGTGGTGTTTGTTACGTTGACTGGTGGAGTTTTCTTTGGCATGTAAGTCTTTAGAATCTTGTCGTTCGTGCAACTTGGTACTCGAACTCTGTGAATTAGTTGGTGTCGTTTGTGTTTCCATGCGCATACGTTTAGCATGTTCATCAGTATGTTGTGTACCGCACATTGTGCCACCACCAACACTGCCACCATTACCGTTATTGCTTTCCTGTGAGCTGAGACGTCGTTTAGGTATGCGTATTGGTGAATTTCTTGAGAGTTTCCTGGAACGATATTTGTTTGGCACTTCAGGATTTGTAGCTTCTGCTGACTCTTCATCAGCAGCACCCTCCTTGTCGCCAACATCACTCGCTTGTCGAAAAAAGTCTGTTGCATTACTAGAAAGAGGAAAAACAGCGTTGTCTGACTTTATATTGGAGCCAGATACTTCTTCTTTTCGTCGTTGTTCATCACGCGGAATACGCTCACGTTCTCGCACTTGTCCATCCTTTGATTTACGCTCTCGGTTTTCTTCTTTGTTGCGGCGTTGATCACGTTCTAAGCGTTCAGCTTCCTCACGTTCATTTTGTGTTTTTCGCTCACGTTCACGCTTTAATTGCTCCGCTTGTTCTTGAGCTGCATCTTTTTCCTGCCTCTCAAGCTCTTTTCTTTCCTTTTCTTCACGTTCTTTGCGCTCGCGATCCTCTTTCTCCTTGCGCTCCCGCTCTTCTTTCAGCTTTCGCTCTTGTTCACGCTCCTCTTTTTCTTTTCGCTCACGTTGTTCACTTTCTCTACGGTCACGTTCCTCCTTTTCTTTGCGCTCGCGTTCTTCTCTTTCACGACGCTCAGCAAGTTCTTGCAGACGCTGCTTGCGCTCACGTTCTTCACGTAACTTTCGTTCTTTTTCTTCTTTTTGTATGCGTTCACGTTCTTCACGTTCTTTACGGTCGCGCTCTTCTTTTTCTTTTTCTTTTCTTTCGGCATCTTCCCGTTCTTGCTGTTTTTTCAGTTCTTTATCGCGTTCGCGTTTTTCGCGATCTTTTTCACGCGTTTTCTCTTTTTCAACTTTATCACCACCGCGTGACGGTTCATGACGCTCACGATCGGTGTGATCGTGTTCTTTGATCTCAGTGTCACTTGATTCATCCTCTCTTCGCGGCGTTGAAGCTATTGACTGTATGGATGCGGTCGAAGTTTTGCGTTTATCCGAAAATTTATCCGCTTTCGTGGATTTCTTTTCGCTATCGCTACGATGATGATTATGCTTGTGTGATTTTTCACTCTTCTTTGTGGAGGACGACGTGTTAGAACTAGATGATTTTGATGGTTTTTGAGCCGTCTCTTCATCTTGCTTAGCACTGCAGGAACTATTACCGCTAACTGCTACATTTTCTGCGGAAGAAGTTGTTGACATCTTAACTGTACCTACATTAGTACTTCCAGGAACTGAAGCGGATTTGGTTAGGATACGTGAAGAACTTTTATCATTATCATTACAGGGTGTTACATTCGCTGGTACACTTAAACTCTTGGTCATAACATTCGTCTTTGGTTTAAAAGTATTGCCTACGGCAGATGATGGTGGAGCGTCCGGAGGTAGCGGGGGTGCTGTTTTAGACTGCTGATCAACAGGCGCTGGACCAGCTGGAGGTGCTGGTTGTGCCATAGCAACTGGAGCAGCAGTATTGGGCAATGGAGGATGGCTCGGAAAGGGATACTGTAGTCCTTTGTTAGCTGCTGTGGCTGCTGCATTTGTCGCATTAGCAGTTGTGTTGGATAAGGACGAAGATAATGCGTGGGCCGTTGGCAGGACACCACCTACTGCTATAGGTGGAGTAGGGAACTTTGTTAAGGACACTAAGGATGTAGAACTAAGCCCAACGGATGGTGAAGGAGAAGGGCTATTATAAGGAGATATTGATGCCTGCGGCGAGTTCATGGGCGACAAGCTACTCAGACGCTGCAGTAATACACCGGAGCTTGTCTTGTTTAAGCAACCAACAACTGGTGTCTTAGTAGCCGCCAAGTTAGGTAAGCCTGGCGAAGTGCAGACGCCTATCATAGTCTTAGATAGCTGCGAAATATCTGCCACGGGTTCGTATTTGTCATTAATATTTTTTAAGCGCTGCAGATCATCATCAAATATGGACTTCTTTGCCAGTACAGACTTGACAATGTCTGACGGTTTTAGTTCCTTGACATCAATGCCGATGAACTTGTGATGACGAGGAGCAGTAGATGATGTTACCGACTGACTGCCTGCATTGCCAGTGGAATGATGTGAGCTGCTGGAATGATCTGCTCCTGTGCGTTGATGGAGTGACTGCCACGACGCTGTATGTTGGCTGAAGTCATGCCGCTTGATAGCATTTGTTACATTAGAAGCATTGCTACCGCCACCTGACCAACGTTCATACATTTCGTCAAGTGTACGTATGCGTTCTTCTAACGATGGGCTGCCACTATGATTTGGGGCAACATCTGAGTCACTCGAATTTGAACTAAGTGAACGTGGTCGCAGCGGGCTAGCCGTCATTGCGCTTGCTACTGAAGATTGTGTATTGTGATGATGATGTTGATGCTGGTGATGGTGATGATGATGTGGACGCCAATGCGGCGGGTAACGCCCCGATGGACTTGGCAAATGTGACGATGATGATGATGACGTCGCTCCTGTTAATGTAGAATTATGACTAAGACTAGAATGGCATAAACTACTATTGTTCCCGCTGGTATTGTTGGCTGCAATATTGCTGCTATTTGATAGCAACATATGTGAGCCCACATTACCACCACTTGCACTCGAGGAGGAAGAATTTGCATTTATTATGCCGCTGCTGTTGTTGTTACTATTAAGAAACGTTATTGCGCTAGTTGAGCCAGAAGCGGCGGCTGCAGTTGCTGCTGCCACACTATTGCGATACTGTTGAAAAAACTGTATGCCAAATTTTGGCAACGGCAGCAACATAGGCTCATGGGGTCGTTCTCGTGGTCGTAAGCGACGTGGCTCACTTGGTAACACCTCAGGACGTTCGTCGCACAAAGGCGTGCCTGGCCGCGAGCCATCCGCACTTTCAGCACCACTGGCTTCATGCGAATGATGGGAATGTAACTGATGCCCACGTCCACGTGATGCATGATGATGATATTCATCATTGGATGTTATTGTTGATGCATTGAGGTTACCATGCGGCGCAGCTGATGTCGTTGAGGAGAGCGCATTTGTGCTGCCACCACCACCAACAACACGTCGACGTTTACAAGCAATCGCCGAAGAGGATAACAATGGTACATGTTGTTGTTGCGATAGATGATCACTGCTGGAGCCAGTGCTACTAGTTCTAGCTTGTCGTTGCGTAATCGTGGAACTTGCTAGACCAGCACAATTCGCGCCAGCTGCTGTCGTTGTTATATCAATGGACGGTCGTCGACAAAGCTGTTGCTGTTGCTGTTGCTGCTGCTGCAGATGATGTTGCATATGATGCTGCTGCTGCTGTTGCTGTTGTTGCTGTTGTTGTTGCAGTTGGAACTTCAAGCTATTGCATTCGGAGAGGCGTCGCACTTCGCTCTTGCGATGCAAAGGAGGATCATGTAAAATTACATCACAGTTGGAGGAATTTAGATTATTATGGTGTTCAACGCTGCCGCTGTGCGATAACGTTGTTGTAGTTGTTGTTGGCTCCAGCGAATGCGATTGTATCTGTGAGGGACGAAAAAATTATTTCTCTTATTAAAGTGAGTTTAAGTCAACGTACCGTTCCACCGCTAGAGTGTAGATGATGATGATCAATTTTAATGCGTTTACGAGGACTCACTATACTTTCATCACCACTGGACGGGCATTCTTCTAATTGTTCCAATAAATGAGAACGTTCTTTTTGTAAAATTCTTATATCACCTAAAAAAAAAAAAAACATATATGAAATTTGTTGTAAAGCCCAACTATTTAGTCTCTGACCGGAAGTTAAGGCAAATAAATGTGTCGGTCTGTCTGTTATTTGTTTATTTTTGGGATATAATACTTATTTTTTTGTATTCCAACCTACAAAACTGTGGCTCATTGTCTACAAGTAGTACGTGATTTTTTAAAAGTTAGTAGAAAAATCGGAAGACCTAATAGTTGAAGATTCTTAACGGACAATTTCTACCTTACTAATTTTTTAAAGAAATACTGACTACTTCGGCCAATTGTACAGTCAACCGAGTACCAGTTAGCCCTATGACTCATTGCCATGTTTGGTTTTTTTCAACTTTTTGAGGCGATATACACTACTATTTCCATGACTACCCAAAATTCTTCGAAAAAGCTTCTTAGAATCAGACCACAAAAAAAAATCCTCTAAATAATTGAGCCCAAAAAGAGTCTCGTTCCCTTAAAGTTCTGACCTTAATTCTTAAACAAAGACACACAGATACACATATGTTATGTTTGCATTCTCTCTCCAACTTACCTTTTTGCTTTGCAGGACTTTTGTCACCACGCCGACGTCCGCTGTTAGCAACGGTTGCGTTAACAGTTACTTCAAGCGTTTCACTACCGCAAGCACTAACAGTCGCCACACTTCCAACGATCGGACCTAGTCGCGATAGTAGAGGCGAATCTGAACGCAGGCCGATTGATGCATAGCTGCTGTGGGTACCAACACCATCTTCATCATGTGACGCCGCTGAACCTTGACTATACTCATCGTAGGAACGAAACCTACGTGTATCCATATAGTCATAGTCCATGGTATGTCGTGAACTGCGGGAGCCGTGACTGCGAGCAGGAGTTGTGCTGCCTGGCATTGGTGTAGATTGTGCCACAACCGATGATAGAATGCAGTTAACACTACCACCAACGCCTGTACCTGAAGCGGACGAACAATTACTTGATGTAGACGCCGCAGATGAGCCAGCAACGATGGCTGAAGACAGCGTTGGCGCTATTATGATGCCAGAGCCACTCGAACTGCTGCTACCCGGCGTATTACTGGGAGAACAGCCATCATTAGAATTCTGATGTCTGCTAAATGAAGACGCACGTGATCGCGATTGTGAGTCGTAACGATTAAAGCGGGATCCTAAAAATAAACATACAAAACTAAATTTTACTATATTCTATACAAAAGCAGTTTCCAAATAGTTTCGGTTATTTAATAAAAATATACAAAGTGGCACCAGAACCTCTAGAGTAAACACTTAAATTTTAGTTTACAACTACTTTTAAGCTCGACTGTTCCGTTACCCGTTTTGTATGATTTTCCGCAATATGTGTTTGTTTGTTCATCTTACCTGCAGTTTGTTTATCCAGCTTTTCATAGAATGCATCCTGACACTCCCGTGATGCAAAATCCACTTGAAGTTTGCGTCCTCTCAGCGTTGCGCCACGCATTTCTTTCACTGCGGTCTGTGCATATTGGATTTGATCGAATAGTACCAGCGCCAGTTGTCGCATACGATCAACAATCACTTTGGTTACTGTACCGTAACGTGAGAACTGAGACTGCAGATGTGATTCCGATATTTTCTCACCCACGCCGTCTATCCAAACACAATTTGTGGGCATAGATTTGCCAAAGCCCAACTTAATGCGATTATTACCCAAATGTTCACCATCCATTTTGCGCATTGCTTTAACAACCGAAACAATGTCGGAATACTGACAAAAGGCGTAGGCATTCATACCCTGTTTTTTTATGTCGATCTCGATTATTTCGCCAAAACACTCAAAATGTCCGCGTAGCTCACTGGACGTTATCTCCTTTTCGAGATTGCCAATGAACAGTGTACGCGTAGATTTAGGATGATATTCATCAAGTTCAGCTTCGTAGGGGCGAAATTCATTATCTTCCACATCATAGCCCTGATACGGTTCCACTTCAATTTTACAGCCAAAAAAGAGTTTATCATGAGAAACCTCTAGAGCTTTCTCCACGTCATCAGGTTTTTTAAAGCAAACGAGAGCATAGCGTTCGGAATTTTGTCCAACAACTTTGACCCACGTTACTTTGCCGTGTTTTTTGTACTCATGAAAAAGACCATCCTTTAGAGATGTGTCCGAGGAACGTGCAGGTAAATTACGCACACGTATCGCTAGAGGGCGATTGTCTTCGGAATGGACGACGGGGTTTGTACCACCAGTGCTGGAGCTGCTACTACTACAGCTCCCGCCGCCACCAATATGTCCACTGGGATTTGATGTGCTACCTGTAGAGAATTAAATGTTGAGGTTGAGGTTTAGGTTGATGTTGATCACAACTTGTAGAATGTAGAGCAACAAATAATTTCAATACAATTTTATAAAAGAGAGAATCTTCGCCTATTTTTCTTTATTATTACTTTAATTCAAAACATAAACTAAATGTTTCGTATGTCTAATTACAAAATTAGAAAGTTAATTCTTAATTAAAATAAAAAATTAACTTTAAATAACAAAAATGTCATTCCGATGTCATGTCACCAATATTTTCACATGAAAACTTCTATAAAGACGATCAGTTAGATTCAGAACAGCTAAATATAGAGCTGTATTTAAAGAGACTATTTAAATACAAGCATTTACTCTAAAAAAATTATAAACACTATAAATTTTTGGTGAGAAATTTCAATATTTGAATTATTACAAAATAATTAAATCATAGGACTTAGAGAAATATAATTTCAGCCAAGTGACTTCTTTGCTTATTCTACCATGATTTAATTTCTTTGCGGAATTTAAAATACTTTAATTTTAAATAAAATATTTATAATCAAATAACGCCTTTTCGGTAATCCAAGGGTCTCATTTCTAAAGTTGTTAAAGTAGTAGAGTTTTTAGCGAACAGAAGGCAAAAATGTTTGGTGAAACATAAAAATAAAGTAATTTGCTTATTAACTAATTAATTTTAATTTAAAAAAAAAAGTTTAAATTTTAGTTCTAGTACAATTAACTCAGACAATGGATCTTTCGTTCGATAAACTTTCTTTAGTACATAAAAATAATAATTCAAGTTAATAAAAAATGCTCTTATCTTGTTAGTAATTTGCATAAAAAAAACACAATTTTATATGTCTAAGGCTGTCGGCCTAAAGGAGTCAATAATCAAGGAATGGCATCAATATTCTCTAAACTTTCCTTGACGTCAGTAAAGAAGTATTTGTCCGTTTCTTTTTTTATTGCTGAAGCTATGCATTTACGCTTTTCTAGTTAACTTTTTATTTCTAAATCAATAAAAATATTTGCTAAAAAGAAGACGTCATAATGTTTGATATTTTTTAAAAGCGGTTCTTAATTTTTACTTATGCCTTACGTCTATCAATTTCGGGTATTGGTTTGATATTTATTGAACATAGAAAAATGTTCAGAGCTTTTCGTGACATCCTAATTGCAAATAATGCGAGCTTGAAGAAATTTTGGTTAAAAAATGATCTAGGAAAGTGTGTAGTGAATTTTCCCCAATATTTCCAATGTATCGAACTAATCAATTTGTTATGTTTATGTGTATTTAATAAAAATTCCAATCAGATGGTTTTTAATTCAAAGCAATTCCCGCTTACCTTGAGTGGGTGCTGTTACAGCTGATTGCAACATTCTGGACGTTCTTGAACTCGGCACAGCTTCACTACCCGATACCGGACTGGACGCATGTGAATTAGAAGATGATGATGAGGAGCTGTGGGATGAACTGTAACTGCTAGGCGATCGCGAGCGAGAACGACTCGACGATGTTGTGCTACGTCCATGTAAATGAACACGTGAAGCACGATGTGAGGTGGTTGTGTTGGTATTGTTTGCTAAAGAGCTGACGCTAGGTATACTGGTAGTGGAGTGATGCTGTTGATGATTTGTTAAATTGCCTCCTTCACGCTCCATATGATTATTACTAGTTGTATTTGCAGCAGCAGCAGCAGCTAAAGCAGCGGCGGCATTTAAAATCCCACCATTGCTAGATGATCCTAACAACGTTGATGTTGTTGTTGCATTTGTTGTATTGCTACTACTGTTAAAATTATTGTTACTACTATTGATTGTACTACTACTGCTACTACTATTTATAAGATTATTATTACTGCTACTACTATTTGCTGTTGCCGCCGCTGACGATGCTGTTGATGTTGCTATAACACCCAACAGAGCCGCAGACGCTGTAGTTGGTGATTTTGAGCCAGCGCGCGACGATTTAATTAGTTTATTCAATTTGCTACTCTTATTAAGCAGCGACGTCATCGATCCTTGATTGCTGCTGTTGCCGTCATTCGATGCGGCTACAACATGCGTCGACGTTGTTGTACTTGTGTCAGGCTGCGGCTGTACAACAGCGCTGGCAACATTGCCATAAATGCTGCTGCGATGTGCTGCTGGCGATGTTGCTGTTGAGGCAGGTGATGAGGAGTGAGATATTGTAGCAACGAAGCTGGAGTTGACGATATTGCCGCCTGCTGCTGAGACGCCGACATTGCCACTGCCACCAGGACTGTTGGTAATCGTTGCTGATGCATCGTACCATGATGGCGGTACGCGATTATTTGTGGCGCTGGAGGTTGTTCTTAAAACGAAAAAAATATTTTTTTATTAATATGAATGCCTCAAATACATGGAGGATATTATGGGCACAATTACCTATCACTTAATGTTGTTGTATTTGTTGCTATATAAGGACCATTCCTATAGAGACGATCACGCGCACGTCCGCGATTGTCGCCTGCCGCAGATCCACCAGCAGTGGATGAAGGTGACGTGGATTGATAACTGATGTTATTGTTGCTGTTGATGTTGCTGCTGTTATTGGAACTGCTGCTAACGTTGTTGTTGTTATTTGGACGCCGTAGATAGGAATCAGTTTCAGCAACTAGACGTGAACTGCGTTCATAGTAGCCACTGTTCCGTTCTGAGAAGCTCGGTGGAGAAACGTCTTCTGTAGACCTGCAAGTGTAGAGAAGTGAATGAATTAGTAGAGTGAAATAATTTACACTGTAAGACGAATATGAAATACAAATATTAACAATATTTACTTTAAGCAACACTTTAAATTTCTACAATAGGCACCTAAGTTTTGGCTGACAGTATTTTAGGTTTGCAAGTTATATAATGCTTAGTTACAGCTTTTTAATTAAGACTGGTTTCAAGAGTTCGACGTTACAAAAATAACCAAAATTATACCTTTGCATTGTTTCCTGCAAATTTAATTGTTTTTTTCTAAAGTTCCAACAGTTTTTAGCAAATGCAATTTTGACATTTGCGTAGACGCGATATGTTTAGCTCTGTTCGTGTAGTCAATTTATTAAACTTGCTGTTAGATTTGTTTAGAAAACATTGTAATTAATTGAATACTGTGTGTAAACATGGCAAGTTTTTATTAAGACATTTTTACATTATCAAAATATATATAGGAATAGTTCCCATTCAAATTTAAAGTGTCAAAGCGTCAATATTACATTTATATTTCATAATTTGGGGAGATTACGATTTCCGTGGCCCATCGATTTGAGTATGCAGTTTTAAAGTACTCTTTGAGAAAGTAAGATTCGCTGAAGGATTTATCGATACATCGATTAGTTATCGAGATATCGATTTTTCAAAAAAATGTTTACTCAACCGAACCAATATTTAAATTCGGTTATATCTTTGCTAATATTTGTCCAATCTGAATGATTTAGGTGTCATTCGAAAGATATTTAAAATGTTTTTAATATGAAATGAAAAAAAAAATATTCTTTCGTAAATCGGCCACGCTACAGACTGTCTTTCTGCATAACATGTTTTATTTTTGCATAAAACCGTTATTTTCTCTTAAAAATGCGTTATAAAGATTAAATAAAGATATAATTAATTGAAAGCTAAAATATTAACCTTTTGTTTGGTATACAACATGTTATACTTTTGACCGATTTTCGGTGTTATGTTATATTTTAGGTTGATCAGTACAATCATATAGCATAGGAAAATGTTTCATAATTGGGCTGAATCTTTTTGATTTGCTTTATAAATTGTGCATTTATACTGTAAATGGTACAAGAAAGATCTTCATAAAATTTTCGATGTATTTTGAGTTATTGAATAATTTTTTTTAGCGGTTCTGCCTTTTACATAATGTACTTTTCCTGTAAAAGGAGCCAGATAGACTTTAATCAAAGGTTGTTTGTTGTATTCTGAAGTACATATTGATATTTTTCCTAACGTGTTTTTTGAGTTATTGAATAATTTTTTTAGTGGTTCTGCCTTTTACAAAATGTACTTTTTCTGTAAAAGGACCACATAGACTTTTATCAAAGGTTGTTTGTTGTATTCTGAAGTACATATTGATATTTTTACTAATTTTTATAAAAAAAGTGGCTCTGCCTTTTACAAATTGCACAATTATTCTGTTTTTTTTTTTTTTTTTTTTTTTTTGTGAAATAAAATTAGAGTCCGTATATCTTATTTAAAAAGAACACGATGCGAATCATAACTAATATAATTCGAATAATCTTTTTTATTTTACATAGGTGTGCGATGTGCTTGCGATTCTTCTGTGCTTCGTGATGAAGATGAAAGTTGTTGATGTTTATCAACAGTACATCAAAATTGTATGTTTATAAAGCAAAATAAAAACCGTATGATTGTTCTGTTTAATCTAGTAACAATATAAAAATGAGAATAATGGTAGAAATAGGGGAAACAAGTATAACATATTATACACCAAACGAAAGGTTAATGTTTCAGCTATTACCATAAGTTATGTTCTACTTACTTTTATTACGTACTTTTTGAAGAAAATAAAAGTTTTATGAAAAAAAAATATGTATCATGCCGAAAAACCATCTGTAGTGTAATTAGATTGAGTACCAAATTTTTGTTTTATAAATTATTTTGAAGATATTTGTTTGTTATCGAATGATACCCAAATTATCGTGATTGGTCAAATATTAGCATAGATATAGTCGAATTTACATTAAAATTTCTTTTAGTACATTTTTTTAAAAAACCGATAACTCGATAACTAATCGATATATCGATAAATCCTTCGGTGAATCTTATTTTCTCAATGAGCTCTTCAAAACTGCATATTCTGATCTTGGGGCCACGGAAATCGTAATCGTGCCCATAATTTCCAAATCGCTAATGCTTTTGAACAGAGTTCTAGTTCTAGTACATTTCCTGAACTCTGCAGAAAATTTGAATACTTGTATCATTACTATTTAATTGTATAGGAAATACTTCGAAAAGCTTGTGATAAGCACAAAAATGGGTATTATTTACACACAAAAATTTCATAATTTTCTTTGAAAAAAAAAATTCTTTGCGGAATTGGTTTTAAAAACGACAAACAAAATAGCTAATTTTGTTAAGAAACTAAGTGTTACTTCTTTATTTTCGAATTTTTTACTTATATTGTAAAACTATTTTATAATTATTTAATGACATTTATGTTATGTAAATATTATGCATGATGTTATATGTAAATATTATATATAATGTTATGTAATGTAAATATTATGTTATTAATTCATTTTTGTTTATACTTCAATTAACTTTGATTTTAATTTGAAGACTTCTTTTAAGTTTTTTATTTCATTATATTATATTCATCATTGGTAAGCAACATAATAAATTTATGTAAAATGTTTTCCACTATCCCACGGTATGGAACATTTTTCCTCAAATTTATAAATATTGATTGCATACTACATATATTTCACTATCCAACCGTGTGAAATTATGTGCAGTATTTATTGTAAGCAATATTTTATGATTTTTTTTATTAAACTCTTTGTGAGAGTAATTCTATAAATTATTTTATTTATTTTATAATTGCAGGTTTAATATTTCATTCTCTTTATGAAGATAGTTTAACTGTTTAGTATTTTAATATAACTGTGTTTATAAAATATTTCAAAATTAGCTTTGTTATTATTAAATAATACGTTTCTAGTTTTCAAACACATATCGGCATTAAAATTGTTATATATTGAGTATTTTTACATTTTATGTTACAGCTGTCAACAAATCCTCGCGTAATATTTTTTATTTTTTGCGTCTGTACTGCTCAAAACTTGTATTGTAGTCACCGATCACCGCGTTTTGTTTTGTCTGATCCTCGTTTACATTTTTTTTTTTATCTGTCTAAATTCCTCAAATCCTTTGACGTTCCTGCTTAATATGCATGCCAAGAATGGCGTCATGTGAACTAGTGACTTAATACTTGGTAAAAACGAGAGTTGGTTTGGCCGCTAATGTTAAAGAGAAAAAGAGCATTCATGCTTGGAACTCTGGAAGATGAAACAGTGAAATGAAACGGAACAGCGTAAATAGCCAAAGCAGGGATGTTTAAAGAATTTCTTCGGATTTTCGAACTTATAGAGGAATGGTTAAAAAATGTCATCATTAGTATCATTTTCCAAAATATTCGATATTTGCCGTTTTATTATGACTTTGAAAAAATACTATTCAATCGAGTGTTAAAGCTTTACTTTGTTTTTTTTTTTGCATATTTAACTGTACAGATGTTATCTGAATAAACCTTGCTTTAAAAATATCAACAAACAGGCAGAATTTTTAAGGGTGTATGCCTATATAAACATATCATTGGAGAATGTACTTCAGGTAGCAAAACAATTATTTTTTGGTCATATTTTGGTTATTTATTTTGAACTGTAAATGTTATTGTGATGTAAAAATTATAGTACTGTTCCGTACAAGCCAAAGAAGTTTTACCTGAGCTGCCAGTTTATGACATATTAACTATAACGTTCACTTTCCCTTAAATAATGATTAAACTGGCGGCAAACTCGTTTCAAACACATGCCTAAAATTTTATTTCCGTCCCTCCGTTTGTAAAAAATTTACAAGTTAAAGTTGTGTATTTCTATATCATGTATTTGGTCTCATTTGGAATATATTTCAATAAAAATTAATTAAAAACAGAGGGTTGTAAATAAGAAAAACTAATAAAATAACACATGAAATAAATACATATTGGAAGAAAAACTGCGTCAAAATTAAAAACAAAAAAAAAATCACTATCTTTTCACATATATATATTTTTTTCATATACTCAAAAAATTTCCAAAATTTGAAGATATATTATTTTTCAAAGTTTTTGTAGCTTAATAAATATTTAAGATAATTAAACACATCTTTAATAATGCTTTACTTGTATGAAGAAGGTTGCTGCATGCGCTAGCTCTGTTCGTTTAGCTTTCATACCCACAGTCAAACGTTTCGCAGTGAGTTTCAATTCATGATACAATTATACAGGTAGCATTGACAAGTACCCAGTTGGCTGTTTCCTTAAAGATTCTGGGAGGATTAATGCACGAAAATTCCCCATCGCCGACGAAACTTACGGAGTCGCCCATACAATTCATGCAGGAAAATTTCATACAAGTGTCCAAAATTTCGTGGACGAAACTTTAAAAGAAAAATGTAGGAAATTTCGTCAACGAAAGCAAGAGGGAAATATGCAGCAAATATCGCCAAGGAAATAAAACGGAAATTCAAAGGAGATTTCGGCAACGAAATAAAAGTGGAAATATAAAAGAAATTTCTGCAACGAAAAGATAAAGAAAAATTCGTCAACGAAAGCAAGATGAATTTTATTTTTAAGTTTTAACCTAAAAACATATATAGTAAAATTAAAATAACTTATGCATTAATGAGATCCATTGTTTTTTAGTAAACTTAAAATAAAATAAATGAGCAGGATTAAATTAAAAATTCAAAATAAAATATACATTAAGCTATGGTGATGTTTGGAGCTGCTTGGATTGTTTTTTGTTTTGCATCTGATATCTGTTTTTTAATTTTCCGAAAGAAGCTCTTAAGTTCTTTACAAAATGCTCATGCGTTACGTCGTCTTTTTGTGTTGTTTCTGTTAATAAAAAATAATAAAAGGCATGTTATATCTATTTTATAATTGGTGCAAAATCAGGCTTACCAAATAAAACTGAAATAAGAAGCGTATAATCTCTGAGAGACTTTTTCCCCTTCGATCCATCGTAGTTAAAATCCTTAATCCTTAACAGATTTAGCACTAACACTTGCCATTTTTTATTGCAAATACCCACCTTTTTTACTTAAATTTGTATTTTGTTACACTTAAGAACTTTTATTGTGTGTTGATAATGATGAATTTTATTAGAATGTGTTTGATAATGAATTAGCGATTTTAGCTCGGTGCTTTTTCTACCACGTTTGGCAACCAGCGTTGCAAGCCGTAAGGCCACATGTCGGTAAAAGAAAACTGTAAGAAAGTTCGTTAGTAAATCATTGAAAGGTGTGAAAATTCTTTTCGGATTCACAGACGATTATTCGTTAAGGGATTTCAGGCCTACGGGGTATAGATTTTCTCAGCAACAAGGCAACGACCATTTGTCAAAAACAGTTGTTCGTGCAACAAGAATTAAACGAATGTAAAAATAAATAAATTCCGCAAAATATGTGCGTTAAATACACAATTATAATAATGAAAGTTGTGAAAAAATTATGTGTGATATGTGTTTAACGTTTTCCAGCCGTGGTGTTTTAATAATAATTGGAAATTTCTTTAATTTCGTCCATATGCATCTGCAGCTGCTGAGGTTGCTACACTTGAACGTTTTCAACATTTTTTCTTATGTTTGCACTTAATAACACAAAGTTCACAAGTTATCTTCGTTGTAGTAATAATAATTCACTATTGATTAAATAAAATAGGCAATATTTTGTAAGAAAATGTTTGGTTATTTGCAAGCGCTGAAACATAAACAATGGCGAAAACATAAGAAATAATTGAACGCTCTCTTTCTAGACATTTTTTTTGACAGATGGTCGATGCCCAAGCAACTGTCAATACTACCTTATATTATTATACCATGGTTTCAATTGTTCTCTCTACGCGCTTGACAAAATGTGAATGACTTTATAAGGATCTCGAGTTGATTCTGTTTCTATTAAAATTAATAAATAAATTTCTGTTGTAAAGCAAAATATGACAAACATTTGTTGCAGGTTTTATTTTCTGCAAATCTTATGAGGTTAAGGGTTGTTTAGGGTGAGTTCGGTAAATAACATAAGCATTACATAATAGTAACAAAATCAATTTATGTGACGTAAAATTTGGTTGATTTATAATAATATGGTTAAAGTTTAGACTTAAAATTCGATATTGTCTGAACTAAGATCTATTTGAAAATGTGACAAGCAAGTATGGTATGTTTTAAGCAATTATTTCGAGTTTCTTAAGATACATTTCAAAAACGGCGAATTTTTTAACTCTTAACACTTAATTCTAAAATAGCCAAATTCAATTTTAATTGAAATTTTTCTTATGAAAATCAATTCTGGAAATAAAATTTTGAAATCTCCACTGAAAAGATTTTTCTATTTTAATTTTTTTACAAAAACACTATAAACATTTTTTAAAGAAGTTTCATCAACATAGACATCATTTTCGACAAAATTCATTTTTAACTTTTAACTTGTATGATGAACATCGTAATTCTGTTGCTAGGAGATAAAATATAGAGATGTAATATACCCGAAAAGGCACAAAATCTCAGCTAGAATTCAGGAAAATCTCTAACATTAAACCTCTTCTAAGCTTTATGAGCCATTCAGTCTCATTATAAGGAGTCTTGAAGGAGACTTAAAAGATTCAAAATATTTGCCTTTATTGCAACATGAAAACGAATTTAATATGAATCTGACAACATACCGAATAAATTCTTATATAAGACGTAAAAACAGGCAGACAGGACAGAAATGACATGACAGGACAGAAATCTCACAATTTTAACTGTAAGGGCCTTATTTAAGACTCAAATCCACGTAGCTTTAAATCAAGAAAATCCGCTCACGTTACACTCGGAGCTTTTGTGACAACTCATGCCCATAAATAGGAGTACTGGAAGAGTAGAAAAAACATTCAAATCTTTGCTCGGTAAAGCTAAGCTAAGTTTCAAAATAATCTCCGACATGGTGTCCAGTGCTATGTGTCAATTCTTTATGTTTATCTTTGTTTTTGCTAAGATCAAAAAGTGAACTTTAATTCCCGATAAGAAGGTATGAATCACGCCAGGAGTAGGAGAAAGCAAAAAAAAGTATGTACATAATTTCGTAATGAAAAAAAGACGATAAAAAACAGCAATCTGATTATATACAGTTAATTCAAACTTTGGCTAGAAACATTTAAGGTTCTAGCAAATATTAAATGCATTAAAAAATTTCGCCTTGCGAGCTTTCCAGAATGCCTGGCTTTATTTGAGTTGAATTCCGGTTCCGGTCTAACATTCAACGGTTACTTGGCTTTCCACCCACTAACCCCTCTTCCCCCCACCGTATTTGCTTTATTAACCCTTATATGGCATGATAAAGCAACACACATAAAAGCATTGGAATTTTAGCGCAGCATCATGGAAATAAACAGACATACATATATACATAGATAGATAGTACATATATATATACTTTATACAAGGTAAGTATATGTATATATAACTGTTTATATTTATATCTGTATGTCGGTCTATATATATAAATATATATATAAGCCCCATTAATGTACAGCTATTTTCTGCGCCGACTCAGTTAAATGCAGTTAAATGTGAGTCGAAGAAAGGAAAAAAAAAATCAATTCAGCTAAAATCCCGCGATATAAGAGAAGCAGCAAAAAACTCTCTTCTTTTTTTGTTTTTTTTTTTTATAGTACATACCTAAATACTTAAATATCTAAAATTATAAAGAAAATGTGTATGTATACAATAACAATATTTGTTGCGCCACAAAACCCTGGAACATCGCATGCATTACTCTCGGATTACAAATGCACATAAGCACAAACTTTCAAACACATATACTAAATATAGTAATGTGTTTTTTGCATGTGTAATAGTCCGAGAGCTGGTAGACATTTTTGAGTACGTGTTTGAGGCACTCTGAAAACTTGTATAATACTTCCTTTGTGATGTCTAAATACAAAAACCGAGACCTGGCTGAGGGGTAGTGGGTCTCAACCATACAATTTTTATTTTTAATAAGAAAAAAATGTCACGCAAAAAATATTTTTGAGGCATTTTAAAACTTTTATACTTTAAAAATATAGTATTTGAAGAGTGCAAAAATAAACAAGCCAGATTGTTTAGTCGGGTATAAAACTTTGCCAGGTGTTGGTAAAGTTGTATTAAAAAGAAATCGAAAAAATATATTTGAGGCACGTTGAAATTTTAACTGCATATTATTTTTAACTAAAAATAAATATTTTTAAAATGACAGGTCATTTCGGTGGGAAATTCTATCTGCCAGGTGATCGAGAATGTTAGATACGCAGTGTTGGGAAAAGATATAAGAATGGATTTTTTTTTATTATTATCAATTATTCAAAAAAAAAAAAAAATAGTAAGTGTAGTAGTAATAGCGCATCTAGAAGTTGTAATAGATTTTGACCTTAGTTATATTGTACTTAAAAAATTTTAAAAATTTTACGATAACTGGGAAAGCTTTCTCTCTACCATGTTCTTATTTTTTTGTCCAACCCTGTAAGTGAGAGTGAATAGCGCTAAATTCAAAAGTGATAGAGAGGGTATATCGGCTGATGTCTGCGTCAAAGAACACTACCGTGTGATTGGCTCTTGCAAGACCACGTGACTTACAGTCCCCAAGCTGTTGGCAGTAGAAACTTTGGAGTAACATATAATAATATTTGTCTAACACGTGTATTACAAAAGTTCGGTTTATAATGGCTAGTGAAAAGTTGGTGTGTGTTATTTGTGAAAAAGACAGCGTTAAGTGATCGCTTTTAATGAAAATACTTTGAAAAAAAGTCATGAAGTGTTAGAAATTAGAAAAAAGCATGGTATTTCTTTTTGGTGTTTCTTCAAACTCTCGTAATTTATTGAAATATTGCTTTGTTCAGCAATATTGCTGAAGTTCTCCAAGCTTTGTATTTTTTTATTAATTTCAGTTTCCTGGGTAAATTTTTCGTACTTCGCTAACGATTTTATCAGAACATCTTTATTTAATGCATTAAGTGGTTGTAGTTGTTCTTGGAGTTTTTAGATCTTTTGTTGCAAAAAATACAAATATTTCGATTTTTTATTTCCTTGGTCTCAGGAATAGCTTCTTTATCACCAACATCGACATTAACTTCAGATGCAGATATTAGAACAGTTTATAATAAAAATAAGAATAAAATAATAAAATTATACAAACCAAATGAAAAACGAGGTACATCAGATTCCCTTGACGTATTATCATAATATTTTTTCATCAAGGCAAGAAAGTTTTTATAACACTGAGTGTGATACCCGTCTTTGAGGTTAGGATTCGTTGGTAAAGCAATGTCTTTGTATTTTAACCCATGCTTTTTTCTAATTTCTAACACTTCATGACTTTTTTTCAAAGTTTATTTTTTAAGTACAATATAACTAAGGTCAAAATCTATTACAACTTCTAGATGCGCTATTACTACTACACTTACTATTTTTTTTTTTTGAATAATTGATAATAATAAAAAAAAAATCCATTCTTATATCTTTTCCCAACACTGCGTATCTAACATTCTCGATCACCTGGCAGATAGAATTTCCCACCGAAATGACCTGTCATTTTGAAAATATTTATTTTTAGTTAAAAATAATATGCAGTTAAAATTTCAACGTGCCTCAAATATATTTTTTCGATTTCTTTTTAATACAACTTTACCAACACCTGGCAAAGTTTTATACCCGACTAAATAATCTGGCTTGTTTATTTTTGCACTCTTCAAATACTATATTTTTAAAGTATAAAAGTTTTAAAATGCCTCAAAAATATTTTTTGCGTGAAATTTTTTTCTTATTAAAAAAAAAAAATTGTATGGTTGAGACCCACTACCCCTCAGCCAGGTCTCGGTTTTTATATTTAGACATCACAAAGGAAGTATTATACAAGTTTTCAGAGTGCCTCAAACACGTACCCTAAAATGTCTACCAGCTCTCCTACTATAAGTGTGTGCGTTTGCGTGCAATTTCTATACTATTTTTGGGGGTCGAAAACCGGGAGAGCTATTTTTGCTAAAATTACTCATTACTTTCATGCCATTCCAGTTGAATGCATTTTATGGAATTTTGCTGAATGGACCCCATCCTTCAACCAACCAACAGCCAACAGCCAACAACCGCAGCCCAGCAGCACTGCCTGGACTACAACCCACAACAACAAGGACAACATAGGTCGTCAGCAGCAGTAGCAGCAGCACCAGCAGTACGTAACGTTACAATGATGTTGATCATGTTGTTGATACTGACGATGATGATTATGACTGGCAGCAGCGTATTAGCTGTCGGCATTGTTTTGGAATTTTAATTGTTTCTTTGTTTTTCAAAATAAAACCGTTCTTACTTGAATTTTTCTATAGATAGACTTAATCGTAAATTTAAGCTTTAATATTATATTTAAAAAGCTTTATAAAAGCGTCTATAACAAATGAGGAGCATTAAGGCATTAAAATAAATTTGCAAGTTTCCTTAAATCCAGTTCGTAAAGCAATAGAAGAGATAAGGAAATTTGGTTTTTTTTTTTTTGTTTTATATAAACTTTTATTTTATTACTTTTCAAAAGAAAAGCTGCAAAACACACACATTAACTTTTCCATGTAACGCAGTCCCAAAAGCATTACCGTTAGCTTTTGGCTGTATCTTATTTAGCAGTCAGCTAAAGTAATGAAAAATTTCCGCCCACACCTTAGGGGGCCAATAATTTAGGTACGTAGTAGTTTCGTAGCAGCAGCAGCATCTACAAATGAGCTTTTCCCATAGAGTACGTGCTGATTTGCAGCACTCCAAGGAAAATGTCAAAACTGCCAAGACAAGAAAGAAACCAAAAAACAAAAAAAAAAAAAAATGAAAAAAATTAAATAACTTTGTTTAGCTTAAGGATTCCCTATGACAGACGCACGATAAGCCAACGCCAAAAAAGTTGTAAGGCAGATGGGGATGAAGCTTAAGCTCAGGAAAGTGAAAAGTAGCAAGACCCGGCTAAATTACTCAACTCAAATAAAAAAAAAATAGGTTTATCAGTAAGTATTCTGGCCAACGTTCAGTGATGTTTTAGACAGTGCCATGGGATAAATTAAGAAAATTTGTCAGTAAAGAAATACAAAAATAAAAACTAAGATAAACTCTAAAACCTCAAAACGTACACTGCTCAAAAAGTACGAAATGATAGTTATTTAAATTTTAAAAATTATAAACAAATGGATGGTCCCTTATTTTATTCTATACATAAAATTGAATAAAATAAGAAGAAATACATTTTATAGGAAAACATTTTTATAAAAATATTTAAAATTTTACATAATCACAATTTAACAGTCGGAGATTGACAGGACAAAGAAAATAAGGCAATTAAGGATAGGTGATCACAAATCTGTTGATAGATAAGGTCAAGGCAGCAAAAGTGAGACTATTGTAATTCAATAAAGCCTATAAATCATAGATTATATTCCATTAATCAAACATGTTCGTAAATTTTAAAATAATTTAAATAATAAAAAAAAATATTTGCTTCATACACAGCTGATGTAATATTTAAAGATGAAAATATTTAATGGAACGAAATTTCAGAGAGAAAAACATTCGTTTATCGCTTATTATGAGTGTTACATTAAATATTAGGACTTTCAGAAAACTAAGGTCAGCACAATGACAAAAGAAACATAACTGAAATCAAATAAAGTGGTTTTTTTTTCAGAAAAAGGAAAATTTAGATTTTTTTAAAAAATAGTTGAGTTATTTAAAGATTTACATTGAAGGAGTAAAATACGAGAAACAAAAAATTATCTTTAGTTCGCTGATCAAAGACAAAAATCTGTTGAAAAAGGTAATAAAATCAAAACTAATAAAATTCCATAAAAGCGTTATAGATTCGACATTGAAACATCAAATTTAAAGTGTTTTAAAATGGTGATGATTAAGTACAGAAATTGCCATATTTAGTTATCATTTATATATTAAATTATAAACATACAAATTAGAGAGGAGGCTGATTACGAATCTCTCATCAAATTTTCTCCCACACATCAGGATTCTTAGTTAGTTTGCTTAAGGTCATATAGAAAAGCCTACTGAAATCTGATATACGAGCAATTTTAATCAGTGTTTCTCAATTAAACGATAATTGCTTAGGTTTTTATTTAAAGCACATTTTTTATCGGTTTAATTCCTACAATCAAACAATTCCTTGATATTGAATAGAGCGAATAACTAAATTTGGCTAATTTTGAGTCCCTGATTACGAATCTGTTATCAAATTTCCTCATGTTAGGAATCTGAGTTAGTTCGGGCCAAGAATCTGAAATTTGATACAAGAATAATTATAATCGGTGATTTTTTACTTAAACAACTGTTGTTTATGTGAATATTTAAGGAACTCCCTTTAACGATTTTATGTATAGACTCAACCATTTTTTTAACACCGCACAACAGGAACAAAATAATGAGGTTACTTTTGAGTCGCTGATTACGAATTAATCATCAAATTTTTTGTAACACGTCAGGAATTTGAGGTACTTGGGGCCTTGGTAACAAAAAAAAATCTTTTTTCAACGAATCATCGAAAATATCAAGAAAACAAAAGTCAAAAACTTAAAACAAACATATTTGACATGAGTTGTTGAAAAAATGCTTTAACTTCAACGCCCATTTTGCAAATTTCCGAAAATATTTACCACCAAATTGCCCTTTTAATAAATATACTAGTAAAAATTTGTCATTTTTTTACGCTTTGATTTAATTTAAGGTATGAATAGACGGACGGGTGAAAGAGTACTGAACTGATAGAGGCAAATAATTGAAAGGCATTTTTTTTTATCTTCCTAAAGAACGTTGTGACTTCAATTAAAAAAGAACATCATCGATCTGTATACCTGATAAATGCTTTTTTTACCTAACCTGAGATTAAGGAAAATTACATATGAACTTTGTTTTTATATTAAAGAAAAATATTACACCCTAAACGCATTATATCTCTAGAAAATTTACTCAGATAATAACGTAAATTATCAAAATTTCAAAAAAGAACCTACCCCTTATGATTTTATTTTGACATGCAACGGTATCAATAAGTCCTACTTTGATTGACCCTCATATTAAGCAGTTTACCTCGTGGAGTTTATGTAACGAAAATATTTTTAAAAGTGTGTTTGTGTTTTTAAAAATGAGCATCAAGTATTCAAGATATATTATCTTAACTTTAATTTTTTCTGAATTTATACAAAATCAACACAATAAGCTTTAAATCAGGGAATAAAAGTTCTTCATTTCCTCTTCTATTCCAAGGTAAGTTCTATTGTAATTTTTTTTTAGAATAACGATATTTTAAGTTGTCGATATTTCTTTTTTGTCACGTAATGAAATTCAAAAATGGTTTTCAGTCATTTAATGACAGTTATATTCCACCACTGAGTGACAGTTGAAATCAAACACTTTACATCAGTAGGATTGACTGTTTTTTTTTTCTTTTTTTTTTTGCACCAACAACATGTTTTTAAATAAAACGTACATCATCAATCACTTACTCGAGTCGTCGAGTTGTCCATGAATGATGGTTTTAATGCAGCCCTTTTTTAAGGAAAACCATCAATATAACAACGCTTTTATAATGAAAATGCATTTTGAAATCATCCATCTACCCATGGTAGTGCATTTTGAGCAATTGTTGGTATATCTAAACTTTCGACCTCAATTAAACCTGGGAAGGCAAGGCATTACCTTCTGAACTCACGTTGCATTACGTTGATGGCGGTGGTGAAGGTGATGGGGATGGTACTGGTGGTGGTGATAGTGGTGTTGTTGGTCACAATTCGGTTTGACTCATAATGGCAGCGAGTGAACAGAAGAAAACCCATTAGGGCAAGCATTGTCACCCCCCACACAGCACTGTCGTCGTCGTCGTCTGACGTTGGCAACGTCAACGTCATCGTTGCCAAAGTCTGAGGGTAAAGTTGAACAGAGTTTAAAATACATACACACACAAATAAATATATGTATATCTATCTTTTCTATGATTCTTCTGGGTTGCCGCTACTAGACGATTTTCGAGAAATGTATAGTTTTATGACGGTAAAGCAAAAATTCAAACACGAGAGCGAAAGCGACAAAACATACAAAACTGAATGAAATAACCCATGCGAGTGAGCAGTAGCAAATGTGCAAAATTGTTCGAAAATGTGCGCAAAATCCTTCGCTCTCTCTTAGCTTGGGTTTTTCCATCTCTCGCCCTGTATTTTGCGCTGCCTGCTGTCAACATTTTATGAAAATATCCTCTACGAGTACATATTATAAAATAATGTATTTTAAGGAAGAACAATAACAATATGCTGCGTTGGCTTCAACTGTTGTAACTGAAAACTGAAATGAGGTCGTAGAAACGGAAAATGAAAGCGGTTCGTTCGGTACGCTCGTTGCCAGAGCCCTGACTGCACTGAAAATGTACTCTTATGTATGCCGAGTGAGCGTTATCTATCTAGCCAAACAATGGCGATGGTTAGGTTATATCGATAGGACGGACAGTTTTGCTGGTGGAGGATTGCCACAAAGGAGCCATGTACGGACAATAGAGCAACGACAAAGAATTGGAGGAAAAAAAAAATATTAAACAAAACGTACTTACAGCGAAAGAAGAGCCAAGCTTTGCCGGAATGCAATTTTTTTTATATATAAATGCATTGAGAACTTTCGTAAATGATAAGAAATCGTATCATTACAATAAATTCTGAGAAGAGTTCATTAAGGTTATTAACATAACGCTATTCAAACCTTTGTTGCAAGATTTATTTTTAAATTCTCGACATTAGAAGTGTAATATTACGTAAATGAAATATTTTATGCAACATTTTTTAATTGGCTTTTTATTGGTGATAGTTTTATTTTATAATTTTAGCAAGATTTTCAAAATTTTAATCTAAACATACCTATGAATATGAAATATAAAAATCTGAATATGATCAAATTTATTCAAAAATATTTTAATAAATGCTAAGAAATTGAAAAGAAGTGCTACAGCGAAAAAAAAATATGCTAAGAAATTGAAAAGGAGTTTTAAAGCCAGAGAGAGGCCAAGAAATTTCCTATGAGAAAAATGTCGAAGTTCTCTTAAACTACAAGGATATCAGTGAAATGAAAATAATCTATGAAAAGATACTAAGAATTCTCCATTTGTCTTTTTTGATCAGGAAAAATAATTCACACTTATTCACAATGTGTTCACCACTCGATATTGAAGCATCATTCGGTTGCTTAGGCCAAAGACGAATACGAAGAAAACTAGGATAAAGTTAATAATGTTATAACAGTCCGTTCAAAAAGTTCATAGGATGATATATAGATGGCGTTACTAGATTTTTTCCATAGGATTTTTATTTAGTACTCACCTTCAAACGATACGCATATAAATTTGACAACAATCTGACTATTGATCGTATTCGTGAGTTATAGTATTTTGTGTGGAACTTTTATTAAAAAAAAAAACAAAAAAAATGGAAAAAAGTGAATTTCGAGTTTTGTAAAGCATTGCTTTTGGATAAAAAAAAAAAAAAATACGGTGGAAACTAAACAATGTCTTGATAAACATTATCCGGCACTTGGCTCCATCGAGACAAATGGTAGAAAAGAGGATTCTTGAATTTAAACGTGGTCGTACCAGCAGAAATGATGCAAAGCGCAGTGAAGGCCCAAATGAGGCTGTTATTTCAGAAAACATCAAAAAAATCCACAAATTGGTTATGAACGGTCGCAAATTGAAGGTGCACGAGCTAGCTGACGTTGTAAAGATATCAGATGGTAGATTTTTACCATTTTACACGAACATTTGGATATGCGAAAGCTCTGTGCAAAGTGGGTGCCGCATGAGCTCACAGTCGACCAAAAACAACAACAAATTTATGCTTCAGAGAAGTGTTTGGCGCTGTTAAACCGCAATAAAATCGAATTCTATCGTCGATATGTGACAATGGATGAAACATGGCTTCACTATTACACACCAGAATTCAAAATACAGTCAGCTGAGTGGACAGCAGTCGACGAACTGAATGCAAAGCGAGCAAAGACCCAACAATCGGCCTGTAAGGTGATGTCGTCTGTATTTTGGGATGCGAAAGGAATAATTTTCATCGACCAACTCCAAAAAGGAACCACTATCAACAGCGACTATTACTGTGCCTTTTTGGATCGATTGAAGGCTGAAATCGCATAGAAACGGCCACATTTGCAAAAAAAAAAGTGTTGTTTCACCAAGACAATGAAATCGATGTCACATTCTGTCACAAATCGATGAAAACGATGGCAAAATTGAATGAATTGGGCTTCGAATTGCTTACCCACCCACCGTATTCTCCAGATTAAGCCCTCAGCTACTTTTTCCTGTTTTCAGATCTCAAGAGAATGTTTGCTGGAAAGAAATTCAAGTCCAATGATGAAGTAATTGCTGAAACTGAGGCCTATTTTGACGAGAAAGAGAAATCGTAGGATAAAATCTAATGGTATCGAAAAGTAGGATGGTATCGAAAAGTTGGAAAAACGCTATACTCGTTGTATCGCTCTCAAAGGCAACTATTTTGAATAATATAATCGAGTTTTGTTTTTTTCTTACTTATCCTACGGACTTATTGAATGACCTGTTACTTACTTACTTACTTACGACCTGTTACGATATTTTATTTAACTCACATTCAAGGCAATGGGCTTATATTTTATTTCTAGATTTAATCAATTTCAAGGCATACTAACGTCGCATTTTATGACCATTTTTTGTCGCATCTGTATCGTTTTAAATGGGACACCAATACTTTGAAATAACATTTTTCACCATGCCTAACGTTCAGGTCACATCCCTGAAAATGCCCAAAATATATTGAAAGTGATCTAAAAATTATAAATTTTTTCAATTTAGTTATTTTGCAAAAATATTTAATATAAAATAATTTTTTAGTAAAAATTTTGTTGTGTTATAAAGAAAAAAATTTTGTAAAATTTTGTCATTGATTCTTGAATGATACTGTAGCTTTCTCTCTGTGAATAAAACTTGATGTTTCAAATCTCAATTCTAAAAAAAAAAACTATAAACAGAAAATTCAAAATTTCATATACAGTCATAATTACACAAAACAAGAACGAATACACCGAGCGAAATCACCGAGCTAGATAAAGTGGATCAATAACGAAGGAACGAAATAAATCAATAAATCTTTATGAAGCTTGCAACGAGTTATTTTAAAAAAAATATTTATTTATTTTTGACAAAAAAGGCTGATTAACTAATTTGCAGATATAATTAATATTTTTAGTGCAACAGAACCCACACAGCGGCAGGAAACTCGCACCATCAAATAAATTAAACCGCATTCAACTCATTAAAGCTTTGTAACAAAATCGACAAATGCACAATTCTACAAATGCATGTGTCATTTATAACACTACATGTGGGTGTGTGTATGTGCTAGTGTGTCTACATTGATATGCCCGATGTTATATATATCGTTTATATATATATATATGTAAACGAGTAGTTACTAGGTATGTCTATGCCCCCTGGCAAATGCTGATGACTGACTGGCTGGTTGGTTGCTTGACTGCAGCTCTGAATGTTTTGAATTTGCCTGGAAATTATCGATCGAAAAATCAATTTCAATTACATGCCGCCAACAACAACGCAAACAACAACAAAAACAGCTATAACGAAATGGCAAGGGAAAACTTTATGCATGACTTGGTATTAAAATGAAATTAAATTTCATACCTACATTTCTATAATAATAATAAAACTCCCATTTCTGGGCAAGAAGAACATTTAATCCTAGAACGAAATTATTTTTCGAAATGTAGCCGAAGCCAACAGCTGGGTTGGCTGGTTGATTAAACTTTTCTAAGGTTTTATAAATTGCAAAGTATTCAATTTATTACGTTTTTCTTTCGTTTTGGTATTGTTCGTAATACTTTTTTGTTTCTATTTTCAACGTTATACAATTTTTTTTACATTGTTTTTTTTTCATTGTGTTTTTTTTATATAACAACATACCAAGGACATGCATTGCACCCCACGCATTTTAAGGACGAATGTGAAAGTTATGCAATCATAACAATAACAACGACCGATGCCGCATACATAACAGCAGGTCGTACGTAAACGTAATGTTCGTAAGCTTAATACGACGGCAGTTTTTTATTGTTGTGTCTATGTGTGTGTCATTCTATTACAAATGTAGATATATATGTAAATATACAATTATATATATGTGTGTATGTGTGCAAATGTGCACGGGTGGGTTTCCGTTTTAATCAATAGCAGTTTGTTCGTTGAAAACAGTTATTTGTTCTTATTAACAATTCAGTGTAATTATTTTCGGGCTGCTTTAATCAAATTTTAACGCTATCTCATCTCTCTGGGGTATTCGCAGAGTTATACAATTCATATATACAATGTACATCGATACAAATGTTATAAAATAAATGCATTCAGCTAGTACTGATTCAATTTATGAAAATTATGAAAAATATATACAAGGGTTGCTATTTATATTTTTGGCCTTAGCAACAGTGTGTGACAACCGTTACCATCTGACGTATTCATTGAAAACGTGACATTGTTGAACAAACCCAAATGTTCTTCAGAACATTTTGTCATTTGAAAGTGATTTGAGTTGTTTAAAGTAACTTGAAAAATTCGTGAGTTTATTTTTCATAACTTTCCACGTGAACTCAACAAGGCAAGAATGCATCGATGAACTTAATTCTTTATGCGGCGATAAAGTACCAGTACAGCACTGTAAAAAAACCTGCTATAACTGCAATATCTCGCAAAATTTGTTGCTGTGCCAGAAAACATCGATGCTGTGTGCGAACTGAGTAAGCAAGATCGTCATGTGACATACAGTGAGATTAAGGCATCTCTGGTCATTAGTATGAGAAGCATCAATAAGATATTGTATGATCATTTGGCTGTAAAAAAGATTTGGTCGCGTTGGATCGCACATAATCGGACAAACGCTAAAAAAAGGCTCGTGTTGATTAGTGCAAGGATATCTTTAAAAAATACACTCAAGGTGCACCAAAAGCTTTGTATAACATCTACATAGGTGACGAATTATGGATTTATGCATATGAGCCTGAAATAATACAGCAATTAACTGTATGAGTCTTCAAAACCGAGCTAAATGCAACAAAAATTGTTCGCAGAAGAAGCACATCGAAGCAAATGGTTGTCTGTATCTTCGGCATTACCGTCTTACAGGAAACGTAGGACGGTCTATTCTGTATGGCACACGACCATTTGTTTGCCAAAAGTCATCGGAGACATTCGATAATGGCGCAGACATCGGAGATAGTCGGAGACATCGGAAATAGTCGGAGACATTGGAGATAGGCGGAGACATCGGAAATAGTCGGAGACATTGGAGATAGGCGGAGACATCGGAGATAGTCTGAGACATCGGAGATAGTCTGAGACATCGGAGATAGTCTGAGACATGGAAGATAGTTGGAGACATCGGAAATAGTCGGAGACATTGGAGATAGTCGGAGACATTGGAAATAGTCGGAGACATCGGAGATAGTCGGAGACATCGAAGATAATCGGAGACATCGGAGATAGTAGGATACATCAGAGATAGTCGGACACATCGGAGATAGTCGGAGACAACGGAGATAATCGGAGACATCGGAAATAGTAGGATACATCAGAGATAGTCGGAGACATCGGAGATAGTCGAAGACATCGGGGGTAGTCGGAGACATGGGGGGTAGTCGGAGACATCGGGGATAGTCGGAGACATCGGAGATAGTCGGAGACATCGGAAATAGTCGGAGACATCAGAGATAGTCGGAGACATCGGAGATAGTCGGAGACATCGAAGATATTCGGAGACATCGGAAATAGTCGGAGACATCAGAGATAGTCGGAGACATTGGAGATAGTAGAATATATCGGAGATAGTCGGAGACATCGGAAATAGTCGGAGACATCAGAGATAGTCATAGACATCGGAGATAGTCGGAGACATCGAAGATATTCGAAAAAGAAGCTAATTATTCTGCATCATGACAATACCAGTTCTGAAACATCTACTCAAATGAAGACTTTTTTTTTTTTTTTTTGTAAATATTTTGATGTGTTTTGACAAATCTTGAAATGCAATTTTTTTAAATATTTTTAAATAATTTTAATTATGCACTGGCATGATGTGAAGCGTGGGCTCCAAATATATTAAGGTTTTTTTTAAGAGTTCATTGAAAACTGTGATTGTACTGTTTTTGTTAATTTGCCGCTTTAACTCATAATAAATTTGAATAATCTTGGAATGATTTCAATTTTTTTCTTAAGATTTCTTTTTTAGATTTTGCATTAACTTTTATAGCACAACGCCTTATAATCAACGAAATTTATGTTAACATTACATAAATTTTATTTTATTTTTCTTGCCCTCTTTTATTGTAACGTAGTGTTTTGCTGTATTTTACACTGTTTGGGCGGACTATGTCTATGACTGCCTGTCTTTTTGCCTATATCGCTAGCATAGCCTGCATGTCTGTCACATGTCTACAACAACGTCCCACCTAAGCTGAAGCAGGGCAGAGTGTGACATTTTTCGAGCACAAACGCCAACATTTTCTCACTTATTGTCAGGTCTGAAGTTTTATATTTTTATTTATTTCTTGTTTTTTTTTTTTTTGTTTTACCGCCTTGTTTTACTGTCAAATATTCACACATTTAAAATCATTGCTCTTTAAGTTAGTCAGTCAGTCAGCGAGTTAGTCAGATAGATGTCAACCGCTGTGTTCCACATGGGCTGACATGATTTCTTTAGATTTTGTTGTTACGTTTTTGCATTTACACATCATATTGTATCCTTTATATTTCCATAAAATTATGCAACTTGAAAAAAAAAATAAATAAAATTTACAGAAAAATTGTAATACTGCAGTTAATTGAAACAAAAAAAAAGAAAAATAAAAGCGAAACTATACAAAATTGATATTAAAAGCCAATAAAAAAAAATTAAAAAAAGAAATTTAAAAAAAAATCCAAGAAAAATTAAAAAATAAAAAAAGACAAAAATAAAAACAAAATTAAAAAAAAATGATAAAAACAAGAAAATTGTTGCAAGAAAAAATAAAAATATAAAAAAATTTGAAAAATATAAAAAGCTTTAAACAAAAAAAAAACTGTTCAAAAATTAAATAATAAAATTTGTAAGAATAGTAATTAACAATGAAAAAAAATTTTAAAAAATATAAGAAAAATTTAGCAAGAAAACAAAAAATATAAAAATAAAAAAAATATAAGAAAAGCAGAAATAAAATAAAAATTATAAGAAAAAGAAAAATAAAAACATTTTAAAAATTAAAAAAAAATTATTTAAATTAAAAACAAAATATATATGTATAAAAACCAAAAAAAAAATTGTTAAAAAATTAACCTTTAAATACCAAAAAAAACCAATCTCTATTGATACAATATCCTGGCTGGCTATTGAATTATCGAATTAATTTTCATAAAATTTCACAGAGCCCATAACACTTCCGATCACTCTCCTACGAGCCAAATTATCTCTACTGCACCCTGTATATTTTCCATTTATATAACATTTTTCTATGTTCAATGCCATGTGTGCTCACAGTACTCACGATCTGTCTCATGAGCAAAAGTCTCATCTGCGTTCTAGCCCGTGAGCCGTGTACGTTTTGATAGGTACACGAAATGAGATCTTATTTCAAAGACTCACGAAAACGTACGTTGCCGAGAGTGATAAAATCTTTAATATAGTTCGCGTCTGCGAGAAACTAGGACTTTTTCATTAGATTTTCCTTAAATTGGCAGCAAACCTTGTGCTCAGAAAGGAGTCATCAAATTATTTAATTTATTTCTGAATTAAAGTTACGTATACGTCACGTTGTACATTTTGAGTATTAAGATAGTATATCTTAGCTCCCTCTCACAAAGTAGTTCATTATATCGCAAAAAGCATCACAATCGGCACACAGTCAGCTTAGATACTTATCAAAACTCTTGCTGACAACTACACCAGCATCATCACCAGCATCATCACCAGCAGCAGCACCTACTGCAGCTGCAATAATTTTGCAAAATTCAAAATGAATTGCAATTCAAATAAAGAATGAAAACACAATTGAAAATCTGCAAGCAACACCGACAACGACGATGACAACGACAACGACGAAGACATTTTCAATTTATAAAATCATAAAATTTTGTTGCTGCACAACCAGAGGCAGTCCAGTCCGTCCGCTCATCCATAACTTAAGTTTTCAATTTTATAATCTTCAGTTTTTTTTTTTTTTGTGAACATTTTTCACCAGTCATTCGATGAGAATTGTGTAAATGTCAGCAGAAATCATGCTGTTCTTGCATCAATACAAATACAAATACAACTACTTCTACTTTTGGTTACTCCACTTCGACAACATCTAAAATCGTGCAGCAGCAGATCTGATGTCTCTGGTCGCAAGCGACAAAATATCTTTTAAAACTTTTGTGGGCACATTTGCAACGGAGAACGACAACCGACAACCACAATCATGGAATGCCTCTAATAAAATTCAAATGTGCGGGCAAGAAGAAAACTTAAGGCTTGGCGCAGCATCAAGCCCTAGGCACCAAGCATCAACAACATTGAGCAGCACACCAGGCGGTATGTGGTCAATAAAATGCACTTTGAACTTTTATAGCTGCAAGTAAATATAATTTTCTATGTCGCACATTTTCTATTTCAATGCGTTCTAAAAAGACTTCTTCAGCTTGGTCATTTTTAGTTTTTGGTTTTTAGTTCGTTTTGCATAAAATGTCGCTCCTTATGTTAGCTAGAGAAGAGAAGATTTAAACATCTGCAAGTATTATGCATCCGCCTGTTTTCGTTTCTCCATTTTCTATACATTTATTCAATGTTCTAAATGCTGAACTGTGCGAATGCACACACATGTTTCCTCCTTATACAAGTGAGGTTTTACATTAAACCTTGTCGTTGTCCCCTTTACCCTCGGTTTTACTGCCAGCTATTAGAATTTCTAATCTTGACCAGTTTTATTTTTGGCCATTTGTTACCCAAAACCCCCCAAAACCCCAGCTGCTCCCTAACTATTTCTGGTCTGTTTTTGATTTTTGAACGAATAATTTTACCACCAACATAAAATATTCGATTGCCTGCAAAAGTTCTTCTCTTCGTTGCTATTTCCGCTTCCGGTACAATTCGATTTTTGCTTTTTAGTAATTTGATGACTGTTTTTGAGCGGGACACTCAGACCTTTTTATGACTTTTTGTTGTGTTTTTAGTTTTCCCAGTTCTTGTTCAACTGTATTTTGAATTTCAAATATTTGGCATATAAATTGAGGATTATTTTCCCAAATTTCTATTTTCTATTAACTTAATGTTATGCGAATCGTAACGAAACGAAATGAAATGAAAGGAACGTTGATGGCACCAGCCCTTTTATGATGGATACGATTGACAGTTTGTATTAGGGATTGATCGGTGCTTAATATTAAAAAGGACAGGAGGGGGTTGGGTGTTAACGGAAATGTTTGAAGATATATCATGAATGATAAATGAAACCTTTATATTAAATGTTTTTCAAAGTTTTAATAGGCATTTTTTTACAGAAATTGATGTATTCTTTAAAAAATCTCTGGTGGTTTAAAGAGATAAGGTGTATTCTTGAAATTATATAAAATAAACCATATGAAAGTTTTTTTGTTTGCGATCGAACTTGTCATCATTATTTTAATACTTCTTTAAATTCACAGAGGAAAAAGTCTTAATGTCTTTAAAGATAAACAAAATGTGTTTGGGAGCAACGGTCCAATTACAATTTGTTAAAAATTTTTAAAAGTTGTTTAGACGCGTTAGGCTTCGTCAGGGACATTTTCTCTTTATCCTTAGTTTATCCTTATCAGTTTATAAAAAGCTAACGATCAAGCAATGCATGGCATTGTGGATTATTTTTTTAAAACACTTTACACTTTAACTAAAGATACTTCTTATTAAAATATCGTAAAAAAAATACCCCTATATCCTTTTGCAGCACAAATGTGATATTTCAAAATTTATTTCATAAAAATCGGATCAATACTTTTGGAGTTTAGCGGCAACAAAAAATGTACACTTTAATTTTATATAATAGTATAGATCAGTGGGGCCCAAGAACTTTTAAGCGCGGGCCAATGCTTAAAAAAACAAAAACAAAAACATAAAATGTTGCTCATCGTCGCGTTTGGCAAAAAATCAAACAATAAAAAAAAACAATTACAATGCAATAAAATCACATGTCATGAAAAATTACTCGACCCACAAGTAACGGGACAATTAGCATTAGCAACATCATGGAGTGTGCGTTTCTTTATTTTGGCTTTGCATGCATTTGTTTTTGTAAAGTTCGCTGGAAAATGTGCTGAACACTGAACGAGTGCGGTTTTTGTTGTTGTTTTTTGCAGGCGTTCTTTGATTTTGGCTCATCGAAAAGACAAAACTAAAATAGAAAAAAATTTGCATGAAGGGCCACGTGGGCCATACGGGCCACTACGTGGGCATGTTTGGTATAGATAGATATAGATTTGTATGGAAAAAGAATTGGTTTGGAATAAGAAAAAAGAGTATGATGCAAATTCGATTTATTTAACCCAAACATTCTATATTTGTATGTAATGCAAATTTGTTTTAACGCAAGTTTCGTTTTCAGCTGGAAAAATACAGTGCAGTTCCTTTTAGATGGAAAATGCAGTGTTTAGAAAGCAACTTCTGCCAATTAAAAAACTTTTTTCACCCAAACAATTTAAATTTATTTAGAAAAAAAAAATTATTTGGAAGTTTTGAGACAAAAACACTATTTTGTTCAAAGTAAACCCAAAAACACATTGTTTGGAGAACGACTAAATGAACGACTCTTCTTTTTAACATTTCAAGTGTGACAGCTGTGACTGAACGCGTTAGCGTGCGTGAACCGTTCTATGCCAACGAGACAGAAGATCCTGGGTTCATATCCCATTTGGCACAGAAAATTTGTTTAATAGAAATAAATTATTCTAATCGGCCTTCATTTCTCTGAGTTCAATGACAAATTTCAAAGAGTTAATTTGCTTCCATTAAACTTCTATGTAAAACTTCCTGAGACCATAAACATTAGTTGTTAGGAGATTTCATAGCACTTGTAGGCTCATTTGATGACTAAGTTCTTGAGCAGCATTTTCTACACCCCTAAGAATGATAGAAACAAGATTACGCGTTCCGCAGTCCCGATATCGAATGCTCTCTTTTTCAACTGAGTGCATGACGTCACACAACACTTCTGCTTGACAAAAACGTATGCAAATGTGCGATCGCTTAGGTAAATTGACGAAATTGAAAACAAATTCTTTCGGAAAAGTAAAGTAAAAATATCTACTCTTCCGTTTAAAAATATGAATATTTTCGTATACGAAAAATATGAATTTTTTAAACTTTCAAGATTTTTATCTCCTAAACCATTTGAGACCGACAAAATTTTATTGCACCAATAGGTTAAGAAGGTTCAAATACATATTATAAAAATAAAAAAAAATATTTAGGCGTAGGTCCCAAAGTAAAATTATTCCAAAATCTGACGATAGCGGCTATGACGTCATGCTCTCTCTCTCTCTCTCATTTGCGGAATGCGTAATCTTGTTTCTATCATTCTTGCTACACCTCCATATATCATATCTTTTTAATGGTGGTGGCCTTAGCTAAATGGGGACCATGGTGCTAGCGTGCGTGGACCTTTCTAAGCCAATTAAAACAGAAGAGCCCGGGTTCAAATCCCATCTGACACAGAAAATTTTATCAATAGAAATTAATTATTCTAATCGGCCGTCAACTCTCTAGGGATAATGTCAAACCTCATAGAATAAAATTTGCTTGAAATTAATGTCAATACGGAATATCTGGGAAATTTAACATAAAACGGCCAGAATAGTCAAAATACAAGTAGATCAAGTTTTTGATCATTTTTATAGAAATTTTTAAAAAGGCGTTTAGTTTGTTGAATAAAAATTTTGTAAATAACTCTGGTCCGCGATCATGGTCCTGTCAGGTCTGAATTCCAAACTGAGCAGTCATCTAATTTTCTGTTGGCTTACTTTAAACTCATTTCTAAAAAGTTTCTAGCCCATTTTGGCTAATCAACTAAACGCAAAAGAATTTTTTTAAAAATAACCTTATTCTAAGGACCATACACCCTCCATAAAACTTCTTCAACCCAGAAATAAAGATAGAATTGAATTACGTTTCAAGACAGTTAAACTACATAAGAAAATTTTCCTTTATCCAGAACAAGCTCTTGTACAATAATTTTCACAATGTTCACGCCTACTCCCATAGAAACACTTTTTAGTAAGAGCCTTAGTCTTTGAAGTTTCAATTTTCTGCGATCGATTTCTGCATAGATTTTAATTTTTCTAATTTAATCTATCTAATTTTTAATGTTTTTATTGTTTTTATTACTGCTGCTGTTGTTGTTGTTTTTGTTGTTGTTTTTGTTGTTGTTTTTGTTGTTATTTTTGCTGTTATTGTTGTTATTGCACTTAGTTTAGTGTTTACTTTATTCTTGCTGCTTTTGCTGCTAATTTGAAATATAGGTTAAAAGCAACGCATACATTTTAAGATGCAGCAACTCACACTCACGCGCACACACACATACACATAACATACAAGAACAACAAACTGAAGACTCTTCTTGCAAAGGAGTGTACAAATTTGAAGTGTTTCATTGCTGATGCTTCCTACTTTTTTTTTTTTTTTCTTTAAGCATCCGCTTCACTTCTGCGAAAAACTTATGGCAACCACCGCCTACCGCCGTCAAACAGTGTTGCACTTAAAGCTTGATGACGTCAATCTAATGAATCTAATAGAACGCTTCATAAGTGCAGCAGTAGGAAAATGTTTTGTCTTTTTATTTAAGCTACTTGGAAAAACTAGAAAGAAAATCTTAAGGAAATCAAAAAATTTGATATTTTGTTTAAATAGTTGGGAAAGGAAAAGTGCAACCAATGCAAATTTTGAATTTTAAAAAGTGAGCCCAGGCGTATTTTGCCGGGAATAGAGATTTTTATTTTGCCTCTCTCGAAGCACTTCTGACTCATTATCGCAACCAGTCAGTCATCACCGCTCATTGCAACGTGTTCAAGTGGCACCGGAAATGAAACTGATTTGCATGACAGATTCTACCGCATGATACTTAAAAAGAAAAAAAATTCAACAAGTATTAATTTGAATTTTAAATAATTTTTTCATTTTCCAGCATAGTTGCCACCTTATGTCAATACGTGTTAGTTTAGTGACAGCACAAAATGTGATGAGATATTCATTTTTCTTTTTTTTTTATGATGACAATTTCACGATAGTGTTAATGGCGATGTCACTGTTACTGATGAAACTATTGTTGTTTTAATTTTTCCTATACTCAGCTATTTTAAATTTTTCATTTTTATTTTACTTTTTCAACTAGCTATAATTGTAGTTTGTTGTCGTTTTTCTGTATTTATTTTTTTTTTTTTTTTTTTTATTATTAGATCATAAATTAAAATAATTACGGGCAATTATAAAATGGCTAATTTTCACTGCATGCTACATGATTTGCAGTTGTTTTCATCGACGTCAGTTTCGTGCCGTATCTTATCGAGATTTCATTATCAAGAATATTTATTCAGTGAGGTCTCATGGTGTTAATTAATATTTAATATGCAAACTTTTTATGTGTGAATGCAAGAGCTGCCGTCCCCCTAGCAAGGGCATCGCCCTTTAACCTCTTTAATATCTTTAAAAACGATGTAAGATTTTTTGTGGTATGAAAATGTAAATAAATCTAAAAATATGGGGTGTTTTTTGTTTAGAGCAGTGGGGCCCAAAAAATTTTAAGCGCGGGCCAATTCTTAAAAAAAAAAACAAAAAACAAAAAAATGTTGCTCATCGTTACGTTTGGCAAAAAATGAAAAAAAAATATAAACAATTACAATGCAATAAAATGACATGTCATGCAAAAAAGCTCGACACACAAGTAACGGGACAATCAGCTTCAGCATCGACATCATCGAGTGTGCGTTTTTTTATTTTGGGTTTGCATGCATTTGTTTTTGTAAAGTTCGCTGGAAAATGTACTGAACACTGAACGAGTGCGGTTTGTGTTGTTGTTTTTTGCAGGCGTTTATGATTTTAGCTCATCGCAAACACAAAATTAAGATAAAAAAAATTTGTATGAAGGGCCACGTGGGCCATACGGGCCACTACGTGGGCATGTTTGGTTTAGAGGATCCATTTTTCGATAAGGATTAAACTGTCATACGGTGGTCAGATCTGTCTATCTGTTATCATTTGTGCTCAGTTTGGTTTGTCATCTATAATGAATTACTCAAGAACAACTCTTTTTTAATGGTCTAAAATTTAACTAGAAGCCAATAAAAACTAGATAGAATCTAGACAATAGAAACTAGAAGTTTCATCGCAATATTCTGTTCGGTGTTGAAGCTAATTTTTGACTCAATGAGTATGTCAATTAGCAAAATTGTCGCATTTGGATTGCAGAATATCCACAAGAGATGACCACAAAAAATCGCTGTTTGGTGCGCTAAATGGGCCATGGCTGCAGGACACCTGCAGGGTCTCATTGGTTACTCTCTCTCTCATTACGCTGGAGAGAGCGTTGATGTCATCGGCGAGCACTATGACGATTGTCAATTATTTTGTGCTCCAATTGAAAGGGATGTATATTGAAATCAAGTTTTTTTTACAGGACACCGCCAAATGCCATACAGCGTGTCAAACAATAATATGGAGATACGGCTCTAATGCATGAAGAAGCGATTGAAAATTGGACTTCCAGAATGCGCCACATCCGTGTCAGTCGCGGCCCGAAATCATATTTAACACTAATGGCATAACATTGTGTTTATAAAAAAAGCCAATTTTCAATTTGAAATTTATGTAATCTCAAAAATTTATTTCAAATTTAAATTTCTACACGCTATACAAAGTAACACAAAAAATTAAAATAAAAAAACAGAGGTTCAAATACTAATACCACTTTTCAACTCGATGGCCTTAAGAACCTTCGGGATATAACTTAACAAAATTTTTTTTTTATTTTCAATACATAGGTTGATACTAATATTTCGGGACAATAATGTCTTTCCAGTCAAACTATCATTTCCATTGAAAAATTTTAAATTTTTTAGCTTTTACGTACTCACAACGTTTTGGTGTACATGCCCTTATTATGTTGTTTACATTGCTTTTAAAATTGTATTTCAACAAAAAACGGAACTAACACGTGAACATTTTCGTGCGATTATTTTTTATAATTTTCGATGTGAATTATCTCAACAAGAGTGCATCAATGGACTCAATTCGACTTTTGGCGAGAAGCACCATTAAAAACTTCTATTTATCGGTGGTAGGTACACAAAATTCAAAGAGAGGCTATACTTCGCTCACTGACGAATTTCGTGAAGGGCGTCCAAAATCTGTTTTTGTGTCATAAAACATTGATGCTATGCAAGAACTGATAATGCTTGATCGTCATATGACATACAGTGAGATTGAGCCATTCCTAGGCATTACTTCCACCAGCATACATTCTACTTTACATGAACACATAGTTGTGAAAAGGATTTGTTCACGATGGATGACACAAATTTAACAATCGCTCAAAAAAAAAAAATAAAAAAAACTCGTGTCGATTTCTACAAAGAAACGTTCAAGAAATACAATAGTAGTGCTTCAAAAGACGTTTAAAACAGACGTTTTTGGGTCTTTCAAGATTTAACAAATCCAACAAAAGTTGTTCGAGCTCGAAGTACTGAGAAGCAAAAGGTCGTCTGTTTTATACAACAAAACTGGTCATGTGGCCACAATACCAATTGAGATACGTAGAATGGTCCATTCGGAATGGTACACAGCCATTTGTTTGTGTACCAGTGTTCTTATTCTTATTCCAGTGTTCCGTAGAATAAGAAAAACAAACAAGCGTCGAAGAATTATTCTTCATCAAGACAATACGAGCTCCCACACATCAGCTCAAAGGCACTTTTGACCACTCAAAACATCGAATTAATGGGTCATCCGCGGAACATTCCTGATTTGGCACCCTATGACTTATTTTTATAACCGCACATCAAAGACAAACTAAGTGGGTAATAGACCGGATCGAAATCGAGAAAAAAATTAAAAAAAAAAATAATTTTGGTCACCCCACTGCTTGTAAAAAATAAGATCTTGTTACGACCCTTTCAACTGTATACTTTTTTTTTTTGGGTCCCAATTAAATTATTTCGACCAGGGCTTCAGAATATTCTTGCTAACGGGGAGTACACTGTAAAAAAAAAGAAAAATATTTTTTTATTTTTTCGACCTAAACTCTTATTTCAGACATCGACACCTTGAATTTTTTTTTTTCATCCGGTCTAGTGGACAGTGATTTTCCACGCCAGAAGAAACTGTTGTTGCGTTCAAAAACTATATTTTAGAGGTGTCTCAACCGGAATAGGATAAATGTTATGACAGATGGTTTGAATGTAGGCAAAAATGTATTAGTCATAAAGGAGAATATTTCGAAAAACTACAAAACGATTTTAAATAACAAAAGGTCCGTTTTATATTTGTTCCCGAAATATATGTAGCAATCCTCGTATGCACTCAGTGGTTTCAAATGGTTTTTAAATATTATAACAATATGTATCAACTAAGTTTTAAATTTGGTTTGATGAGTTTGAAAATCTTAATACAGTTTCAAAATTAATTTTCAAATATTTTAATTAGGGGCAATATAGAAAAAAAGACAACAAAAAAATTTCTAGAATTTGAATTAGAAGAGAAATAAATTTGAAAATTTGTTTTTCAAATCATAACAAAAACAAAAAATATTTTTTTTTTCCAAAATGCATTTATATCTGTGAAAATCGTGAAATTATATCAATAATTAATTGTATTACTTTGGAAATTATTTTTTGAAATTTTTTTTTTTGCAGCTGCAGCAGCTGTTGCCAATTAACTAAAGTGATTAAAATTAATCAATTTCATTGCGTAATGACGCGATAAAGATTGAAAGAGATGCAGTATCAGAACTGAAATGTAACGAATACACAAACAACCCTTTGTTTTTTCTCAAACAATTGACGGTCCTGGATGTTGCTTAAATCTTTGCACATATTTCATTTGTAATGAAATATAACGCAAGCACAATAAAAAAAAAAAAACTTTAAAACTGTCAGGCAACAAGATGCTTGCAACGAACCAGAAACTGAGACGCCGCCGAACGATGCGGCAACAAAAACTGACTCAAACACACAAAAAATTAAAAAAAAAAATGTATTATTAGTTGTTATAAATAAAGATCTAAGATGACGACAAGACAACAACACTAGCAACCGAAGACGAGTGAGCTGGCAAAAATAATTAATAATTGTGTACTTTTGCAGCAACGGCAGCAGCAGCAGCAAATGTTGCAATGCTGGCTATGCAACAAATGGCTATGTTGTCGCATGATTTATTTAACTGCAACGAAATGTTGCTAAAGCACTGAATAAAATATTGTTAGCAATAATTAATTCAGAGCAATTTAAAAGCAACAACAACAACAACAACAACAACAACAACGACAACAGCAGCAGCACAAGTGTGACAACAATTGTGCATCAGCTGCAATTGTTAACATTCAATGGACCAAAAATTTAATGATGTTAAACTTTAAAGCAGGATGTATTAATAGCTGCACAAATGTTTTAGTTAAATGTTGCACACGGCTCCAAAAATAACAGTTACAACAACAACAACAAAGAACAACAACATTTAGACCCTCAATATTATCGGTATACTTTTGAAATTTGTGAGCTTACAAAATATTTCAAGAATTTGCTGCCAGTTAAAATTAGAACAACCAAAATAGCTCAAATTCACACGAAGTGAAGTTATACAACTATTTAACTAAGGGGCGAAAAACGAGATTAAATTTCGATGAGAATATTGTCGGTGACAATTTTTTAGTTATATTATAAAATGTTTATTTAAAAAAAAAAAATAAATACAAATACTTAAGAAAGTTTTAAGTAAGCCTAAGTATTATTTTAAGTAAGTGAAAGTTTGAAAGGCTCTGCACTGTATTTAAGAATTGCATTTTTTCCAGTGTCAATGCTATTTTCATATCAAAAAATTTATTGTGATCTGAAATCCAATTAATTTTTCATTTATAATATGAATTTTATGTTATGTATTATATCAAAACATTTATTTTTGCAAGAAAGTTTGGAAGGCACTGTACTCATTGCAAAAATGTAAAATCAAATTTTCAGTTATAAACTCTATCAAAACTTGTGATATATCGAAAAACGGCAGAATTTATTTAAAAGATATTAAAGCTCGAGAATCGATTGAAGTAGAGCCTCGCCCGCAAACGGTCGGTTGAAGCCACGGTTATTCAAAAAGCTATTAGAAATGGTTGGAATATCCGATTCGACAATTTCGAAAATTCAACACTATCCATCTTGACAAAAGTAAGTGTAAGTTCAAAGAAAGCTCACTCCACTTCAAAAGAAACAACGTATAGACGCTACCATGATTTTGGAGCTACTTAATAACAAAAAAAAAAAAAAAAATCGAAAAACAGGAGTTGATGCAGTGATAGAAAAAATATGCAGACCCTACCAGTGAAATTTTTGTTATCGGAACCGTTGGTTAAATTGATAACTAGATATTTGGGATTAATCTTTTGGTTTGAACCAAGGATTTCAGGTGTTAAATCTATACAGTAGTCTGTCTTGGTTCGAAATGGAGTGATAGAATAGTGGGAAGAAAGAGGCATTGTATGTAAACATATATAGAACGTTCTAAGTGTGACGGAAAGCCGCAGTAACATTTCAATTTGAATCTAAGGCATTTGTTATGCCTTGGGTTTACCTCAGCCAATTCAAGTTTCTAAGCCATCCTCTCCACAACCTTCTCCACCACTGACTATAATTTTTGAGTCATAAGTATTGATGTTTGTTTTTTTTTTTCAGTTGATTAGAAATGAGAAAAGAAATTAAGAAAGGTTTAAGCGTGCTAGGCGTCAATGGCCTGGATAGGATTTGAACCCGGGACCACTGAAATGGCAGTCAAGCGCGATACCACTCGACTATGGAAGTCTTTTAAGAAACGAAATTTGAGAGGAAGAAATTTGATAAAAAGATAAAATAAAAGAGATAATACAATAACTGGAGACTACTACACTTCAATAGCATAAAAGTTAAACGAAGTCAATAGGGGAAAAATGGCCTGAAGTATACTGATTTTAACATGATGACGCGTCGGTTCACAAAGTTATGGCTGCTCTAATAAACAAGAACGGGTTTGTGCTCTTAGTTCTCTCACTGTACATTCCAGACTCACTCTGTAATGATTTTTTCTTTTTTTTTACCAAATTAAAAAAAAAGAGTAAAGAGAGCAAATTTTTGAGGATTCAGGTGATTTTTGAAAAAAAAATTTTTTTTTTTTATAGCTTAGATAAGGTTAAGATCCAATATACCGTTGTGTTTCTATTAAGGGTGGTTACATTGAAAAATAAAATTATATTTTAAAAATTTCATCTACAACAATTTCATTTCGCGAAATTTCGGAGTGCGCCCTGAATATACAAAGTTTCTATTGAAGTATTACAGTTTAGAAGATACTGAAATTTAAGAAAAAAATATTTAAATAAAATTTTTACTTTTTAAGTTTAAGCTGTGTTGCAAAAACGTTTAAATGGCAATGAATGGTTTTAAAAAAAAATATTCTTTAAAACTTAAAAAAATATTCTCTAAAACTTAAAAAAAATATTCTCTAAAACTTAAAAAAAAAATCTCAGAGACCAACAAATTTCAACTTTATTTTTGATGGACTGTTTCAAAACGTTTCGTGAACTAAAATATTTGCAAGTCTTTAATGTTTTATTAAAGTCTTTTAAAAGATCACAACTTTACGTCATGTTTTGTATGCAAAGATTCTGTTATAGAAAAAAGTTTGAAAGACACTGAAATGACTTATTTTAAAGACTTCGAAATTTTTGTTACAATCAACAAAAATAACGTTGAAACATAACAGTTATAAAGCTAATTTGATATAATTAAAGATATTTATCAATATTCTCCCAAATTTTCCCAAATTCTGCTATATAACTGTATAAAACATACAAAGTTCATCTTCTAGTATACAATTTGAAATGCACTGTAGTCGTTATTTAAGTTTCAATTTAATTTATAATAGAAACTGTCTAAAAAATGTTATTCAGAATCTTATTATATAAATTTTTTTTCACACAATTATCCTTTTAACCTATAAAATACTTGTTTTTTTTAATTTGGTGAAAATTTGGATCTGCGTTTATTCGAAGTTCGTAGTTTGTAATAACAGATCGGTCTCACACCATTGCAAGGTTATTCAAGGCCTAAATGGCCCAATATGTACTCTATAGGTCCAAAAGCAAGTCCAAATGTCCCTTAATGCTCCATTTCTGTAAAAGAATGCACCAGTTCTCTTACTCATCTTTCACTTTTCCCAAAATCCTCACTCTAACTTTGATTTCATAAAACTTTTTCAAAAATTTAATGTTGAAGATACAATTTTGAAGATCGAAATCACTTAAATAAATCTCAAAATTTCGAAAAAACTTCGAAATTTTTAGTTGTGAACTATATACAAAAGTAATACAGGTATTATACAGACACATTGTACGAAAGTATAAAAAAAATACCCTGTGTAATTAATGTGAGAATTTATATCTATTTAATCCCTATATTTCAAAGAGCTTTCCATGACTTCAAAGCTAAGTTCAAAATAAGATAAGCTTTATTATTAAGAAGCTTTTATTTTAGATTAATTTTTTTTATTGCTGCGAATAAGGAACTCTTTGGAACAGTGCAAAATTAGGTAATAAAAAAAAAATTACTTCTAAGATACGCGAATATAATGAAAGCCGAAACATGAAGAACTGTCAGCTACAAGATGGCAGATCGAAGATTAAGATAAGCCTGCCAACGCGAAGAAAGAACTAACATACATGACGAGATTAAAGGAAGCGCAAATGAGGGTGTGTGTGGGAAAATAAAGCAATTCTTACAATTAAATTCAATTCAATGACGACATATGAAGCTGACAGGATGGGAGGAGGAAAATGAGCGATGCTTTAAGTAGCTTGAAACACACAGAAGCGGGCGCTTCTAGTGTTTCATAAAGTCATTGAAAGCGGGCACGCGGTCTGACTGCTGAAGATTGTAAAGTGTATGAACATAAAGTCAAGAAAATTAAGAAAAAAAAAAAAAAAACAAAAACTAAGCACAGATAAGAAAGAAATACTCTGAAGATTTTCAAAACAAAAGCCAGAAGATTTAAGAGAAAAATAAAAAAAAAAAAACATGAAATTGAGCAGGAAGAAGTAGCAACAGCAATGACTGGCATGAGCCAAAAAATAAAGCCAACAGCAGAGCTAGACACAAAGACAAGTCAAGACAAGACAAGCCAGCTAGTATGGGAGCTGTTAAGGGTAGGAATAAAATCATAACCTCCCCGGCTGCTACTGGAAGAGCAAAATTTTTCCCGGACAAAATGGGATACATGCCTTATTCCGCTTGCAAATGAGGAAGCAGCTGTAAGCAAGAACAAAAACATAAAAATACTTTGAGTGAGTCTCAAGCCCAGATTTGAATGACACTCCAGCGACAGAGCTAATCAAGAACACCAACAACAACAACAGCAACTATTGTACAAAAGTTGGTATACAACAGAATTCCACACTTGGACAGCGCGACAAGGAACGAAAGTCAGACTAACTGTAACTCACAGAATGATGACACTAACGTGATACAACAAAGAGAAAAAGCATTTGGCAGGGCAGGAGGAGCAGGAAGATTATGTTGATGATGCTGGTGTAAAGAAAGAGTATACGGTAGCAAACGTAAAAACCAGAGATAGTGTGCAATAAAATAAAACTCCGAACAGCAATTCTATACGCTCGGGTTTTGATGTGAGTAAAAGAAAACAAAATAACAAAAAGGAAGCAACAAAAGCAAACTTTGCAAGTTTTCCTTGGCTTGTCGCTGGGCGACATGATGACAAAGAACGACACAAGGACAACAAGGACGTGTGTGTAAACCGTCAATGCCCAAAATCTACGAAGCTATGGTTACAACAGCAGATAACAAAGCAACTCACTGGAGACGGAAAATGCTCTACGAACAGCAGTAAACACAACATCATGAGGAAGAAATTTTGAAAGCTTTTGGCTCAGTAGAGGGGCAAAAAAAAAGAAATGGGGGAGGAGGGTTATGTAAAAAGGATGTTATGTGACTGTTGAAGATTCGCAAGAAGTTGACGGACATATAATCTTGATGACGCAAAAAAAAAAAGTTGCAGACGTGACACTCGAGGAGTTCTGGTTAAAGTCCATAGCACCAGAAACAGCTGAGCACAAGAAATTTTTGAAAACAAATTAATACAAAAAGCTTTTTGTGCATACTCAGTGCACGTTTTTCTTAGAGTTTCAATGGATTCTATAGTTAATTTAGAAATATAATTGGAAAAACATGGGAAATTTGAGCGTTGAAAATTTATCATGAGCGTGTTTAAAGGATTTTTGTGTTTTTTTTTTTCTTTTAAGAAAAATTAAACAATTCCGTTCTTAGATGAACTCTTTCTCTCGAAATTATCAAATGTTTGAACGTTATCTGAAACATAAAATAAAACTCACAACGAGTGACTTTTTGGTGCGTATTGCGGGCCGGAGTTGTTATAGGGGCGTACTTTTACTAAAATTACGAAAGAGGAGCCGTAACATTCAACGGAGTGCGACTTGATAAATAATTTTTGTGGTCGAAAATGGAGTATAAGATCACAGACGACCTCTACTCTCAATGGGATGGTGTCACGAGCCATACAAGTTGCGATAAAATAGAGTTGTTACGCATGAAGTTTCCTGGTCGTGTAATTTCGCATTTTTGAGACACCAATTGACGACCAAGATCTTGCTATTTAACACCGTTAGACTTCTTTCTTTGTGGTTATGTCAAGAGGTAGGTCCACGCAAACCATCGACAAACAATTCGAACTCTCAAAATGAACATTGAAGTCACTATTGGCAAAATAGAACCCCAATTATGCAAAAGAATGTTCGCAAATTTCGCAAAAAAGGATTGAGGTCTGTAAGTTAAGCCGAGAAGTTTGTAAGAAATGTGTTGTATTGCATAAATAATTTCGATGTGTCTACTTTATAATCCAATAAAAATTTAAGAGACACCAAAACAATTGTCCGTTGTATTCAAAAAAACAAAGCTAACACTTCTTGTTGATACACCGTTAAGGATAGGATTTTACTGGTTACTCAATTAATACAATTTCTATAGGGTGTTTTATAGGTGTACATATGATGGCAGATTTCAATAGAGGGTTGAAGTACGTCTTATATTTTTAAAAAATACATATTTCTGCAAACATAAGATAACAAATTTTACCTTACTTCATATTTACGTCGGCGTCAAATTTAATCAGGTGATTCAAATTTTAATATTTTGACCTTGGAACCAAAAACAGCATCATTTTTTCCTTTGGAATCCATTATTTGAATATTAAATTCAAAATTTTTCAAGCCTAACTCATCAAAAAACCAATTGACACTCGCCCAGTAAACCAAAATTACCGTTTTCGAATTCATCAATGAACCTTTTCGGGTAGAAACGTTCAATTTCGGCACTCATAAATGGAGCTTTTTTGTATCATTCATCGGACTAATATGCCTCTCAAAAATAAACCTTATACTCGTATTGTTCGAAAATAAAAAATAAAAAAAAAATATTACCCAAAAACGTTCGCAAAACTCTCACCTTCGCAAAACCTTCGCATATGGTTCAGTGGGCGTATGATCGCTTGGAACTAAATGGGTAAGTAAATTTAAAACTCTGAAACGTAAGTAAATTATTCCAACCACTCACTTGAGGAAACTTAAAAGTTCTTGACAGCAAAAAACAAATCTCAAATCTGTAAAAAAACCAACCTGTACATATTGCTTCATTCTTAGTAAAATTCAATTTATCGCTTCATTCTGTATCACGAAAAAGCACACCTACGATAAGCAAGACACGATAAGCAATAGATTTTTGAATGCTAGAAAGTATTGCTGATCGTTTCTTTTTTGTCGTTCGTGCCTCGATTCGTGATAGTGAATGATGGTGTTAATCTGAATACAGATACTTAGTGAATACTTCACAAGGAGAAAAACCAAGATTTAAACAATAAACTGAAAACCTTTAACTAAAAAAAATCCAAAAACAAAAACTTTTTTTTGTACAAAAATAATAAATACAAAATAAAACTGTATTAAATCTGTTATTATTGTCAGCTAATTGTCATAATTCACTCGCGCAACAAAAGAGTCGCCCATCTCTGTGACTTAAGATAGAACGCACTCAACGTTAAAACAAGCATGAAAAAATTGTCAAACTTCATTTCAACTATGTTAATCATAATGGAAGATAAGACAAAAAGCTTTTTAGCTACATAAAAGATAAAAGCTCTACGCTTGTGACAGTTAGAATAAAAGAAATCAATAAATAAAAAGTCAAACAAAGGCTAGAAAAACAAAGCAAGAGAAAAAAAAAATAATGAATAAAGAAAATTGAATAAAATATAAAGAAAAGAAATAAATAAATATACAAATAAACTTACATCACAATACAATTTATTTTTCTTTCTTTCTGCCGCAGTTTCGTGTTTAATTAAATTTGGAAAAACGTTTTTTTCTTAGGTTTTCTCATTTGAATAAAATTTATTTGCAGTCCGTTAGAAGATTTAACTGTTGTTCGATTTTGTTTTGTTGTATTGGTAGTTGTAGTTGTAGTTTTTGTTGTGGTTCTTGTTGTAGTTGTTGCTGTTGCTGTTGTTGTTGTTGTAGTTGTATATGTTGCAGTAGCTTTTGATAAATATCCATATTGTTTTGTGTAAAATTTATCAGTTGTATTTTTGATTATTACTCAAAAGCAACGTACCTGCAAAGAAAGACAGAAAGAAAGAAAGAAAAGAAAGAGAGAAAGAAAAAAAATAAAAAAAATAAAAAATTAGAGATATGGAAATAACAGTTTGGATATTGATTGTTTTAATGTTTAGGAGTTATAGGAGTAAATAAACGGTTTTGAAACAACTCTAGGAATGGAATAAACAAGATGCAATTTCCAAAACTTATTTCAACACATTATCCTGAACAAGTGCACTTAAGTTTTATTTGCAGTATGGAGAGTAAAGAGAGATTTCTCAATTAAGTTGACAACTTTTAACGCATGGTTGAATAAATAAGGTTATCTCGTGGCTGATCGTACTCTCTTCTTAGTACCCACATTTGTCAAAATCAATGAAAAGCAACAACAACAACTTCATAGGCTTTACATGTTATCAATTTTAGCTTTCAGATTTCGTATGAGCTGTCAACTTCGATTTGACATTTATGGGAACTCGCTCTTACACATGCGACAACCTTATTTATTCAACCATGTTTTAATGGGTGTATCAGCCTGACGTGTGGGATTTGTGTTTTGGATAAAAAGAAAAATTGTTTGAATATCTCTTAAACTTTGATTGGATTATAAAGAAGGCATTTGGAGATTATGTATGGCATACAAAAGCTTTCAAATAAAAAAAATAGCTTTTTTTCTGTTACTTTGATCTAAAGATTTCAGGTGTTACACATATTTAGTGAAGTTTGCCTTGATTCGAAAGTAGGGAAGAGGCAATCAAGTGATACATGTGTATGATGTTCTAAGACTGCTGGAAAGTCGGAGAAACATGTTAATTTTAATGTTCACTTTGTTGGAATTGTTTTCGGAAAGCTTAGCATTGATTTCAAATACTTTTAACAAACCCCAACGGAAAAAGTCTAACGATGTTGAGTCGCATAACCTAGGTGGCCAATTGGTGTCTGCAAAAAGCGAAATTACGCGACTAGGGAACTTCGTGCGTAATAACTCGATTTTTTCGCGTCTTCTTTGGCACTTAACACCAGCCTGTTGAAAGTATAGGTTGTCTGTTAACTCCGTTAACTCCATCTCTGTGCACAAAAAATTGTTAATCATGTCTATGTAGCGTACAACAGCTCTTACGTCGTCATTTTTTGAAAAAGTACGGCCACCTTAGTCGCCTCCGGCCCTTAATCTGCACCAAACAGTCACTTGTTGTGAGCGAATTACCATCTCCTAAATCACTTGCGGGTTTAAAGATCCCTAAATGTGCTAAATTTTCTTATGAACGTTGCCGCCACTATGAAAATGAGTTTTGTCAGAAAAACAAGTTTATTCATGTTTGACCATTCATATTTTTCAAGACCCAATCAGAGAACATACGGCACTGCTGTTGGTCTGCCGACTACAATTCTTGAGTCAATTGGATCTTATACGCCTGCGGAGCCAAATATTTTCTCTATAATCGCTGCAGTGTGCGCGTGGAGATGTCGAGTTCTTGAGCACGATGACGAATTTAGGGGCTTGGATCCTTTTCAATACTTTCCTTCAATGTTTTGATATTTTCGGTCTAACCTCTGGGGCGAAGTCGTTTTGGTGTCTTCACGTCTTGCACTGAGCCAATTGTATCTTGGAATTTTTTTTATTAAATTGCGTACACACGTCTCAAACATGATTACGAGGAAAATTTTCTCGAATTTCACGCATCATAACTGCGATTAAATGCGAATTTTCGTAATAACTTTCTACACTCTGTTTCTTCTTTCACTCTGTAGCAGGTAATTGTAAATTTCCTGCATTTTTAAATGACAAATGTCAATATTTGACATCAGTTAAGCGACTATCTGTTTATTAATACGCCTTTGAAACTCTTCACCATGGTAGAATTATAAGGTAGGGCCAGGTCGCTCAGTGCCCTCACGCGTCAACGAATAGTGGATAGTGAAAAGGTCGGGTAGTTGTCAAAATGACGAAGTTGGTGGAAATGTGAAATGAAAAAAGAAATATCATGTTTTCAATTTGTAAATAGTGCGGACACGTGTGTTAAGTTTGTGTTAATTTGAGTGGAAATATTGTAAAAACATTGTAAATAAATCTATAAAATGCCGCGGAAGTGTTAAATTTGAAAAAAAGCTTGTAAAAAGTTTAACCTAAACTCAACTGCGAAACATGAACATAAAGAAACTCGATATGAACAGCTGATTTTGACAACTAGCCCCCTTTTTCGCTGCTTTCCACTCCATTCTTCTCTGAGTCGGCCCTACCTTATAATTCTACCATGTTCTACACCTCCTGTTGATACATCCTTTAGTTCTCAATTTGAAACTTCTGAGTTAAGATTGTAAAAAATGTTCAGGTTTTACTCGTAACATTAAACTAAGCAGTATTAAAGCTATTTTTATAGTTCTTAAATTTTTATATCTCTTGTAACCCTGAGCATTTAGATCATCGTTTGCTAACGTCATCTTTTGTTTTTATGTAATATTTTTTCTCTTCTTCCAAACCAAAAAAAAAAAAAAATTAGCTCAAATTCTCAGCACGTAATATTTTCATTAATAAATTTTACTACGCAAGGTTTTTGGTTTTTTTTTTCTTTTCTTTACATATCGAATTGCCAGCCCCTGGTTAATTTTATGGATCCTCATGTGGCAGACAGAAGACAACGTGTTCTGCTCTCTCTCTCTCTCTTCTTCTCTCTTAGGCATTCGAATATTACGTGTCAAATATTACGTCAGCAAAAAGTATTGTTTTTTTTCTTATAGTGAGGGGGGTTGTTTATAGCACATGTCCTAAAGTTGTTATTCCGGGTGCTTTAGCAAGGGAGCAATAAAAAAGATGTTCGTAACAAAGAAAAAAAAACAAACCAGAAGATAACAGTAATATATCATCTATCAGCCGTATTTTTTTGTTTTATTCTATCTTTTGTTTTTTCTTTTTGTTTTTTTTTTTTGTTTGTTTTTTTGCCTTAGAAATTTATGGCAATGTTTTTTACAGTTGTAATAAAAGTATCTACGTTTATAAGTCCGGATATTAAGGGTTGCCAAATAAAACTGACATATGTTTCTAATAATATCTATTAAAAATTATTTTTTGTTTCTTTTTAAATTTATAGGTTTTTCAAAAAGCAACCTTGAAATTTTTTTAAGTAATTTTTTTATTCGTAGTATTATTCCTATATTTTATAGTTCATAGTTTAGTCAGGCTGGCGTATTACTTAAGTTTTGTGCACAGTAAACTTTCCAACACTAACTAAACCATCTTCGTTTACTGAGCTGGTACAAGTGTTGAGTTTATTTCCTAAACATTATATTTGTTTCGAACAACTTCTGCCACTGCCCTCCCACCACCTTTTGTTAAAATTTATTTCCACATGTTATAATAATGATGCGCTATTTATTACTTAACTGTCATTCCAGAAACAATTTAAAAAAAAAAGCAAACAAACGATACATATGTTTGTATATAAATATAAAAGAGATATTAGGTTGCTTTAAAAAGGGGGTGGATAGCTTGCGTTGATAAACAGATGTTCATATTTAAAACTGGATTTGAATTGCCTTTTATTCAATTTAATGGTTAACTGAATCTAGGTTTTAAAGGAAAAAGTTAAAAAAAAAATATATATAAAAATTAGCCAATATATGAAAAACTAACTCATTACAAACTGTACTCCCTGAAGTATTTTCCTTCTTAAGTTGAGTTGAAAGTATTTTATAAAATTTAATTTCTTTAGCTATTGCAAACATGTTAATTTTAATGAAAACTTGAATTTTGTTATTTAGTTTTTCTTTTATTTTTTCATAAAATATTATTTTTTTTAAAACTTAAAAGTCGATTATTTATTATTTTTTATTATGTGGCATATCATGTTCTTACAAAAAGTCTTTCTCAATTTAAAAATTTTGAGTTTTATTTTTGTTTTTCAATCTTTTCAGTCCTAACATAATCATTATTATAAATTCTAAAAAAAATATAAATAAACTAAATAAAAGTGTACCACGAAAATCTGAACAAAGTCAAAAAAAAAAAGAAGGTACACAGTGTAATAAAAGAGATATTGCTAAAAGTAGATAAAGTCAAAAGTAAACAAAAGTTGAGACATAATATTTATGAAGAATAAAAAAAACGAATTTATAAAAATGAAAAAAAAATATCACACATTTTTAAGGGAAATAATGAAAAAATTATGTGGGAAAATAAAGAAGAAAAGAACAGGTTAAAACTTATTTAAAAAGTATTGGTTGTTATAATAAACTCGTAGCGATTCCTCATGAAAAAATAAGTTATTTTATCTGTACGAGAGTAACTACATATATTTCGGGAATTATATATATTTCCAATTTTTGTCACGTTACCACTGGAGTCACGTAGAAATATAAATATTCCGTGAAATAAGGAAAACAAACAAGCACAGAAAAATTATTATTCTTGAAGACAATCCGAGCTTGAGCCGTTTTTGAGCACTCAAAACATCGAATTAATGGGTCATCTTCAATACAGCTCTAATTTGGCACCCAATGACTTTTGTTCCTTTTGTTCTTGCACATCGAGGGCAAACTGCGTGGTCAACGGTTTTCGAGGCCAGGAGAAGCCGCTGCTTTTGTTTTTGTATTTGTTTTTGCTTTGGCGTTTTCTTTTGCTTTGGATTTCCTTTTGCTTTTGCTTATGCTTGTAATTATGCCTACGCTTATGCTTACGCTTATGCCTATGCTTATACTTATGCTTATGCTTATGCTTATGCCTATGCTTATGCTTATGCTTATGCTTATGCTTATGCTTATGCTTTTGCTTTTGCTTTTGCTTTTGCTTTTGCTTTTGCTTTTGCTTTTGCTTTTGCTTTTGCTTTTGCTTTTGCTTTTGCTTTTGCTTTTGCTTTTGCTTTTGCTTTTGCTTTTGCTTTTGCTTTTACTTTTGCTTTTGCTTTTGCTTTTGCTTTTGCTTTTGCTTTTGCTTTTGCTTTTGCTTTTGCTTTTGCTTTTGCTTTTGCTTTTGCTTTTGCTTTTGCTTTTGCTTTTGCTTTTGCTTTTTCTTTTGCTTTTACTTTTACTGTCATTTATGTTTTGCTTTATTTTTTTACATTAACATTTAAATTAGCGCAATGAAATAAATTTATGCAACGATGGTGCATAGATTTCAAAAGTGATTCCCTGAGAGGCCTCATGACTCCTCTTTTTTAGTTTTTTGTTTTTTTTTTATTTTTATTGTTTTTTTATTTTTATTTTTATTGTTTTTTTATTTTTATTTTTTATTTTTTTTATATTTATCATGTGACCGAAAACGTTATCTTTTCTTTTGTTCCATAAAATGTACGACCAACTAGGGCCAACAGTCGCGAAGTTATAATTCCATGCTAGGTTTTTTCAATAAAGCTGCATTTTGACTGCATTCAGCGATTGCCTCCGTAGTATAATGAAGGCGGTTTTTTTATTTTGTTAAGAGATAAAGGAACCGATCTTTAATAACTTAATATAGTATTGACCATAGAACTTCTTCAATATTCAACTTCAACAATATTCCATTTTTATTGCATAAGCTACTACCTCCGCACTGACGACGTCATAATATACTTTTTATTTTTGTCGTAAGACCAAGTACAATCCTTCGTTTTTATCTTATAACATTTAACGCAGGGCATTACGCCTTCCGAAGTCAATATTCCATGCAACGCTGATGCATGTTTGTTGCATTTTCGAGCAGCTCTCTCTCCAACCTTGTGATCATAATGTTAGTCTCTTTTTTTTTGACGTGACGAAGTTACGTTGTACTGCTCTAGTTTCCAAAAAAGTTGAAAAATGAATATTTTAAAAACTCATCTGCGTTTCATTGAATTGTTACTCGCTGGGTATAAGAGCTATGATTGAAAAAATAGTATGATCATAAAGGCTAATTCTTTGACTACATTAAAAAAACAAAAACAAATTTAATACGGCATAGGGACGTAGTGGGAGCTGCGTAAGCAACGCAACTGAAAATTTGCTACATGGAATTATTACTCGCTGAGTATTAGTGCTAGGATTAAAAATACGATACGCCAATAAAGGCCTACTGGAAGCCCTCACAACAAAATTAGACAAAAAAATTTCTGACATCATGGGGACGCTGAGAGAGCCGCTCAAAGATCGATAACGCAACATTCATGCAGCGGCGTTGCATTGAATTTTTACTCAATGAGTTTATAACCTACGATAAAAGTTTAAAAAGGAAAATAAAGTTTTTATACATGGCTTTACGACAAAAAAAAAAAAAAAAATTCCGGCGTCGTCAGGTCGTGAATATAGCAGCTTATATAACAGAAATGTAATATTTTTGCATGGAATTATTACACACTCAGGAGGAGTGCTACAGTAAATTTTGTTTAACGACAGCAGGGATGTGTTATTACGCTTCACAACTAAATTACAAAAAAAATTTTGTTGTCATGATTTCAGGGATGCAATCACATAATGCAGTAAAAATGCTACAGCCATGAAAAAACGTTGCATGGATTTTTTACTCTGTGACTACTAGTGCAACGGTAAATTTTAAGGAACGAAAACGAAGGTGAGGTCTTCGGGCATATGACAAAAATAAAAAAAAAATTGACGGCGTTTCAAAGACCCTAAGGGAACCGCCTAATGTGACGCATATGCATCACTTTTGCTGGATTAATTGAAATGAGAGCACAACCCATGCGAAAACAAAAAAAAAACTAAAAGCAAAGCACCAACTCCAAATCCAACAACAACTCCAACACCAACACCAACCCCAACACCAACACCAACATCAACACGAACACCAACACCAACACCAACACCAACACCAACACCAACACCAACACCAACACCAACACCAACACCAACACCAACACCAACACCAACACCAACACCAACACCAACACCAACACCAACACCAACATCCAAATCAACATCAACATCAACATCAACATCAACATCAACATCAACATCAACATCAACATCAACATCAACATCAACATCAACATCAACATCAACATCAACATCAACATCAACATCAACATCAACATCAACATCAACATCAACATCAACATCAACATCAACATCAACATCAACATCAACATCAACATCAACATCAACATCAACATCAACATCAACATCAACATCAACATCAACACCAACATCAACATTAACATCAACATCAACATCAACATCAACATCAACACCAACATCAACATCAACATCAACATCAACATCAAAATCAACATCAACATCAACATCAACATCAACATCATCAACATCAACATCAACATCAACATCAACATCAACATCAACATCAACATCAACATCAACATCAACATCAACATCAACATCAACATCAACATCAACATCAACATCAACATCAACATCAACATCAACATCAACATCAAAATCAACATCAACATCAACATCAACATCAACATCATCAACATCAACATCAACATCAACATCAACATCAACATCAACATCAACATCAACATCAACATCAACATCAACATCAACATCAACATCAACATCAACATCAACATCAACATCGACATCAACATCAACATCAACATCAACATAAACATCAACATCAACAACAACATCAACATCAACAACAACATCAACATCAACAACAACATCAACATCAACATCAACATCAACATCAACATCAACATCAACATCAACATCAACATCAATATTAACATCAACATCAACATCAATATCAACATTAACATCAACATCAACATCAACATCAACATCAACATCAACATCAACATCAACATCAACATCAACATCAACATCAACATCAACACCAACATCAACATCTACATCAACATCAACATCAAAATCAACATCAACATCAACATCAACATCAACATCATCAACATCAACATCAACATCAACATCAACATCAACATCAACATCAACATCAACATCAACATCAACATCAACATCAACATCAACATCAACATCAACATCAACATCAACATCAACATCAACATCAACATCAACATCAACATCAACATCAACATCAACATCAACATCAACATCAACATCAACATCAACATCAACATCAACATCAACATCAACATCCACATCAACATCAACATCAACATCAACATCAACATCAACATCAACATCAAAATCAACATCAACATCAACATTAACAACAACAGCAAGAAACTTCGTCACGTCAAAACCTACGGGTGTGTCCACGGCACAGCCAACTCTTTTTTTTTGTTTTATTTTGTCGCAAGGGTTGAGAGCCAGTCTTTACTGGTAAAAAATATTTATTACTGATACATAGCGAGCAATGATTCCATGTAAAAATGTCCGAACTGTTTTTTTTTTCCCCCAAGAAATCCTTCATCATTGCAAGACATTATTATTTTAAATTTGTTTTCAATGAGGTCAAATAATTAACCTTTACAGTCGTACTGTAACTTTAATTGTAGCACATTTACTCAGCGAATAGAATTCCTTGCAACACCGATGCATTTTGGAAATGTCTTTTTCAACTTTTTGGTAAGCGACGAGGTAAAACGTTACATTGTCATGCCAAATTACAACAGCAAAAAGTAATAGGCAATAAAATATGAAAAATGTTTATTTAAGAATCAAAATTATTAAAAAATATTATGGTTTGAAAAGGGGAACAATCACTTTTCCCTAGCAGAATATTTTTTAATTTTGATTACTTTTTTCTTTAGATATATTTTGCATATTGTATTTCTTTTCTGTTAATAATGAATATATTAGCAAAAGATGAATTTAATAATTCATTTTATAGAAAATATCGTTGTCATAGTAATTGTCAGAGAATTAATGGAACGAGTATTTAAACCGCTTTTTTTTCTGATTAAAACCATAAATTTTCAGAAATATTTACAAATTTCAATTGACCGAAATCGATATACAATGAATTTTTTATGCCTTTAACAGTTATATTAATTGCATTATTTTGAAAAATCATTAATGACACGTTTTCATAATTTCAACGCCCAATACAACCCAAAAAAAAAAAAAAAATAAAAAATTTCAACAAAACATATGACAAGCCGTTTATGTTTTATTATTAAAAATGTCGACATTCAAATCGATATGCAAGCGCTTTCAAAACGCAGTGAAAATAGCAGACAGAAAGTAAGACAGACAGACTGACAAACGGACTGAATGGTGTAGAGCGTGTCGAATTGCAATCTTGTGTTCGTTCTTCACACAAAAAGGTTTGACAAACTTAGCAAAATTGCTGTGTCAATTGCGTTGCACAACAACAAAAGGTGATTATATGGAATGCAGTTTTTTTTTTTTTTTTTTAAATACTTAATTTAACGGCTGGCCAATAGAATTCAAGCTCTGTTTGAATAATACTAGGTACCAGGGCGTCTTCAGCTGGTTACATGGCTTATTGTTGAAAACGTCGCTTTTAAGGTCTTTCTGAAAAATTATTTATGACCAGTGTTTGTTTGTTTTTTCTTTTTCTCTTCTTTTGTTTTCTTTATTTTTATTCAACTTCCATGTTTATTCAAAATAGTTTCTCTAGCATAGGTTTTTTTCCGTATCTTGACGCTTTGATATGCGTGTTGAAGGCTTTCTTCTATTGAATTATGTTAATTTATCGTCTTAATTGCTGTGTCAACCGCCAACTTAACTGACTGGTTTGGCTTATTAACGTTTTTTTTTATTCTTATTTGATTTTGGCTGATTTATAACTGTGTTGTTGTTAGTAATTTATTTATTTGGCAGTGATGAAGATGATGATGATGGCAAAATCAGTGGTGAGTGTGTGTTGTCTCTGTTTATTTGATTAACGCAGCTATTTAAATTTTTTGATTTGTCGAAAAATAGACGAGAAATGGTTGAAAAACTATATAAAATAAATTATGACACAAAAAAAAAATCCAGTTATTTTGTACAATTTTGTTTTAATCTGCATTTTGAAATATTTGAAGTTTCGAAATTGATGCTTGTTTAACAGAAACTTTTGCGCTTATGAGGTTAAAAGCTTTCATTAGCAACTTGCAGCGCTGCTCAAACTGCAGCTCAATTTGAAGCAGTTGTGCCTTAATTGAAAAATCGTTTGCATTCAATTGAAATCAATTGCAGCTTTTAGAATATCAAGAGTTTTTTCGTATATCATGTAGAAAAGTGAAGTTTTCCTTTTTAGTGCTTTGGTCACATTTCGAACTGTTAAATTTGAGATTTGTGTGCTTTTTATTTTTATACCCTCACGTTTAAAAAACGTAAATGGGGGTATATTAATTTTGTCACTCCGTTTGTAACGCCCATAAGGAGGCGTGGTAGGTATAGAAAAGTATATATATTCTTGATCAGCATCACCACCCGAGTTGATTTAGCCATGTCCGTCTGTCTGTCCGTTTGTCCGTCTGTCTGTGATCACGATTACAGCCGTAATTTTACAGCTATCATCACGAAATTCAATATTTAAGCTTTTCTCTAAAAAATGAAGGTCCGTAAATGAACCAAATCGGATGAAAACCACGCCTACCTCCCATACAAAGTGACTTTATCAAAACGGTAAAATCTCTTAGAATTCCACAAAAATTAATATATGGACTTGAAATTTTGTGTATGAGCTTTGATATTTAATATACACTCTGAGTATGAAATTCACCCAAATCGTATGAAAACCACGCCTACCTCTCATACAAAGTGACTTTTTCACAAAGGTAAAATTTCTCTAAAATCCACAAAAATTAATTTATAGACTTGAAATTATGCATATGAACTTTGATATATAACGTGTACTATGTGTATAGAATTCAACCAAATCGAGTGAAAACCACGCCCACCTCCCATACAAAGCGACTTTATCAAAAAACAAAAGCGAATATTTTCTGTTAAAAATATAACGAAAACGTTTTTACAGATAAACATTTTATTGATTGCTTAAGACTGAATATACTTTGGTTCGGCCGTGGGGGTATTTTAACTTCGGCCCAGTAGAAGATCATTTCTTACTAGTTTCTGTATGTTTTTGTTTTCACTCCTTTCCAATTCAAATCTCTCTGCTCTTTTTTGCAATTTCATCTCAACTAAGAAATAAAGGTAACTTGACTGATTGTATGGGCGGGCTTTTCAAAATTTACTCAGAATAATTGTGTGCTCATAAAGAGACAAACGCTCAAGATAACGTTGAGCATTGAAACATAATCATAGATTTATTTAGACTCTAAAAATTAAATATCTTTTTCAAATAACCACTAGTTTTCATGGAAAAGTTCTTTTAATTAATTTAAAAATGTTAGCAGTTGAATTATTTTCTTTTTATTTTTTTTTTTATTCTTTTATTTTTTTTTATTTTCTATTTATTTTTTTTTAGTTTTTTTTTATTTATTTTTATTTTTTTTTTTTATTTTTCTTTTATTTTTTTATTTTTTCTTATTTTTTTATTTCTTTTTTGCATTTTTTTTTTATTTTTTTAGGGGTCATCTCAAGATTAATTTTTTATTCATTTTCGTTTTCTTTTTTTCTTAATGATTTTAGCTTTTAATAATTTTTTTTCATTTTAATTTTTAATAATTTTTTATTTTTTATTTCTTTGATATAATTATAATTTTTCCAAAAATTTTATAATTTCAAATTTTTTTTTTTTTTTTTTGATATGATTTTACAATTTGAAAATTATTTTTCAATTTGCTTGCTTTAAAAAGAAAAAAAAATACTAAGAAAAAATAGTATTTTTTTCTTTTAATTTATTTGATTCGATGAATTTTTGAAATGCTTCATTTAATTTTTTATTGGTTTTTTATTTATTTTTTTCTTTGTTCCTTTTTTTATTTTATAATCTTTTAAATTTTATATTTTTTATTTTATTTTTATTTTTTCATTTTCTTGAAATTTTTTAATGCTTACTAATTCCTCTTAATTGTCTTTATTACTTTTTATTTGTTCTTTTTTATTTGTTAAATTTAAGACTTTTTTAATGTTTTTGATTATTCTTACTTAAATTTAAATTAAATAATTACTTAAATTTCTTTTAAATTTTCAATTTTTTTATTCTTTTTTATTTTTTTTTATTTTTTTTATTTTTTTTATTTATTTTATATTTTTTATTTTTTATTTTTTTTTTATTTTTTTATTTTTTTTATTTTTTTTTATTTTTTTTTATTTTTTTTTTTTTTTATATATTTTTGATATTTTTTAATTTTTTTTTTTATTTTGAACTTCGTTAAATGTTTTATTGTTTTATTTTCTTTCCACTTTTTTTATTCATTTTTTTTTTAATTCGTATTTTTAAATATTTTTTTAATTTTTATATTTTTTTATCTTATTTATTATTTTGTTAGCTCTTCTTTGTTTAGTTATTATTTAATTTTATAAATGCTAAATTTTTATTTAATGTTTTTTAGTTTTTTATTTACTTTATTTTTTTTCTATTTTTACTTTATAATCTTTCAAATTTTATAATTTTAATTGTTTAATTATTTTTCTTCAATACTTTATTTTCTTGAAGTTTTTAACACTTTTAATTCCTTTTAATTTTGTGTATTATTTTTTTTTCTAATTTTTAAAATTTCAGAATTTTTTAATTATTATTTTTTTATTTTTCTTGTTTTTTAGTTTTTTAACATTACTAAAATTTCTCTTAAATTTGTACATTTTTTATTTTTTCATTATTTTTATATTTTTTTTTTTATTTTGTTTATTTTGTTTTACTCTTTCAATTTTTTTTTTATTTATATTTTACATTTTCTAATTTCTGCTATTTTTTATTTCGAATTTATTTCCATTTTTTTTTTGTTTTATTTTCTTTTAACCTTTTTTTAATTAGTTTTTTGCATTTTTATTTTTAAATTTTTTTAATTTTTTATATTTAATTTTTTTATTTTTTTATTTTTATATTTTTTACATATTAATATATTTCCAATTTTATCTAATTTGTTATACTACTTAAAATTTGTTAGTGTGTTTTTATTTTTATATACAACTTTGAGTTACATTTTTACAGTTACAAGTTTTTAAAGATACAAATTTGTTTTCATTCTTATCTTTTTAATTTGTTTTTTGACATTAAGATTTCTTTTTGTTTTGAAGGAATTGATTTAATTTAATTTTTTTCTTTATTTGAACTAGTTTAAATTTTATTCTTTTTTAATTGTTTTACTTTAATTTATTTCATTTATTTTTTTATTTTTTTGTTATTTATTTTTATTTTTTTTAATTGTTTTCTAATTAGTTTTTATATATATTTTTTATTTTTATATATTTTTTAATTTGAGTTATTGGGTTCTTTTAAAATATATTTTTTAATATAATTATTATTCTATTCTCCCTTTTATTGCATTTTTATTTTATTAACTTTAATTGTAGTTTTTTTTATATAATTTTAAAATTTTTATTTTATGTATTTTTAAATAATATATTTATTTTCTATATATAATTGTTTTATATATATATATTTTTTTATAAGATTATTTACTTGTTTATTTTACTTATTTTTAATTATGCTGATACTGGATAGGTACTGATACTGATACTGATACTGATACTGATACTGATACTAATACTGATACAGATACAGATACAGATACTGATACAGATACAGATACTGATACTGATACTGATACTGATACTGATACTGATACTGATACTGATACTGATACTGATACTGATACTGATACTGATACTGATACTGATTGATACTGATACTGATACTGATACTGATACTGATACTGATACTGATACTGATACTGATACTGATACTGATACTGATACTGATACTGATACTGATACTGATACTGATACTGATACTGATACTGATACTGATGCTGATACTGATACTGATACTGATACTGATACTGATACTGATACTGATACTGATACTGATACTGATACTGATACTGATACTGATACTGATACTGATACTGATACTGATACTGATACTGATACTGATACTGATACTGATACTGATACTGATACTGATACTGATACTGATACTGATACTGATACTGATACTGATACTGATACTGATACTGATACTGATACTGATACTGATACTGATACTGATACTGATACTGATACTGATACTGATACTGATACTGATACTGATACTGATACTGATTAACATGACATTTTCAAACAATTTTACAATAACTACAAGTTCTGGAATAAAATGCAATACAAAAGTCTAGATTTCTTTAGAACTACTTTGGAGCACATTTTGAGCTTATATAGAATGGGATATTAATTCGACATATATTTAAAATGTGTGAAGTAGATATCTCGTTTCCAATGAAATTTTCAAAAAATTTAATAGTGCTATTATGCAATTTTTATTTTTGTTGATGCAATAAAAAAGGTGGAATTTATTTGTTAATATTGGAAATAAAAATGAAAACTAGTTTGTCAATAAAAAATACAAAAAAAAAAAAAAAAACATAGCTTGATAGCATTGAAAATTTTTATTTATTGGGAAGTAGAGAAGCTCTCCACCACTCTTCTTCGCTCTGCCTTTATCTTAAACCGCAATCATAAGAAATAAATTATTTTTATTATGTCATTTGGGGCAATAAAAATAGGCATAAAAAAAGAATGAAATGACAAATTCAAATCAAATTAAATTAAATCAAATCAAAGTGAGTGATTCATACTTGTATGTGAATATCTACGCATAAAAGTTATACATGTGCGACGCACACTTTAAGACACAATTTCGAAAGTTGCCATCACAATGGACTTTGAATCAATTTTTTTTTTTTTATAGATTTACTTTGTTGAAGAAATTATTTTTATAAATATTTCCGGTGTGGGTGCTTATTTTTTTGTATATAAAAAAATAATCTAATGACTACTTTTATTGCAGAAGACTTAATTAAGAAATTAGGCAAATATTAATGCTAAACAATCATTAAAATTATTGAAACTTTTAAAAGTTAGAAGCTTTCAAAGCTTACTAAAACTTTTGAAGATTAGTAGTTGGAATTTGGAAGAACCACTCAAATTTATGATGTGGAATGATGACGAGGGTGTTTTGGAGAAAACAAGTTTCTCACGTAAGAAATTTGAGTACATATTTATGCAAAATTGATTTTCAGTCAATAATTGCGATGAGTCGTTCTTGATGTCGAAAATATTTTCTAAATATGATGTCGAAATAGCACTCTGTGAGCACTCTTAAGATTATTAAAAACTAAACATAAGTGAAATTTGTAGTGAGAAATTAAGGAGCAACCAAGTGAAGCATGTGAAGGATGTTCTTAGCGTGGAGGGAAGTCGTAAAATGAGTCGTGAGTTAGAATCTAAGGATCTAAGAGTCATACCTTAATATAAGTCAATTCTAATTATCAATTTCACAGGTGAAGTCCACAAACTTTTCTATCACAATCTACATCTTGCAATTCATGACTGATGAATTTTCAACTCCAGTTCATGAGAAATACGGAAAGTATACACTTGTAAAAATACTCGTTATGGCTTCTATAAAGGCAATAAGTCGCACTTATAACTGTTTTTCAGGAGCTGTTTGAACTTATATAAAGCTTTAGAAAGCAACTTCTATAAGACTGTTCCGAATTGATTTATGGAAGCTTTACCGAAGCTTCAAAATTAAAAAAAAAAATTGATCAAGGAATGTTGTATCGTCTTGTTGTTGGTAAGTTGTAAATTTTAAATAAATTTATAATAACTGTTTCAATTTAATTTATATTTATCTTTTGAATAAACATTTCACAAAATTTGTCTCATGCATTCAGCAGATTCGAACCTCAACCTAGCGCACGCATGTTCAAAACGATATGCAATCGAACAATCCGTATACCTATCATATTATAAGTGACTGAGGTAACAATTTCCATTACAAGCAAAGACTGAAGTTACAGCTTCTATTCAAGATGCACGAGACTTTTAGAAGTTACTCAAAACCAAGAGAGTCTGCTTGACGTGAAGCTATAGCTTCTATTCCAGAAAACCGAAAGGTATCTGCTTCTAGAAGGTAACAGCTACTACTACGCATAAACAGAGAAACTTCTATCTTCTACAATAAGGTTTTTATTTTCAATTCTCAAACTTCAGTAAAGCTTCTGCTAAACGGAGCAATCTTAGACAAGATTCATACCAAACCTTAAAGGAAGAAAAATAGGATTCATAAAGCTTATGTAAGCAAGCTTGCGACAGTCTTATCGAAATTTGCTTTTTGAAAGCTAATAAGACTTCAACGAGCTTCAACAAAACACTACAAAATTTACCTTTTTACCTTTAAAGAAGTCCAAACGAGTACTTTTAGAAGTAACTCAGTTTCCGTAATAAGATTCAATAAAGCTTTCCTAGATTATGGCTATGTTTCGGTAAACACTTCAGCTGAAGTTTGAATGGAAGGTTACAGCTTCTATTGTGTACAAAGAGTGAAGCCACAGCTTCTATTCGGTATATACAAGAATATACCTTCTGCTTCTAGCTTCTATTGGAGCTGGAGCTTGAATGGAATATTTAATTTCATTTTTAATTTTTGTAAGCATGCAACGTTGAATGACGGACATAAACCAAACAGTTTTGTTTAAAAAAATTATTCCAGCTTTGACTTTGTCTCCATTATAAGGCTTCGATTATTTAAATTTTGCAGGCTTTAAGAGCTACTCAAAACAATTTGAGGATACTTCGATAATGCATCTTATAAAGATTTCGTTCGTTTTTTACCAAAGCCCTTTTGAGATTGTATTTAGCTCTTCATAGCTTCCGTAAACGCATTTTTTCAAGCTTATTTGAAACTTTGAGCCTAAGCCTTTACAAAAAATTCTGATTTTAACTCTATTTTTATAAAATAAATATTTAATATATATTGAAATATTTTATAACATATATTATAAAGACTTTGCTTTCAAAAGGAAGTGAACTACCTTATCGCATGCTCTTAGAATCCTAATGAAAGCTTCAGCTGTTATTTGCTTTCTTTTTCTCTTTTTACTTCTTTTCTTTCTTTTCCTCTTCTTAATTTAACTTCCGGAATACCTTCCCTGCAAATATTTTCTAAGTGCCTCAAAAAAAAAATTACTTTAAAAAGAGTATTTCTTATGCGTATTTTATGAGTTAGCAATAAAAAGACTCCTAAAGGAGTCTTTGATGTGATTGTAAAATTATTGCTCAGAAATAAGACTCTAAAAAGAGTATTTTTTATACATATCTTATGAGTACGCAATTAAAAGACTTCTAAAGGAGTCTTTGATATGATTATAAAATAATTGCTCAAAAATAAGACTCTAAAAAGAGTATTTTTTATGCATGTCTTATGAATATGCAATTAAAAAGAATCCTAAAGGAGTCTTTGCTATGATTGTAAAATGACTGCTCAAAAAAGGACTCTTAAAAGAATCAATATTATGCTAACTGCGTGAAGATAAATTCGTAAATCCGACGCTAACTTAGCAAAGACACAAACCAATATTTCTTCTCTGTAAAAAGTTAAATTCGTACTTTTTTGCAAAGTACGAATTTAACTTTTAGTACGAATTTAACTAACGACACAAAAAAGTTAAATTCGTACTTCTTTGCAAAGTACGAATTTAACTTTGACTACGAATTTAACTTTGAGTACGAATTTAACTTTGAGTACGAATTTAACTTTAAGTACGAATTTAACTTTGAGTACAAATTTAACTTTGAGTACGAATATAAGCAACGATAATACGAATTTAACTTTGACATCGACTTGGAAACACAGAAAAGTTGAAAAGTTTATGAAACATTTTAAAATATATTATAAAATTAAAAAATATGCATAGAAATTATTAAACGAGAAAATTTTGGAAATTCATCAACAGAAATTGAAATGTAGTGAAATGTTGTAGAAACATTTTAGCCACTTTAATTGAAAAGATTCTAATTTTCGAAATATAAACCTAGAATATGATTCATATCAATGGACAGGTAATTGATGCACCTTTCCAACGATATATCAGTCATAAGTGCACACTCAAGATTTTGGCCAAAGGAAATTTTTGAAAAAGTATTGAAGTGTAGGCAAAAGGTATTAACTTTGAATGAAAAAAATGTAACATCGGAAATATAAACCTAGAATGGTATGTATACCACTGGACAGGTAATTGATGCACCTTTCCAACGATATATCATTAATAAGTGCACACTCAAGATTTTGGCCAAAGGAAATTTTTGAAAAAGTATTGAAGTGTAGGCAAAAGGTACTAACTTTGAATGAAAAAATCCTTATATCAAAAATATAAACCTAGAATGATATGTATACCACTGGACAGGTGGTCCACATCAATGGTGGACAGATTGATGCACCTTTCCAAAGATATATCATTCATAAGTGCACACTCAAGATTTTGGCCAAAGGAATTTTTTGAAAAAGTATTGAAGTGTAGGCAAAAGGTACTAACTTTGAATGAAAAAATTCTAACATCGGAAATATAAACCTAGAATGGTATGTATACCACTGGACAGGTGATTGATGCACCTTTCCAACGATATATCATTCATAAGTGCACACTCAAGATTTTGGCCAAAGGAAAATTTTGAAAAAGTATTGAAGTGTAGGCAAAAGGTACTAACTTTGAATGAAAAAATTCTAACATCGGAAATATAAACCTAGAATGGTATGTATACCACTGGACAGGTAATTGATGCACCTTACCAACGATATATCATTCATAAGTGCACACTCAAGATTTTGGCCAAAGGAAATTTTTGAAAAAGTATTGAAGTGTAGGCAAAAGGTACTAACTTTGAATGAAAAAATTCTAACATCGGAAATATAAATCTAGAATGGTATGTATAATACTGGACAGGTAATTGATGCACCTTTCCAACGATATATCATTCATAAGTGCACACTCAAGATTTTGGCCAAAGGAAATTTTTGAAAACGTATTGAAGTGTAGGCAAAAGGTACTAACTTTGAATGAAAAAATTCTAACATCGGAAATATAAACCTAGAATATGATTCATATCAATGGACAGGTAATTGATGCACCTTTCCAACGATATATCAGTCATAAGTGCACACTCAAGATTTTGGCCAAAGGAAATTTTTGAAAAAGTATTGAAGTGTAGGCAAAAGGTATTAACTTTGAATGAAAAAAATCTAACATCGGAAATATAAACCTAGAATGGTATGTATACCACTGGACAGGTAATTGATGCACCTTTCCAACGATATATCATTCATAAGTGCACACTCAAGATTTTGGACAAAGGAAATTTTTGAAAAAGTATTGAAGTGTAGGCAAAAGGTACTAACTTTGAATGAAAAAATTCTAACATCGGAAATATAAACCTAGAATGGTATGTATACCACTGGACAGGTGATTGATGCACCTTTCCAACGATATATCATTCATAAGTGCACACTCAAGATTTTGGCCAAAGGAAATTTTTGAAAAAGTATTGAAGTGTAGGCAAAAGGTACTAACTTTGAATGAAAAAATTCTAACATCGCAAATATAAACCTAGAATATGATTCATATCAATGGACAGGTAATTGATGCACCTTTCCAACGATATATCATTCATAAGTGCACACTCAAGATTTTGGACAAAGGAAATTTTTGAAAAAGTATTGAAGTGTAGGCAAAAGGTACTAACTTTGAATGAAAAAATTCTAACATCGGAAATATAAACCTAGAATGGTATGTATACCACTGGACAGGTAATTGATGCACCTTTCCAACGATATATCATTAATAAGTGCACACTCAAGATTTTGGACAAAGGAAATTTTTGAAAAAGTATTGAAGTGTAGGCAAAAGGTACTAACTTTGAATGAAAAAATTCTAACATCGGAAATATAAACCTAGAATGGTATGTATACCACTGGACAGGTGATTGATGCACCTTTCCAACGATATATCATGCATAAGTGCACACTCAAGATTTTGGCCAAAGGAAATTTTTGAAAAAGTATTGAAGTGTAGGCAAAAGGTACTAACTTTGAATGAAAAAATTCTAACATCGGAAATATAAACCTAGAATGGTATGTATACCACTGGACAGGTAATTGATGCACCTTTCCAACGATATATCATTCATAAGTGCACACTCAAGATTTTGGCCAAAGGAAATTTTTGAAAAAGTATTGAAGTGTAGGCAAAAGGTACTAACTTTGAATGAAAAAATTCTAACATCGGAACTATAAACCTAGAATGGTATGTATACCACTGGACAGGTAATTGATGCACCTTTCCAACGATATATCATTCATAAGTGCACACTCAAGATTTTGGACAAAGGAAATTTTTGAAAAAGTATTGAAGTGTAGGCAAAAGGTACTAACTTTGAGTGAAAAAATCCTTATATCATATAATTACTAATTTTTTGAAAAATCATTCAAAGTTAGTACCTTTTGCCTACACTTCAATACTTTTTCAAAAATTTCCTTTGGCCAAAATCTTGAGTGTGCACTAATGAATGATATATCGTTGGAAAGGTGCATCAATTACCTGTCCAGTGGTATACATACCATTCTAGGTTTATATTTCTGATGTTAGAATTTTTTCATTCAAAGTTAGTACCTTTTGCCTACACTTCAATACTTTTTCAAAAATTTCCTTTGGCCAAAATCTTGAGTGTGCACTTATGAATGATATATCGTTGGAAAGGTGCATCAATTACCTGCCCAGTGGTATACATACCATTCTAGGTTTATATTTCCGATGTTAGAATTTTTTCATTCAAAGTTAGTACCTTTTGCCTACACTTCAATACTTTTTCAAAAATTTCCTTTGTCCAAATTCTTGAGTGTGCACTAATGAATGATATATCGTTGGAATGGTGCATCAATTACCTGTCCAGTGGTATACATACCATTCTAGGTTTATATTTCCGATGTTAGAATTTTTTCATTCAAAGTTAGTACCTTTTGCCTACACTTCAATACATTTTCAAAAATTTCCTTTGTCCAAATTCTTGAGTGTGCACTAATGAATGATATATCGTTGGAAAGGTGCATCAATTACCTGTCCAGTGGTATACATACCATTCTAGGTTTATATTTCCGATGTTAGAATTTTTTCATTCAAAGTTAGTACCTTTTGCCTACACTTCAATACTTTTTCAAAAATTTCCTCTGGCCAAAATCTTGAGTGTGCACTTATGAATGATATATCGTTGGAAAGGTGCATCAATAACCTGTCCAGTAGTTAACATACCATTCTAGGTTTATATTTCCGATGTTAGAATTTTTTCATTCAAAGTTAGTACCTTTTGCCTACACTTCAATACTTTTTCAAAAATTTCCTTTGGCCAAAATCTTGAGTGTGCACTTATGAATGATATATCGTTGGAAAGGTGCATCAATTACCTGTCCAGTGGTATACATATCATTCTAGGTTTATATTTTTGATATAAGGATTTTTCATTCAAAGTTAGTACCTTTTGCCTACACTTCAATACTTTTTCAAAAATTTCCTTTGTCCAAAATCTTGAGTGTGCACTTATGAATGATATATCGTTGGAAAGGTGCATCAATTACCTGTCCAGTGGTATACATACCATTCTAGGTTTATATTTCCGATGTTCGAATTTTTTCATTCAAAGTTAGTACCTTTTGCCTACACTTCAATACTTTTTCAAAAATTTCCTTTGGCCAAAATCTTGAGTGTGCACTTATGAATGATATATCGTTGGAAAGGTGCATCAATAACCTGTCCAGTAGTTAACATACCATTCTAGGTTTATATTTCCGATGTTAGAATTTTTTCATTCAAAGTTAGTACCTTTTGCCTACACTTCAATACTTTTTCAAAAATTTCCTTTGGCCAAAATCTTGAGTGTGCACTTATGAATGATATATCGTTGGAAAGGTGCATCAATTACCTGTCCAGTGGTATACATACCATTCTAGGTTTATATTTCTGATGTTAGAATTTTTTCATTCAAAGTTAGTACCTTTTGCCTACACTTCAATACTTTTTCAAAAATTTCCTTTGGCCAAAATCTTGAGTGTGCACTTATGAATGATATATCGTTGGAAAGGTGCATCAATTACCTGTCCAGTGGTATACATACCATTCTAGGTTTATATTTCCGATGTTAGAATTTTTTCATTCAAAGTTAGTACCTTTTGCCTACACTTCAATACTTTTTCAAAAATTTCCTTTGGCCAAAATCTTGAGTGTGCACTTATGAATGATATATCGTTGGAAAGGTGCATCAATTACCTGTCCAGTGGTATACATACCATTCTAGGTTTATATTTCCGATGTTAGAATTTTTTCATTCAAAGTTAGTACCTTTTGCCTACACTTCAATACTTTTTCAAAAATTTCCTTTGGCCAAAATCTTGAGTGTGCACTTATGAATGATATATCGTTGGAAAGGTGCATCAATTACCTGTCCAGTGGTATACATATCATTCTATGTGTATATTTTTGATATAAGGATTTTTTCATTCAAAGTTAGTACCTTTTGCCTACACTTCAATACTTTTTCAAAAATTTCCTTTGTCCAAAATCTTGAGTGTGCACTTATGAATGATATATCGTTGGAAAGGTGCATCAATTACCTGTCCAGTGGTATACATATCATTCTAGGTTTATATTTTTGATATAAGGATTTTTTCATTCAAAGTTAGTACCTTTTGCCTACACTTCAATACTTTTTCAAAAATTTCCTTTGGCCAAAATCTTGAGTGTGCACTTATGAATGATATATCTTTGGAAAGGTGCATCAATTACCTGTCCAGTGGTATACATACCATTCTAGGTTTATATTTCCGATGTTAGAATTTTTTCATTCAAAGTTAGTACCTTTTGCCTACACTTCAATACTTTTTCAAAAATTTCCTTTGGCCAAAATCTTGAGTGTGCACTTATGAATGATATATCGTTGGAAAGGTGCATCAATTACCTGTCCAGTGGTATACATACCATTCTAGGTTTATATTTCCGATGTTAGAATTTTTTCATTCAAAGTTAGTACCTTTTGCCTACACTTCAATACTTTTTCAAAAATTTCCTTTGGCCAAAATCTTGAGTGTGCACTTATGAATGATATATCGTTGGAAAGGTGCATCAATTACCTGTCCAGTGGTATACATATCATTCTAGGTGTATATTTTTGATATAAGGATTTTTTCATTCAAAGTTAGTACCTTTTGCCTACACTTCAATACTTTTTCAAAAATTTCCTTTGTCCAAAATCTTGAGTGTGCACTTATGAATGATATATCGTTGGAAAGGTGCATCAATTACCTGTCCAGTGGTATACATATCATTCTAGGTTTATATTTTTGATATAAGGATTTTTTCATTCAAAGTTAGTACCTTTTGCCTACACTTCAATACTTTTTCAAAAATTTCCTTTGGCCAAAATCTTGAGTGTGCACTTATGAATGATATATCTTTGGAAAGGTGCATCAATTACCTGTCCAGTGGTATACATACCATTCTAGGTTTATATTTCCGATGTTAGAATTTTTTCATTCAAAGTTAGTACCTTTTGCCTACACTTCAATACTTTTTCAAAAATTTCCTTTGTCCAAATTCTTGAGTGTGCACTAATGAATGATATATCGTTGGAAAGGTGCATCAATTACCTGTCCAGTGGTATACATACCATTCTAGGTTTATATTTCCGATGTTAGAATTTTTTCATTCAAAGTTAGTACCTTTTGCCTACACTTCAATACTTTTTCAAAAATTTCCTTTGGCCAAAATCTTGAGTGTGCACTTATGAATGATATATCGTTGGAAAGGTGCATCAATTACCTGTCCAGTGGTATACATACCATTCTAGGTTTATATTTCTGATGTTAGAATTTTTTCATTCAAAGTTAGTACCTTTTGCCTACACTTCAATACTTTTTCAAAAATTTCCTTTGGCCAAAATCTTGAGTGTGCACTTATGAATGATATATCGTTGGAAAGGTGCATCAATTACCTGTCCAGTGGTATACATACCATTCTAGGTTTATATTTCCGATGTTAGAATTTTTTCATTCAAAGTTAGTACCTTTTGCCTACACTTCAATACTTTTTCAAAAATTTCCTTTGGCCAAAATCTTGAGTGTGCACTTATGAATGATATATCTTTGGAAAGGTGCATCAATTACCTGTCCAGTGGTATACATACCATTCTAGGTTTATATTTCCGATGTTAGAATTTTTTCATTCAAAGTTAGTACCTTTTGCCTACACTTCAATACTTTTTCAAAAATTTCCTTTGTCCAAATTCTTGAGTGTGCACTAATGAATGATATATCGTTGGAAAGGTGCATCAATTACCTGTCCAGTGGTATACATACCATTCTAGGTTTATATTTCCGATGTTAGAATTTTTTCATTCAAAGTTAGTACCTTTTGCCTACACTTCAATACTTTTTCAAAAATTTCCTTTGGCCAAAATCTTGAGTGTGCACTTATGAATGATATATCGTTGGAAAGGTGCATCAATTACCTGCCCAGTGGTGTACATACCATTCTAGGTTTATATTTCCGATGTTAGAATTTTTTCATTCAAAGTTAGTACCTTTTGCCTACACTTCAATACTTTTTCAAAAATTTCCTTTGTCCAAAATCTTGAGTGTGCACTTATGAATGATATATCGTTGGAAAGGTGCATCAATTACCTGTCCAGTGGTATACATATCATTCTAGGTTTATATTTTTGATATAAGGATTTTTTCATTCAAAGTTAGTACCTTTTGCCTACACTTCAATACTTTTTCAAAAATTTCCTTTGACCAAAATCTTGAGTGTGCACTTATGAATGATATATTTTTGGAAAGGTGCATCAATTACCTGTCCAGTGGTATACATACCATTCTAGGTTTATATTTCCGATGTTAGAATTTTTTCATTCAAAGTTAGTACCTTTTGCCTACACTTCAATACTTTTTCAAAAATTTCCTTTGGCCAAAATCTTGAGTGTGCACTTATGAATGATATATCGTTGGAAATGTGCATCAATTACCTGTCCAGTGGTATACATACCATTCTAGGTTTATATTTCCGATGTTAGAATTTTTTCATTCAAAGTTAGTACCTTTTGCCTACACTTCAATACTTTTTCAAAAATTTCCTTTGGCCAAAATCTTGAGTGTGCACTTATGAATGATATATCGTTGGAAAGGTGCATCAATTACCTGCCCAGTGGTATGCATACCATTCTAGGTTTATATTTCCGATGTTAGAATTTTTTCATTCAAAGTTAGTACCTTTTGCCTACACTTCAATACTTTTTCAAAAATTTCCTTTGGCCAAAATCTTGAGTGTGCACTTATGAATGATATATCGTTGGAAAGGTGCATCAATTACCTGTCCAGTGGTATACATACCATTCTAGGTTTATATTTCTGATGTTAGAATTTTTTCATTCAAAGTTAGTACCTTTTGCCTAAACTTCAATACTTTTTCAAAAATTTCCTTTGGCCAAAATCTTGAGTGTGCACTTATGAATGATATATCGTTGGAAAGGTGCATCAATTACCTGTCCAGTGGTATACATACCATTCTAGGTTTATATTTCCGATGTTAGAATTTTTTCATTCAAAGTTAGTACCTTTTGCCTACACTTCAATACTTTTTCAAAAATTTCCTTTGGCCAAAATCTTGAGTGTGCACTTATGAATGATATATCGTTGGAAAGGTGCATCAATTACCTGCCCAGTGGTGTACATACCATTCTAGGTTTATATTTCCGATGTTAGAATTTTTTCATTCAAAGTTAGTACCTTTTGCCTACACTTCAATACTTTTTCAAAAATTTCCTTTGTCCAAAATCTTGAGTGTGCACTTATGAATGATATATCGTTGGAAAGGTGCATCAATTACCTGTCCAGTGGTATACATACCATTCTATGTTTATATTTCCGATGTTAGAATTTTTTCATTCAAAGTTAGTACCTTTTGCCTACACTTCAATACTTTTTCAAAAATTTCCTTTGGCCAAAATCTTGAGTGTGCACTTATGAATGATATATCGTTGGAAAGGTGCATCAATTACCTGTCCAGTGGTATACATATTATTCTAGGTTTATATTTTTGATATAAGGATTTTTTCATTCAAAGTTAGTACCTTTTGCCTACACTTCAATACTTTTTCAAAAATTTCCTTTGGCCAAAATCTTGAGTGTGCACTTATGAATGATATATCGTTGGAAAGGTGCATCAATTACCTGCCCAGTGGTATACATACCATTCTAGGTTTATATTTCCGATGTTAGAATTTTTTCATTCAAAGTTAGTACCTTTTGCCTACACTTCAATACTTTTTCAAAAATTTCCTTTGTCCAAATTCTTGAGTGTGCACTAATGAATGATATATCGTTGGAATGGTGCATCAATTACCTGTCCAGTGGTATACATACCATTCTAGGTTTATATTTCCGATGTTAGAATTTTTTCATTCAAAGTTAGTACCTTTTGCCTACACTTCAATACATTTTCAAAAATTTCCTTTGTCCAAATTCTTGAGTGTGCACTAATGAATGATATATCGTTGGAAAGGTGCATCAATTACCTGTCCAGTGGTATACATACCATTCTAGGTTTATATTTCCGATGTTAGAATTTTTTCATTCAAAGTTAGTACCTTTTGCCTACACTTCAATACTTTTTCAAAAATTTCCTCTGGCCAAAATCTTGAGTGTGCACTTATGAATGATATATCGTTGGAAAGGTGCATCAATAACCTGTCCAGTAGTTAACATACCATTCTAGGTTTATATTTCCGATGTTAGAATTTTTTCATTCAAAGTTAGTACCTTTTGCCTACACTTCAATACTTTTTCAAAAATTTCCTTTGGCCAAAATCTTGAGTGTGCACTTATGAATGATATATCGTTGGAAAGGTGCATCAATTACCTGTCCAGTGGTATACATATCATTCTAGGTTTATATTTTTGATATAAGGATTTTTCATTCAAAGTTAGTACCTTTTGCCTACACTTCAATACTTTTTCAAAAATTTCCTTTGTCCAAAATCTTGAGTGTGCACTTATGAATGATATATCGTTGGAAAGGTGCATCAATTACCTGTCCAGTGGTATACATACCATTCTAGGTTTATATTTCCGATGTTCGAATTTTTTCATTCAAAGTTAGTACCTTTTGCCTACACTTCAATACTTTTTCAAAAATTTCCTTTGGCCAAAATCTTGAGTGTGCACTTATGAATGATATATCGTTGGAAAGGTGCATCAATAACCTGTCCAGTAGTTAACATACCATTCTAGGTTTATATTTCCGATGTTAGAATTTTTTCATTCAAAGTTAGTACCTTTTGCCTACACTTCAATACTTTTTCAAAAATTTCCTTTGGCCAAAATCTTGAGTGTGCACTTATGAATGATATATCGTTGGAAAGGTGCATCAATTACCTGTCCAGTGGTATACATACCATTCTAGGTTTATATTTCTGATGTTAGAATTTTTTCATTCAAAGTTAGTACCTTTTGCCTACACTTCAATACTTTTTCAAAAATTTCCTTTGGCCAAAATCTTGAGTGTGCACTTATGAATGATATATCGTTGGAAAGGTGCATCAATTACCTGTCCAGTGGTATACATACCATTCTAGGTTTATATTTCCGATGTTAGAATTTTTTCATTCAAAGTTAGTACCTTTTGCCTACACTTCAATACTTTTTCAAAAATTTCCTTTGGCCAAAATCTTGAGTGTGCACTTATGAATGATATATCGTTGGAAAGGTGCATCAATTACCTGTCCAGTGGTATACATACCATTCTAGGTTTATATTTCCGATGTTAGAATTTTTTCATTCAAAGTTAGTACCTTTTGCCTACACTTCAATACTTTTTCAAAAATTTCCTTTGGCCAAAATCTTGAGTGTGCACTTATGAATGATATATCGTTGGAAAGGTGCATCAATTACCTGTCCAGTGGTATACATATCATTCTAGGTGTATATTTTTGATATAAGGATTTTTTCATTCAAAGTTAGTACCTTTTGCCTACACTTCAATACTTTTTCAAAAATTTCCTTTGTCCAAAATCTTGAGTGTGCACTTATGAATGATATATCGTTGGAAAGGTGCATCAATTACCTGTCCAGTGGTATACATATCATTCTAGGTTTATATTTTTGATATAAGGATTTTTTCATTCAAAGTTAGTACCTTTTGCCTACACTTCAATACTTTTTCAAAAATTTCCTTTGGCCAAAATCTTGAGTGTGCACTTATGAATGATATATCTTTGGAAAGGTGCATCAATTACCTGTCCAGTGGTATACATACCATTCTAGGTTTATATTTCCGATGTTAGAATTTTTTCATTCAAAGTTAGTACCTTTTGCCTACACTTCAATACTTTTTCAAAAATTTCCTTTGTCCAAATTCTTGAGTGTGCACTAATGAATGATATATCGTTGGAAAGGTGCATCAATTACCTGTCCAGTGGTATACATACCATTCTAGGTTTATATTTCCGATGTTAGAATTTTTTCATTCAAAGTTAGTACCTTTTGCCTACACTTCAATACTTTTTCAAAAATTTCCTTTGTCCAAATTCTTGAGTGTGCACTAATGAATGATATATCGTTGGAAAGGTGCATCAATTACCTGTCCAGTGGTATACATACCATTCTAGGTTTATATTTCCGATGTTAGAATTTTTTCATTCAAAGTTAGTACCTTTTGCCTACACTTCAATACTTTTTCAAAAATTTCCTTTGGCCAAAATCTTGAGTGTGCACTTATGAATGATATATCGTTGGAAAGGTGCATCAATAACCTGTCCAGTAGTTAACATACCATTCTAGGTTTATATTTCCGATGTTAGAATTTTTTCATTCAAAGTTAGTACCTTTTGCCTACACTTCAATACTTTTTCAAAAATTTCCTTTGGCCAAAATCTTGAGTGTGCACTTATGAATGATATATCGTTGGAAAGGTGCATCAATAACCTGTCCAGTAGTTAACATACCATTCTAGGTTTATATTTCCGATGTTAGAATTTTTTCATTCAAAGTTAGTACCTTTTGCCTACACTTCAATACTTTTTCAAAAATTTCCTTTGGCCAAAATCTTGAGTGTGCACTTATGAATGATATATCGTTGGAAAGGTGCATCAATTACCTGTCCAGTGGTATACATACCATTCTAGGTTTATATTTCTGATGTTAGAATTTTTTCATTCAAAGTTAGTACCTTTTGCCTACACTTCAATACTTTTTCAAAAATTTCCTTTGGCCAAAATCTTGAGTGTGCACTTATGAATGATATATCGTTGGAAAGGTGCATCAATTACCTGTCCAGTGGTATACATACCATTCTAGGTTTATATTTCCGATGTTAGAATTTTTTCATTCAAAGTTAGTACCTTTTGCCTACACTTCAATACTTTTTCAAAAATTTCCTTTGGCCAAAATCTTGAGTGTGCACTTATGAATGATATATCGTTGGAAAGGTGCATCAATTACCTGTCCAGTGGTATACATACCATTCTAGGTTTATATTTCCGATGTTAGAATTTTTTCATTCAAAGTTAGTACCTTTTGCCTACACTTCAATACTTTTTCAAAAATTTCCTTTGGCCAAAATCTTGAGTGTGCACTTATGAATGATATATCGTTGGAAAGGTGCATCAATTACCTGTCCAGTGGTATACATATCATTCTAGGTGTATATTTTTGATATAAGGATTTTTTCATTCAAAGTTAGTACCTTTTGCCTACACTTCAATACTTTTTCAAAAATTTCCTTTGTCCAAAATCTTGAGTGTGCACTTATGAATGATATATCGTTGGAAAGGTGCATCAATTACCTGTCCAGTGGTATACATATCATTCTAGGTTTATATTTTTGATATAAGGATTTTTTCATTCAAAGTTAGTACCTTTTGCCTACACTTCAATACTTTTTCAAAAATTTCCTTTGGCCAAAATCTTGAGTGTGCACTTATGAATGATATATCTTTGGAAAGGTGCATCAATTACCTGTCCAGTGGTATACATACCATTCTAGGTTTATATTTCCGATGTTAGAATTTTTTCATTCAAAGTTAGTACCTTTTGCCTACACTTCAATACTTTTTCAAAAATTTCCTTTGTCCAAATTCTTGAGTGTGCACTAATGAATGATATATCGTTGGAAAGGTGCATCAATTACCTGTCCAGTGGTATACATACCATTCTAGGTTTATATTTCCGATGTTAGAATTTTTTCATTCAAAGTTAGTACCTTTTGCCTACACTTCAATACTTTTTCAAAAATTTCCTTTGTCCAAATTCTTGAGTGTGCACTAATGAATGATATATCGTTGGAAAGGTGCATCAATTACCTGTCCAGTGGTATACATACCATTCTAGGTTTATATTTCCGATGTTAGAATTTTTTCATTCAAAGTTAGTACCTTTTGCCTACACTTCAATACTTTTTCAAAAATTTCCTTTGGCCAAAATCTTGAGTGTGCACTTATGAATGATATATCGTTGGAAAGGTGCATCAATAACCTGTCCAGTAGTTAACATACCATTCTAGGTTTATATTTCCGATGTTAGAATTTTTTCATTCAAAGTTAGTACCTTTTGCCTACACTTCAATACTTTTTCAAAAATTTCCTTTGTCCAAATTCTTGAGTGTGCACTAATGAATGATATATCGTTGGAAAGGTGCATCAATTACCTGTCCAGTGGTATACATACCATTCTAGGTTTATATTTCCGATGTTAGAATTTTTTCATTCAAAGTTAGTACCTTTTGCCTACACTTCAATACTTTTTCAAAAATTTCCTTTGTCCAAAATCTTGAGTGTGCACTTATGAATGATATATCGTTGGAAAGGTGCATCAATTACCTGTCCAGTGGTATACATATCATTCTAGGTTTATATTTTTGATATAAGGATTTTTTCATTCAAAGTTAGTACCTTTTGCCTACACTTCAATACTTTTTCAAAAATTTCCTTTGGCCAAATTCTTGAGTGTGCACTAATGAATGATATATCGTTGGAAAGGTGCATCAATTACCTGTCCAGTGGTATACATACCATTCTAGGTTTATATTTCCGATGTTAGAATTTTTTCATTCAAAGTTAGTACCTTTTGCCTACACTTCAATACTTTTTCAAAAATTTCCTTTGGCCAAAATCTTGAGTGTGCACTTATGAATGATATATCGTTGGAAAGGTGCATCAATTACCTGTCCAGTGGTATACATACCATTCTAGGTTTATATTTCCGATGTTAGAATTTTTTCATTCAAAGTTAGTACCTTTTGCCTACACTTCAATACTTTTTCAAAAATTTCCTTTGGCCAAAATCTTGAGTGTGCACTTATGAATGATATATCGTTGGAAAGGTGCATCAATTACCTGTCCAGTGGTATACATATCATTCTAGGTGTATATTTTTGATATAAGGATTTTTTCATTCAAAGTTAGTACCTTTTGCCTACACTTCAATACTTTTTCAAAAATTTCCTTTGTCCAAAATCTTGAGTGTGCACTTATGAATGATATATCGTTGGAAAGGTGCATCAATTACCTGTCCAGTGGTATACATATCATTCTAGGTTTATATTTTTGATATAAGGATTTTTTCATTCAAAGTTAGTACCTTTTGCCTACACTTCAATACTTTTTCAAAAATTTCCTTTGGCCAAAATCTTGAGTGTGCACTTATGAATGATATATCTTTGGAAAGGTGCATCAATTACCTGTCCAGTGGTATACATACCATTCTAGGTTTATATTTCCGATGTTAGAATTTTTTCATTCAAAGTTAGTACCTTTTGCCTACACTTCAATACTTTTTCAAAAATTTCCTTTGTCCAAATTCTTGAGTGTGCACTAATGAATGATATATCGTTGGAAAGGTGCATCAATTACCTGTCCAGTGGTATACATACCATTCTAGGTTTATATTTCCGATGTTAGAATTTTTTCATTCAAAGTTAGTACCTTTTGCCTACACTTCAATACTTTTTCAAAAATTTCCTTTGGCCAAAATCTTGAGTGTGCACTTATGAATGATATATCGTTGGAAAGGTGCATCAATTACCTGTCCAGTGGTATACATACCATTCTAGGTTTATATTTCTGATGTTAGAATTTTTTCATTCAAAGTTAGTACCTTTTGCCTACACTTCAATACTTTTTCAAAAATTTCCTTTGGCCAAAATCTTGAGTGTGCACTTATGAATGATATATCGTTGGAAAGGTGCATCAATTACCTGTCCAGTGGTATACATACCATTCTAGGTTTATATTTCCGATGTTAGAATTTTTTCATTCAAAGTTAGTACCTTTTGCCTACACTTCAATACTTTTTCAAAAATTTCCTTTGGCCAAAATCTTGAGTGTGCACTTATGAATGATATATCTTTGGAAAGGTGCATCAATTACCTGTCCAGTGGTATACATACCATTCTAGGTTTATATTTCCGATGTTAGAATTTTTTCATTCAAAGTTAGTACCTTTTGCCTACACTTCAATACTTTTTCAAAAATTTCCTTTGTCCAAATTCTTGAGTGTGCACTAATGAATGATATATCGTTGGAAAGGTGCATCAATTACCTGTCCAGTGGTATACATACCATTCTAGGTTTATATTTCCGATGTTAGAATTTTTTCATTCAAAGTTAGTACCTTTTGCCTACACTTCAATACTTTTTCAAAAATTTCCTTTGGCCAAAATCTTGAGTGTGCACTTATGAATGATATATCGTTGGAAAGGTGCATCAATAACCTGTCCAGTAGTTAACATACCATTCTAGGTTTATATTTCCGATGTTAGAATTTTTTCATTCAAAGTTAGTACCTTTTGCCTACACTTCAATACTTTTTCAAAAATTTCCTTTGTCCAAAATCTTGAGTGTGCACTTATGAATGATATATCGTTGGAAAGGTGCATCAATTACCTGTCCAGTGGTATACATATCATTCTAGGTTTATATTTTTGATATAAGGATTTTTTCATTCAAAGTTAGTACCTTTTGCCTACACTTCAATACTTTTTCAAAAATTTCCTTTGACCAAAATCTTGAGTGTGCACTTATGAATGATATATTTTTGGAAAGGTGCATCAATTACCTGTCCAGTGGTATACATACCATTCTAGGTTTATATTTCCGATGTTAGAATTTTTTCATTCAAAGTTAGTACCTTTTGCCTACACTTCAATACTTTTTCAAAAATTTCCTTTGGCCAAAATCTTGAGTGTGCACTTATGAATGATATATCGTTGGAAATGTGCATCAATTACCTGTCCAGTGGTATACATACCATTCTAGGTTTATATTTCCGATGTTAGAATTTTTTCATTCAAAGTTAGTACCTTTTGCCTACACTTCAATACTTTTTCAAAAATTTCCTTTGGCCAAAATCTTGAGTGTGCACTTATGAATGATATATCGTTGGAAAGGTGCATCAATTACCTGCCCAGTGGTATGCATACCATTCTAGGTTTATATTTCCGATGTTAGAATTTTTTCATTCAAAGTTAGTACCTTTTGCCTACACTTCAATACTTTTTCAAAAATTTCCTTTGGCCAAAATCTTGAGTGTGCACTTATGAATGATATATCGTTGGAAAGGTGCATCAATTACCTGTCCAGTGGTATACATACCATTCTAGGTTTATATTTCTGATGTTAGAATTTTTTCATTCAAAGTTAGTACCTTTTGCCTACACTTCAATACTTTTTCAAAAATTTCCTTTGGCCAAAATCTTGAGTGTGCACTTATGAATGATATATCGTTGGAAAGGTGCATCAATTACCTGTCCAGTGGTATACATACCATTCTAGGTTTATATTTCCGATGTTAGAATTTTTTCATTCAAAGTTAGTACCTTTTGCCTACACTTCAATACTTTTTCAAAAATTTCCTTTGGCCAAAATCTTGAGTGTGCACTTATGAATGATATATCGTTGGAAAGGTGCATCAATTACCTGCCCAGTGGTGTACATACCATTCTAGGTTTATATTTCCGATGTTAGAATTTTTTCATTCAAAGTTAGTACCTTTTGCCTACACTTCAATACTTTTTCAAAAATTTCCTTTGTCCAAAATCTTGAGTGTGCACTTATGAATGATATATCGTTGGAAAGGTGCATCAATTACCTGTCCAGTGGTATACATACCATTCTATGTTTATATTTCCGATGTTAGAATTTTTTCATTCAAAGTTAGTACCTTTTGCCTACACTTCAATACTTTTTCAAAAATTTCCTTTGGCCAAAATCTTGAGTGTGCACTTATGAATGATATATCGTTGGAAAGGTGCATCAATTACCTGTCCAGTGGTATACATATTATTCTAGGTTTATATTTTTGATATAAGGATTTTTTCATTCAAAGTTAGTACCTTTTGCCTACACTTCAATACTTTTTCAAAAATTTCCTTTGGCCAAAATCTTGAGTGTGCACTTATGAATGATATATCGTTGGAAAGGTGCATCAATTACCTGCCCAGTGGTATACATACCATTCTAGGTTTATATTTCCGATGTTAGAATTTTTTCATTCAAAGTTAGTACCTTTTGCCTACACTTCAATACTTTTTCAAAAATTTCCTTTGTCCAAATTCTTGAGTGTGCACTAATGAATGATATATCGTTGGAATGGTGCATCAATTACCTGTCCAGTGGTATACATACCATTCTAGGTTTATATTTCCGATGTTAGAATTTTTTCATTCAAAGTTAGTACCTTTTGCCTACACTTCAATACATTTTCAAAAATTTCCTTTGTCCAAATTCTTGAGTGTGCACTAATGAATGATATATCGTTGGAAAGGTGCATCAATTACCTGTCCAGTGGTATACATACCATTCTAGGTTTATATTTCCGATGTTAGAATTTTTTCATTCAAAGTTAGTACCTTTTGCCTACACTTCAATACTTTTTCAAAAATTTCCTCTGGCCAAAATCTTGAGTGTGCACTTATGAATGATATATCGTTGGAAAGGTGCATCAATAACCTGTCCAGTAGTTAACATACCATTCTAGGTTTATATTTCCGATGTTAGAATTTTTTCATTCAAAGTTAGTACCTTTTGCCTACACTTCAATACTTTTTCAAAAATTTCCTTTGGCCAAAATCTTGAGTGTGCACTTATGAATGATATATCGTTGGAAAGGTGCATCAATTACCTGTCCAGTGGTATACATATCATTCTAGGTTTATATTTTTGATATAAGGATTTTTCATTCAAAGTTAGTACCTTTTGCCTACACTTCAATACTTTTTCAAAAATTTCCTTTGTCCAAAATCTTGAGTGTGCACTTATGAATGATATATCGTTGGAAAGGTGCATCAATTACCTGTCCAGTGGTATACATACCATTCTAGGTTTATATTTCCGATGTTCGAATTTTTTCATTCAAAGTTAGTACCTTTTGCCTACACTTCAATACTTTTTCAAAAATTTCCTTTGGCCAAAATCTTGAGTGTGCACTTATGAATGATATATCGTTGGAAAGGTGCATCAATAACCTGTCCAGTAGTTAACATACCATTCTAGGTTTATATTTCCGATGTTAGAATTTTTTCATTCAAAGTTAGTACCTTTTGCCTACACTTCAATACTTTTTCAAAAATTTCCTTTGGCCAAAATCTTGAGTGTGCACTTATGAATGATATATCGTTGGAAAGGTGCATCAATTACCTGTCCAGTGGTATACATACCATTCTAGGTTTATATTTCTGATGTTAGAATTTTTTCATTCAAAGTTAGTACCTTTTGCCTACACTTCAATACTTTTTCAAAAATTTCCTTTGGCCAAAATCTTGAGTGTGCACTTATGAATGATATATCGTTGGAAAGGTGCATCAATTACCTGTCCAGTGGTATACATACCATTCTAGGTTTATATTTCCGATGTTAGAATTTTTTCATTCAAAGTTAGTACCTTTTGCCTACACTTCAATACTTTTTCAAAAATTTCCTTTGGCCAAAATCTTGAGTGTGCACTTATGAATGATATATCGTTGGAAAGGTGCATCAATTACCTGTCCAGTGGTATACATACCATTCTAGGTTTATATTTCCGATGTTAGAATTTTTTCATTCAAAGTTAGTACCTTTTGCCTACACTTCAATACTTTTTCAAAAATTTCCTTTGGCCAAAATCTTGAGTGTGCACTTATGAATGATATATCGTTGGAAAGGTGCATCAATTACCTGTCCAGTGGTATACATATCATTCTAGGTGTATATTTTTGATATAAGGATTTTTTCATTCAAAGTTAGTACCTTTTGCCTACACTTCAATACTTTTTCAAAAATTTCCTTTGTCCAAAATCTTGAGTGTGCACTTATGAATGATATATCGTTGGAAAGGTGCATCAATTACCTGTCCAGTGGTATACATATCATTCTAGGTTTATATTTTTGATATAAGGATTTTTTCATTCAAAGTTAGTACCTTTTGCCTACACTTCAATACTTTTTCAAAAATTTCCTTTGGCCAAAATCTTGAGTGTGCACTTATGAATGATATATCTTTGGAAAGGTGCATCAATTACCTGTCCAGTGGTATACATACCATTCTAGGTTTATATTTCCGATGTTAGAATTTTTTCATTCAAAGTTAGTACCTTTTGCCTACACTTCAATACTTTTTCAAAAATTTCCTTTGTCCAAATTCTTGAGTGTGCACTAATGAATGATATATCGTTGGAAAGGTGCATCAATTACCTGTCCAGTGGTATACATACCATTCTAGGTTTATATTTCCGATGTTAGAATTTTTTCATTCAAAGTTAGTACCTTTTGCCTACACTTCAATACTTTTTCAAAAATTTCCTTTGTCCAAATTCTTGAGTGTGCACTAATGAATGATATATCGTTGGAAAGGTGCATCAATTACCTGTCCAGTGGTATACATACCATTCTAGGTTTATATTTCCGATGTTAGAATTTTTTCATTCAAAGTTAGTACCTTTTGCCTACACTTCAATACTTTTTCAAAAATTTCCTTTGGCCAAAATCTTGAGTGTGCACTTATGAATGATATATCGTTGGAAAGGTGCATCAATAACCTGTCCAGTAGTTAACATACCATTCTAGGTTTATATTTCCGATGTTAGAATTTTTTCATTCAAAGTTAGTACCTTTTGCCTACACTTCAATACTTTTTCAAAAATTTCCTTTGGCCAAAATCTTGAGTGTGCACTTATGAATGATATATCGTTGGAAAGGTGCATCAATTACCTGTCCAGTGGTATACATATCATTCTAGGTTTATATTTTTGATATAAGGATTTTTTCATTCAAAGTTAGTACCTTTTGCCTACACTTCAATACTTTTTCAAAAATTTCCTTTGGCCAAAATCTTGAGTGTGCACTTATGAATGATATATCGTTGGAAAGGTGCATCAATTACCTGTTCAGTGGTATACATACCATTCTAGGTTTATATTTCCGATGTTAGAATTTTTTCATTCAAAGTTAGTACCTTTTGCCTACACTTCAATACTTTTTCAAAAATTTCCTTTGGCCAAAATCTTGAGTGTGCACTTATGAATGATATATCGTTGGAAAGGTGCATCAATTACCTGTCCAGTGGTATACATACCATTCTAGGTTTATATTTCCGATGTTAGAATTTTTTCATTCAAAGTTAGTACCTTTTGCCTACACTTCAATACTTTTTCAAAAATTTCCTTTGTCCAAATTCTTGAGTGTGCACTAATGAATGATATATCGTTGGAAAGGTGCATCAATTACCTGTCCAGTGGTATACATACCATTCTAGGTTTATATTTCCGATGTTAGAATTTTTTCATTCAAAGTTAGTACCTTTTGCCTACACTTCAATACTTTTTCAAAAATTTCCTTTGTCCAAATTCTTGAGTGTGCACTAATGAGTGATATATCGTTGGAAAGGTGCATCAATTACCTGTCCAGTGGTATACATACCATTCTAGGTTTATATTTCCGATGTTAGAATTTTTTCATTCAAAGTTAGTACCTTTTGCCTACACTTCAATACTTTTTCAAAAATTTCCTTTGTCCAAAATCTTGAGTGTGCACTTATGAATGATATATCGTTGGAAAGGTGCATCAATTACCTGTCCAGTGGTATACATACCATTCTAGGTTTATATTTCCGATGTTCGAATTTTTTCATTCAAAGTTAGTACCTTTTGCCTACACTTCAATACTTTTTCAAAAATTTCCTTTGTCCAAATTCTTGAGTGTGCACTAATGAGTGATATATCGTTGGAAAGGTGCATCAATTACCTGTCCAGTGGTATACATACCATTCTAGGTTTATATTTCCGATGTTAGAATTTTTTCATTCAAAGTTAGTACCTTTTGCCTACACTTCAATACTTTTTCAAAAATTTCCTTTGTCCAAATTCTTGAGTGTGCACTAATGAGTGATATATCGTTGGAAAGGTGCATCAATTACCTGTCCAGTGGTATACATACCATTCTAGGTTTATATTTCCGATGTTAGAATTTTTTCATTCAAAGTTAGTACCTTTTGCCTACACTTCAATACTTTTTCAAAAATTTCCTTTGTCCAAAATCTTGAGTGTGCACTTATGAATGATATATCGTTGGAAAGGTGCATCAATTACCTGTCCAGTGGTATACATACCATTCTAGGTTTATATTTCCGATGTTAGAATTTTTTCATTCAAAGTTAGTACCTTTTGCCTACACTTCAATACTTTTTCAAAAATTTCCTTTGTCCAAATTCTTGAGTGTGCACTAATGAATGATAAATCGTTGGAAAGGTGCATCAATTACCTGTCCAGTGGTATACATACCATTCTAGGTTTATATTTCCGATGTTAGAATTTTTTCATTCAAAGTTAGTACCTTTTGCCTACACTTCAATACTTTTTCAAAAATTTCCTTTGGCCAAAATCTTGAGTATGCACTTATGAATGATATATCGTTGGAAAGGTGCATTAATTACCTGTCCATTGATATGAATAATATTCTAGGTTTATATTTCGAAATTTAAAGTGGCTAAAATGTTTCTACAACATTTCACTACATTTCAATTTCTGTTGATGAATTTCTATAATTTTCTCGTTTAATAATTTCTATGCATATTTTTTAATTTTATAATATATTTTAAAATGTTTCATAAACTTTTCAACTTTTCTGTGTTTCCAAGTCGATGTCAAAGTTATTTCCTTACAAATGAAGTTAAATTCGTATTGTCGTTCGTTATATTCGTACTTAAAGTTAAATTCGTACTCAAAGTTAAATTCGTACTCAAAGTTAAATTCGTACTCAAAGTAAAATTCGTACTTTGCATAGAAGTACGAATTTAACTTTTTTGTGTCGTTAGTTAAATTCGTACTAAAAGTTAAATTCGTACTTTGCAAAAAAGTACGAATTTAACTTTTTACAGAGAAGAAATATTGGTTTGTGTCTTTGCTAAGTTAGCGTCGGATTTACGAATTTAACTTCACGCAGTTTATTATGCTTGCTTTATAAGTTCTCATAAAAAGAACCCTAAATAAGACGATTTTATGATTTTTCATAGCAAAGACTCATAAGAGTTATATACAAATGGTTTTATGAGAACTCGACAATTAAGTTCTGAGAGGATTTTATAAACTTTGAAGTTATATTTCACGGCTAATTCTCCGTAATTTGAGAGAATGTGAATATTTTTTTCGAAGTGAATACTGCAAGACGTCATAATTGATCTTTCAGTCGTTGAACATGCAGTTGAGGAGCTTGCAGAATCGAATGAAGTCGAATCAAAAATGGCAAAGTGAAATTTTTAACTTTTAATTTTTCTACAATTACTTTTTATTTGAAATGTTAAAAAAAATATTTTTGTCATTTTGTTTTTATTTTTCAATTATAAAATATTTTAAATAAATGTTGATCTAAAAATATATTTCAACCTAAACGGATCATTGTTACTTCTATGAGTTCTGAAAGAGTCTTCATGATGAGTCTTTAAAGGAATCCATTACATGATTCTTAAAAGAGTATTAAATATGGCTGTTAAAAGAGTGTTAACTTTGAGTCCAAAAGACTAATTTATATGAGTTCTAAAAGAGTATCAATTATGAGTAAGAGTATGAGTATTTATAAAGAGTCCTTATTATGAGTCTAAGAAGAGTATTAAATATGAGTATTAAATATGAGTATTTATAAAGAGTCTTTATTATGAGTCTTAGAAGAGTATTAAATATGAGTCTTAAAAGAGTATTAAATATGAGTCTTAAACAAGTGTTTATTTTGAGTTCAAAAAGACTAATTTATATGAGTTCAAAAAGAGTCTTTATTATGAGTCTTTAAAGAGTCGTTATTATTAGTCTTAAAAGAGTATTAAATATGAATCTTAAAAGAGTCTTAATTTTGAGTCCAAAATAAAACATAAAGCAGTCATTGTTATGAATCATATTTTGAAGTCCATAACCTACGAAAATGTTCTCATAAAAGAGTCTTTTGAGCAAATTATGACGATAAAAACTCATTAATATGAGTCTTAAAAGCGTCTTTTAAGAGTCATAATGTTTGCTGGGTTACAACAAATATTATATTGACGATGTCTTCGTAAGCAAGTAATCTTCTGGTCAACAGCTTTATAGAAACCCAATAGAAGCTTCGGCCATCGCATTTTAAAATTTTTTAACCTTATCGCACTTTATGTATTAGTTACAAAAGCTCTAGTTGGAGTCTAGTTGGATAATGAAGATGGCTCTAATGGAGAACTCGGAAAATTTTTATGTAAATTGAATAAGAAAGGTTTAAGTTATACTTTCAGATAAAAAGATGAGTGACATTGTTCCGGAAGTCACACTATACGTTTATTTTTATACCCCCACGTTTAAAAAACGTAAATGGGGGTATATTAATATTGTCACTCCGTTTGTAACGCCCATAAGGAGGCGTGGTAGGTATAGAAAAGTATATATATTATTGATCAGCATCACCACCCGAGTTGATTTAGCCATGTCCGTCTGTCTGTCCGTCTGTCCGTCTGTCCGTCTGTCGTCACGATTACAGCCGTAATTTTCAAGCTATCATCACGAAATTCAATATTTAAGCTTTTATCTAAAAAACTAAGGTCAAGTTCGAAAATGAGCCAAATCGGATGAAAACCACGCCTACCTCCCATACAAAGTGCCTTTATCAAAACGGTAAAATCTCTTAGAATTCCACAAAAATTAATATATGGACTTGAAATTTCGCATATGAGCTCCGATATTTAAAGTGCACTCTAAGTATGAAATTCAACCAAATCGGATAAAAACCACGCCTACCTCCCATACAAAGTGACTTCATCAAAAAGGTAAAATCTCTTTAAATTCCACAAAAAATAATATATGGACTTGAAATTTTGCTTATTAACTTTGATATATAACATGCACTTTGTGTATAAAATTCAACCAAATTGAGTGAAAACCACACCCACCCCCCATACAAAGTGATTTTATAAAAAATGAAAGCGAATATTTTCTGTTAAAACTATGTAGGTATAACAAAAATGTTTTATACAAATAAACATTTTATTGACGGCTTAAGACTTTGAATATACTTCGGTTCGGACGTGGGGGTATTTTAACTTCGGCCCAGTCGAAGATCATTTCTTACTAGTTTTTACTAGAATTTATTTATTTATACTTACAGTAAATTTAAAGAATGCAGAAAAGTTTTTGAATTACGTACCTGAAAATAAAAAAAGAAAAAATATTAAATAAATTTTCAAATAATTTTACATTGATTAAGAAGCATTAATTAAAGAATCCATGGATAAAATAAAGTATATATATGTAGATTGCGCACACATACCCTCGAAAATTTTAAGTTGAAAAAAAAAAACAATTTTAATATTTAAGGGTTTTTGACAGTTTTTTCACCATTTTAAAATACTTAACATATAAACACAATATTAAAAAATTGCTGCTGAAATGAAAAAAATATTACTTAAAATTGCATTTCAAAACCTGCAAACTTTTAAAAAAAGAAGCACCGAAAACGTATTTAGTAGCTAAAAATAGAGTCAATATATCAACACGGCAACGTTGGCTAAAATTCTCTAACATTGGGGCGAGCCTAAACGAAACAGTCGAAAGAGCAAAAGTTCAACGCAATATAACAACAACCATGAATATAAACAGCAATTTAAAATCTAATTTTAAAACAACAGCAATAAAAGCGTAACGTTCAAATAACTGCATTAAAATTTAAGACAAATTTTGGCTAAAAACTCAAACTAAAAACGTCAGCATCGCGGCGCCCAGACGAATGAATACATTTATTTATTTTTGTTTGTGTTGATTTTGCTGTTCGCAAACATTTTGAAAATATTTAATTTAATTTCTGCTTTCGACGATTGCCAAAAAATAATGCAATTGCAATATATTTAAAAAATTGCAAAGAGGCAGCAAGGAGCAAATATAACAAATTTAAATTTATTTTATTTTTTTTTAATAGTGAAAAATAAATTAATACTAAATAAGTGAATGTTTGCCGTCTGCGGTGAATGCTGCAAAAATGTTGCAAGCAGCAAATGTTGCATGTTTTCTTTAATACTTTGTGCTGTTTGTCTAAATTGTTTTTGGTGCAATTTTTAAAAATAATTTAATGCTTGGCATATGGCCAAAATTTTAAATGTTTTTTTTTTTGTTTTTGTTGCCAAATTTACGTATTGTATCTTTCTGCCAAAATTAATATCAAACATTTGCGTTGAAAATGTTTTTTTTTTTGTTTTGATTTGTTTTTGTCAGTTAGGCTGACTTCATAAACGCAAGTTGCAATGCAACATTGCAAAGCATTGCGCAACTAATGCAAAGCAATGTTGCCTTACATCACTACTTTGTCAAATGATGCAGTGCATTTGAAGGCGTTTGTGAACACCACCATGCAATGTTTGTACTTAAGCGCCAACTGTTTGTATAAATAAAATAAATAAATAAAATGGAATATATATTCCATGCTTTTTATATTTTAGCTTTTAAATTTTGTGCAACTGGCAGAAAGTACATCTTTGATGCGTTTGTAAGTGACCATTATATTCAAAAATCATCTACTAATGAAAGTGAAAGGAAGTCCCTTGTGAAAGGAAACGTGCCATCAATTTCTTTTATCTCCAGCAAAATTTTTTCCCAGATTGTGTTTCTTTTCTTTTTGTTGGCGGTAAAGTCACTTTCAAAGCGCAATCTTGTGCTTATTAGCAAGAGCTTCCTTTCGTGTGTCCATTTATTATTACTTTAAATAGAATGGTAAATAATTCATGCATTAATAAAATCAAATATTTTATAAATTTCTAATTTAATCAATTTAATAATGTATATATAAGTATACTTGTTTTGTTTGTGAGACATCAATGTTGCATCATAAAATGAAATGATGCGCTGAAATGACATCTGATGCGCATCGCAAAGGGTTGCGATGCATTAGTGAACACACTACATTGTCAAAAATAAAGTGTGGATGTTTATGAACATTTGACTTTGCAGTGTTGCATTGCAACTTGCGTTTATGAAGTCAGCCTTATTTGCTGAAGCTTACTGAGATAAGCAGCAAGCAAACACACACACATACGCAGCCTTTGCCGCATAAAAAGTGACCAAAATAGCGCTGCATGCAAGCAAGTACAAATGCCATAAAATGCATTGCTGTTGTTTATTTATTTATATTTTTTTTTTTTTTGTATTATTCACATTTGTTTTGCGATTTTATTTGTTTTCTTGAAGTTGCATTTTGACATTTAAGTGACATTTGGTCATGTCTTCGATTCGGTTTGATTTGCTTTTCTAGCGCATCTGCCAATGCAACGAGCGCGTGCATTTAATTTTTGTCAAATACAGGGGTTTTTTATGAAGTCAACGATTTTATGATCTCCAAAAATTATGAGTGTAAATAAAGTTTAAAAGTGCAAAGTAGAAAATACTCTTTGAAAATTGTTGATGCATAAAACAATATTTAAAGGTGATTCACATCACTTCGTAAGTACTTTGTAAGCTCGTATTTCGTATCAAATTACGAAACGTCAAAACTATTTCATATAAATATTGAGATACGAAAATTCGATGCTTATATCTTAAATAACTTTGCGTAAATCCTTGATTTTTAATAATATGAGATTTTTATAACAAGTAAATTTAATTTAAAAATAAACTTGCGTGAATTTGATTTAAAAATTTTTTCGATTAGTGAATTCACAGCAGAAGATCAGAGCATTTAAAAAAAGTATCTTGAAATTTAAGGGCCTTTTCCCGAACGCCTACCAGAATAAGCTGTGAAGAATGCTTCGAAGACATCTCACTAAGTCTTTTGTCGGCGATAGTTGCTACCAAAAATGTAGCTGCACGCAAAGAAATTTTTCGTTTACCACGACTGAAAAATTCACCAACTATACTTCGTTTGCGAGCTGTATTTGCCGCAAACGAATATTCAGTTGTCACAACTTAAAAATATATCTTATATATATATACCGCAAGCTATTTCGGTCATTATTATTTATTATATTAATAATCTTTCTCTTTATGTCCGTCCGTTTTCTTATGGATTGCACCTCCGTTGCTATCTCCGTCCGCGTATTAAGCAAACTACCAATTTCCTTATATAGTAACAATTTGTCCAAAAAGTAACTCTAAACTATAAGCGTTATGTTTATACAACGAAGGGAAAAATAAACAAAATTTTCAGTTGGGAAAAACGAAGTTTTCAATTGCTGCGATTTAAAAATCACTCGCGTTTATGACAAACGAAATTAATTTTCTGCAACTATATGACGCGTTTCTCGCAACTGAACTGTTATTATGACAACTGTTCAAAAGTTTGCAAATAACGATTTCAAGCACGACAAACGAAGTTGGTTTACGGCAAACTGGCGATAAACGTTTTTTTTCTTTGCGTGTGCGGTTTCATCATAGCTGCTTCTGACGTTGAGAAAATCGACTGCTCTTCAATACACTAAGGGAAAAAACGCATATTAACATTATCCGCACCTGAGTATAAAGTTTATTTAAATATTTACGTGAATAAATCAAATATTTTCCTTACAACTCGATTTTTTTCCCGTATTTAAATTTTATTTATACCACACACCTACATACTTATAACATACAGCTGAAATAGCTGGCAAGCAGCAACAACATCGCACTCTGTTCCTCCAGCTATCAATGAAGTTTTTAGAATTAAGATTCTTGCTTTCGGTTTCTTATAGTTCTCATTTGTTTTTTGTTATGAATATAATATAGCCTGGATGTTTGGCCAAAATTCTTTGTAGGTGCGATTGGCGATCGCATGATACAATCATGTAAGGTAAGAATGACAACCGGACATTTTCTCACGAAGGTCTTGCACCGATTGTCATTTGCCTTCATATTTTGCTTTTTAATTTCTTTGCCATAATATTGCAACAACTGTCAAAAATAATATAAATTAGAAAACGAAAAAAGCAAAATAAAGAAAATAAAATATACAAGCAAATGGTATCTGGTGGACGCAGCTCGTGAGAAATATTAAAATATATTGTTTTTTTAATTTCAATATTTTAATATAAATTTTCTTTAAATGCGCTAGTTCCATTTTGAAATAGTAAATCTTTTAAAGATATAAAAAAAATTCGTGCATAATTTGAATATATTTTTATTAATTCTGTTTAAATATTTTAATATTTTATTTAATTAAAAAAGTATTTAAATAAATTTTAAATATTTACGTAGATTACGTAGATTACGTATTACGTAGATAAATCGTAGATCGATTTATGCAAATGCGTTATTGGTGCAAAAATTACTCGCTTTTTGGATAAATTAAAAAAGTTTTTGGATAAATATAATATTTTTTTCTCTTAGTGTAGAAATCAGTACGATTTGAAAAACGGATTATTTCCGAGAATATATGTAGGCCTGATTACCTTCTTCTTTTCGCCTATTGTATTCAGCCAGCAAGCAATTAATTTCAGAAGACGTGCCCCGTCGCAACGGATATCATGGGAGAGAATGAATAAATCGCAGTTCTCACTTTCATGACAACTTTCTCAATAGTTTTGACTGCAGAAGTTCAAGAATGATAGAAACAAGATTACGCGTTACGCAGTCCAGTTATCTAATGCTCTCTTTCTTAATTGAGTGCATGACGTCACGCAGCGCTCTGCTTAACAAAAACAAATGCAAATGTGCGATCGCTTAGGCAGATTGACGAAATTGAAAATAAATTCTTGCGAAAAAGTAAACTAATAACTACTCTCTGTTAAAAAAATATGGATATTTTCGCATACGAAAAAATATAACTTTTTAAACTTTCGCAATTTTCATCTTCTAAACCATTCGAGACTGATAAAATTTTATTGCACCGATAGGTTTAGGAGGTCCATATATATATTATTAAAGACAAGAAAAAAATATTTAGGAGCGAGCCCCAAAGTAAAACTATTCCAAAGTCTGACAATAGCGCTGGATGACGTCATGCTCTCTCTCTCTGTCATTTGCGGAACACGTAATCTTGTTTCTCTCATTCTTCGCAGCAGTCATATTTATTTTCCCACAGGTCCTCTCATAGAGCATAGAGAACAGTAGTTATCTTTGTAGCAGTAGTTTAAATCGCCACACTTAGAGGCTACCTGGACTTCCGAAGCGCTGGTTTGCTCTACCATGATGCTGTCCTCGTCTTGGGATAGTAAATTACCCACTGAACTAGTCTATTGGGGGTGATGCTTAACTAACCATCCGATCACAGCTCATCAATCGTAACTGGTCACGTACTTCGGAAGAGTCTCAGTTTTGAGCATCAGTCACATGAGGAGAACGGTGTTTTGGACCTTAAAATTAGATACACAAGCCATGGGCTAAATGGTAGGCGATACAGCTGGGGACGTGAAGAGCTATAAATTTATCTATTTTATACGAAGGTTGTTACATATATTTCGGGAATAAATATAAAGACCGAATTTTTTTTATTCGAACCATTTATCGTAAGATGTATTTCATTCCGCTTGAGACACCTACAAAACATAGTTTTTGAATGCATCAACGGCTTCATTTGACGTCGAAAATGGTTGTCCACGCAGTTTGTCGTTGATGTGCAGGAACAAAAAGAAGTCATTGCGTGCCAAATCGGGATTGTACGATGACCCATTATTTCGATGTTTTGAGTAGACAAAAATAACTTTGTTTGAGATGATGTGTGGGAGCTCGAACCACCACCTCTGTATTTTGTCAGCATTTTTCAAATTATGGGATATCCAACGGAAACAAGTCTTCCTGACGCCTAAATGCTCATGTAAAATCGAATGTATACTAGCCCCACTAATGACCAAAAATGAATTTATCTCACGGTATGTCACATGCCGGTCTGCATCCTACAGTTCACGCACAGCATCGATGTTTTCTGTCACAACAGCTGTTCTTGGAAGACTTTTACGAAATTCGTCTTGGAGAGTACAACGACAACGCTCGAACTCATTTAACCAGCGTATTACAGTCGTTGGGTGTGGTGTTTCATCACCAAAAGTCAAACTAAGTTGGTCGATGCATTCTTTCTTTGTCAATCCGCGTCGACAATCGTGGAAAATCATCACCCGAAAATGTTCACATGTTAATTAACGTGCTAAAATTTTTACACCACTGTATACAACACAATAAGTATGTGGGATACACCAAAACGTTGTGAGTACGTTTATGCTAGAAAAAGAAATTTTCGAATGGAACTGTCAAAATGCATCTGCTAATGCTTAGTGTTGCCGAGGCGCAGTCAGTGGGGGTAGCCTACGCAGTCAGTGGGGGTAAAAATAAGATGCACTCGAGGACTTTAGGACAAAATTTACCTCTATATGTTGAATTGGTATGTCTGTTATTGTTTAAAAGCTTTTTAATTAAACTATAGTTAAATTTAAACTCATTATTAAAACAAAGATGATTAAATTTGGTGCAAAGTATAAGCGGCAAAATGCTACAATGTTGCCATCATGACACAAAAAACAAATAAACCGCAACCAAAAATAAGAGAAACACTACAAACAAAACAAAAATAAAACACAAAAAACAACCGCCATTGATTTTCGCGCCATTTTCGAAACTTCTTGCAAACTCTTACAACTAAAGAAGTTATAAAGCAGGCAGAAGAGAAAGAAAAAAACATGTGAGCTCAATTTTTGAAGTTAACACAACATGGAAAATAAAAGAAATTTAGTAAAACAAAAAAAAAAAATCTAAAAGCCAATACAAAGAAATAACAGAAGACAGAAGAAGAAACTATAGAAATTTAAATAAGAAGCAGTGGTTAATGGCAGTAGCTGAGAAAGTGGCAAAGAAACGTCGCAAGCAAAAACAAATCGTAAAGAAAAAAAAATTAAAAAAAATTTAATAAAACTCACTCGTCTAGTGACTGAACGAGGCTTAGTTTTTGCCAAGATTTGTTGCTGTTGCATATTTCTCTTGACTTAAATAAAAGCGCAAAAATTATTATGGCCGGCATTATGGACAAAACAGAGCAACTTTCAGCAGCAAAAAAAAAGCTAGAAAAAGCCTTCTATTTGTTTTTTTATTATGTTTTTGCACTCTAGTCGCTGTTATCTACTGGCTGTGGCTTTTATGCCATTCTCTTTAGCTCTCACTATCTCTTTCCATCCCAATCTCCGCTGAACTTCTTTTCATATCAATTTTTTACATTCCCATTTGTTTTTTTTTTTCTTCTTAACTTTTATATTAATTTTTTTTTAATTTTTGCAAGAGTTCATTGATCTTTGCATTCATTTTTTTTTTTAAATGAGTTTCTTTTAACGCTGTTGCTTTAGCTACAGCGTATTTTATTAAAAAAAAAAAAATTAACATAGTCTGCCAAGAGACACAACAACACAAAGGGAACTCTTTCTTTAGCTTTGTCTGAGTCGTTGTTGGTGTCGTCGTCGTCGTCGTCGTCGTCATCATTGCCAACCAGAGCCAAAAGAACAAAACTTCGTCTAGTATTTGCTGTGGCAGAAAGAAATCAAAGCAGCACTGTCTGTCTGTCTCTTTGTCTGTCCGTTGCTCTTTATAGCTGCCTGTATTTTAGCAAAATTTTGCGACAGTAAATAATGAGCAAACAATCACAACAACAACAACAACAACCATGTCAAAAATCGCCATGTTGCGATTATCAAAATTTTGAATAAGTGTTTTTGTTTTTTTTTTTGGGATTTCTGCTGATTTCTGCCACAGACAAAACAATCATTTGTCTCTTTCTGTGGCGGGTGGCAGCTTCTCTTCGAATCTTCTCTTTTACTCCCGTTTGTATAAAATTTAAAAATTGCTTGGTGAATTATGATTTTTTTTTTATTACTGCTGCTAAAATTTGTTCATGGAAATAATTAATAAAATAGCAACAACAGTAACAACAAAAACAACAAGTGACATAGATATTTTTTTAATGTTGAGAATTTATATATAAACAATACGAAGTTAAAAAAATTTATTATATATTAAAATAAACAAAATTTCGAAAATATATTTTTTACTTTTCAAAAAATATTACGCATATTTATTAAAATTATTAATTTTTGTCTCAAGATTATTACTTTGAGATAGCCAAGGAATTTCTTGAGCGTTATTGTTTACTTTTAGAATTTTATTTTTAAATGTTTCGGCGAGTAGCTATCGAATTTTATCATTTTCGAATTCTAAAATTGTTACTGCTTTGTTTTTAAGCGGAAATTTTTAAGAATAAGTTCAAAATTTAAAGGGACCTAAAATGATTTTTCAAATATTTTTCGATCGTAAATCGAAGATCTGAACATTTTCGGAAGATTTTGAAAATTCTAAAAATAAATTTAAAAATTTTCGAAAAGTCGAAACTTTATAAAAAAATACATAAAAATGCGATCTTTCAAATTAAACTTTCAAAACACCAAGAATTTTAATTTTTTAAATAAGAAATTCGAATAATTAGAAATAAAATTTGCGAATTTTAAAAAAATAATTTTCGAAAATAACGCATCTATTCCAAAATTACTAAAGTAGGAGAACTAAATCTGTGAATCAACTAAGATCAGTTGCTTCGAATTTTTGTAAAATATTTCTCAAACAATATTAATAAATGGAGTGTCATAATTCGAATTTTCGAACTCTTTTTGAATTTATTTTTTAAATGAATTAAATAAAAAATTTTGAAATTCGAACTGACCACTATTTTTTTTTTCTCTCTTTTAAAAATAAGAGAGAAGATATAAATAAATCGACTTTTGCGAATTGATCGCAACAGATAATCGAATTCTTTAAATTTGACTTTAAAGTTCATTTAAACATTCGAATATTCATCGCATATTGCACATTGAATGGATTTGAATGTGAAAAATGAATATTTAAAAATTAATTTTAAAGCTAAAAGGAATTTTTAAAATTAAATTTTATTTAATATGTGGGTAATATATTCAAAAATTTCAAAAAGAAGCTGTTTTTGAACTTGTTTTTGAATGCGACAACTTTCGTCTTCTAAAAAGAAACGATTCAAAACTAAAATTTAAAAATGCCTACCAAAAGCTATATTCGAATTTCTTTGAAAAACTTTAATTTTCGAATAAGTCGCATACAAGTATCGATTAGACCCTCAAGATTTGAAATTTTCGGAATTTTTCAAATTTCAAATTCGAAAATATTTTTATACTCTTCTCCAAATATTTTCATAGATCTAGAAGTTATTTTCGAACTTGTTTTTGAATACGACAACTTTCGTCTTCTAAAAAGAAACTATTCAGAATTAAAATTTTCGAATTCTTTACAATAAATTTTGTAATATAGACAATAAACTTAAATTTTCTTATTAATTTTCGAATAAGTCGCATACAAGTATCGATTCCAAACTTCGATTTTTATTTACAAAATTCAGTGTAAAATAAAAAATTTTCCAAAAAAGCTCAAGATTTTTTAATTTCGAGTTCGAAAATATTTTTGTACTTTTCTCGAAATATTTTCATAACTCACCACCAAATATATGCCAGTGTTATAGAAAATAATGACTCAACAATTAAACCAAAGAATTTAATGTTCAAATTCGTCGGATTTCACTTTAAAATTAAATTTCTTCCAACATATTGTGACTCATCAAAATTGCTACTAAATATACTCGAGACTACAACTTTCTTACTTTTCGAAATTAAATTGAACTACGTATTCATTTATTTAATTATTTTTAAAACTATTTTTTTATAACATTTTGTTTTAACTTTATTTGGATAAAACTTTCGATAATCGTACTCTTTGAAATGCTTTTCTGTATTCTCGAGTTCCTTATTATTTTCAAATTTTAATTTTTAAAAAAAAAATTTTTTTAATTTATTTCAAATCAACTTACGAGATATATACTGAATATTCGAATTCTAAAAATCGCTCTTTCATTTCGATAAATTTTATTTATGTTACTTATCTACTCAAAATCCTCCTGAATAGCCATGACAATACTTTCTTTTCGACATTGAATGCGTAAATTTCGACTTTCGAAAATATTCAAATTAAATGAACATATTTTTTTTTTAAATTATTTATAAATAGCTAACTTTTCATAAATCAAAGAAATGGGGTTACTCATCGTTACTCATTTTCAAAATAAAATTTCAAAAAATTACACATCTTTTATTGGGGTTTTACCGAATACACTCGAATTCAATGCTTTTCATAATAATAGATTTCACATTTTCAATAAACGAAAGTTTTTTTTAAGTTTCTTTTTTTCGAAATTTCAAATTCCTTTTTGGCTTCAAAACTATTGTACCATACATGCACATTTGTTTAAAAATCACCTATCAAAATACATATGTTTACTTTTTCAGTTACTTTTTCGAATCTAGAAACATATGTTCAGTATTTTTACAGTTCTAAAAATTTAGAAAAATTTTATAAAATTTCGAATATTCGAAATTACTATTATTTTTCTGTCTATCTATGAAAGATTATCTTTATTTTGTCATTAACCCCTTTTAAATTTCACTTCAAAATTTTATATTTTTTAATTTAATTTTATTATCTTATTTTTCGAAATGCATTAAACATGTTTTAAAATTTTTCGAACATAATGTCGATTTTTTCGAAAATATTTTACTCTTCAAAATTTCAAATGTTTCAAATTTTTTCTGTTTTTGTTTTGAAAAAGTGCCTTGCAGCCTTTTTTTCAAATTTTTCGAAATATATTTCGAAACTTAATTGCCTTCAAACTTTTTCGAAATTCGCTTACATAAATTCTTTTTTTCATGCTTCAAATTTATTTAAAATTTTTTTTAATATTTCAAACGTAATGTGGATTTTCTTCGATAATGGTTGATTTTCCATAATATCAAATTTTACAGGTATTTCGAATTTTTCTATCTTGAAGTTTTCAGTTAAAAGTGCATTTCAACCTTTTTTTTTCAAAATTTTCGAAATTAATTTTTGAAATTTCACGTCATTACATGGCTTGAAGTTTTTCGAAATTCGCTTATTAAAATATATTTTTATTTTTCTTAATATTCAAATTAAAATTTCAATTGTTTTTTAGAATTTTTCGAACATAATGTTGATATTCACGATAATGTGATATTTGATTTTTCAAGATTTTAAATTTTCTATGATAATTTTTCTTATTTCTGTATCGTATTTGATTCATCGTATTTCAGTTAAAAGTATATTTCACCCTTTTTCAAAATATTCGAATCAAATTTCGCATCATAACATGCCTTCAAGCTATTTCAAATTGGAATACAATAAAAATGTATTTAGTTATTGGAATACATTTTTTGCTAGTTTTCAAATTTAAGCTACTATTGGTGTTTTTGTAATTTTTCGAACATAATGTCAACTTTTTTCGAAAATGTTTGAATCTGCAAAATTTCAAATTTTTCAAATTTTTTCTGTTTCTGTTTTGAAAAAGTGCCTTACACCCTTTTTTAAAAAAATTTTCGAACTATATTTCGAAACTCAATTGCCCTCAAACATTTCGAAATTCGGTGACATAAATTGATTTTTTTCAAGCTTCAAATTGAATTTCAAAGGCGTTTTTAAATATTTCAAACGTAATATGGATTTTTTTCGATAATGGTTGTCTTTGCAAAATATCAAGTTTTCCAGGTATTTCGAATTTTTTCTATCTTGTAGTTTTCAAAAGTTTGTTTCATTCGTGCGATACGATTTTACAATGAAAACAAAATATTCAATTTCTTTTGCTTATATCTCCTAAACCACAGACCATAGAGGGGTCAAAGATTGTAAAGGTGTTTTTTTAACCATTACTTTGATACCTAAGTATCAAATCGTGTCCTTGTTGTTGTTCTTGTTCAACACGATTTTCCGATTTTACAATGAAAACAAAATTCTTCAACTTCTTTTGCTTATATCTCCTAAATAAGAGGTCGTAGAGGAGTCAAAGTTCGAATCAGATTTCAAAATTGCCCGTTGTTACATACCTTCAAGTTTTTCGAAATTAAAATTGTAATGGTTTTTTTTTTATTTTTCAAACACAATGTTGATATTCACAATAATGTGCGATTTCATTTTCCAAGATTTAAAATTTCCTGTTTGTTTTTTTTTATTTCTGTATCGTATTAGATTCATCGTATTAGATATTGTATCTCAGTTAAAAGTATATTTCAGCATTTTTAAAAATTTTCAAATCAAATTTCGAAATTTCGCGTCATTACATACATTCAAGTTTTTTCGAAATTCGCTTAATGAAATATATTTCTCCAATTGTTCAAATTAAAATTGGAATTGTTTTTTAGAATTTTTCGAACATATTCGATAATGTTTGAAAATTCAAAATTTTTGATTTTCTAATTTTTTTTTATTTTCTATTTTTTATACTATTAAATGATCATTGAAGTTAAAAATAAATTCCACTTCTTTTTACAAAATTTTCGAATAAATTTCGAATTTATTACATTAAAATTTTTCTTAATTCACTTCTTGAAATTTTTTTATTCCTAGCATTCAAATTAAATTTGCAAATTTTTTTTTAATGTTTGTTTGGTTTTTTCGATAATGTTTCATTTTTCAAGATAAGAAATTCCCAAATATAGTTTTTATTTGTGCTAGTGGAAAGTAATCATGAGCTTTTCAGTTAAATGAGCATTTCACACTTTTCTCAAAATTTTCGAAATTTAAGAAATCATAACTTCAAACTTTTTCTTAACTCGCTTTTAGAAATTGATTTTTTTTCTGATTCTTTTTTTATAATTTTTTAAATTTTTTTTATTTATTTTTGTTTTTATTTGTATTATTTGTATTTTAGAAATTCTTTATTTAATTTTTTTTTTTAATTTTTGCGATTAGATTATTTGAACGATTCGGTTGAGAGTGCATTACAGCCTTGTTCGAATTAAATTCCAAACGTTCACATTTCGCATGATTTCTCTAAATTCATTTATTGAAATTTTTTCCTATGTTTCGCACTTAATTTTCGAATGTTGTTTAGAAATTTTCGAATATAATGTCGATTATTTCGAAGTTAATGAATTGATAAACATTTTTTGTTAATAAACTTCAATATTGACTCAAGTCAATACCTGATGCAATCATTATTTACGTCATCATTTTTTAAAAGCTGTTGGCTTTTAAATTCTTTAGATCGAGAAAATTTATTCTTGAACAATTTTATTGAAATTTTTTCTGCATTTTCTTTTTCAAAAAACAAATCTATCAAAACATCAGACAATTCGAAATTCCTATTTCCGTTAAAATATTTTCGAATATTAAGAATAGATCGAATGCATAAACAACAGTGTTATTAGGTTTGCTTATTTTTTAGCCTTGAAAGTTTACAAATCATTTTCAATATAAAAAAAAATTTAAATAATTATTGATATACTAAAGACTTGAATGAAATTTTCGAACACCTGCTGTTGCGAAAGCTTAAAGTATAAATTAAAAAAGAAAAACAATAAATACACTGAACGCTTTCATAAGAATTCGAAATTTATTTCAACTCATTTAAATAGCACTGAAGAAATTTAAATAGAAAGTTCTTTAATATGTTTCGAAGATTAAAAATTATTTTCGAAATTATAAATGCGCGTGACAGGTGCTCCAAAAAACAAAATTTATGTAAATAAAATAAACAAAAACAAAAACAAAAAAAAATAATTTCTACAAAATTTAAACTTTTAATATAAAAACAAAAAAAACAAAAAACGCTTTTCACAATAAGCAATTTTCAATGCTTAATGCGGAAAATTGATTTCTTAAAACTATTCGAGTTAGTAACCGGTAAGCAACAAAAAAAAATAGATTATTTCCGCAATTTATTTAAAAACCTAAACATGGCAGGTTACAACAAAATGACCCACAATCCAAATCTTGACCCAAACAATAACAAACACGAAGGGGAAGGAAGGAAAACGAAATAGATACGAGTAGAGCCGCCTTGCAAGACATGGCAAATGCATGATAATCAAATTTGCAGAAGATAGGCAGACAGCAAAGACGCAGCAACTTTTCAGCGCAAGACGGCGGAAATGCAAAAATGGCGCATTACAGATGTACATGGAGCGCATGAGTTTCCCTTCCGCCATATTGCAAAGTTCACCAACAACAGTCGAAGAAGATAAGCAAGCGTCTTCATACAAATTCAAGAAGCAAAAGCACAAGAACAAAAAGAAGACTATACAAGGTAGTTAAGAAAAAAAAAAAAACAAAAAAAAAAGATAAAAAAACGAAAATCATAAATGTAAGAGAGAAAAAACAAAACAAATAAAAATCAAAATAAAAAAAAAACATTAATAAAAACATAAAAAAATACTCAAAGAAACTCTGCGTTAAGCCGCAGCAGAGATAATGAAAATTATTATAAATGTTGAAGTTGTAAAAAAATAAGCATTAACAAAAACAACAACAACAACAACAACTACAACGTGGGCAAAAAGTGAGCAATGAGAAAATCGCTGTTGAAGATTAAAAGAGGGCATTCGTCAGCAAGCAGCTGTTTTAGCAACAACAACAACAATAACAACAACAGCAACAAAAACAACATCCATCATAACTCTAAAAAGAAACTTTAATGATGAGTTCAACACCAGCAACAAATAAAAAGAAGTCAATGACACCAAAAGAAATCATGATGATGATGATGATGGAGTAGAGTAGAGTAGCAAATAAAACAAAAAAACAAAATAGTAAGAAATGAACAAAAAGCACTGCAATGACTGACTGATGGACATTGCAAAAAAAAAAATATATTAAAAAAAAACATTTTCCACACAACAAAAACCAAAGATTTCTGTAGTAATAGTAGACATACTTTAAAAACATGAAAATGTAAAATACAGTTGCATACAAAAGTAACACAACACTTCAAACAGTAGCAGCAGCACAAATTAATGAGGCGTTGTTTTGCTCCTAAAATTATGCAGAACCTCGAGAACATGCCAAGTACACGATATATGCCAGGCATTAGCGAAAAAACTCTATGAATCAGCCAACGTAAATTTCACCAAACACTCAATTCACAAAAAAATCAATGCCCAAAACAAAAAAAAAAAATTATATATACTACTTTACTACGCGATTATCATGGGGCCTTTTTTTTTTACTACCAAAAAATTGGGCTATAAAAGTGGTTACAAATTCAAAACCGACAAACAGAGCAGCCGGAAATTGCTTTTAAGCATGCATAAAAGTAGAAATAAAACCAAAAACTTACACGTAGAGACATTTTCATTTGATGGAGCATATTTTTGTACGTCTTTTTTTTTTTTCTTTTTTTTTTTTTGTGCGCGTCTTTTATTGTTTATGCCTTCATTATTGATTTATAATGTAGCAACGTTGCCATATTTGAAGTTTTTGTTCGAACGTTTTGATTTAATGGCATGGTTTGTGCCATTTTTAGAAATTCAAACATTTTTGGCCAGCCAGCCAAAATATTGACCAAGCACAACAACTTATGCTGTCCTTTTAAAAAGAGGCAATTCGATTAGGCTAAAAATAGTTACCAGAATTGCCTTTTAAGTCTTGCTCACAACAATGAAAAAAAACCAGTGGTTTATCAGTGAAAATACTTTTGTTAGTTTGCAAAGTATTCTCCAAGATGATCAATACACTTTTGCATTCGTTTGAATCAATTTTCGAAACAGTTTTGCCACTCTGAAGTTGGTACTTCCAAAATCAGGTTCTTGAAGGCCTCACCGCCCTGCTCGGGCCGAGAAAAACGCTCGCCACGCATGTTTTTCCTAACTAGTATCGCCTTTGGTCAAAATTCGATCATTTAAAAATTGTTTCTTTTTTTGTATTCTTATTGAAAACCTTTTTTATTTTTTCTTTTTTCACTCATATGCAAACGTAAACGAACTCATACTGCACCATACGCATCACCAGCAGGAAATCACAAAATAGTAACTCTATTTTGAGTTTCCATATTCTGTGACTTTTACTCTCAAAACAGTACCAGCACCCTACTTCCTATATTCTACTTTCTAGTAGATGGATATCACCAAGTGGGAGCTCCATATTAAGTTTAATTGTTATACGGCATTTACTTCTAAAGATATTCGATATAAAAACATTGAATTGTATGGGTGGTACCACGCCATTTTGTCTAATGCTCCTTTAATTTTTCCAGTGGAAGACTAAATAGGAAGTTCCTACCAAGTTTCATTGATGTGTGACTTACAGTTCGAAAGTTATACCGAAAATTTGGGCTGGTGAAAAGTGACACGCCCCTCTTTCAACGCCCATAAAATACAACCAGTGAAATGGTACGTGTGATTTGAGGTCGAATACTGATTTCCGAGGCTATGTGACCTATAACTCTAAAGCTATTCGACATAGCAAATTTGGGTTGTATGGGATGTGCCACGCCCACTATAGACGCTTTGGGAAATATTGGACTTATTTCCAAAGTAAATGCTGTGTAGCCCAAACAGTGCGTTACTTGTAAAAAGAGTTATGGCCGAAATCAAACACCCACCGCGCCTGCTCTACCTGTTGCCCCCCGATGTATCTGGGTCTCAGAAAACCCTCACGTTGTTGTCGAGAAGCCGATGCATCCACAGAGAGCGACAGTTTGGTGCGGATTGTGGAGTGACGGCATCATTGGACCACTTTTCTTCGAAAATGAGGTTGGGAAAAACGTTTCGGTCAACGGTGGGCGTTACAGAGCCATGTTAACCGATTTTTTTTTTACTGAAATTGGAGACATGCATTTGGACGACCTCTGGTTCATGCAGAATGGCGAGCCATACCACACAGCCCATGCTAAAGTTGATATTTTGCACACCAAATTCCCAAACCAAAAATTAGTGGCGTCCGTGGCGTAGTTGGTTAAAGTGCGTGACCGCTATGTCAACGAACCTTGGAGACCCAGGTTCGAACCCCAGCAGCGACAGAAAATTATTTGAAGTAAAATAATTTTTCTGTACGGCCGCCACCTCTCTGCAGACAATGGCATGCCTCAGAGAGTGATCAAAATGCTATGTAAAGCGTCTTGAGAACGAGAACATTCTGTTCATCGCCGTTAAGCATGTAGGTCCGGTTTTCGGTCAATTGTGTACAAACTTAATAACACGCACAACACAATTGATCATAAGAAGCTAGGTCAAAGTCCTCTCAAGGGCTGAAATGGCCAGTTATTTATTTTTTTTTTTAAATTCCCAAACCGTGCTATCAGCCGTCTACACTAAGGGAAAAAATATTAAATTTATCCAAAATCTTTTTTAATTTATTCAAAAAGCGAGTCATTTTTGTACCAATAACGCATTTGCATAAATCGACTACGTAAATATTTAAAATTTATTTATTTTAATTTAATCAAATAAAATATTTAAATATTTAAACAGAATTAATAAAAAATAAATTTAAATAGTGTACGAATTTTTTTAAAATATGTTTCAAATATTTAATATTTGAAAATAAAACTATCGCATTTAAAGAAAATTTATATAAAAATACTGAATTTAAAGAACAACATATTAAAATTCAATAAGAATTAAAATGTATAAGAAGAAAAATATGCAGGTAAATGACAACCAGAAAATATCAAGTTGTCACTCAACCCTACATCAATCCATAAAACGACCACCCATCGCATTCACAAATCATCTTTGCCAAATATCCACGCTATATTACCCTTGCAACATTAACTAAATGAGAACTATAAGAAACCTGCCAGAAATAAACTGCAGGAACAGAGTGCGATGCTGTTGCTGCTTGTCGGAATATGTGTGTACGTGTGCGATGCTGTTGCTGCTTGCTTGTATGGAATATGTGTGTACGTGTGTGGTATAAATAAAATTTAAATACGGAAAAAAACGAGTTGTAAGGAAAATATTTGATTTATCCACGTAAATATATAAATAAAATTTATACTCGGGCGTGGATAATGTTAATATGCGTTATTTCCCTTAGTGTAGGCAAAATGCGCTACTGAGAAGCCAGCCACTTGAACGACGTTGTGTTCCATAATTAATAGGAATGTTTGCTCTTACTAATAAAGCATTTTATTGCATTTCTAAACAAAAAACTTGTATTTGTCCCGTCCTGTATTAATCTCAATATATTTATTTCTAGAACTGAAAAATCAATTTGTAAAAAATTATTGTTTTTTTTTTAACGAAATAGCACATGCTTCTAAAGCTTTATTCCAATCTATAGAAGTATTAAGCCTGATCAGCTTCACGATTTTTAACGTGTTTACTCATAGTAGGCTCTGCTTCTATGTTGTCTGCAGTGGCGGATCTACATACGGGCTGAAAGGGCTTAAGCCCCCCTTGGAGAATTTTTTGTATGGAAAAAAAATTAAAAAAGTCCAAAAAGACGTTTCAGACCCCCTCCCCCCCTTTGGCATAAAATAGTGTAGTTTCAGCCCCCCTTTGGCGAATCCTAGATCGGCCACTGGTTGTCTGTATCTGATTCTAAACTACTACTTAAAGCATTGCCAGACTCATTAATTCAGCCAAGAATTTCATCATTATTGCGGTAAAATAAGTTTCTTATTGTGCGAAATTTTCAAGTTTCTTCGAAACAATTCGCAGAGTTATTCTCAGGTGATTTTTGTTGTAATAATGATAATGGCATGTTATCCTCTGAAGTGCATCTCTGAGAATAAATATGTTTCCAACAGGCCTATAAAGTAGAATTAGGCACCCTGTCCCAAGATCTTTTAAGCAATTCACAAGCGTCCTTCACACTCAATTTTTTCAAAAAGATGTCTGAATCATCGGTTTCAGAATTTACCAAATCACATAAGAGGCATTTTTTGTAATACCATTTAGTCAGTTGTATCGCGTTCTGATCCATGGGTTGGATAATACTAGTACTATTTGGAGGTAAAAACATAAGAGGTATTAACGATCCGGAATATTATACTTTGAATATTACTTTGTGCAAAAAAAGTAATATTCAGTTTAGCGAGCTGCAATCAATGCGGACTATAGAGTATGCAACGCGTCATATATTGATTTCGGATTACTGGATAATTCGGATTACACACCGTTCGCACTAACGAGCTGGCACTGTATTTGTATTTTTTAAATTTGGAAAAAATTGGAATTCTTTGTGGAATTTGAAAATATATTGAACTTAAGCCAATACATAAAATTTGATTTGGGATCAAAATTTCCTTGAACAAAATTCCTCAATTTTTTCATATCACAAAATTTACGTTACAAAATGTCCCTTTTTTTAAAAATTTTCTCCTAACAAGTCCTCCTAAGAGTTCTCTTTTACAAAAGTCTCTTGTACAAATTCGCCTTTACAACAAATTAAACAAGAAGACTCATAAATGATATCCTTAGCTCAAGTGTCTAGTCTCTCAAACAGGTGATCAATCGTGCTTCTTTATAATTGGTTTTAACGACCTTTTTAAATTGTAAAAGTGGATTTTGTCAAGGACAATTTTTTGTACCAAGAACAAAGGCAGCAATTTGTAAAATGCAAGGTTTGTAAAGTAAAATTGAAAAAAGGAAAAATTTTAAAAAGTGGAATTTCAAAAAGAGGATTTGAAGGTAAATTTTGACAATAGGAATTTCGATTGTACAGAGTTTAAACATTCGTTCATATTTTTAAAACTATCAAGACTCAAATTTTACTGAATTTTTTTATAAACTTGAAAACAATTTTTTCGAGCTCTAGGCCAAGCATGTTGTCAACAAGACAACGTTTTTGGCAGAAACAAATTCCGGGTAACTTTCTCGGCATATTGGCAGTATATGTAGAACCTAAGTAGCTTGAGTGGATCACAGTGTAAAGTCATACAAAGGCTACTGATGAGTTGGTGTAGCGGCCAATGAAACAGTCTGTATAGTCAAGCTGTGTGATTTGCTCTATACAGAGCCGTTGTTGTTGTTGTTGTTGGTTGTTGCCTTCTTTGTTCTTCATGTTGTCTTGTTGACAACATGCTTGGCCTAGAGCTCGAAAAAATTGTTTTCAATATAAATAATTAGAGGCCGTATACAAAATATTAATATTAAATATTCTGGGAGAGCACGCCCATTAAAATGTTAAGATAAATGATTGGTTGTGTGTTTATCACATAAAAAAACAACAAAGTCTTTCATTACAAAAAAAAATGGTCTCCACGCCATCTTAGGTGTACCATCAGTTAAACTAACTGAACCCTAAAATGAAAGTGTGAAAAAATGGAGGAGCTAAACAGCAAAAATAACAACAACTTCAATATGCTCTGATAGCAGTAAACCGCTGTGATCGAATTTCGAAGATGCACATGAATTAAGGCTATGCCTAAAAGTATGTTACGATCTAGGTTGTTAACCTTAGTACAGTATGCATCAAAAAGTAGATAAGAACTCAGTTACAAAAATTCCAGCGTTCTCTGCCAAAAACAAATTCCGGGTAACTTTCTCGGCATATTGGCAGTATATGTAGAACCTAAGTAGCTTGAGTGGATCACAGTGTAAAGTCATACAAAGGCTACTGATGAGTTGGTGTAGCGGCCAATGAAACAGTCTGTATAGTCAAGCTGTGTGATTTGCTCTATACAGAGCCGTTGTTGTTGTTGTTGGTTGTTGCCTTCTTTGTTCTTCATGTTGTCTTGTTGACAACATGCTTGGCCTAGAGCTCGAAAAATTTGTTTTCAATATAAATAATTAGAGGCCGTATACAAAATATTAATATTTTTTATAAACAATTTTAAGCTTTTTTATTAAGCTTTTTTATTACAATTAAGCTTCGATTTTACAAAAACTGATTTCATGTCCCATTTCAGACTCTTTTGCCTCAAAATCCGCTTTTTATTTCTGCTGAAGAAAAAATCAATACTTTTCGAAACATCGATATTGTTTTTGGCTGGCACGTTTTACTCATAAAAACATTAAAAAAAAAGAATAGATGGAAAGAAAATTGCACCAATCTGGCAACCCAAGCAATATATGTATATAAATGAACATGTTAATCCAAATTGGCAACAACATGTAAGCAAGCTGGTTAAGTTAAGTCAAGCTATGCCACATCAAAAGAGGGTAACACACGCTATTTGGAACGTGGGTGCTTCGCAGAACTGAGCCAAGCTTAGCTAAGCAGGTTTCGCGCTGCAGCGTGTGAGTGGATGTGTGTGTGAGCGCTTGTTGTACGTAATTTCAGTGCATTACAGTGTGTACAGTGTGAGTGCGCTTTTTTTGTTTTTTTTTTTGTATGCAAGAGAAACCTGCAAGAAATTGCGCCAAATTTGGGTGGAGGAACAGTCAGCAGCCAGCAAAAACAGCGAACTAGCTGCATGTGGCAGCTATTGATGTAAAGGGTGATTTTTTTGAGGTTATGATTTTCATGCATTAGTAGTTGACAGATCACGTGGGATTTCAGACATGGTGTCAAAGAGAAAGATGCTCAGTATGCTTTGACATTTCATCATGAATAGACTTACTAACGAGCAACGCTTGCAAATCATTGAATTTTATTACCAAAATCAGTGTTCGGTTCGAAATGTGTTTCGCGCTTTACGTCCGATTTATGGTCTACATAATCGACCAAGTGAGCAAACAATTAATGCGATTGTGACCAAGTTTCGCACTCAGTTTACTTTATTGGACATTAAACCAACCACACGAATGCGTACAGTGCGTACAGAAGAGAATATTGCGTCTGTTTCTGAGAGTGTTGCTGAAGACCGTGAAATGTCGATTCGTCGCCGTTCGCAGCAATTGGGTTTGTGTTATTCGACCACATGGAAGGTTTTACGCAATGATCTTGGTGTAAAACCGTATAAAATACAGCTCGTGCAAGAACTGAAGCCGAACGATCTGCCACAACGTCGAATTTTCAGTGAATGGGCCCTAGAAAAGTTGGCAGAAAATCCGCTTTTTTATCGAAAAATTTTGTTCAGCGATGAGGCTCATTTCTGGTTGAATGGCAACCAGAAGCCGTTCAAGAACTGGCCATGCATCCCGAAAAATGCACTGTTTGGTGTGGTTTGTACGCTGGTGGAATCATTGGACCGTATTTTTTCAAAGATGCTGTTGGACGCAACGTTACGGTGAATGGTGATCGCTATCGTTCGATGCTAACAAACTTTTTGTTGCCAAAAATGGAAGAACTGAACTTGGTTGACATGTGGTTTCAACAAGATGGCGCTACATGCCACACATCTCGCGATTCTATGGCCATTTTGAGGGAAAACTTCGGAGAACAATTAATCTCAAGAAATGGACCGGTAAGTTGGCCACCAAGATCATGCGATTTGACGCCTTTAGACTATTTTTTGTGGGGCTACGTCAAGTCTAAAGTCTACAGAAATAAGCCAGCAACTATTCCAGCTTTGGAAGACAACATTTCCGAAGAAATTCGGGCTATTCCGGCCGAAATGCTCGAAAAAGTTGCCCAAAATTGGACTTTCCGAATGGACCACCTAAGACGCAGCCGCGGTCAACATTTAAATGAAATTATCTTCAAAAAGTAAATGTCATGGACCAATCTAACGTTTCAAATAAAGGACCGATGAGATTTTGCAAATTTTATGCGTTTTTTTTAAAAAAAAAGTTATCAGGCACTTAAAAAATCACTCTTTAGATGTTGGCAATGCAGCAAAATAGAAAAAAAAAAACAAACAAAAAACGGCAGCATGTACAAGTATGAAAGAAACAGCGCTGCAAGTGGCAATCTTAGCTTACAAACTTTTTCGTAAGAGGGTGTCTGTTACGAGTGTTACGAGAGACAAACAAGAAAGAAAAAAAAACAAAAATTAGTTGCTAGGGTGGCGCAAAATGCTGGGTGCGCAAGAAAAACGTGCAACCTCAGCAAGCAGCAAAACTTTAGAATAGCAACAACAACATTTCAAGCAACCATGCAACATTTGGTGCAGCAGTAGCTCAAATGTAAGGCGTGGCACTAAAGAGCATGGGCGTTGTGGGGGATGGAGCAGAGGGGGTTGTTATGGTGTTAGGCAGAGGGACAGTGCCAAAGAAAATGCAGCAACGTGAATATTGCTCAAAAATAACACGTAATCCATGATGATGAAGCATGATACGAGGAGGAGGAGTGAGCGGCGAAGTGTGGGGCAAATAAAGGGCAAACATGTAAGGCATTCTTATGGTGGCTTGACTCGGTGCAAAGTTGCCACAATTCAACTTTGCGCCCACGCGATTTTTTCAATTTTTTTCAATTTTTTTTCCGCTTTTTTTTTCAAATTAATACGTTGTTTGGTAGCAAGATTTAACCAAAGGCTGTTGTTATATAAAGTAGTAGGTAGCTGCTATTTAGCAGAAAATAAAAAAAAAAAGTATGAAAATAATATCAGTTGCATGTTGCAGATTTTAAGAGCTTTTGTAGGTTTGAAAAAATTCGCAATGAAAAAATGCTCTTTTGCTGGCATAATTAAAATATTGCATGCAACGCGCGGTGGCAAGAGATGACGGCGAGCGTTGTGCAGCAGCCTTAATTTGCCATCGGGTCGTCAGTCAGCATTGTGTTGGTATTATTACTTTTATTATTATTTTGTTTATTTTTAGTAGTTCTTGTTGTTGTTGTTGTTGTTGTGGTTATTGTCGTAATAATAACATTGTTGCCAACGCAAAAATAAATAATGAAATATCAAATATTTTCAGCTTAAAATAAACAATAAAACAACATGTAGTCAAAGCGACGCTACGAAAAACCCATTTTGTATATTAATTTTCCATAATGTGGCCACACTTCGCAAAATAAAAACAAAAACAAAATAAAAAATGTAAAAAAAGAAACACAAAACCTAGAACAACAAATATGAAACGTGTTTATTCGGTCATCATTATTATTGCATAACAAAAAATTTGTTTTGCAATTTATTTATTTTATTGCAAACGTGTCATAATTTAAATTATGACATATATGTATATTGCATATTGACAAAAATATTTTAATACAAACAGAGGAATTGCCACAACAGTAGAAATATTTTTCCAAAATTTTTATATATAATTTGAACTTCAGTTTCTTTGAACTTTTCAAAGCGTGGTTCTGCCGTTTACAAAAATTTCATGTATACCTCCTACTAAGGACAATTTTTATCAATTGAATCCATGATCAAATTGCTTCAAGTGATTCGAATTACGCTCGATTAATAATATAGCAAAATATCTACAATCATTTACAAAAATCTTTAAAATCAACTGTAAAAAGTTGTCTGATCTATTTTTTTAAATTTCATCTGGAATAATACACGGGAGATAAAAAAAAATATGTAGCTAGTTAATACTCTGAGTCATTGCTACAAAAGCACATAATTTTATAATTTTTCAGATCATATCATCATCCATATCCTGAATAAAAGACCGAACTTAAAACTCAATAAAAAAGTTTCTTCAATTTAAACATTACTTTTCATTACCTGAAAAAGCTTAACAGGTTCTCAGTGAATCTGTCTGATATAATATGACCAGCTATGGGCACGGAACAAGCTTCAGAGCTAGATGAGAGCAATTGAGACCAAAAGCTTATGTAGCAACACAAAAAGCAACAACAAAGCAAACACAAAAGACAAATACAGAAACAATACAGAAGCTTTAAATGTAGTAGTGCCCATACCAGCATATGATATATGGATGCCCTTTCAGTGCCCTTAATCTTCTCTTTAACACCAAATTGTAATTCTAAATTAAAAGAGAGACAAAAGCAATAAGCTTCAGCAGCATTGCCACATGGAAAATAAATTAAATGTACGGTGATGATACGGCTTTAATAATACAAAAATAAATACAAGGGCTGCCTTTTAAGTCTTGAGCGTCGGCAACACTAAGCATGGCCAGATGAATTTTTACATTTCTATTCGAAAATTTCACATTTTCTAGCATAAATGAACGCACAACATTTTGGTGTATGTGCGCTTATTTGTGTGTTTACTTATTTGTGGTTTGAAAATTTTATTTCAGCAAAAAATGGAATTGACACGTGAACATTTTCGTGGATTAACAAGAAAAGAGTACATCGATCAACTTAGTTGGGCTTTTGGTGATAAAACACCACATCCAACGACTGTAAAACGCTAGTTCAATGAGTTCGAGCGTGGTCGTTGTTCTCTCCGAGACGAATTTCGTGAAGATCGTCCAAGAACAGCTGTTGTGGCAGAAAACGATTATCGATACTGTGTACATGAACTGTTGGAAGCAGAGCTGCCAGATATTCTGAACCCCCCGTCCCCATTTGACATGCCTCAAATCCCCAAAATCCCCAAACTTCTTCGAAAATCCCCAAATTTCTTCGAAAATCTTCAAATTTGAATAATAAAAATTACAACTAGAGATCACTGGTCCAAAACCTCTTAAAACAATAAAATAAACATTAAAATTTACCCAAAATAAACCACATATGCAACTGTTTTCTTTGCCTCTTAATTATATTTAATTTTCAATCATAAATGAGATTCTGTGAACAAAATCAATAAAATATTTATTCAACTTTTCAAATGATCAACATTAAAAAACAAAAATGTAAAGAACTACTAAGGAATGAAGGATTCTATTAAAAAAAGCTGTATTTGAAAAATACAGTAATTTTTCACAACTTTTATATTTTTAGATATCGATGGCTTCATTCCAGAGTAAGCTAAGTCTAGAAAGTGAATTTTGCAGGAGACGCGTTCAAAGTTTATTTGGAATTTCTTAAAAGCCGTATAAGATATTACATTTTTTTTACATCAATCCGAATTAAAAAAAACAATCTCCTTGAAAACATGCTATGTTGACCGGAAGGTGTATCTAGAATGACAACTTAAAGCTTATTTAGAAAAGTACCTTCCGGTACATCTACTATGTTACGACTTATCTTATCTTAATAATAAGAGCGACGGGCGATGTGTGCATATTTTAGAGCTAAAATCAAATAATTAATCTATATTATTTTACTATCAAATCCACTTTCAACAGATATTTCAAATCTGTATTCATATAAATATTTTTATTGTAACCCATTTCTACTAATCTATAAGCTACACCTTTATCTGAAATACATTCAAATTAAAAATGTAGAAAATTATTATTCTTATAAAATTATTTGATAACGACGGTATATAAACTGGATACAAAGACAAGAAAGGTCCAACGTGGATTATCGATTACAGAACAGATTCCTCTGAATTGACTAAAATACCGCCAAATTTTTTAAGTTTCAAGAACATAGCTACTACTACTCAGGTTTGAAAAATTACTCTTAAAATAGTAGGGTATCTAATCCTAGTTTAAAATTATATAAAGAGATATATAAAAATCTAGAATTAAGCCATTAATTTTGTTTTTGAAATCCTTACAAAACAAAAATAACTCGATTTGTTTTTATTAAAGAGAAAGAAGATAAGTAAAAAATTTAAATTGCTGATGAAGATGATCACTAGGAATAGTTTTGCATTAATTATTAAAAATTTGTAAATTTTGAGTTGTAACTGTTTTGTAGTTAGGGTACGATATCACCACTTGAAATTGATAAGTATTAATTTCCATTACAAATTTTTTATATAAAATTTTGGTTTTTTAACAAAAACCCATTAAAAAAATTTAAAATAGATTTTTCTTGAAAATCCGACGTTACAAAAAGATATTCAATAACTACACAAATATAATTTTACAGTATGTTGTCAAGTGTCTGAAAGACGTCAATTTCATTTAAATTTTTTTTTTTTAATTAATTTTTAAATAATTTTTGAGTTAACTGAATTTTTGCTCTTTCTCCTCTGAAATCCCCAAAAAATCCCCAATAAAGGCATGGATATCCCCACCAAATCCTTCATCCCCAAACAAAAAAATTCGTCCCCAAAACTGATTTGAAATCCCCAAAATGGGGACAAATCCCCATATCTGGCAGCCCTGGTTGGAAGTAGGCCGGCATGTGGCATACCGTGAGATGGAGTCATCTTTGGGCATTAGTGGGACTAGAATACATTTGATTTTACATCAGTATTGAGGTGGCAAGGATTTTATCCGGTTGGATACTCCATAATTTGACGATTTCTCAAAAACAGGCTCATGTCGATTGGCGCAAGAAAATGCTGAAAAAATACAGCGCGCCTGGTTCAAGACACGTCAACGACATCACCACCGGTAACCAAGCATGGATCCTATGCTTATGAGCCCGAAACAAAGCAACAATCCACTGTTTCTGTATTTCAAAGTGAGCAAAACCCGGCAAAAGTTATTCGCGGAGCATATCCAAGCAAATAGAAGCAAATTTTTTCAAAAAAACTGGTCTTGTCGCAACTCTACCTCTTGAGTAGTAGAGAGCTGTTAATATTGAATGGTATACAAGCATTTGTTTGCCTGAAGTCTTCGGAGAATTGAGGAAAACCAACCACCGAAGGAAGCCTTCATCACGGCAATGCGAGTTCCCACACATCAGCTTAAACAAAACAGTTTTTAAGCAGTCAAAACGTGAAATTGATTGGTCATCTGCCTTAAAGTCCTGACTTGACACCCAATGACTTATTCTTGTTCCCTTACACTAAGAGCCTCGAAAAAACAAGACAGTTTTTTTTAAGCTGTATATTATTTTAGACGAACATTTTTTTTTGCATTATTAAAGTATAATTATTCAAGATTTAACCCTGAAATTTTGGTCCAAAAATATTCGTCAATAAGGTAGAAAACTGCAATGCTGTGAAAGACCTTAAATTTGTGGAGACGACTTTAATAGTGTACAAAAAATTTGGTCTAAAATAAAATACAACTTTAAAAAAATTTTTTTAAAAAGTGTCTTCTTTTTTTCGAAAAACTGCCGGAGGCCCTTATTAAAAAATTGGGGGGGGGGGGGGTTTCCGGCGTGTTTTTAATTTTCTATAACTATACATGACAAAAATGGTAGAAAAAAAAATTGTTTATTTACAACGTCATTGGAAAATAAAAACTGTTTTATATAAACGGAAATTGTACTTTTAAGAATTTATATTTTATTTTTAAGGAAATTCACCGATTTAAAAGGACCCAGTTTGACGCCAAATCTACCAAACATCCTTTAAAAAGAGTGGTAGAGAAGTCAAAGTTCACCTTTGGGAAGGTATACAACCTTTAATTTGATACCAGACATGACACTGCTGTAGGAAAAATAATTTATGTAAATAGCATAATTTTTCATACAAAATGTTATGTAAGTATAGTCTAGCAAGACTTATGGGGCACAAATACATGTGTACACCCATAAAACATCCTTATTATCATCCTTGTCTAGGTATTTTTATTGTGACTTTCGTTGAAAGATCGATAGCCAAATAAATTTTAGGAAGTTACATGAAATTTCAAGTCGCTAACTTAATAAATAAGGTCTGTCCAGACTTTTGCAAAATGGAGGTTGGTTTACCTCTAGAATACCACTAAAAATTGTAAGCACTTTTTCAAATAAGATGAATTGTGGCTGTAATATTTGTTCCTCGATTACACGTGGATTTTCAGAGCCCCGAGTTTGAAAGTTTTGTTTGTGAACCTTGCCATTAAGTGGAAAATGAGCCCCATTGCTGAATATGATCTTCATGAAAAACCAATTCTGTGATGAATTTTACAATTTTACAATTTCTACGCCTTTTCCATGACTACACCTACATGAAGGCAAATGACAGCTGTCGAAAATTTATTTACAACTGTAAGCTTGTCAACAAAAAAAACAAAAAAAAAAAAAAAAGCTTGCAAGATTTAAAATACTAGGTACTTTTTGGACACACTTTAATTCAAAACTATGAATATAAAGTTAGGAATAAGACCATCTTACAAAAAAACAGCCAACAAATACAGAAAATAAAGTGAAACAAATAAAAAAAAAAAAAAAAAATACAGTTAGGCCAACAAAGATTAGCTTAAGAGTATTTTGATCCGAGCTAAGCTTGAAGTGTAACTTCAAGCTACTTAGCTGATTGATAAGCTGTCAGCTTAAGTTTCGGTTATTAATCAGATGATAGGTGGTAGGTGGTAGTGGTGAAAGCCAAGCAGTATGTGTTGCAAGAGTGCTGAGAAAATTAAAAAAAAAAATAAATCTTATTTCCTCAACACTGTCAACAAAATTGATGACATGAAATTGAAAAATGCATTAAAAAAAAAAAGAAAAATTTCATTGCATAAAACAAAAACCTACTCAGTTAAAGCGGATTAGAAGTTTAAAAAAGATAACAAAAAATCGCCTACAAAAAAAAAAAATGATAATAAGAAAATCAATAAAAATAAAAACGCTTAAAATATATTTGGACAGCGGTTGCAGCAGAAAAACCTGAACCATATAAATCTGTGCAAGACAGGAAAGTGTATCGATTAAAAATTAAAAAAGTACACTCCCTCGCAGTAGCCACACCCGGTAGGCACTAAGAAAAATCTCAAGAAACGGCTAAGCAAACAAAAAAAAAAACAAATTTTAAGACGACGTTTCCGTCGAAAATCGATGAAGTAGGGAAGAAAAGTTTTACGAGCGATTACAACGATTTAATGAAGCGCTCAAAATACAAGTCAGACAGAGCAGTTCAAAAGCAATATAAATTAAATACAAAAAAGGGAGCAACACTGCAACAGTTGCAGCTAGAGCAACAGCAAAAGTTTTCAAGTAAAGTTGAAATATTTTGAAAAAATATAGAACCAAAAAAAATTTGAAATAAATGTGTTTTGCTTGAATGATTCTGCGTAGCTGTAAAGAAAATCTAGAGAATTTCTTGAACCACAGAGCAAAGCAGGGCATAGCTGGGCAAAGCAGGGTAAAGCAGGGCGAAGCAGGGAAAAGCAGGGCAAAGCTGGGCTAAGCTTTACAAATTAAATTTATGCATGTGGTTAAAAAAATGTTAATTTGTTTTATTGATGATGTTGTTGTTGCTGTTGTTGTTGTTTGATGAAATATTCAAATTCAATGTAGATACAGCCAGAGACAAACGCAGCTACAACAAAAGCTTATCTATCAATGAATCGGGTCAACGCCTGCCTCAATAGCAGCATTGAAGCTCATATGGCTTTGAACAACAGCAACAACAACAACAACAATACTAACAACAACAACAATGAGACAAGCGCAACAGCTTGAAAAGCAAGAACAATGATCATTGCGCTCTAGCGGAGCGAATGTATCTTTTAGTAGCTGCCGCTACGTCGTATATCTAAAGCCGCATTTGAATGTGGAAAAATCAAATCAAATAAATAATTGTTACAAAGAAAATGGGTTTTTTTTTATTTGCATTTTTTTATTGCATTTTGTTTTTTGTCTCACTCTGTTTCGAGTCGAATGCACTCGAGTGCATTTTATGGATGCTCTGCTGCCATCCATTGAATTCATTTTATATTTCTTTGCTGATGTTGATGGATGCAACGAATTGTTTTTTTTTTTTTCTCCTGATGTTTTTCGTTTTATTTTTTTGTTAACGCATATTGGGTACAATTTATTAAAGTGGTGAAAGCAGCAACAATAAAATACCACAAAATTTAACAAAAAATAAAACAAAACAAAAACAAAAACAAAAACCAGCAGCAACAACAACAAATGCGTCGCTTTGTTTGCTTTAATATTATTATTTATTTTATAACGACACTAGTTTTTTTACAAAATTGCAGAGAGCAATTGTTGTTGTTATAATTGTGGCCATTGTTGCCATTGATTTTTACAATTGTTATAATTGTTGCAGTCATTGAAGCGAATGCAAGATTTTGGCTTAAGTTAAAATTTTTAAAATGTTATCATTCACAAATGAAAGAGAAAAATCAAGAAAAATATTACCGTTATATTTTTTAACTCAAAAAAAAAAGCATATGACCTGTAAGGGTAGAATTCTAGAGAAAGGCAAGAAAGCAATAAGAAAGTATCATCCGGCGTGTCCTTAGAATGACAAAAAACTACCAGAGATTCATATGTTTTACTTTCAATGCAAATAACTCCGTTGTTTTTTAATATAGTTCGTTGAATTTTTTTTGTTGATAAATTCAAGTCCAGTACTATATGAAAAGCATTTGAATGGTACCGTTAACTTAGCGTAAATATTTTTAATCTTTTTTTTTTAAAAAAAGATCGAACATATTGACGTCTTACTCAAAAAAGGACACAAGCCCGGTTTTTGTTGTTAAAATAATAAAAACTCAACATTGCATTTTTGACTACCTTTAACATGACATAGCGTTTAATAGCAAAAGTGATTTCAGTTTAACGAAAAATTTTATTAAATGTTTCTGTCATTAAAAACAGAACCTGTGCCCAGTAATTTTTCAAAAAATTTTTTTTTTATTTTTTATATAGAATAGTAAGTAATTTGTGTGAAAGAATTATACCAATATTTCTTTTCGATCAAAAGTTATCGTTATAAATCTATTTTCTAGGCCCCCTCCCCGCAACTCATTATTTCCAATCGATAGAAAAACATGGACCCTTTAGTATATGTATGAGCTTTAAAGTAATTAAATAAACACTTTAGTGCAGTTTGATTTTCATTAAATGCATTTGATCAGGACTGAAGACCAAAATTTTACATTTTTTTTACCCGAGTAACACCGGTTATATCTAGCAAACTATAAAATATATTCCGGTATATAACCATTTTTATGATTCAGCACTTAAAGTGGGCGTGGTTGTTTATTTTGTTGCACCTAACCTTAAAACAAAATTAAACTTTCAAAGACAAATGCACAGAAACACAAAAATTCAATCCAATAGCTCTGTTTGTATATAATAGAGGAAGGAGTGGGCGTGGTTTTTATTTTGTTGCATCTGACCTTAAAACAAAATTCAACTTTCAAAGACAAATGCACGTAAACACAAAAATTCAATCCAATAGCTCTATTTGCATCGAATTTATGAAGATTTTATTAGTTCAATGACATCACTTTGTGTGAGAGGTAGGCGTGGTTTTAATCCGATCTTGCTCAATTTGAAACCAAACAAGCGTATTTAAAATCAACTCTAATATCAAGTGATCTGACACTTTTATTGAGGTAAATATTGAGCCAATACCCCTGATTGCATAGGACTTATGGACTTTTTTGCTATTTAGATGACGTCACATCGCTTTATACTAAGGATTTCAGGTGTTCTAATCACCTATTCAATTAAGGACTTATGGACTTTTTTGCTGTTTAGATGACGTCAAATCGCTTTAAACTTAGGTTTTCAGGTGTTCATTTTACCTATTCAAATAAGTTTATCTTGGTTCGAAAATGGGTTAATAGATTAGTGGGAAGGAGGGGAGTTCAAGTGAAATGTGTGTAGAATGTTTCATGACTGTTCATGACTGAGACTGAGTTATGTGGCGTCCGTGGCGTAGTTGGTTAAAGTGCGTGGCCTCTATGTCAATGAACTCGGAGACCCGGGTTCGAACCCCAGCAGCGACAGAAAATTATTTGAATTAAAATAATTTTTCTGTACGGCCGCCACCTCTCTGCAGACAATGGCAAACCTCAGAGAGTAGTCAAAATGCCATGTAAAGCTTCTTGAGAATAAGAACATTCCGTTCATCGCCGTTCGGAGTCGGCGTTAAACCTGTAGGTCCGTTTCTCGGTCAATTGTGTACAAACTTAATAACACGCACAACACAATTGATCATAAGAAGCTAGGTCAAAGTCCTTTCAAGGACTGAAATGACCAGTTATTTATTTTTTTTTTTTTTTGAGACTGAGTTATGCCTTTACTACAGTCAATTCAAGTCAGTAAGCAATCCTATCCTCAAACTTCTTTACCAACACGAACAACTTTTTTAAGTCGTATTATTGATGAATTTTAATTTTAGCCAATTAAAAACGAGGTGATAAATAAAGAAAGGTCAAAGCGGAGGACCAATCGACTACCGAAACCGCAAAAAAAAGTCATATTTTTGAGGGGTTTTGTTGCAAAAAAGCTTTGTTTTTTATGGATTAATGATGAGGGATTCTCTATGTCGATGACGTCACTTTGTATGGGAAGTAGGCGTAGTTTTTATTCGATCTCGCACACTTTAGAACTAAGAACGCATATTGACGGTCGAGAAAAATATTTATATACGATGATATTCATCACTATATCACTATTTATTTTTAATATCGTCACTACATCGGTTATTATCAGCTATGGGCAGAGAGCGCTCTGGGAGCGTTGAGACCAAGCATTGAGAGCAAAGGCTTATGTTGCAATACAAAACGCAACAACAAATCAAAGACAAAAAACAAACACAGAAACAACAAATAAGCTTTAAATGTAACGGTGCCCATAGCCGGTTATAATAAATATCATCAATATAGAGAATCAAATAAAAATATATTTATATATACAAGTATACAATATTGATGAAAATTTTATATATAGGCAATCATTTATAAATTTATTGTCCAAATATTAATGAAATTATTGAAAAAGAAAATAAAACACATTTTCTTTTTTTTACTGAATTCAGCGATTGAGAACGTGGTGGCGTGGCTCCAAAAAAATCGTTTCATATGAGGGCAAAAAATAATTTTTTAGAGTCATAAAATAAAAGATTTTGATTCTTGGAACCGGTGATTAAATCACGGCAGACGTTTTCCAATGAACGCACATTTCTGGATGTCAAAGTTATACGTATGCGATGCACTGAAGCAGAATCCGCGCCTTGGGGTTTCTCAATATCTAAAAAACTAGAAGAAGAAACGGAAAACTAAATTCTTCATTTCCGTTTTATAAGATTTACCGTAGCATGCATATACATATACGACGAGTAATAATTCTATGCAACACTGTTGCATAAAAGCTGTATTTTCAATCTTGGAGCAGGTCTATTCGCGACCTTATGACATCATGAATTTTTCGTCTATTTTTGTCGTAAGGGAATCAACCTTTACTGATAATAATTTTTACCTAAACACCCATATAGTATAGCGTAACAAATTTTCAGTTGCGTTGCTTAAACAACTCTTTTCGCGTCCCAACGTCTTTAATTTTTTCATAAAGTCGAAGAACTATAGTATCATACCATTATTTTTGCCATAGCACCTATACTCAGCGAGTAACAATTTAGTGCAACGTCGTTGCATTTTGAAAAAAGGCTTTTTTCAACTTTTTTGGAAACCTGCGCGGTAAAACGTTACGTTGTCACGTCAAAAAAAGAGAGATCTTTACATATAATGAGTTATTTTCGGTGTAAAATTTTTTATTTCGATAAACCTACATTCAGACAATTTCCACCTTATGACTATTCTAACAAATGAAATGACACCTTTTGTCGATATCAATATTTACTAGAAACAAATATTTTGTTCGCTTTTTGCTCATTATTTCAATTTGGCGGTTTAGAGGGTTAAGATAGTTTCCAAGCTTATAAAACACTATGTAGTGAAAACAATTTGAGCCAATTGAGCCAAACCAAACCGAACAAACCAATTGAGCCGAACTAACTGAGCCACTTACTAGGCAGCAGTGCCCGTGAGCATATTGGGGACAGAACAAAATTGGTGCCATTTCAGCTTACCTGAATCATACAAAACAATTGACCCGAACTGAGCCACTTACTGGGCAGCAATGCTTTCAGTTGTAATGTTATTTGCAATACTGTGTCATAGAGTGCAGTTTTGTTTTCTATTGCAACGTTACAGATATATTCGAAAAAACCGCAAAATCCCATTATTTCTTGTAGACAACTTTAAAGCATTTAAATCACTGTGCAGCGATTAAAACCCATTTTATAGCATTTTTTAAACAATTTGACAAAATTGCATTTAAAAGGTTTATTTTATGGGGCATCTTTTAAGCAGCAAGGTAGGTAAATGCAAGTGTGTGTGTGCATGTGTGTTAGTGCGTGAAATATGAAAACACAAATGTGCTGAAATATGTGTGCATGCATGTGTGTGTCACATGTCAATATACGCTCTGCAGCACGCTTTCACCTTAATTAGTTTACTTTTGTTTGGCTGCATTTGCATGACAGCGTTGCCATATTGTGCCATAATTGATTATAGGCTAGTGTTTTTATTTTTATTTATTTTTTGTTTCTTCTTTCAACAAACTTTAAAGCAATTAAGAAATATTAACAGTTAACCAATGCAACACAACGATCAAAATATCTCATTGAAAAAAAAAATAATTCAAAATTTATGAGAAAGCTTTGTCTCTTTAAGCTGCAGCTTAAAGTTGGCTTAAATTAATTTTATTTTTTGTTTTTTTTTTTGTTTTGGCCCTTTATACAAGAAAATTTTCCATTAACTTTCTAACTTTAGAGCAGCTGCTGCGTAGCTACATTTAGCTTAAAAAGAGCATCTTAGAGTTAAACACAAGAGATAGATAGACAACAACAAAGCAGCTTTTGCAGCAGTTGCACAAGGCAATAGATGGATGTCATACGAACAGGTTTTTCGAACGAATTTCGAACAGAGCCACTGCAAGCAACAGAGCAACACTCCTCACAGTGCACAAAATTCCCACATAAATCTTTCAATCGATGCTTTAAACAAAAAAAAAAAAAAAACAACAAAATCAAAATAAAAATCAAGAAAATAAAATTAAAAGCGCACACAAGCAATTGCAGCAGCATGTATCTTGAAGATACAAACGCATATGTTGCAGAGCGCAATAAATAAATAAATAAAACATTTCAAAATAAGCGGGAGAGAGAAAGAAAAACAAGCAGGCAGAGTTAATCGGCTCAAAGTGGCAGGCAAAGCCACTGCAATGACAACAACAACAACCAAAACAACATCAATTATTGCAACAACAACAAAAACAACATCAATTATTGCAACCAACTCACAATAACAACAACAACAACAAATATATCTGTAGTTTAACTTGTTTTGTAAAAGCTTTTTATTTATTTTATTTTGTAGAACTCCATCCGCCTTGCCATGCCTTGCTCTGGCCGCATGTTGTGCGCTCTTATGCGCCAGCAACATGTTTATCCATTGCTTTATTTTATTTTATTTATTTTTATTTTTGTTTTTTTTTTTTTGTTTTTTCTTTTCCAATCTTCTTGTATTTTCCTTCATCTTATTAGCCGCTCTAAAGTAAAGAAATGTTTTAAATTTAATTTATTCCATATGAAACTTGTAATTTTTTTAAGTGTATTTCGCTGTTATACTTTTTCGTTGTTTTCCTTTTTTAACTCATACTCTTTTTTTTTTCTTAATTTGAAAACCTTTTTATTTTATTAAGTTGTCATTTCGTTTTAGTTTATTTTACGCACAACATACGCATTATGCTGAATTTAATGTTGTTGGTGTTGGTGCTGCTGCTGCTTGTTCGTCATAGTCGTTCAATCAACCGTGCGTCCCACCATCTGTCTGTGTTTCTACATATTTCTGTCCAACCGCATTTGTCAATCTGCCAAACAGGAAGTCTGCGTTTTTTTTCTGCGCGGCCCACCAGCAGTTGCTGTTGTTGACATGCAGTAGTTGTTGTTGTTGTTCTTGCCTATTTAAGGGCAACATTCAATGTTTGCGGAAAAGGTTTTTATAGCCCCTGTTAAAGCTAACAAACAATTCATTATAAGAAGTCTATATTATTCCAGGGAGACAAAATGGTGAACATACCTACTTCGGAAAGTTAAAGTGTGGATAGAAAATACTTTCGAATTAATTTGTACAACACAACATTTAATAAAAAAAAAAAGTTACAAATAATAAAGTAGTTTAGAACATCAAAGAAAAGTGATTTGATTTGAAAAGATGTACGAGGATCAAAAATCAAAAAAGTCTTGAGAACTTTTATACTTAAGATAAAAACAGTGCCTCAAGTAATATTTAACATGGCCAAAATAATTTAAAAAATATAAAAAACTAGCGCGTTGCCGACAACCGACAACTACAGTGGAAAATAATAAGTATCTTCAAAACTTTTATTAGGTCCTTGACACCACTCTCATTGTCCAATGCCCGTTATAGTTTTATAATAGAAGGACATCACCAAGTGTTCATTTCATTCTGAGTTTCAATGTTCTATGAATTTTACTACCAAAGCTATACTGTATCGAAAATTTGGCTTGTATGGGCGGAGCCACGTCCCGTTTGACAATGTCCGTGCCAGTTTTCGAGTAGAAAAGTCTGGTCAATTATGTAGTAACTTCATACTAAGGTTATTTCTTATGCAACATTTAGTTTTAAAGCTATTCTATATAAAAATTTTAATTGTATAGGCATTGCCACGCCCCCTTGGCCAATGCTTGCTCAATTTAGCCAGTCGAAGGACACGACTATATAGTGAGTTCGTATTAATACGTGTGAATTACAGTTATAAAAGTTATACCGAAAATATGGACTGCTAAAAAATTGCTACGCCCCTTTCACAACACCCATAAAATGTTACCAGTCGAAAGGCATGTGTAAATCGAAATTGTAATATATATTTTTTATTTTATTTAATTTTTTATTTCAATTTTTGATTTTAATTATTTTTTTTTTAAAATATATTTATATTGAAAACAAGTTTTTTCGAGCTCTAGGCCAAGCATGTTGTCAACAAGACAACATGAAGAACAAAGAAGGCAACAACCAACAACAACGGCTCTGTATATTTCATTTGTACATTTCTCGGCATATTGGCAGTATATGTAGAACCTAAGTAGCTTGAGTGGATCACAGTGTAAAGTCATACAAAGGCTACTGATGAGTTGGTGTAGCGGCCAATGAAACAGTCTGTATAGTCAAGCTGTGTGATTTGCTCTATACAGAGCCGTTGTTGTTGTTGTTGGTTGTTGCCTTCTTTGTTCTTCATGTTGTCTTGTTGACAACATGCTTGGCCTAGAGCTCGAAAAAACTTGTTTTCAATATAAATAATTAGAGGCCGTATACAAAATATTAATATTAAAAATATATTTTTTATTTTATATTTTATTCTATTTTTTAATTTCAATTTTGATTTTAATTTTTTATTAGTTTTTATTTAAATAGTTTTTTATTATTCTAATTTTTTATTTATGTTAGTACTTTTTTACAATTTTTTTAATTTTTTAATATACAGGGGATTTCCGCTTTAACGAGCACATTGTTTGTCAGCCTATGTCGTTAAACCGAGTTTCTCGTTAAACTGGATACTGAGTTAAAACGCGTAAATTTTCATTAAATATCATAAAAATAAACGGAACTAGCGCTTAGAAGTTTTTTTTATTAAAAAGAAAAATAAAAAAAGGAACAATTCATTTTAAAAACGAAGTAAAACTTATGGATAGGCATTTGAACACTTTGTTTTGTGAGATCAATAGTTTTTTAGTTTAAAGCCAAGCAATCGTTAACACATCTAATTAAAAAAAGTATTAATCAGCGTTTGTTTTTTTGGGATGCTGAGACTAGTTTTGACAGCATTCTCTTGAAGCTCGGCCAACACAGCCAGTTTCATATGATCAACATTGTTTTGTTTGGCCCACTGAATACAGGCAGTCAGCTTTGCTCCCGCTATCACCTCTAGGTAGATTCATCTTGTATTGTTCTGTTTTCAACAAATACGAAAGGTTATAAAAGGAATGCAAAGAAAGCGTTTTGTTATTGTTTTAAGCTAAAAAATTTTGGTGCTCGTTAAAGCGGGTACTGTCAATGGCCATTTACTCGTTATATAAGGTACTCAATGTTAAAATTTTGTTGCTCGTTAAAGCGGATTCTCGTAAAAGTGAATACTCGTTAAAGCGGGAATCCCCTGTACATTGTATTTTTTCCCATTTTTATTTTAATATTATTTATTTTAGTTGTTTTTTCAATTTTGTAATTTATTTTTTTTTTATTTTTTATAGATTAATATATATTTTTATTTCTTATTTTTATTTTTTAATTTTATTTTTTTGTTTTAGTTTATTATTCAATTTTTATTGGTTTTTTTAATTTTAAATTTTTTTATTTTTTAATTAATTCTTAATTTTACTTTTTTATTAAATTTGTTTCTTATTTTATTTTGTATTTTACTTTTTTACTTATTTTTTTAATTTACGTTTTTAATTTTATTTAATTTTCTATATTTTCTATTTTTATTTATAAGTTTTCATTTAATTTTTTATTTTATTTTGAATTTAATCATTAATTTTTTTCTATTTTTTATATTTTTATACTTCAAACTTTATACACTATACTTTATACTTTATACTTTATACGTTATACTTTATACTTTAAACTTTATACTTTATACTTTATACTTTAAACTTTATACATTATACTTTATACTTTATACTTTATACTTTATACTTTATACTTTATACTTTATACTTTATACTTTATACTTTATACTTTATACTTTATACTTTATACTTCATACTTTATACTTTATACTTTATACTTTATACTTTATACTTTATACTTTATACTTTATACTTTATACTTTATACTTTATACTTTATACTTTATACTTTATACTTTATACTTTATACTTTATACTTTATACTTTATACTTTATGCTTTATACTTTATACTTTATACTTTATACTTTATACTTTATACTTTATACTTTATACTTTATACTTTATACTTTATACTTTATACTTTATACTTTATACTTTATACTTTATACTTTATACTTTATACTTTATACTTTATACTTTATACTTTATACTTTATACTTTATACTTTATACTTTATACTTTATACTTTATACTTTATACTTTATACTTTATACTTTATACTTTATACTTTATACTTTATACTTTATACTTTATACTTTATACTTTATACTTTATACTTTATACTTTATACTTTATACTTTATACTTTATACTTTATACTTTATACTTTATACTTTATACTTTATACTTTATACTTTATACTTTATACTTTATACTTTATACTTTATACTTTATACTTTATACTTTATACTTTATACTTTATACTTTATACTTTATACTTTTTATTTTATTTTTATACTATTTTTGTATTATTTTTTATATTATTTTTTAATTTTATTTTTTATGTTATTTTTTATATTATTTTTTATATTATTTTTTTATTTAATTTTTTACTTTATTATTTATTTTATTTTATATATTTCATATTGTATGTTTTTACGTCTTTTTTATTTTTATTTAATTACTTTTTCTTTTTTATATAATCTACTTTTTTTATTTTTTATTTTATTTGTTTATTTAATATTTTATGCCATTTTATTTTTGTACCAAAAAAAGTGGAGATCTTACTGTGCATGGTGTGCATTTAAAAAGTATTTATATTTATTATTATATCATAGAAAAATGTGTAACGCACATTTTAATTTTGAAAGAAATTGCCAAGAATTTGAGACGCAGTGTTTAACTACTAAGTGTTTGTTTATAAAAGAAGGCGATAATAAGGGATTGCGAAGAAGAAAATAAAAAAAATCGATTGTTACCAAGAGCATATCATAAGTGGACACGGGCACGAATGTTTATCTACTTCTATTGCTGGTTACTTCGAACAATTAAATACATTGTCGGAAATTTGAAGTTATTCCAAGTCACAACTTGGTATGATACAAAGGCAATAACAACAAATTCTAAAGTGTATAAAAAATAAAACTTTTAATAGTTCAACCCACTCGAACACGCGATAATTATACTCAATAATCATGATTCCAATGATAATGATGATAATACTGTAGACGATGACATTTATTCCTATACATTATAGGAAAACAACTATACAATAGATAGAATGAGTTGCATGCACAATACAACAGCAACAACAACAACAACAACAACAACAACACCAACAACAACAACAACAACAACAAAAGAACAATAGCTGATATAATAGTCGCGTCAACCAACGCACTGTTTAATAAAAACAACACCAACAACAACAACAAAAACAACAATGCTAACAACAAAAACACCAACAACAACAACAATAGCAACAACACCACCACCAACAATAGCAACTAGTTTAACAAGTATTTCCTGATGTTGCTAACATTTCAGTACCAACAACATTGAAGTCTGTAGACAAAAACAACAGCAACAAAAAGCACTTGGCGACGCCAAATTAAAAAAAAAACATATAAAAATAACACGCTCCACACAATGAACAAACAGCAGGTTGTTTAGAGCTGCAGTAAGAGCGGATTCTTAAAAAAAAAAAAAATAACGAGCCAGGTTCTACCAACACAACAACTGCATGAATAAAATTATTAAAAAAAAATTATAGAAAAATAGAGAAGCAATTAAAAAAAAAACCTACTCATTTACATGGCGCGACTGATTTTGCTTCCTAGGCTAGCGGCCAGGCAGCCTTGGTTGACTGTTGTGGTCGATTCGCTTGCTGCAGACTCAGACTCAGACTTTGAGCCATGTTCAAATTGGCTGAGAGAACAACACATAAATATAAAAATATCCACTAATAATACGTTCAACTTGCTTTACATAAAATTACACAGCGCTTTTCAAGCGGAGAAATATCATTTTACAAGCTTCGGTTGTGTGAGTCCTGCTCGGGAGCAATTAGAAAATTCTGTACGGAGTAATAAATCAGCAGCACTCAAAATTAATTTGCATAATTTTTTTATAGCCTCTATTTGTTGACTATGAGCTGTGCAGATTTATGAAAAAAAAACCATTGCAAGGTTTTCACTTGTTCTGGTTTGTTTTTTTTTTTTCATCTTCAATACCTCTGCCTCTTCGGAGGGGGGGGAGTTCTAGTGGAAACGACCTACACTATAGCTTTTTTATTTTTTTCTATGCAACAACAAAGTTTCCGATTTCAACAAACACCCCAGGCAACATTTTAATTAGTTTCTAGATGCGTAAAACAGCTTTGGTTTAGAAGTTATGCGCACCCGCGGCTGTTGTTAGACTGTTAATTAATGACGCAATCGAATTATGTATTAAAAAAAAATGATAAAAAAAAGAAAAACAGTAACAAATCGAGCGAAAGAACACATTTCCATTTGTATTCATTTCTGTTTAAGAAGTTTGTAGTTTTTGAGTTGCAGCTAATTAGATGGTTCCTGTGTTTGCTGTTAGCTGGTTGGCTAACTTTTAATTGCCTGCTTATTTAGGCCAGTATGAAAGCGAAAAGCAAATTCAAAAGCTTTTTTATGGAGAAAAAAAAACGTATGCGTTTTTCACTCTCAAATTACACAGGCTCACAAAAAGAATATAGTCCAAGTCCAAAGTTCGGAGAGGACAATCCTTCTTTTATGAAGAAGTTCTGAACATCTGATTTGAAGTTCTTCTACAATCTGATTATTTGCTCCATCCATCGTCGTTTTATCAAAATGTCTACTGTTTCAATAAAGCCATTAAAAAAAACTATCTGGCTAATTTGCGAACAAAATGTATTATTACATCATATGAATTGGTCCTCCAGCATAGCTTTTACTATTCCAAAATATCAAAAAAAAAACAAAACAAAGCCTTCAGACTGCTAACCTTCACAATGAAAATTTCGGGAAAAAGTAAACCCTTGAATGTTTTTTACTTCTAATTTTTACTTTTTAATTTTTTCTTTTTACTTTTTACTTTTTACTTTTTACTTTTTACTTTTTACTTTTTACTTTTTACTTTTTACTTTTTACTTTTTACGTTTTACTTTTTACTTTTTACTTTTTACTTTTTACTTTTTACTTTTTACTTTTTACTTTTTACTTTTTACTTTTTACTTTTACTTTTTACTTTTTACTTTTTACTTTTTACTTTTTACTTTTTACTTTTTACTTTTTACTTTTTAATTTTTAATTTTTACTTTTTACTTTTTACTTTTTCCTTTTTACTTTTTACTTTTTGCTTTTTCATTTTTACTTTTTACTTTTGGCTTTTTACTTATTACTTTTTACTTTTTACTTTTAACTTTTAACTTTTTGCTTTTTGCTTTTTGCTTTTTACTTTTTACTTTTTACTTTTTCCTTTTTACTTTTTACTTTTTACTTTTTACTTTTTACTTTTTACTTTTTACTTTTTACTTTTTACTTTTTACTTTTTACTTTTTACTTTTTACTTTTTACTTTTTACTTTTTACTTTTTACTTTTACTTTTTACTTTTTACTTTTTACTTTTTACTTTTTACTTTTTACTTTTTACTTTTTACTTTTACTTTTTACTTTTTACTTTTTACTTTTTACTTTTTACTTTTTACTTTTTACTTTTTACTTTTTACTTTTTAATTTTTACTTTTTACTTTTTACTTTTTCCTTTTTACTTTTTACTTTTTGCTTTTTCATTTTTACTTTTTACTTTTAACTTTTTGCTTTTTACTTTTTACTTTTTACTTTTTACTTTTTACTTTTTACGTTTTACTTTTTACTTTTTACTTTTTACTTTTTACTTTTTACTTTTTACTTTTTACTTTTTACTTTTTACTTTTTACTTTTTACTTTTTACTTTTTACTTTTTACTTTTTACTTTTACTTTTTACTTTTTAATTTTTAATTTTTACTTTTTACTTTTTACTTTTTACTTTTTACTTTTTACTTTTTACTTTTTACTTTTTACTTTTTACTTTTAACTTTTTGCTTTTTACTTTTTACTTTTTACTTTTTACTTTTTACGTTTTACTTTTTACTTTTTACTTTTTACTTTTTACTTTTTACTTTTTACTTTTTACTTTTTACTTTTTACTTTTTACTTTTACTTTTTACTTTTTACTTTTTACTTTTTACTTTTTACTTTTTACTTTTTACTTTTTACTTTTTAATTTTTAATTTTTACTTTTTACTTTTTACTTTTTCCTTTTTACTTTTTGCTTTTTCATTTTTACTTTTTACTTTTGGCTTTTTACTTATTACTTTTTACTTTTTACTTTTAACTTTTTGCTTTTTGCTTTTTACTTTTTACTTTTTACTTTTTCCTTTTTACTTTTTACTTTTTACTTTTTACTTTTTACTTTTTACTTTTTACTTTTTACTTTTTACTTTTTACTTTTTACTTTTTACTTATTACTTTTTACGTTTTACTTTTTACTTTTTACTTTTTACTTTTTACTGTTTACTTTTTACTTTTTACTTTTTACTTTTTACTTTTTACTTTTTACTTTTTTCTTTTTACTTTTTACTTTTTACTTTTTACTTTTTACGTTTTGCTTTTTAATTTTTACTTTTTACTTTTTACTTTATACTTTTTTCTTTTTACTTTTTATTTTGTACTTTTTTCTTTTTTCTTTTTACTTTTTGCTTTTTAATTTTTACTTTTTACTTTTTAATTTTTACTTTTGGCTTTTTACTTATTACTTATTACTTTTTACTTTTTACTTTTTACTTTTACTTTTTACTTTTTACTTTTTACTTTTTACTTTTTACTTTTTGCTTTTTACTTTTTACTTTTTACTTTTTACTTTTTACTTTTTACTTTTTACTTTTTACTTTTTACTTTTTAATTTTTACTTTTTACTTTTTACTTTTTACTTTTTAATTTTTACTTTTTACTTTTTACTTTTTACTTTTTACTTTTTACTTTTTACTTTTTACTTTTTACTTTTTACTTTTTACTTTTTACTTTTTACTTTTTACTTTTTTCGTTTTTATTTTTGTTTTTTTTTTTATAGGATATCATAAATTTATTTTTTTTTATTTCTAATGGCAGTCGAGTAAAATTTATAACAAGAACATTAGAAATTCGTCAAGTATATATAATATACTTTCCTTAGAATCAAGATAATATCGAAGAATGCCTGGCCTAATATATAGTATTCCAAATTTTGAAATTTTTTTCTTTTTGTTTTTAAAGGCAACTCAAGTTTCCGGAACATTCAATGGAAATAAGTTGAGCACTTAAGATATCAGGAAAAACTTCGTTTTACAAATGTCCGAGAATATTCGCAATCGTTTCCCAAACAACAAACAACAGAACATTTACTCTTTTTACATGAAGAGAAAAACAAGAACAACTTTGGTTGGCAAGCGTGAGGCACAGCTTATCGCCTGAAGATTTCCTAGACTGCAACTCGAGAATTGCAGCAAGTTCTAGAATCTAGATGGTCATTTGAGAAACAGGAAAAACACAACGAAGGAAGGCAATGAAAATAAAAAATACTATGAGTGGAATATAAGAACAGAAAAAAAACAAAAAAACAAATAATAAAAAAAAAATAAAATCAGCTGACATGAGCTAAGAAACGAGAAACCGCTTGAATGAAATAAGATAGAAAAAAATGACAAAACCAATTTGCGCAGCGTAAAACTCAAGAATTTTTGCGAAAATTCCAATAAGAATGAGAAAAGGAAGACAGAGGCGAAGAAAAGGCGATGTTACATGGTATTAAAAAGAAAAATAACAAGTTACGAGTTAATAATTTGTTTGAAAATTGAAGACCACATTATATGTGTGTGTGTTATATAAAGAAGAGGAAACTTTATATAGTATATATTGTTATCTTTAATCATCACTCAAGTATATAATGGCTCATTTAACCCAGTGAAATTTTTTCTATTAATTTGGTTTTGTACTAAAACAATTTTATTGGTATTAAATGGTTCTTAATGGCTTGTATAGGGTAGAGTTTGAACAACAATTTCACTACCAAGGCAGCAAGCCGCAAAAACTTCCACTCATTTAAGAACAAATGCCCCGAAATAAACAGAAATAGTAACTAATTGAAATGAATAAAAGCTGCATGAGATCCATTCGAACCACTTCAAGCAATCAACAACAATTAAATTTTATTAGCACAGACAGAACACAAGAAAACACAACAAATGCAGCAGCAACAACAACAAGAACAGCAATAACAACAACCACAGAAACAACAATTAATGACATATGTTCAGCAATTAAAACAAATAATAAAGGAAGAACAATAAAAATTAAGCCCTTCTTTCGCCAAAAAAATAAAAAAAAGAAGTGAAAACATAACCCAAAAAAACCAAAACACTCCAAACAATACCAAAAAAAAAAAGGCATAAACAGAATAAACATCAAATGATGCTGGTTGTACTTGAAAGCCATTCTAGGGATTCTAAAAATGGTCGCTTTCCAGAAAACTTATAAGAGAAAAAACCAAAAAAAAACACGTTCCTACCATAAAACACTTGAAAAATTTTAAAACAGCAGAGTTGAGCGGAAAAAAAGCAACACAACCAAAAAAAAAAAAAAAAAACTAAAAACGCATATAAAGAATTAATTCGGAGATACGACGCTGCCATACAGCAGAATGCAGAACCACATAAGTTTCAAATTCAAGGTTAAAGCAGCGGAGCTTCGAAACATACTTTTTTTTGTGATAAAGAAGCCAAAAAAGATGAAGAACAACAGCAGCGAAAAAAAAACTATAACAACAATGTTAACACAAAAAAGTGGAAACTAAAGATGGCTGTTTTTGGAGCTCTTAAGAATATAATAATAAAGATATAAAAAAAAATGAAAAATTTAAAAAAAAAGAAAAAAAAAATGTTGAAAAAAGGTTTAAAAATACATACACGGTATGATGTTATAGCACCATGAGGTACCTTAAAAAATGTCTTCTTTTTTTACCGCTGGCAACGAATATTTTTTTAGCCGAAGTGGTCTCTCCAAGCAACACTTGAGTTTATTTATGTCGCTTGGTGTAGGTATGTTTATAAAGCCTTTGTTTCATTTAGAATTCTTGAAATTTTTTTTTATATATATTTTTTTTTTTTGCTCAAATTTATCTTCACAACATAACCCAACTTTACGATATAAGTAGTTTGGTGTATTTTAAGAATCCACAAGAGTCCATTTTATGTAAGAACCATTTTATGTATTCATGTTATTTTCCATAAATTCACACTAGTGAACAGCCAAAAGCACCCATAGATGTGACCATATGTTTTATTGGTTTGGGATATAGTTACACGGTGTGACAGTAAAAATAAACTTGACACGAGACCAACATATAACTAATGGGTGCATCAACAAGAGGTGTAGGATTAGTTTTTTGAATGAAGTGTAATTTTTTTTTTTGGTGTCTCTTAAATTTTGGATTGGATTAGAAAGTAGACACTATGGAGATTATGTGTATAAAAACTATATCTTGCAAAACTATGTACCAAGCAAACAGCTGTTAAAAATATGCCTTTGCAATCCTCCATCTTTTGTAAATAGACCCTTTAACTCTATGAATATCTTTCATATATCTATCATAGCTTTATCAAACCTATGTTCTCCACTAGGATTCATGTCAAGATTTTTTTTATTTTTTCTAAGACCAATTATTGGCCATTTTAGCCCTTGAAAGGACTGTGAACGAGCTTCTTGTGATCAATTGTGTTGCTGGTGTTGATACATATTTGTACGCAAATGAACGAGAACTACAAGTATAATTTCTTTACCGACTTCGAAGGTCTAATGTCAATGTTCTCAAAAAGCTTTCCATGACATTATTTACTCTCTGAGGTTTGTAGGAAGATGACGACCGATCAGAAAACTTAATTTCAATAAAAAAATTTTCTGTGTGAGTTAAGATTTGAACCCGGTGAACACAGAACGGCGTACGCACTCTAGGGCGTTAGACCACGACCAACACTAGTTTTTTTTTTCAAATGTATGTCTATATAGTTAAATAATAAAGGATACATAAAATAATATATCTAATAAACCCTCTATAGGCCCCACAGAAACGGGGGAAAGCGTTAGACAATACTATAGGCCGAGACTACAAGGGGTTTTTGCATTCCCCTCTCTCCCTTATAGGGTCGACAAAGACACAAAATACCAAGCAAATCAGATCACTTATCGAAAGTGCACGATTTTTCTATATATTTCTGATATCAAACCCTCCTCCCAAGGAAATTTCTGGCTATGGACCTGCTATAGGTAATGCTACAATAATAGACAATGCTATCAACAAACTTTTCTACCACCAACTGCAACTTATAAGTCATTAATGATCAATTGATTAATTGATCAATTTTCAATTGCAGTTGATAAGAAATGATGAAAGAAATGCAGAAAAGTTAAAGCGGGATCCGAGTCCTGGACCTCTGTCACGCTAACACACGACTACTGAGGCCACCTAAGACTTCGTATTTTGGAGTACATACATTTTTTAAACATGTTTTTTAAAACAAAACTGTTGAAATATGTACAGGTACAATTCGGGTTATAAAAAAGGAGATGATCTGTAATAAAAGTGCTTTTTCAATGGGTCGAATTGGTCCAGTAATGTTAAAAAAAATCTTTTCGCACTGTAATGCTAAGGTTACCTTAAACTTTGAAGATTTCTAGCGAATTATTTTGAAAGAAATATGTTGTGTGTACTGAAGTATTCCAACGGGCCGAAATCGGAGTGCTTCCAACAAAAGCTCTCAAAGAGCACTCTTTTCTGAGCTCTTTTTGTCTGAAGCCAAGAAAAGAAGAAGAAGAAGTCCAAGTGATTCCGCTACACTACGCTTTGGAGAGCTTTAGGAGCTATTGAGTGCTATACTTTCACTGCAGTTCGGAGCACAAACGGAGCACAGTATTAAGTGCTATACTTTCACTGTAGTTTGAAGCACCAATGGAGCAGTAGTGCTTCCTTCCAAAGACATGTTATGTTAAAATTACAATGTAGATGGGAATATAGACGGAGCGTATCGTATTGCAAAAGGAGCGCTCGTAAAGCCCTTAAAGAGCGCTCAAAAGCCCGCTGGGATTCTGTTAAACATACACACCAGTTTTACCGAAAGAGCGATTGAATGGGGCCTAAAATAAATAAATTTAAAAAGAATGAATGAGTTCTAATGAAATTCTTTAAACAACTACAGTTTTTTTTTTTTAATACTCATACCCGTTACAGTTGTGGTACCTGATTAAAAGACAATTTTATGGATTATACAGAAAGCAAGTTTCAACAACAGCCCATTAGATTATTCATTTAGCCAACCCCGTTTGGTAAAGTCAAAAATTATAATAAATAAATAAATAACTGGCCATTTCAGCCCTTGAAAGGACTTTGACCTAGCTTCTTATGATCAATTGTGTTGTGCGTGTTATTAACTTTGTACATAATTGACCGAGAACCGGACCTACATGCTTAACGCCGACTCCGAACGGCGATGAACTGAATGTTCTCGTTCTCAAGAAGCTTTACATGGCATTTTGATTACTCTCTGAGGTTTTCCATTGTCTGCAGAGAGGTGGCGGCCGTACAGAAAAATTATTTTAATTCAAATAATTTTCTGTAGCTGCTGGGGTTCGAACCTGGGTCTCCAGATTCGTTGACATAGCGGCCACGCACTTTAACCAAATACGCCACGGACGCCACAAAAATTACAAATAGATAACTTCCAAATTTTGAAATCTCATACATTTTTAAAAGAACACATGAGGTTAAAGCTTATTTCTTTTTTAATGCATAGTTGATTCCTTTTTTCGGTTGGGCGATTTCAGAATTACCCAAATAGTTGCACTATAGAAATTCTGGCTTAAAAAAGTTCCAAAAATAGTTAATTTTTTCCAAATGTAAGCTTCTATACAAGAACAATATAAGCCCCCCCCCTTTCAAAACTTTAGGAATTTCGAACGGCTACGAGTATAACTATAGTTTGTATGAATAAGAGGATTGTACACCTCTTCTTTAGATGAATAAACTGAACAATTGTTTGGATGACTCTAAAATATTTTATGGATAATCAAGTAGACATTGTGGAGATTATATTTGAAATACAATATCTTCCAAAACTGACAAGCGACCAGCTATGTAATTATACGTCATTGTAGCCCTGCAGCTTTTGTTAATGCACCCTTTATTAACTACGAGTTGAAGGCTGATCCTTAACACGAGAATCTTTAAAAAAAACGGGGGTCAAACCCCCTATAAGGTTAAAGGTTTTTAGTGGATAAAATTTTAAAATTACAATATTTGCTAGGCTAAAAATCAAATTAAAAATCTGTCCTCCATATTGCTTTTAGTTTTGTAGAAAGTCTTTTTTGTTTAAATACTCCTTTTGAAATTTTTTTCTCAAATCAGATTAAAAGAAATCAAAAACGATTGTTCAAATTTTTTTAATTAATTTGCTTATGACTTATTTTAAACAGCTTAATAGACAGTCTATATAAATTATATTCTAAAAAAAAAAAAATTAAGCCCCATACAACTATATGTAAATAATAATGTCTCCGAATACATAGACAAGAACCATGAGAATGGCAGCAAATGAAAGAATCTTTTTTATAAAAATATATATTTTTTTATTGAAAAAAGTCATATTTCAATAAGAAAAACCAACCAACAATGAAACAAAAGACAGAAAACAGGCAGCGAAGGTAGACAATCAGATAGACGGACAGACGGACAGACAGACAGACAGAGATACACAGTCTTATTTACCAAAAAAGTACCTGTTGTGAACACACACTACACACAAGCGGGCAGGCAAGCGAGCAGCAATATTTATGCAGAAAACCGGTTGGTCATGTTGGGGGTACAGTGGAGTAGAGGAGGTAAAGGTATACAATCTGATTCTCGTGCGCTGTTTCGCGCTGGGAAACATAGCAACGATAAAAACAATAAAAAAAAAAACACAGGAGACCTGTTTAGTATGCGAAGCAGTAGAAGATATGGTTTAAATAAAAAAAAAACAATCACCTACAGTAACAACAATAACAACAGCACAGACAACCACCACCACCACCTCAAACCAGTCAACAAAGACATTTATGCTTAAGTTAACTTGTTTATCCATGCCTACTGCTGCCTGCCTGCCCTCTTAAAAGCCAAAAATATATTCCTGTTTTCTTTTTCTATCTTCTTTACTCTTAGATATATTTTTTCTGATATACTCTTCTTCTCAAGTATTCACTGAATTAAAAGACGTAAACAACATTTTTTTGTTATTTTTTGTTTGAATTACTTTTTTTTTTATTGAGCAGCTAGTATTTTTTTCACTTAAGTGTTCCAATATTTAAGTGATCCAGGAACAAATCGAATATAAAACCTGTCAAACCAGTTGAGTTGCATTGAATCCTCTTGCTTTGCCTTGAATGTGTATCCATCCATTCGTTGTATTAAGTTGTTGGTTTTTTTTTTCATTGTTTGGAAATAAAAAAAGCCTTCATTTCCTGCAACAATACTTTTTTTTAACAACACAATAACACAAGGTTTTAAGTCATCTTTAATTTTAGAGAGGTTAAATTCTCAAAGTGCCTCTGTTACTTAAATAACGCTTTTTAAAAATCATATTTTAACAAAAATATTTAAAAAAAACTTCTACCATTATCAATAAGTTTGTTTGTTCTTCAATATTTTCCAAATTCAACTTATGTATGTTACAAATTATTAAAATTTGAAAAAAACAAAAATTTTTAATTAAGTTGACTCAAATTATCTGAATATCCTCTGAGTGAGGAGAAAAATTAAAGGATATATTAAGTTATAAAAACTTTAATTAGGCCTGTAAAAACAGTAATTTAGTTGGAAACAATTGGCGGAAAACTGTAAATCCTTTTTTATTGAAGGGTGTATCAACAAGAGGTGGAGGGTTGGTCCATTGGCAGTTCCATACATAATCTCAATATGTCTACTCCATAATCCTACCACAATTAAAGAGATATCCAAAAGATAGTTAATTTTATTTCAAAAATAAATCGTACACCTCTTGTTGGCACACCCAGGTTGGCACTTAGGATGGGGAGTTGAAGTTCTTGTTAATGATTTTATTACTATTTCGCTTCAGCTGAATTGTCATAAGGGTCCCATATTACTTTAAGAGCAGTACTGACCGGGATTTTGAGCTGAAATTTATAAAATTATATAGGATAGGAATTTCCTTTAAATATTTTCCCCAATAGTCAGTGACGTAGTCAGTAGGTTAAAAAAATTATTTTTGAAGAATTTTTGCTGAGAAGACATATTAATTAATTAAAGTAAAAATTTATATACATATTGTGGTGACTTTTAAACTTTGCTTTTATGTGTTTTATTTACAAAACCAATCATTTATGCTGCTGAAGCCAATCGCTAGGAGATTTTTTAAAAATACTACGATATCTCTGAACTGGATTATCTGAAATGAAAAAAACCAAAATAATTTTGTTGGCATAATAAAGTTAATGAAAGAAATAAGTAAAATATAAATTTTTGACAAAATCGCGGCTTCTCAACAAAGAAAAAACCCTACATTTTCAACATAAATTCAGGCCTGAAACTGTGTACAAAATAGTAAATATTTATCGATTAGAAAAAAACCTTCATTCAATTACTAAAAAATATACCTACTTAAAAAACTTGTGTAAAAATTTGAGACTGAAAGACCGGCCAGTCGTGTCCGAGAAATCTTGCCCACCGACTTCAAAAACTTAAAAAATGTAGTTGAAAAACTAAACATTTACATACCTAAAAAGTTATTTCAGATCAATCCTGTTTCAAGTTGGCCTACTTAATATGCTTCTCCATCATCTCATACATAGCAAGTTTCTTCCTTTCGAAATTTGAAAAAAGCAGCTAATAATTTTCAAATTCTTGATTAAATAAAAATTTAACACAATAATTATTTTCTCTATTATTTATGATATAGTACGGATTATCTCAAAGCCAATATCTATCGAAAATTTTTACGAATTTTCACAAAATTATATTAACAACAAAAAAATGTTTTCTATATTCGTAAAAATAAACAAAATACAATTAAATATAACGTAAATTTTGCTAAAATTGTTGTTGGCCCCAATAATATTCAATCTTAAAAATCCCTTTAACCACATCTAAGAGATACCGAGCATACAGCTTCATATAAATACATATTTTTAATACTTTACCGCATTTGTACACATATGTTTGTACAAGTAGTTGTTGAGTATGTGTGCGTTTGCTTGCGTATGCATAATATTGAAAACATAATCCATTAATCCAATTTTGGCAAATTTTCAATATTTACGCTGATGATTTAGTTGAATTATTATTTCATACATACCTAGAAGAAAGAAGGAGAAAAAAGAAAAATATTAAAATCTCAAGAGCAAACAAGAGCTGGCTAGAAAATATAAAAATTTCATATGGTTATTAAATTTAAGATGCGGCATAGAAACAGAATAAACTTGATTTCAATTTAATTTTTTTTTGTTATTTCAACTTTGAAACAAGGAATTCAGGAGTAACAGCTGAATACACCACACTACTTAGTTCGAAAATGGGTGATAGATTGGTTGAAAACAAACAGAACAAGGGGCGTTCAAGTAAAATGAAGTGAAACATATGTAGGATAGTGTAGAAAGCTGTAGAAACCAGAATAAAAAAAATTTTATTTTGAAAAATTAAAGCTCGGACACAAAACTAGCTTTAGCCACAGAATACTAATAGTGGGCAAGAAAAAGAAAACACTGCAAGATCCGTAGTGAAAGAAAAAGACGACAGAGAATGCAGGAATAAAATAAATTAATAAAGTGTCCATCTTCATTTACGGTAATCAAGACAATGCACAGAACCGGATAAGAATGCATAGATAATATTAACAATTTTCGTTGACTCTTGACACTTAACGCTACTGCAAAGCGACAAAAGTAACAAAAGTGCTAAAAGATACTTTCAATCAAATTTTATTAAGATCGGTTTATGCACTTAGATAGAAACAATTTGAATTTTTAGTTTTGAGATTTTTTTTTTAATAATCAAACTTTTCATTTTTAACATGTGCAATAAATGAAATTGCATAATTTATTAAAAACAAAATAAGACCCTTTATAAATCATATTTAATTCAAATTGAAAGAAAAAAAAACATAAATAAGCGGAAATGTTAAAATCTCCGCGGGAGACTCTCAGCAGGAAATACAAATGAAAATAAAGGAAATGCGTGGTGGTGGCACACAGTTGTCCGTTTGTCGGGAAATGTGTAACGGAAGGCCTCTTAAGTGTTGAAAAATATTAAAAATGCATTGAGTATGTGGAGGAAGGGGAAGGGAAGGGAAGGGAATTTGAAATAAGGAAATTTAGTTTTATGAAATAATTAAAAAAAAAAATCAGAAATTAACTCTATTGGCAAACATTTTCAGCAAGCTAAAATTTATGGAGGAAAAGTTTACATCACAAAACTAATTTATTTTTCCAAAATAAAATTTATACATATATGAATGACATATGACATGACATATGACATGACATCATATCAGAAGATATTATAACTATAAACAACCAGTTAGGCTAAAAAATGTTAATGCCTTTAAGTCGTTTCTAACATATTACACATAAAAACACACAAGCGAAAAGTGAATAAGTGCTCTCCTGAACAATTAAGTAAATTCAGATACGTCACTGAGCCATACGAGCAACGATAAGACATTATATATGACATGTTGGACTGAAGTTTGATGAATTTTAAACAAATCTTTTTTAAATAAAGTTTGGAATATTTTATGTATATTATCATCTAAAAACTTGATTAACTAAGCATATTTAAAATTTACATTTTAGTTTTTATTTATTTTTTTTTTTTTTCTTAAACAATTAAAACTTATGTGTATGACTTATTTTTTATAACTTACTTTTTATAACTTACTTTGTACAACTTATTTTTATAACTTATTTTTATAACTTATTTTAATAACTTATTTTTATATCGTATTTTTATAACTTATTTTTATGACTATGTGGCTGCCGTTTTTTTGGTTATTATTTTTATGACTAATTTTTATAACTTACTTTTAAAAATATTTAAGAACTTAATAGATGAGCACACAAAGATGAAAAGTCTCTTAAATTTTATTCAATTTTGTTGGAGTTAAAAGTAAGACATAACAAAACCTAAAAGGTGTTTAAAGCATATTAAATACCAAATGCACTTCTGACAATATCTATTGTGCGCCATGTTTTTGTTGACAAACTTGGAGTATTAAATCTTTAACAACAGTCATTAAGCCATGGGTGATAAGTCATGTCTAATTACACAAAAGAGATACGCGTAGTAATTGTGAAAATACATTACAAAAATGGTTCTTGATTTTTCGAAGAAAATCATCTTCAGCGATGAGACTTAATGACTAGACAAACAAAACGGGGGCTTCGAAGAGATAGGAGTTTTATCTAATTTTTGTGAAAAATTCACATTAATCCCACGACTATTCTCGAAGTTACATAAACATTTTAAAGCCGTCTTAGAGCGTCGTAATCATTACTGCTCTACAGACAAAAATTTTCAACACGGTGGTGTTGGTTGCGGGCATTAGTTGACTATTAGCCATTACGGCAAGCTGTTGCTGAAGTTATGAATCCGATTTAAGCAGATCTCAGCAAAGAAAAATTATTAAAAGGATGTTTTGCTGCATACTCAATGAAGGTTAAGAAATTTCAGAAATTTTCTCGACAATAGTCAGAACCCAGCGAACTTTATTAACTGAGTGGATCACAGTGAAAGTCATGCAAGACTACTACTGATGAGTTGGTGTAGCGGCCAAAGAAACAGTCTGTCTAGTCTGCTGTATCATTTGCTCTATACAGAGCTGTTGTTGTTTATGTTGCTGTTAGTTGTTTACTTCATAAACATACTTGGTCTCGAACTCAACAATTAGTTTCAATATAAGGCAGGCCCGTAGCCAGGATTTACCTAAGGGGGGGGTTTGGATTAAAAAAAATATCGATAGTTTTTGATATCGATAAATGAAAAGGTATTTTTTATATAATTACCAGAAAGATGGGAAAAATCAGTGGCTAGAAATAGACAATACTTTGAGAAATGAATTTGTAACAAATTTTTCACAATAAAGCGACAAACTTGAAAAAAAACACTTTAAAACTTTTTTTTACACCAAATACATAAAACAAAATTAATTTTTTACTTTTGTTTATTTTATATATTTATATTAACAGCCCGATTCTGCGTACTTGATAAATTCACCTTATTGAATATTTATCAAGTATTGACTATTTATCAAGAGTTGGTATTCTGTGATAGAAAAAAGCTCTTTAATTGATAAATTTGTCAATATCTCATTTGCTATTGATAAATTTATCAAGAGAGTTGTGGTTGCTCGTAGCAGGCAATATCAAGGTTAATATTAACATAATAATGTTAACAATAATAATTATTTTCTACAAATTAATACACTTTTGTGGAACATAAGGAAAATGAAAGCAGAAATCTGTTCTCTGTGTTATGCTATTAATGAGAACAATTAGCTGTTAACAGGGATTCACCTACTCTGGGGAATTACGAAAACTTTTTATTTATCAAGGTTGCTGTAGAATACTAAAAAAGCTTTCGCTTGATAAAATTCTTTACAAATTTTATTTATAAATTACTTATCAAGAAAACGCAGAATAGGGCGGTAAGTCTTCTTATTTTTTTTTTTTTTTTTTTTGTTAATTCCAATAACACAGCCTCCGCTGTGACACTGCAATCCCTATGTATGCTTAAGGATGCACACCCATTTAACATAAAAAACGTGTGTTCTATAATTTCAAAACTGTCGTTTGTTGAGTTCAATGTGTTTCGGCTATATATCTTGCTTATCGTTGCACTGTCATTTTGGAATACAGAAAGGCGCTAAAAAAATAAAATTTTCAAGACAAACTTCTAAAATGACGATAATTAAGCATCTTATATTAATATTTTAATAATTTACCTGCAAACTTATATCGGTTTATAATTCAATATAAAAATAACCACGATTAGAATAACGACATTTTCTTGTATTTCCTGACTTTTGTAAAGGCCACAATTAGGTTAGAAAATTTTATTTAAAAAGTTTTTATTATCATTCGGTAAAATTAACAAGAGGTTGTGATCCTGCGCCTCCAAAACCAGTGTTAAAAAATACGCAAAACTTGTAATAAGCTGCATTTTCCAATTTGGAGTAAACCAACCAATGCCAACGGTTCGACCAAGAATGATTAACACTTTAACTGCCACTGCAAGCACCTCCCCGTGGTGAGTCCTGGGTAGTTTAATATGAACTAGCGAAGAGTTTCACAATGCAAAGTTGATTAACGAAAGCTATATAAACCAGTTTTTATAACATTATAAGAGGATATCAGATATTATAAAACGTTAAAAATATCAGAAATTTACGAATATTTGGCGAACTTTAGGCCTAATGCGCATACTGAAACCACCACCTAAAAATGTTTTAAAAAATCCTGTCTATATTTAAGGTCTTGTTCAACAATTTAGTGACTACCCGTATTGGTTTTTTTTTTCAAAAATTTCAAAAATTTTCAAACTTAAAGTCAAATGTGCAGACTCAAGATGACGTCGTAAAAATTAAATATTTTACAGAATTGTTACTACTTAGGTCTCATACACAGTCATTGAAGGGTACCCGTTTCCGAAAAAAAATTTTTGACATTTTTCACTCCAGCCTACTGTACAATACAGATAAAATATAATATTATTCGGATTTTGTCGGTTTCCCATCAAGCTAAAAGTTAATCCATTAATATTCAATCAATGCAAACACGCTACAAAAAAAAAACACAGCTTTCAAACATTCAGAAATATTCGGCAACTTTTTAACACATTTACGCATTGATAAAGGAAAAAAAACCATTTGAATCAAGCACTTACTTTCTTTCCACCGTTCTAGCCTTTTTTTACTTCTGGTTTTTGCAGCCAATTAAGTAGACTAATTTTTGTAGTTTTGGCACAGTAAAATTAACAATAGAAAGAATTAAATTAGAATAAATTCTTAAATTGCTGGTCGTAGACAAAGTTCAATTGAATGTATCGAACTTTTTTCGATACTTAAGCTTGTTGATGTTTTCGCTGTATTTCGCTATATTATTTTTTTATACTTTTTGGACCATAAGGGGGGGGTTTTAACCCTAAAAACCCCCCCCTTGTCTACGGGCCTGATATAAGGTCACATTAAATTTAAATCGAAGGTTCAGCATAACTTTTGCATTTTATGAATGCAGTGGGACTTTCATTTAGCCTCAATGCGCATTCATATGCCAAAAGGGAGGATGCACAGCGTGTAACGATATACGACAATAGATTGCATGACTGCATCTGAAAGAGAAGAATGGTTCACAAACAACACCAAATTGAATTATTAGACGCTCCCGAAGAAACGGAGGGTTTATTATACGGTCCTCAAATAGACGACTCGATGGAAGTTGAAATAAAAAATTAAAAACTATAGGGGTATTCACACTGACTTGGGTAGTTGGGTAGATTGGCAAATGCTGTACATTTTGTTTTTGTAAAGTTGTACCCAAGTATTCATCTACCAATCTACTCTAGCTGACCCTCTGACTGACTTGTTTGGTAGATTGTCTTTTGCAAAATTGAGTACTTTTTCCATGTATTGACAATAAATAAAATTAAAGTAAACTTATTACAATTGATACAGTGAGCATTGTACAACCGGGCGTGGTACCTGCCATACAACCCAAATATGCAATATCAAATAACTTTGGAATTATAGGTCGCACAGCATTGGAATTCAGTATTCGGCCTCGACTTACATATGCCGTTCCACTGGTAAAATTTTATGGGCGTTGGTCAAAGGGCGTGGCACTTTTTCAGCTGCCCAAATTTTTGGTAAAACTTTCGAACTATTAGTTACACATGTAAGAACGTACTATTGAGACCTGTCCTTTGACTGGAAAAATTGAGTGAACATTGGGCAAGGGGGCATGGCTCCGCCCATACAATTAAAATTTTTGATATCGAATAGCGATGGAAGTAAAACAAACAAAAAATTTAAATTCAGAATGGACTTACTATTTAGAATGTATTTCTACTAAAAAACTTGGACAGGCATTGGTTAAGGGAGTGTGGCTCCGCCCATACATGCCAAAGTTTTGATATCGAATACATTTGCAAACAAATATTTGTCAAAAGTACTCTATTGCAATTTAGGGTGCTCGCAATTATCAAAAGTACTCAATTTACCCATAACCAACTATCCAAGTCAGTGTGAATACCCCTTATGTTTTTTCTCGGAATCGGCTGAACCAATCAGTTTACACAAGTTTTCAAGTATATTTTTCAGTAATTGATCGAAGATTTTTCTCACCGATAAATATTTTCAATATTATAAACAATTTAAGGCCTAAATTTATGTAAAAAATCTACCGTTTTTAGTTTAGAAGCCGCCATTTTGGTAAACATTAATATTTCGCTTATTACTCTGATAAAATTCTAGATAATTCCTTATGTAAATGAAATGTTCTTGAATTTTTCATTTCAGATGATCCAGTCCAGAGATATCGTGCTCACCCCAAGATACCTTTTTTAAAAATGAGCTCCCAGAGACCGGCTACAGTAGCTTAAAAATGATTATTTTTACAAATAAAAAATATAAAAATAGAATTAAAAGAATTAAAAAACAATATGTTTTTGTGTTACTTTTTTACGTTAAATGTCTTCTCATGAAAAATTATTAAAAATCGAATTTTTGTTTTTGGGCATTGGAAGCGTTCACGGTCATTTAAAGTCCGCTGGTTTCATAAAAAAAATTAGATATCTGGATCAGGCATGAATTGAAAGAAATTCACAAAGTCAATCGAATTGACATTTGGGATCGGTTTATCAAAAGTGAAAGCAGGTACCCATTTCTCAAGCGTATGATTACGGGTGACGAAAAGTGGATTATCTACAACAATGTCAATAGAAAAAGAATTTGGTCTATGAACGATGAACCGCCGGAGAGGCAAACAAAAAAAGACATTCAACAGAAGAAGGTTATGCTCTCAATCTGATGGAACTGAAACCGACCTGTCTACAGTCCAAGCTTCTCACACAGAATAAATAAAACCATATTTTCTGAAGTCTACTATGGGCAACTGCAGATATTAAGCGATGCCACCCAACAGAAAAGTCCTGAGCTGGTGAGTCGGAAGGGGTCAGACAAACCTTATACGAGTTTGATGACTCGCGAAAAATTGAGCGAATTCGGATGTAATGTTTTGCCCCATACTTGTATACGGGTCACTGGTATGGTGAAGGGCCCTTGATAAGGCAACTGCATTTCAGAAATTTGCAAGGCCTCAAAGAAGAAACAACCCCAACTAGTGCTCTGAATGTCATGCTTCACGTTCCTCCTCTTGATATCTTTGCCAGAGAGTGTGCTAACTCAGCAGCCCTCAGACTGAGAGAATCTGGAAATTGGATAGGTTACACAGTAATTCTGAACTCTTCGGCAAGCAACATAAGAGATTACTGTGTACCTTGTTTAAACCTTAAAAAGAACTATGAAGTTGTCATCCCTTCACGGCTAGACTGGCCTAACAAAAACCCCCTTAAAATTACCGGAGTTGAAATTTTTACAGATGGATCCAAGCTTCAAAAACAGGTAGGGGGAGGAATTTACTCATTTACTCGCATAATCTGGAAATAGAAGCTTCCTTTAGACACCTAAACTATTGTAGAGTCTACCAAGCGGAGATGATGGCTCTATATAAAACCGCTAAAATTCTAGGTCAAAAAGACCTTAGGGGAAAGAATATTTACATTTTATCAGATAGTTAAGCTGCGCTTAAAGCGCTGAACTCACATATTGATAACTCTAAAATTGTCATTGAGTGCCGCAGATCTCTTAACGAAATGGCAAGGTTATTCAGGATCCACCTCATATGGGTATCTAGGCATAGGGATATCGAGGGCAATAATTTGGCTAACGAATTAGCAAGGAAGGGTACGACCTCGAACACCCTCTTAAATCAGGATTTTATTGGTATACGCATGTCCTCCTATATTCTTCAGTGCAGGGTAGCTAAGCTAACGTGGCCTCGTTATGACTTAAAACTCACTACTTGAATTAAGCAGGGTCAACTTTTCAAAAATAGTAGGAATCCTCACGGGTCACTGTTTAATCAATACACATGCTCTTCGATTAGGACTTACATCAAATGATTTTTGCAGCAGCTGCAAATGTAAAAAAGAGGTAGAAAATGTCCAGCATTTCCTCTGCGAAGGTTCGGTGCTAAGTAAAAGGTGATTGGCAACTCTGGGTCATCCCTTCTTAAATGGACTTAACGAAGTCTTATGCCTGAAATTCAAGCATATAATAAAATTCATCATCCGTTCCAACTGGTTTATTGGGGAGGGAAATCTCTCATAGGTTCAATAGAGATTATGTGGTATCACAACATTAGCTCAGCATTTTGAGTTAGCTCAGCCATCAAAACCTAACCTAACCTAACCTAACCTTAAATTAAATCAAAATAAAATTACACCATTTTTAAAAATTTTTGGTGTTAAGAAATGAATGGAACGGCACTAATAGAACATAATTTTATTTTACAAAATTACTAATTTTTTCCAAAAATTATCAAAAAATTTTTACATTTATTAACAAATTAGAAAAAGCAGTAGGAGAAGCTATCTATCAAGTCAAGTGTTAATTTGCTGAGTGAAAAAAAAAAACACTTTTGCTATAACTAATGTTTTCGGAAAAAAATCTTACTAATTACAGCAACAACACACGAATCTATACACACAAAATTAGCCATTAAATAATAAGCTGCAACTACATTTAATGCTGCTAGCCAACTAATTAAAAATAATTGACCACGATTTCGAATGTTAATCATGCACTTAAATAACACACTTGATTGAATAGAATTTATTTAATTTATAGAAAATAATTAAAGTTTTGCAAACAGAATGATGATGCAATAAAGTGCCGAAATAGTCATTGCTACTTTATAGATAGTTACGCTTAGACAAAAGCGATAATTTAGCAAAATAAGTGGGTATTTTTTTAAATTTAGAAAATTGCATAAAATGGTGAGATAGTTTGTGACGAGTGTATCAACAAGAGGTGTATGATTTGTTTTTTTAAATAAAACAAACAATTGTTTATATGTGTGTTTAATGTTTATTGCATTAAAAAGTAGAAACATAGAGAATATAAACAGAATATTTTTCGAAAGTGCTTTACAACCCGGCACCTCTTGTTGATACACCTTAAATATCTCTTAGTTTTTCAGTGAAGCGGATATGTGACGAATCACCCACGATGATGCCACACCTGAAGCAAAAAACAAAACAAAGTTCCAGATAAAATAAAATAAAAATAAATAAAGGAAATGAAACTGTTCTTTTTTGTTATTTGTTTATATATTTATATAAACAATAAATACACTAACGTCAACCACATAAGCAACAAATTGAAAATATTTTAATTAATGGCGCGTGCTGCATTAAATTATCGCGGTTTGCTTCGGTTTGTTTTTGTGTTTTTTTTTTTCAACATTTGGAAAAACAGAAATGCTGACTAATTATTTTGTATGCCTATATTTTATGTGATTTACTTGTTGGTTTGTTTGCTTGCTTGTTTGTTTGTTTGTTTGTTTGAAGAAATACACCACGAGGTATTTTTAAACATTAAACATTCAAAAGTCTAAAATTATACATTAAAAATGTGTTTAAAATTAATTCGTCAACGTTTACAAATGCATTTAACAACAAAAAACATGCCGCTCATGAGTAGCTGGGTGTGTTTGTTTTTATGAGTCTTGAGGTCTTGAGTTAAGAAGAATGCACTTCCTACAAAAGTTTAAAATTAAAATTTTTAAGTTAAAATTTTTAAATTAAAATTTTTAAATAGGGTTTTTTCCAATTAACATAGTTATATTATTCTCGAAGTGTACCCATTTTTCTGTATTTTTATTGGTAATAAACTTAAGTAATTATGTAACAAAAATGCTCACATTGGAAGTCAAACTTTTAATTATTAAAGCAAAAAAGCAAAAAAAAAAAAAAAATGTGTTTCTTTTCGGAAATGCTGTTGGAAAAATTGTCAAAGACATTACATTTAAAAGATTGAAAAGTTTAATTCACTATGTGCAGTTAAATTCGTAAATCCGAAGTTATCTTAGCTAAAGTCGCGTATATTGTGAGCGCTGAAGCTGGTGCTGGCTTGCGCTTGCAGATGGAAGCAACTTTATCGAGCTGGTAGTGATTATAGTGCGCGCTTGTCGCTTGCAGATGGAACGAGCTTAATTGAGCTGGTGCTGTTAGTTGTGCAAACTTACTGCTTATGGCTGATTTCTGTTTCGTTTTAATTTTTTCGTTTAGAAAATAATGTCGTCAAGTGTTTTCAAATTTTTTATTGATCTTTATTTTGTGTGTTACCCTGGAAAAAAACCCATGGTAGAACAAAGAAAGTAGTCTCGCAGCTGAAAATTTTCTCTCGTTCTGAGCCGAAACTGTCAAAATTAATAGAAACTATTTTCCTCTTATTTTTGCTGTTATTCGTTGTTCAGTGTTTTCTTGGCTCTCAGCCGCGAGTCTACCTTGTTTATTCTACCATGACGGAACTTACCAACACCTTTGCCTCCCTTCCTTTTTGTTCCCACACTCTTTCCACTGCAAAATGATCAATTACTTTGCAAAATACATAATATAATCTGTAAAGTTCCCAACAACACAATGTCCATTTTTCGTTTAGAGTGTAGGGAACAAAAAGGAAAGAACGCAAGAAAAAAAAAACATTTTCCTGTTGAGAGATTTTACGCTAGCGTAATTATACATAATAAAGATCTATAACAAAATATTAAAATAACAATAAATGCATTTAAAAGAACAACAACAGTTCAAAGTTCAGCACAAAAATTCCACAGATATAAAACAAGAACAACGTCAAGCAAGCGAGATAAAAAAGAAAATAAAATACCGAAGAAGTACCGAGATGGAAGAAAAAAGTACCGAAAAACATTAAAAAAAAATCCAGCCCAACAAAACATAAGCAAAAAATAAAAATTGTGTAAGCAAGTGGGATATTCATAAGCCCTCTGAAAACCATCTTGCAAGTAACTTTAAGCCCAAAATAAGCCTGCACTATAAACACTTTGAGCTTTTTCTATAAGATTATATGTACATTAGACTGTCTCACATTATAAACAAACAAAAACAATGTATGCCAGCTAATCTGAAGCATAATTGAAAAAACGTTTAAAAAAAAAATTTGTTTTTTTGACTGAACGTAGGGGTCGCGCATCGACATATTTCTTCATAACTTCGGTATTTACCGTCCGATATTAAAGAATGATATGTCTATATTTTTGTCTTAGGGAGATGTATTTTTTGTCTGCAGGATTCACTGACCTCAGTTGACCCCTTATAGTACTGACCCACCGAACCTGTTTCTACCATCTTAAGGTACCATTTTGAATTTAGAAATGGAAAGCCCATAAAAAACACAAATTTTTCGCTATTTCCACTAGAAATATTTTTAAACATTTTTTTAATTTTTTGCAAAATTTAGGGAAAAATTATAAATTTTTTGTCGTATCGTATTATTTTTATAAAATATGCACCGAAAATGTTCTTATCCGAATCATATTTGCAAGAAAATTAAAAAAAAAAATCGTTTTTTTACCGATTGTAGGGGTCACCCATTTAAATTTTTAAATCTAAATCTCTCTAGCTTCGGAATTAATCGTCCGATCTTTGACCTTAATTGACCCCTAGTAGTACTCATCGACAGGATCTCAGTTTTTACCATCTTAAGGTACCATTTTAATTTCAGATATGAAAAGCTCATAAAAAATTCTTAAATTTTTATTGAAGAAATTTTCCGATTTTTCCCATAGAATAAGTAAAATAACATATTTTTAAATTTTTATTGCAAACGTAGGGTAATATTTCATTTTTTCGTCATATCTTTGATTTTTCACTTTTATTATTGAAACTTCTTTCAATAATGCTTAAGATTAGCTCGTGTGCGGCGAAATTTATTTTTTCGAGACGGTATAATGTACATGAATCGTTTTTCAGCAACGGTTGCCATCTTCAGCTTCAGCTTCAACGAGCATTACAAAAGCGGCCGAAGATTATACATGAAGCGTTTTTCAGTGACAGTTGTCATCTTCAACTTGAGCGGGCACTATAAGGCGACCTAAGACACGAGCCCACCCACTGAACTACAACCGAAGTTTGGCGAAAAGTGAGAGTTTTGTGAACGTTTTCGGATTATTAAATATTATTATTATTAAATATATAATATTAAATATATTAAGATAATATATTTTTCTTAAATAAAATTTTATTTTTGATCTTTGAACTTTCCTGTATATCTCTGCCCTGCTACCTGACAAAGAAATAAGATTTTAAAAATATCATGAAACTTTTTCAAATGATTCATTTGTTAATCAAAAATTAATTTTAACTGTTTTAATGATATAAACGAGTTCAGCAATGCGTGATAAAACATTTTTTTTAATTCGTGAGTTAGTAAATAACAAGTGATCCTTTTTTCCTTTTGTTTAAAACGATGAACGGAAATGAATCATAAATGATACTTTAACTTTAAGTGAGCTGGGCATTACTTTATATTTCTTTTTTTTTTTTTAAATGCAACTTTAAGCATTTTTTTATTTTTTTTTAAACGATGTATAAACGATACTTTTTTACCTTCAGAGAGTTTGGCCTAATTAATTCTTTTGGATGGTTTTTTTTTTGTCTATAATTGATTGATTTTCTCTGTATTTATCTATTAATCCTTCAAGTGATTTTCTATATCTTTGTATTTATATTATTTAATTAAAGCTCTGTTGCATTTTTTCAATTATTTTCCGTTCCATCAACATGCCTCAAACTAACTTTTTATCAATAAAAATCTTATCTATTAATCCTGTTAAAATTATCTGCCTCTTTTTTGTATGAGTAATAGTCACAATAATTTTTCTATAGAAACCATACAAATAACTACATGTTCATAAAACCACCGTTGTACCTTGTAACTTTTTATGCATTTTAATTACAAACATCAAATTTTATGATTTTTTTATGTTTTTTTACAACTTTTCAATTTATTGTTCCACGCTTTCATTCCATTTAATTTCAACGGTCACAAAAACAAGCGATTAAAATAATGAACAGCAGTTGCATAAATTCAGCCTGCTGGAGACTTTTAATCAATTATTATGATTAAAACTTTTCATCTTAAAGTAAAAAAAAAACGATTGATTGAAATAGGTAAAAAAAATTCTGATTAATAAAATCAAAAAAATATATATATTTTAATTACAAACATGACGTTATGGTTAAATGTGAAGGTTAATGTGCTTCGGAAGAGATGAAATATTTTAATAACCCAGCACAAATTATAAAGTATAAAGTATAAAGTATAAAGTATAAAGTATAAAGTATAAAGTATAAAGTATAAAGTATAAAGTATAAAGTATAAAGTATAAAGTATAAAGTATAAAGTATAAAGTATAAAGTATAAAGTATAAAGTATAAAGTATAAAGTATAAAGTATAAAGTATAAAGTATTAAGTATAAAGTATAAAGTATAGAGTATAAAGTATAAAGTATAAAGTATAAAATATAAAGTATAAAGTATAAAGTATAAAGTATAAAGTATAAAGTATAAAGTATAAAGTATAAAGTATAAAGTATAAAGTATAAAGTATAAAGTATAAAGTATAAAGTATAAAGTATAAAGTATAAAGTATAAAGTATAAAGTATAAAGTATAAAGTATAAAGTATAAAGTATAAAGTATAAAGTATAAAGTATAAAGTATAAAGTATAAAGTATAAAGTATAAAGTATAAAGTATAAAGTATAAAGTATAAAGTATAAAGTATAAAGTATAAAGTATAAAGTATAAAGTATAAAGTATAAAGTATAAAGTATAAAGTATAAAGTATAAAGTATAAAGTATAAAGTATAAAGTATAAAGTATAAAGTATAAAGTATAAAGTATAAAGTATAAAGTATAAAGTATAAAGTATAAAGTATAAAGTATAAAGTATAAAGTATAAAGTATAAAGTATAAAGTATAAAGTATAAAGTATAAAGTATAAAGTATAAAGTATAAAGTATAAAGTATAAAGTATAAAGTATAAAGTATAAAGTATAAAGTATAAAGTATAAAGTATAAAGTATAAAGTATAAAGTATAAAGTATAAAGTATAAAGTATAAAGTATAAAGTATAAAGTATAAAGTATAAAGTATAAAGTATAAAGTATAAAGTATAAAGTATAAAGTATAAAGTATAAAGTATTAAGTACAAAGTATAAAGTATAAAGTATAAAGTATAAAGTATTAAGTACAAAGTCCAAAGTATTAGTTCTAAAGTATAAATTATTACTTTATATTTCAATGTTAAAATTTTTCGAGGTCGTTATTCTAAGTAAATAATATTTTATATTACAAAGTGTAAGATTATAATATGTCTGTGCCTTTTAAAAGTGTTTCTCAATTGTGTTTTTTATGCGTCTCAGTTCAGCGCCATTCTTATTCCGACTGTTTGCCGCAACGTGAATTCTACGCTAACCAAATCTTATCTCAACGAATCTAATCTAAACAACTTCAAAATACTTCTAAAAAATAATTGCTTAAATGTGTGCAACGTAGAAGCGATAAGATAGCCAAATAAAGTGGATAGTCTAAGGTAAGCACTGGCTAAAGAACCTACAAATATTTTGTAACATAAGCAGGAAAATAGGTAAAACTAGAACAAATTTTACAATAAAAACAAATATTTGAAAAATTCCAATTTTTTTAGCATTTCAATTAAAGTAAAACGCAAAATTCTCGAACTGATTACTCAGCGGAATTAAAAATTAACGATCACTAAATAAACAAAAGAAAAAAAAAGCACGGGAAAAACCCTACGTGCCGATACAATATTTTTTTGCAGCTGCTATAAAGCAGAAGAATAAAATAAAATTGCAAAAAAAGCATTCAAAATATGTGCTGTTGACATCAAAAATTGTATTATTTAGAATAGCTTATATAACGTTATCAGCAGTGGAACCAAATAACTACAAATAACAGCGCTAGACAGCTGAAAAAGTACCAGGTTAGACAGAAAATGAAAATGAGACAATGAATACACGCTCATAATATTGAATATTTCCCTGTATAAGTTTGCTGATTAGCGGTCAAATAAGTGAAGTTTTTCATTCTGCCTTGCTGATTAAAGATAAAAGTGTGTTTCCAAGAATTTTTCAAAAACAAAGCATTCTTCTCTAGATCTCGAAAAGCAAATTCACAATAAACAAAACAATGTTGCAGACAAACAAATCGCTACAAATGATAAATGTGCGGGTTCAAAATGCACAACTAGCCTTTTTTCACAGTCAATTTTCTACACAAATGAAATGAAATAACAACTGAATAGTTTCACATTTCACAATGAGCGAAACTATATTTTTTAAAGCAGTTTTTGGAATAATTAAAAAAAATTGTGTGTTTTTCTCTACAATTGTCTGATAATAATCAGATAAAACAAAACTTTTCTAAATTTTTAATAATTTCAAAATTCGCATTAAACGAATTCTTGCAGCCTTTAAATATGATTTTTGAAGCAAATTGTGTTAAATGACTATTTGAACTAATTTTTTTCAAACTTTAAGTGTTGTCAAGGGACTTTAATTCGAAATTCACAAGCAACTCAACTCATTAGGTCACGCCACTTTGTAAATTGTGTATTGTTTGTATGCAATTAATGAATCCATTTAGAGTAAAAATACTTCTCACAAGATTACCAAAAGTGTTAAGACTTTTCATAAAATTCGCAGGAGTTCAAAAATCACAATCGCATATTTCGAGCTAATTAAGTATCCCTTTTTAATATCACTCTTGAATTCTATGCTTAAAATACAAAATACTTTCATAATTCACAATATGTGCTGTCATTGTTATCGCAGTTAGCTATTTTTTTCGCAATAAACTTACAGTTAGAGAATTGAACGTTTATGAACACGGTTTTAAAAAATACTTCAAAACGAGATTTCAAGTGAATTCGGTTATTTGTAGAAAGTTAGAATTTTCTTCATATTTTCAGTTTGTTTCACAAACTCACAATGGGCCACATGAGCCGTTTTACAAGATTCTTTGGAATATTTTTACTTATTCTATATATTTTGGTTTCTTTAAAAATTTGGTTTAAAAATTTAAAAAAAAAAATAAGAAATAAAAATAAAATGGAAAATTTTTCCAGAGAATAAAAAAAATTGGAAGCACGTTGGACTAAATTAATCACTCTTAAAGTAGAGTGTGCTGAGGAATAAAACGCTTTTTTGGCGAAAAAAATCTCTTTTATTCAAAAAGTCTCTGACTTATCAAATTGTCCTCTTATGGGACGCCGCCTGTTCTCACGACGCCGATAAAGGAGGAGGTCGCAGGCAACGGGTCCGCCCTACACGCAAAGAATAAAAAACGTTCATCGCCAGTTTGCAGCAAACGAACTTCGTTTGTCGTGCTTGAAATCGTTATTTTCAAACGTTTCTACACTAAGGGAAATAACGCATATTAGCATTATCCACGCCTGAGTATACATTTTATTTAAATATTTACGTGGATTAATCAAATGTTTTCCTTACAACTCGTTTTTTTCCCGTATTTGAATTTTATTTATACCACACACGTACACACATATTCCATACAAGCAACCAGCAACATCATCGCATACGTACACACATATTCCGACAAGCAGCAACAGCATCGCACTCTGTTCCTGCAGTATATTTCTTGCAGTTGCAGGTTTCTTATAGTTCTCATTTAGTTAATGTTGCAAGGGTAATATAGCCTGGATTTTTGGAAAATATGATTTGTGAGTGCGATGGTGATTGCAACTCGGAATTTTCTCAAGAACATCTTAAACCAGTTGTCATTTACCTGCATAATTTGCTTCTTATTCTCTATCTTAATTTTTCTTTTTATAGTTTTTTTGACATTTGGTGCCCTAACATTGCACTAACTGTCAAAAATAGTATAAATTAGAGAACAAAAAAAGTAAAAAAGAAAATAAAATATAGCACCAAATGGTATTTGATGGACGCAGCTGGTGGGAAATATTCAAATAAATTGGTTTTCAATTTCAATATTTTTATATAAATTTTCCTTGAATGCAATGGTTTTATTTTCAAATAGTAAATATTTTAAAGATATTTAAATATATTCGTGCATAATTTTAATATATTTTTTATTAATTCTGTTTAAATATTTTAATATTTTACTGAATTAAAAAAGTATTTAAATAAATTTTAAATATTTACGTAGTCGATTTAAGTAAATACGTTATTGGTGCAAAAATGACTCGCTTTTTGGATAAATTAAAAAAGTTTTTGGATAAATTTAATATTTTTTCCCTTAGTGTACAGTTGTCATAATAATAGTCAGTTGCGAGGAACGCGTTATTTAGTTGCAGGAAATTAACTTCGTTTGTCATAAACGCGAGTGATTTTTAAATTGCAGGAATTGCAAAATTTGTTTTTCCCAACTGAAAACATCGTTTGTTTTTCCCTTCGTTGTACAAACACAGCGCTTATAGTTCAGAGTTACTTTTTGGACAAATTGTTATTTTATAAGCAAATTGGTAATTTTGATTTGACTTGATCAACGGTAGTTTATGCCTACGAAGAAATAGCAATGATCCTCAAAATTTGTTACCACAGGGATAGTCGTTACGCTCGACAGACGAACGATCACAATTTTACCGACACATTGGCATTAGTCTTATGGATAGTCTTAAAAACACTGATTAAGGTGTTAGAGTACCCAACTCCGAGGTGAAAAGCATATCTTAGTAGTCTCGGAGTGCATGTTTGAAAATGTGCAATTTAGTGGTAACCACGTGTCACACACAGTCGAATGCGATGTGGTCTACGCTGTAGCACATCCAATAGTGGTGGCTTTTGTCATCACAATCATGAACGATGAATGCAGGTGTGTCGGTGTTTGTTGGTGCGTGTCGATGTATATCCCCAGCAGTTATTTTGGAGTCAATTGAAAAAGTGAACTAGTTCAGTTCTAGCGCAGTTCGCAGTAGCTCTAAAAAAGTACAAAAGGCGTTCAATGTAGAACAGTTATCTTTGCTTTTGTTTTCAAAAGTATTGCTGACAAAAATAAACGCGTTCTGGCTACTTTTTAAAATTTGCTGCACACAAGAAAAAATAATAAAAAAAAATGTTTATAGACAAAATGTTTTCTGGATTGTGGATAAAAAAGATGGTACAAATGAGATCTTTATGACCTTTCCACTGACCTTGCACTAAATTCTTACACTTTTGATATGTTCACTTTAAGACTAGTTAAAAAAGAACCACTTTCAGGCTACTGCGAAAGCGACCAGTTTAATAATGTTCCTAAAGCATCTACACCTTTTCAAGTTGTAGTTCAGAAAACGTAAATTTTATTTCAGATTAATAAGTTTTATTTCAGAAAGCGTAATTTGTATTTCAGAACTGTAAAATGTAGTTCAGAATCCGTAAATTGTATTTCAGAAAAGTGAATTGTAGTTCAGAATAGTAAGTTCAAATTCAGAAATTGTAAGTTGTATTTCAGAATAGTAAATTGTAGTTCAGAATAATTAATTGTATTTCAGAAAAGTAAATTGTAGTTCAGAATAGTAAGTTGAAATTCAGAATTCGTTAATTGTATTTCAGATTAGTTAAATGTAGTTCAGAATAGTAAGTTGAAATTCAGAAAGCGTAAGTTATGTTTCAGAATTGTAAAATGTAGTTCAGAAATCGTCAATTGTATTTCAGAAATATTAATTGTATTTCAGAAACTGTAACATGTATTTCAGAACATATAAAATTTAGTTCAAAATCTGTAACATGTATTTCAGAAACTGTACCATGTATTTTAGAACATATAAAATGTATGTAGTTTATGTACTATGTTCATATACATACAACTTATGAATTACCTTTATCCGTGTAATACATATCGATACGTCCAACGTATAAGTTGGTAACTTTTATTAGCAACTTTTAAAGGGACGGTGTTTATGAGAATCCATGCATTGGACTCAATATGGTTACAATTTTTTTAATTCCTAACTGAAAATTTGAAGGATTTTCAGCAATTTCAGTACATTTATATGGAGAAATATATTTTAAATGTGATTTTCTAAAAAAGTACGTTTTTCGAGTTACCAAATTATATATTGGACGTATCGGTATATATATACAATCACGGTTAAGAAATATACAACTATTTCATCGCCATGACAGTTTTAAAATGCTAGCAATTAAAAACAACATAATCGGTTTACAGGATTTAAATCCTTACATATATTATATAGAATATTATTATGTACATTCATAATGGTACACACGGAGTACCGATTGCGCTATTTTGCGTTTTTTTTCGCATCGCAATACAGAGTAGGGCCCCTGTACGATTTTGATCAAGCCATATGGCATGATGCTCTATAAAACCACTTTTGCAAAAAAAATTAAAAAAAGTACTTTGATTATTCAGCACTTAGGCTTAAACTGCAATAAAATGGAAAATAATGATTTGTAAAGTCAAAAACAAAATGTGTAGAACTTCCGAAAAGGTTAAAAACTAATATATTACATATTCTGAACTACATTTCATATTTTCTAAAAAACATATTACAGATTCTGAACTACATTTTATATATTCTGAAATACATGTTACAGTTTCTGAAATACAATTAATATTTCTGAAATACAATTGACGATTTCTGAACTACATTTTACAATTCTGAAACATAACTTACGCTTTCTGAATTTCAACTTACTATTCTGAACTACATTTAACTAATCTGAAATACAATTAACGAATTCTGAATTTCAACTTACTATTCTGAACTACAATTTACTTTTCTGAAATACAATTAATTATTCTGAACTACAATTTACTATTCTGAAATACAACTTACAATTTCTGAATTTGAACTTACTATTCTGAACTACAATTCACTTTTCTGAAATACAATTTACGGATTCTGAACTACATTTCACAGTTCTGAAATACAAATTACGCTTTCTGAAATAAAATTTACGTTTTCTGAACTACAACTTGAAAAGGTGTAGTTCAAATATAGGGAAAAAGGAGTGTTTCTGGGGACAATTGTCTTTTCCTATGACATCAACCCGCAAAAAGCGTCAGTTCGTTCAATGTTAAAGGGTATTGTAGTGGAACTAGTACTGGTCCTTTTTGGAACTAGTTCAGAACTATTTCAAATTTGGTCCACTTTTCTGCTGGGTCCCTTTTGCCCGGGGAGACTATCGCAGGGCTGGCTCTTCGGGGAGTATCGTTCTAGCTGTGGTAGTTCCGGTATTGGTTACACGGTAGTGTAACCGGTATTGGAACTACTATGACGGGGCGTTGGTCGCGTCTGGAGTCATGGAAGTGACACCCAGGAGCGGTTGGATGGAGGTTGTATTTGTATAAGCATGGCAGTAACGTCCTCAAGATTTATCTGTTGGGCATCAATTCCATGAATTCATGGCAACGTGAAATAAAGCCTATACGACAGGGCCCCTAATCTGTATTACGATGCGAAAAAAAAATCGCAAATTGGCGTAATCGGTACTCCGTAATGCGATAATGACGTGCGATTTGCTATTTGAATGCGCATCGCGTTTCATTTTCGCAACGCATTGATTTACGCATCGCAATATAGAGAAGGGGCCCCAGGTGTTCACGTTTCAATAAAAAGGTCTTTCAATCTGTCCTCTTGTGAAGTATAATAGAGGTGATTCACAGCCAGCTCAAAGATAATAGTAACTGCATCTTGCATTAACTATTACTTTTTTGGCTGAGAAAATTCCCACTTGGGAAAGTACACCACCCAAGAAGATCTTTTAATCAAAAATTTTTCTACGAAAAACACTTGATTTGTGCTTCTTTGGAAATACGTGTTCCTACTACATTTCAGATAATTCAAACTCTAAAGTTGTTGGTGATTAACAGCTGAGCAAAGTTTACACAAGCTCGAAAAGGTATAAAAAATAGAAGTATTTCTTTTTTTTCCTGTACCGAAATTTTAACCATATTTGTAGCTTTTAGCAAACTCGATCACAATAAATATTCTTAGTCACTCTACCAACATAATAAATTCAAACAATACCAATAACAACGCTTATTTCTATATCAATAACAGCTGAATGGAAAAAAAGAAAAAAAAACCAAAAAAACGAAAATGTGTTTTCTAAGTTTTTATAGCTTTATAAAAACGTAGTCTAAAAAAAAAGTTATCAACATGGCACACATTTCTAAAAGTGCGATAAGAAACAGTCTGATAGTCACGGCATTGATAATTTACACAGGGCTATACAGCACAATAGCGTACAGCGCTGAAGTGGAAAAAAAAAGAAAAACTAAATAAATTCTGTAGAAGTGATTTTAATCTAAAAAAAAAAATACTTCAATGCAATGAAAATAGAAAACAGTCATGCCATTTGTGTCGACACAGCTAGAAATTCATTGAGAAACTACAAAATTTTATTCCAGCATTGCCATTTTTGTATAAGTAAAAGTAAAACTATAAAATTAATATTACATCAAAAACATCCTCACCTTGCTTTCATAAAAGTGTTTAGGTTTTGTCAATAATCTTAATAATTTAATTAATATTCATATATTAAACAGTTTTTTAGCTTAAATATCCCTGACAATTCTTTTCCGACCCAACTCTAAAAATTCTGTCAAGCGTGCTCCAAAATGGCAAATTTTAAAATTCATCCATTTTGTTTTGCTTTTACCAGGGGTTACGTTAGTACTGTGCTGTATTTTTTCCATCCCGTAAATACATTCATATTCAGAAAAGGTTCAACACCTATCATAACTCTTCTTCTCTCGAAACATATTGAAAGACATCAAGACATGCAAATTTTCTGATTTGGTCAAGCAGATTTATACGAGGGTAGTCCCGGAAGTACCCGACCAAACCAAGAAAACACAAAAATCTTGGGAAAAATATCTTTATTTCTCTACAAAGTCTCCTTTTAGCTCGATACATGTTCCAGCGATGTTCGATAGCTTCGATAGTCGAAATCTCCTCAAAATGACCATCAGCCGCAGACTCCACCTCTTTATTTTTTGCAAAATCTTTTACCACCGAGCCATTTTTTCGTATTTTAAAACATTGATGTTGGCCATGGCGAAAACGAATGTATGATATTCTGGTGAAATACTGATATATATACTGATAGTAGTATGAACTGATGAAACAAAAATTTCCTTTTCGCCAAATTTTTGGCCGTTTATTTTTGACATTATCACTCGAACACCGCAATAAGTTCGCATAATACTCGCGATTGATTGTTTTTCTTTTCTGGATATAAATCCATTATTTTGACTGTTCCTTCGTCTCCGGTGTGAAGTGATGGACCTATGTTTTATCCATAGTTATGTATCGACGAAAAAACTCTGTTTTATTTTTCGCCAGTTTTGAAAATTTTTGTGAAACCATTTTGAGTAATCTCTCCAACCGTTCAAATTTTCAATCAATAGGCAATGTACAGCACTTTTTGAAATAACTATCAAGTCTGCTATCTCACACACTTTCAGTCGACGGTCATTCAATACCATTTTGTACATTTTTTTCACCATTTCTGGCGAGGTTCATTTTGGTAGACCACGGCAATCTTGGTCTTGGGAGCTTGAACACGCAAAGAAAAAAAAACGTTTATCGCCAGTTTGCCGCAAACGAACTTTGTTTGTCGTGCTTAAAATTGTTATTTGCAAACGTTTCAACAATTGTCATAATAATAGTCAGTTGCGATAAACGCGTTATTTAGTTGCAGGAAATTAACTTCGTTGGTAATAAGCGCGCGTGATTTTTAAATTGCAGTAATTGCAAAACTTGTTTTTCCCAACTGAAAACATCGTTTGTTTTTCCCCTCGTTGTGCAAACACAACGCTTATAGTTCAGAGTAACTTTTTGGACAAATTGTTACTTTATAGATGCGATGAGTGGAATCCATAAGAAGACGGACGGACCGAGGGAGCAAGATAATTAATATAATAATGACCCGAAATAGCTCATTATTATAGAAATTTTTAAGTTGATGACAACTGAATATTCGTTTGCGGCAAATACAACTCGCAAACGAAATATTGTTAGTGAATTTTTCAGTTGCGGTAAACGAAAAATTTCCTTGCGTGTACGATCTCGTTTAAACTCAGACACCCAATATTCTACCGTTGTAAACGAAGGAGCAGTCTCACTCTGAGTAGAAGCTAGCTCCGCTTTATTATTGGTTGGACTGAGGTCTTCAAATGAAAGTATTTTATCACATAACGATGGCCAATTTTTTTCATTTTTTCAAATTCACTGAGTGCGTTCACTTACTGACCGATTCCGTAAAAATTTTCGTCATCTAATGTACCATTTCCAAGATTAACAAAAATTTACAAAATTTTGAAATATTTTCGAACTCTTTTTTGTTTTTATTTTTGTTATTTTATTTTTATTTTATTCTATTTTATTTTTATTTTTACAATTTTTTTTTATTTGTATTTATATTTGTATTTGTATTTGTATTTGTATTTGTATTTGTATTTGTATTTGTATTTGTATTTGTATTTGTATTTGTAATTGTATTTGTATTTGTATTTGTATTGGTATTTTTATTTGTATTTGTTTTTGTATTTGGATTTGTATTTGGATTTGTATTTGGGTTTGTATTTTTATTTTTATTTCTATTGTTATTGTTATTGTATTTTATTTTATTTTATTTTTATTTTTATTTTTATTTTATTTTTTTTATCTTTGTTTTTGTATTTGTTTTTATTTTTATTTTTATTTTTATTTTTATTTTTATTTTTATTTTTATTTTTATTTTTATTTTTATTTTTATTTTTACTGTATTTTATTTTATTTTACTTTTATTTTATTTTTGTTTTATTTTTATTTTTATTGTTATTTTTATTTTTATTGTTATTTTTATTTTTTTTATTCTTACTTTTATTTTCATTTTTATTTTTATTTTTATTTTTAGTTTTATTTTTATTTTTAGTTTCATTTTTATTTTTATTTTTATTTTATTTTATTTTATTTTACTTTATTTTATTTTATTTTTTTTTAATTTTTTTTTTAATTTTTATTTTAATTTTTTATTTTAATTTTTTTTTTTCTTTTATATTTTTTTATAACATTGAGAGCGACAAAAAACTATTTATTCCGCAGCTTACGGCTGAGAATTCAACGTGAAGAATTTTACGACTAACGGCCAGAGAACTATTTAAGTGGTCTGCCGCATTGCATTCGCCATCTTGAATTTGTCAATTCTGACCTCGAATTTTGAATAAGCAACCTCGAGAATCCCCGAGTGAACAGTTTCTCTCCCGAAAACTCATTTTTTTATTTTTTTTTTTTTAATATTTTCGACTTTATTGCAAAAAAATCCTACATTCCGGTAAAAAGCTGACCATTTCAACCCGTACGCCACCGAATAAATAGTTTTGTTCCACTCTCAATAATTTTTTCCCCAAAAAAATATTTAAAAGACTTTGAAAAAACCAAAATGTTGGTACTTTTAATCAGTAAAATTTTGGCGAATGGTGCATACGAATGAAACAAAAACGGAGTGAGAATGCTCGAAAATATATGAAGTCTTTCTTTTTTTTTTCTCTGGTTTACCATATCTAATCCATTCACGAAAAGGAGTGTAAAGCTATGCCACTTTGGTCTGAAACGGATTAAGGAAAACTGAGGTTCTATAGGAAAATTGGAGTGTTATAAGATCGGACGTAAAACCTCGAAACCGTTATTGTAAGTATTGTTCAAAAGATTTAAACTGGAATCGATGTTTATGAATCTCGATTTCAAACTACTATACGACTTATTTTCAAAAATTGTTATTGTTTTTCCACTCTAATAATAGTCTGCGATAAATTTCAACAATTAGTCTTAATAGATAATTTTTTTTCATAAGATATGGATGGATCTTAAATACATGAGTCTTTCGTGTTCTAGAGCGAAGAAATTATGCTCATTTGAGGTTTTTGAGCATTAATTTATTTGAAGATTTTTTTAAGTCAAACTTATTTTCGAGAACTCTCCAAATGATCAATTCTATCATTATTTTTAAGACATTGACTACTATACGTATAGATACATAGAAGAACTTTTTTTTTGCCACTATATTATTATATGTTCACATCCTTAGAGTATGAGAGACAATAATTATACATTTTGACTGCACTGTACTTTAACATTAATTGAATTTTTAATGCATTTTAGAGCTGCGTCAATGTGAAATTTTACACAATTACACATTTAAGTGGATATAATTTACAAAGAAAAAAAAAACCGAATGAAAATAAAGAAAATTACATTGATGCAGTAGATACGCAATATTTTCAATCAATAAAAAATCAATATTAATTATTAAGAAATTACAGAAAATCAAAAGAAATGCGATGAGTGCAGGCATTAAACCACCTTCAATAATATGCGCGTGAATGCAATCAAATGCAACCCTTTTTTAGCCCGTTAAAAAAAGGAGTATATGTGTGGAGTGAGGCGACTGTAGCTAAAATCTAGAAATTCCACAACCTGCACAAGTTAAAAATGTTCTCATCGTTAAAAATAATCTCATATATTTACATACATAGAGAGTAAAGTATAGAGAAATTATCATTAAGTATCATATAATATGGGAAAATATTTGACAGATATAACCATTTTTTATACAAATACACACATAGATACATACGTACATACATATGTGCAGGTACATAAGGTACAAGTAAATATTTATTAACGATTTTTACCGCATTTGTTAGCTTATCTAACATTTATTTGCTTGGCTTGCATTAACTACACATATTGGCATAAGGCATGAGGCATGGGGCCTAAGTTCGAATACAATTGACGTCAGTTCACGGTACATGCAACACCGATACCATCTTTAGAAGCAACCAAATGTTGTAATCAATAATTTATTTTTAATTACATTAGTAGTTGTATCTAGACATCAACTCAAATATTATAGCAATTAACGAACTCAATTGATTAGAGTTCAAATCGAATATTGGAGAAATACCTTCAACTGACATAAGCAACAAAAGGAACCACTTAGCGACAGTACACATGAAATTTTTTTTATTTTCTGAGTTTTTTCACAAAAATATTACATTCAGCTTACTCCGTATACAAAAATAGTTTCCTAGTGGGAGATCATCACTCATCAATCAGGCAGCGGCAGTTGTCAATTTGTTCTAAATCGAATGGTGAAGATAAAAACCATGTGTCAAAAATTAAAACGATGGCCTGCAGTGTCAATAGACAATGGTCGATTTTCAAAGAACACTCAAATTCGAGTCAAACACACGTTGTGCTGAAAATAAATACATTTTCTTTATACACTTGCCATCAGGCTGTCAATAAGGTGAAGTAGTTCTTGTGAAATTAAGCCAAAAATAGAACACTTAGAACATTAAAATATAAAAATATGAACAAAAAACTAAAATTTCTTTTACACGAACGCTTTTTTATTTGCAGAAAATTTTGAAATTATTTCAAATATTACATTGTAGGTTATGCCTTAAAATTGTACATGAAAAAAAAAAACAACCTTTATCGCCAGTTTGCCACAAACGAACTTCGTTTGATCGTTATTTGCAAACGTTTCAACAGTTGTCATAATAATAGCTAGTCATAAGCCCGAGTGATTCTTAAAATGCAGCAATTGAAAAATTTGTTTTTCCCAACTGAAAAATTTGTTTATTTTCCCTTCGTTGTATAAATACAAAGTTTATAGTTCAGAGTTACCTTTTGGACAAATTGTTATTATATAACAACAGAGACGGAGATAGCAACAGAGGTGCGATAAGTGCAATACATAAGAAGACGGACGTACATAGGAAGAAAGATAATTAATGTAATAAATAAAATTGACCGAAATAGCTTGTGGCATATATATAAAATAAACATGCCCACGTAGTTGCCCGTATGGCACACGTGGCCTTTCAAACCAATTTTTTTTTTTTTTCTATCTTAATTTTGTCTTCGCGATGAGCCAAAATCAAAGAATACCTGCAAAAAACAACGACACAAACCGACTCGTTCTGTGTTCAGCACATTTCAGCGAACTTTACAAAAACAATTCATGCAAAGCCAAAATAAAATAACGCACACTCGATGATGTCGATGCTGAAGCTGATTGTCCCGTTACTTGTGTGTCGAGTAATTTTTCGTGCAAACATTGTTATTGTAATAGAAATTAATCCTTGCCGCAGTGCACTGGTAAATTAAATTGAGTTCATTGATTTGTCATTATTGTAATATCCATCAAACATTGAATATATTTGAAAAAAATAAACCAAATTTTCTTACAGTGTACTTCATGACATGTGATTTTATTGCATTGTAATTGTTTTTTACTTTGTTTGATTTTTTGCCAAACACAACAACATTTTGTGTTTGTTTTTTGTTTTTTTAAGTTTTGGCCCGCGCTTAAAATTTCTTGGGCCCCACTGATATTCAAGATATATTTTTAAGTTGACAACTGAATATTCGTTTGCGGCAAATACAGCTCGCAAACGAAGTGTAATTGGTGAATTTTTCAGTTGCAGTAAACGAAAAATTTCTTTGTGTGTGATAGAAAATATTATTATAGAAACTTTTGTAATAGAAAAATTATCAAGTCCCAAAGTATTTTCTTATTTTTGCTCTTTTCCATTTTTCATCTCTTTTTTTTTTTTTTATTTATATCTTTAATATATATATTATATATATTATATTTTTTATTTTTGCATTTCTTTTCTTTTTTTTATTTTATTTTTTTTTTATTATTTTTTTTTTTTGATAATTTTGTTTCTATGTTTTGGTTGTTTTATTTTTAGTGTTTTACATTTTTTAAATATATTTCTATTTTATGTACTTAATTTTGTTTTGCATTTTAAATTGCTTTATTTATTATTTGTGGTTTTATTTATAATTATTTTTTATTCTTTAATTGATGGCCGTGACCGAATGCCCTAATTGTGTGGGTCGTTCTATGCAAATTTTATTTTTTATTTTTGTTTTTATTTTTTTTATTATTTTTTTTATTATTTTTTTTTATTATTTTTTTTTAATTTTTTATTTTAATATTTATTTCTTTTTTTAATTTTTTTGTTTACTTAATTTTTACATATTTTTAAAAAATATATTTTATTTAAAGTAAGTATTTTATTGTTTTATTTCTTTTTCATTTTCCAATTTACTGTTTTTTATATCTGTTTCTTTTTGTGTTTTTTTAAATTAATTTTACTTATTTTTTTATTTCTATTTGTTTTTCAAATTTTGTTTTATATTTAAAACCTTTAAAATTTTTTATTTTGTTTTTAATTTTTTTATTTTTTCATTTCCGAACTCAAGTTAATATTATTATTCATGTTAACTTTTAATTAAATTTCTAGTCGTAGTTTTTTCAACTCTAAATGGAATTTTTCATTTTAATTATTTTCAAATCTTTTCCTTGTGAATTTCTTTTCCTCCATTTCGTTTAGTTTTTATTTGCTCATTTGTTTAATTTATTTTCATTTTTTAGTGTTTTTTATGGTTTTTAAATACATTTAGTTTTTTCTATAACTTTTTATTTGCTCTGTATTTTTTTTTCCTATTTGTATAGGAAATATTTTTTTTTTTATTTTTTCTTATATCAATTTGTTTTTTTTTTTTTTTGTTATTTTTATTTACGTCATAAAAGTTGTTTTAAGTGTTTAAAATATTTTTTCTTTTAATATTTTTCAATGATATATTTTTTCCATTTCTTTTGCAATGTATTTTGTTTTTATTTGTGTTTTTTAGTTATTTATTTATATTTTTTATTTTAATTTATTTATTTTTTTTAATTTTTTTTAAAAAAATTTTTTGATTTTTTTTTAATTTAATGTTTGAATTAAAATGCTTTATTGATATATTTCATTGAGTTTTTTCATAAACTATTTATATTTCTACGTTTTTCATATTTATTTTTTATTTCTTTTTTGCTATTATTTATTTATTACTTTTTTATCGCTAATTTTTTGAATTAAAATATTTTGTTAATACGTTCTCTGATTATTTTTTATATAATATTTTGTATTTCTTTTCCTTTATTTGTTCCTTTTTAACATTAATGACAGTAATAAAAAAAGCCTGATATTTTACATTTTCAATTTTTTATTTATCTTTGGATATATTTCATTGCATTTTTGTTTTATTAAATACTTATGTTCCTAAGCTTTTCACTTATATTTTTTATTTTTTATTTTTTTTGTTCCTTTTTAATTGCTGATATTATTTTATTTTTTTTTAACTTTGCAATATTTGAATTAAAATATTTTGTTGATGTATTTCATTAAGTTTTTTTTTAATATTTATGTTAAATTCTTTCACTTATATTTTTATTCAATTTTTTTTTTTTTTTTAGTATTACTTTTTAAGTACATTATTATGTCTTTACTCCCTTGACATTTTTTTGTTTTTTGTTTTTTGTTTTTTAAAAGTTTTCTTTCTTCTTGCTTATGACCAACGAATTGAGGTATTTATTTATTTATTTATTTATTTATTTATTTATTTATTTATTTATTTATTTATTTATTTATTTATTTATTTATTTATTTGCCAAACAAGGTATTCAAACTTAGCTTATCTTTAATTTACATTTACTCTTAAAACTGTAAGGAGTGAGGTAGGAGGGTTAATTGCAAATCTAATGGGGATCTTGAACGTAGGTTAGTTTGGGAGTAGTTTTTTTTTTTGTATATTTTTTATTGATAATTGAATGATGATAAGTAAAAAAAAGAAAAAGGAAAGAAAAAGAAACGTTGATTTATGATCATAACCTGCATTTGAACTCGGGATCCTTTGATGACAAGCAAGAACGCAACCAATTGAACTGTCGACGCCTTCATTAATTTTCATAATGTTTTTAGACAAAGATATGTACGAGTATATCTTCATATTTTTAGTTAAGTGCTCACTTAGTACATTTGATGGGAATATTTCTAAAAAGAGCCAAAAGCTTAAATAATAACTCAATAACTTTCAGAAGCATTCAGTGAAATAGCAAAGAATCAATATTATTTCTAATAATGTCAATTTTCTGAACATTTAAATTGAAACCTTCGTAATGCCACACACATTTATATGAAAATTTTTTTGTATTTTTCTCCGTAGAGTAGAAAGAAGTATTTTCAATTTACTTACCACATTTTTTGATGTTTCAACTTGTATTCCATTTAATCCATTAGGAATTCGTACATACCTGAAATGAGTGGAAAAAAGAAGATAATTTAATAAAGTCGAAAAATTACAGTTATAAACACTTATAAATATATTCTTTTTACATTTAAATAGTTAAGGAAAAGCTGGAAAAAACATTGCCTTCAAATAAATTTCTATAATTTTTACCCAAATATCTCAAAATCTAGATTTCAAAAATCAATTTTGAGGCAAGCTGTAGATTGATGCAGTGATAGTTCAAACGAATATTTACTTTCTTTTTAATATATCCTAAATTGCATAGTTCTAATAAAATAAGAATTTTGTTCATGAACAAAATTGACCACATGATGATTTCCTTTTTCTTACAACGCAGGTTATATGCCCCATTTTATCTTTTAATTTTTCTTTTTTTGCAATTTTAGCATGTCATTCATTCGTACATTCATTCATTCATTTCTAACCTTAGTTGGCATTAAAATCCTTTCAAGGACCCTTAAAGCTAATCAAAGATAACCCTCATCATTAGGACGGGACAGCACAGGACAGGACGACATGAAAAGCTAAGGCTTGTTGCTTTTAGTTGAAGAAAATTTAATATATTTCGTAGAATCATCATCATCATTTCTCTCTCTCTCGCGTGTTCAACAGGTACAAAACCTAAATAATACGCACTAAAGCCCTACCCTAGCTTAAGATTTTTTTATTTTTATTTTTTGCGTTATTTCTCTGCTTTTTACTTTGTATAATCCTTCCATTATATTGAAAAAGCATCAGCTTACGTTATGTATGGAATAGAATGTCGTAACCTCAACCTGCGGCACATGGTGCAAAGCGTGGATGGAGGTGGAGGTAAGGTTGGGGTTTGGGATTTAGGTTCGGGTTCATTATGTTAATATTACACAAAGACCGCAAAGACCAATCCCTACAATAACAAAACACCAACAACAAATTGTAGGCAACATTGCTAGCCGTTAACAACAACGCAATACAATGTTGCCTACTACAAAACCAAATATTAAGTTTCCACAGGGAATTTTTACATAATGACCGGGTAGGAAAAAAAAAGCAACAAAGAACAAAAAAAACATCTCTAGAAAGTACAACAAAATACATACATAATATATATATATATAAAAAGCACACATCCATAGTGGATATGTATACATAATATATAGCTTACAACAACAACAACAATAGAATAAAGGTAAGCACGTAATAAGAGGGGGAAAGTTGTGTTTTTTACGAAAGGATATTCTTTCATGCATTCATTCGTCGTTTATACATTTTGCAGATCAGGAATTTATTGATTTTATTGTAGTTTTTGTTGTATTTGCTTTTGGCACTGTTGCTAGTGCTGTTATTGCTGCTGCTGCTGCTACCATACATTGTTGGCTTTTGTTGTTATTAATCAATTGCGTTGCTGACAGGAAATATCAGCCGAAGGTACAAAAAAAAAAACAAAAATCCCTCTGGGCTTTATTAGAACACATTTCTGCAGAATACATTGAATTGATTGTTGGCAGAATGTTCAGCTGAAACAAATGAAATAGCAACAAACAAAAAAGAGGGTGAGGGGGGGGGGGGGGGGCAAACAGAAGAAGAAGACATGAACGCAACAAATTACAGATGTCGAAACTAAAATGAAGAACATGTTGCCAACAGCAGCATTGACGAGCAGAGCACACACTACATCAAGATTCGGAAAATAAATTGAAGAAGTACTTCAAGTATATTCTCAGGAATTGAAAATTAATTCAAGGAACTGCAAAAAGTTCGCGAAATCTCAAGAACTATATTTATTTTAATAATATATTAATACAAGGGTTGCTACATAATATTTCGGGAATAAATACAGCTCTTGTAAGAGAGAGAATTTTCTTTAGGAATCCTTATCCTAAGGCCAGTAAATGTGGTTTTCCTTGGAAATAATTGGCGAAAAGCTAGAAGTCGTTTTAGAGGCTTCATCAGTACTAAAACGGAGAGATTTGAAGAAGGACAAAATGACCAATTACTTAAAATGCAATCATCCTTACAACCTCCCGTAAAAATATGCCTATTACTTGGGAAACAGTAGCGGCCGTGGCGCAGTGAGTAGAGTGCGTGGCCCATACGCCAGAGAACCCTGGTTCAATTTCTATTTGACACAGAAAGTTTTTTCAATTGAATTAATTTTTCTGTTCGGCCGTCACCTCTCTTCAGACAATGACAAACCTCAGGGAGTAAATGATGCCATTTAAAGCTTCTTGAGAACATGTACATAAGCCGTTCGGAGTCGGCATAAAACTAGTAGGTCCAGTTCTCGATCAATTGTGTACAAACTCAAATACCTTCAAAGTAAGGAAGATTGAAAAATTTTTTCCGAGTTATTTTTTACGAAGAACTTCAGTTCGAAAAATTTAAACCCGAATTAAATTTTAAAATATATATAAAAGGAATAATTAACAAATCTATTCTATAAAAAGAAAATAACAGAGACACATGAATAAAAAAATATGAACATTAATGGAGAAAAACATTGAATAAGCTAAATGAAAAAGATAGATTCATAAAATTCTTGAAAATTTTACAGTAAAAACTAAATGATTAATAATAATGAGTAAGTAAATACTTCGAAAAATACAAGCATACTCTTGAAATTAGAGATTCGGAATCATTAAAAGTTATTCAATATTTATTTTTTATGAAGTACTCACAAAAAGGATTGGAGAACAGGGTTACCACTTCAAATGTTTCCCTTCTTTACCCAGGTGGTTTATTCGGAGTATAGTTCTGTTAAGGTACGAGTACACTCTCGAAATACGTACCCTTTCGAAAGATTCTTTTTAAGATTTCCCATAAAAATTTTTTCCTTGTGTTTTTCTCCAAAGAAATAGCATAAGACACACAAGTATTTTTTCGAGATTAAAGAGGTATTTTCAAGGGATTATAGTAGAGAAAAGCGGAAGCAGCATAGCCAACAAGAATCGAAGGAAATATTATTTTTATAAAAGAGATAATAACTGAGATATTGTTGAGATTCGAAAATAATGCTGTGATTTATTGATTTCCTTAGAAATATGGGAGTGCAAAATACAGCAAAAAGTTGAAAAAATTTGCAAAATTTATAACTGGCATTAATTCTCAAGAATCCAAGCCAAAATGCATTTTATTAAATTTCACTCTTGATTAATTTTTAAGAAAACTTGGCATTATAAAAATTTGACAGTTATGAAAATACTATACAACTTAAACTGTCAAATGTTATCGAACAGCAGTCTTGAAGTTTTGTTCAACGAACTAACATACATATTTTCTAATAACGGGTGTATCCACAAAAGAGATGTAGCGTTGTTTAAGGCGTTTTGACAATTTAAAAATAATGTATTCTATGCCTCTAACCTCTCTGTGTATTCGAAGCATTTTAGAGACATCTAAGGAATTGTTCGTTTTATTCAATAAAAAAATCTTACACTACACACAAAGAAAAAAAACGTGTATCGCCAGTTTGCTGCAAACGAACTTAATTTCGTTTTTCATAAACGCGAATGATTTTTAAATTGCAGCAATTGAAATCTTTTCTTTCTCCCAACTGGAAACATCGTTTTTCGTTTTGTTTTTCCCTTCGCTGTATAAATACAACGCTTATAGTTCACAGTTACTTTTTGGACAAATTGTTACTTTATAAGCAAATTGGTAATTTGCTTAATTAATAAATAATAATGACCAAAATAGCTTGCGGTATATATATATAAAGAGTGATTTTTTAAGTGCCTGATAACTTTTTTTTTAAAAAAAACGCATAAAATTTGCAAAATCTCATCGGTTCTTTATTTGAAACGTTAGATTGGTCCATGACATTTACTTTTTGAAGATAATTTCATTTAAATGTTGACCGCGGCTGCGTCTTAGGTGGTCCATTCGGAAAGTCCAATTTTGGGCAACTTTTTCGAGCATTTCGGCCGGAATAGCCCGAATTTCTTCGGAAATGTTGTCTTCCAAAGCTGGAATAGTTGCTGGCTTATTTCTGTAGACTTTAGACTTGACGTAGCCCCACAAAAAATAGTCTAAAGGCGTCAAATCGCATGATCTTGGTGGACAACTTACCGGTCCATTTCTTGAGATTAATTGTTCTCCGAAGTTTTCCCTCAAAATGGCCATAGAATCGCGAGATGTGTGGCAAGTAGCGCCATCTTGTTGAAACCACATGTCAACCAAGTTCAGTTCTTCCATTTTTGGCAACAAAAAGTTTGTTAGCATCGAACGATAGCGATCACCATTCACCGTAACGTTGCGTCCAACAGCATCTTTGAAAAAATACGGTCCAATGATTCCACCAGCGTACAAACCACACCAAACAGTGCATTTTTCGGGATGCATGGCCAGTTCTTGAACGGCTTCTGGTTGCTCTTCACTCCAAATGCGGCAATTTTGCTTATTTACGTAGCCATTCAACCAGAAATGAGCCTCATCGCTGAACAAAATTTGTCGATAAAAAAGCGGATTTTCTGCCAACTTTTCTAGGGCCCATTCACTGAAAATTCGACGTTGTGGCAGATCGTTCGGCTTCAGTTCTTGCACGAGCTGTATTTTATACGGTTTTACACCAAGATCTTTGCGTAAAACCTTCCATGTGGTCGAATAACACAAACCCAATTGCTGCGAACGGCGACGAATCGACATTTCACGGTCTTCAGCAACACTCTCAGAAACAGACGCAATATTCTCTTCTGTACGCACTGTACGCATTCGTGTGGTTGGTTTAATGTCCAATAAAGTAAACTGAGTGCGAAACTTGGTCACAATCGCATTAATTGTTTGCTCACTTGGTCGATTATGTAGACCATAAATCGGACGTAAAGCGCGAAACACATTTCGAACCGAACACTGATTTTGGTAATAAAATTCAATGATTTGCAAGCGTTGCTCGTTAGTAAGTCTATTCATGATGAAATGTCAAAGCATACTGAGCATCTTTCTCTTTGACACCATGTCTGAAATCCCACGTGATCTGTCAAATACTAATGCATGAAAATCATAACCTCAAAAAAATCACCCTTTATAATAAACATTTTTAAGTTGATGACAACTGAATATTCGTTTGCGGCAAATACAACTCGCAAACGAAGTGTAGTTGGCGAATTTTTCAGTTGCGGTAAACGAAAAATTTCTTTGCATGAATTGTTGATACTAGGGCGCTACACAAGCATAAGAAAAATATTTTGCAAGCCATCTACCATTATTCAAGTCTTCGTCTCTGTCGTCATCACACTTCTCGGATTTTTTGATATGTAACATACTCAAAGTCAGTATCTAAGACAACTCAAATATAATCATTACTGAAGTAGAATATAGAAATGAATATGCACTACACCTATGCATATTCAATGTCCTGAATTTTTTTTTTTCATTGGTTTAATATCGGCACGCCGCAAAAACCGATCTTTTGGCACCATCTTGCTTCGTTTTCAAGATATGGTACTTTATTTCATTTTTTCTGTGCGTCTCGAGTTAAATCTGGGGTTAATTTTAACCTATAATGCTTCGTTTTCGAGATATGGTGGTTTTTTCATTTTTTTAAGGCTATCATATCGTCCGACCCGTCGTCCATCTGTGCGTCTCGAGTTCGGGAACCCCTTTCAAGAATTTGATTTTACTTTTTTTAATTTTTTAAGTTTAAATTATATTATCGACTGACCCTCTATACGTGTGAGTGCATGATTCACTTAGTGTACTCGCTATGATTTCCCGTTACGTTTAATTCAGTCTCGCTCTATGATTTGATATTTGATTTCATATCAAAATTTTCAAAACACAACCATACTAACGAAGAGTTTTCAAGACCCTAGTATTTAATTTGGCTTCGCTTCATACAAAACAATTTTGCTCGCTGTCATATCTACACTGAAATACACTGCGCCTTCATAGTGTACACTATTCAAGTATTGAATACACTATATATACACTATAATAGAATGTATTGTGCAGCTCTTTAATTGATACACTCTATCGAAATATAAAGTCTACGAAAAACGAAACACCAAGTTTTTTCCAGAGAGTCACATGATGGGAGAATTTATAACATGACAGAATGAAACCTTATGGATGGAGAATAATTTTAAAAATTTTAAAGAATTATGAACAGAACTGAAAAATAAATTCTTTTCAATTTTCATATGAGATTTAACAAAAAATTCAAAAGAAAACTTGAGTATATTTCTTTTTTAAATCTTAAGGAAGAGCCTTTCAAGCAAATTGAAAAATATCGCGAGTTAATAAACAAAAAAATACAATTTTAAGACAGAAGAATAAGAATAAAAAAAAAATAAAAGCATCAAAGAAATCATCAAAAGCTAAGCGTTCTGACGGAAAAAAAAGAAAATACTCCGAAAAATATGCAAAGAAAATAAATGCTTAAAATTTCCTCTGATTTTCAATGCTTTTAAAGGGCTTCAATGCTTTGCTTGCCCTGGCTTGTGTGGTGTCTTTATTGTTAATAGCTTGAAGCTAATGAATATTATCACGTACCTTGGCCAAAAAAGGACTTTCTACATTGTTGTAACTCAAAGTGGAAGCGTTAAGAAACAGTGACGACGGAATTTCTTTATAACCAAAAACATGATAAGCAACATCAACATCACCATCTACATTAACATTAACACCATCTTCTATTGTAGCTTTAGTGCGTACCTGCACCATTATCATCATCATCATCATCATCATCATCATTATCATCATCATTATCATCATCATCGTTTTGATTATAATTATTGTGATGATGTTATTCTAGATCTTGGCCTGATGGAAGATAGAATTACAAAGCAGCAGCAACAGCAGAATTTTTCACGAGAAAAACATGTAAAAGAATCTGTTTGGAAGGCAATCTCCAGCAGTGGCTGGCAAGTATTAAATGACAATGTTTCGTACATTATTCGTTCGCCATTCGTCGTCATTTGTAATTGGAGAAAGATGTTTATTTTTTATTCCAACCCTTTTTGCTTTATGTGCGAGTTAACATAGCCTACAAATTAATTAAAATTCTTAGTAAAGTTGAATACGATGCCATTGAACTGTTTCATGGGTTGCTGTTGTTGTTTTTGTTTTAGCATCATTTTATTCCTTTATTTTTTTAATATTTTATTTGAGCTCTGACAAGAAATATACAACTTTATATAAATCTTTATATTTCTTGCAACGTCAGTGAAAAGCTTTAACTTATTTTACACACTGATATCCTTGCCATCTCCAGTGCCACACACATATCATGCACACATACACACATATATACATACATACATAGCTACATACATATATAAAGAATGTACAAAGGATTCAGCAGTAGCTGTTTGAGGCTGGCCAATAGTATTATTCTACAAGACGATGGTGCATGTTCTGCGTCATGCTGTTGGAAAAATTCAATTTTCTTTTATTACATTTTAAATTACTATAAAGTACGTTGTAATTTACAGGAATTTATGAAGCAAGGAAATGTGAAAAAATGTTCAAAAATAACGAACGGATTTACTCTGAAGCTAAAACAATTCCAAGCGGAACAATAAGGAATATAAGAAAAATATAAAGAAAATGTAAGGAGTGAGCAGAAAAGTAAAACATTAATAGCAGTAAATTTAAAAGGATCAAATTGTGAAAGGCAAGTTTAAAAGAGGAACAATCAGCCAACCTTTGACATTTTTTTTTTCAAATTTGGAGCTTTGAGCGTCGGAAAGTTGGCAAAATAAAAGCTCAATCAACTATGTTAATGTTCACTAAGAGCTTTACTGACAGTTCTCATTGGAATAAATCAAATTTTGAAAGAATTGAAAAAGCAAGTTAAAATTAAGAAAAATCACTTAACCTTTGACAGCTTTACTTAAATTTGAAGCTTTGAGAGTCGAAAAGTTGAAAAAGTAAAAGCTTAGTCAACTATGTTAATGTTGACTCGAAGCTTTTCCGAAAGTTCACACTGGAATTTTGAAAGGATCAACTTGCTAAAAACAGGTTAGAAAGAAGAAAAATCGCTCAACCCTTGACAGTATTGAAAGTAAAAGCTTAGTCAACTAACTAAGTTCACATTGGAATATAACGAGGTTTGAAAGGATCAAATTGTTAAAACCAAATTAAAAAGAAGAAAAATCACTCGACCCTTGACAGCTTTACTAAAATTTGAAGTTTTGATCGCCAAAAAGTTGGCAAAGTAAAAGCTTAGTAAACTTTGTTAATGTTCACTAAGAGCTTTTCTGAAAGTTCTCATTGAAATTTATCGAGTTTTGAAAGGATCAAAGTGTTTAAAGCAAGATTAAGAAAAATCACTCAGCCCTCTGCAGTTTTACTTAAATTAGGAGATTTGAGCGTCAGAAAATTTGCAAAATAAAAGTTCCATCAACTGTGTTAATGTTCACTACGAGCTTTACCGAAAGTTTTCAAGGTTTTATTGAAAAATACTTAGTTTCTAATTTTGATTTTTGTGAAGCACTCAAATAGGATTGAAAAACTTGATCGCCACTAAAAATATACCCCTTTTCAATACCCTTTCTCTTTATTTTTAGTATAAATCTTTTGAAGTAAAAGTTCGCTTTCGAAATCTCTGCCTCTTCTTGAGATTATTTTTAAGAATTTCTTGCCAAAATTTTTTGACCTATGCTATTCTAAAGATATTTTTGTGTCTCTCTCGGAATTGAACCGTTCAAAGACACTTCGTTGGGTAATATTTCTTTTGAAATCCTTCGAAAATCTTGTAATTCAACAAGTTTTTCAAGAATTTCTAATATTCAGCTATATATGAGATGTGTACAAAAAGTAACGGGAAAATAGAAAATGAAAAATCGTCAACAGTACCAAAACAAGTGCTATTCTTTCAAAAGCTGGCGAAAAAGTAAACAACTAATATGACTGAAAATGTATTGAAACCTGCTAGACATGCTTGATGACACAACAGTAACATAAGAATCGTGACATACGGACCAACACTGCCCGTGAAATTTCGAAATTCCCATTACTTTTGGAACACACCTCTTATTTTAGTTTTTGTACAAAGACTGTCCAGGGTGTTTGAACAGCCCCGAGAATATGTGAACACAACGCAGTATACGATCGATATAGGACCGATTTCTTATTGCAACGCATAAAGTTCGTTCGGAGAAGGTCGGCTTAAACTTAAAATTTTGCGATTTTAAGCCTTTTAAAATAATTTAAAAAAAAATAAAACTGCCTTTAAAAATCATTCGATTCCAACCCATCTTCAACTTAAAAGAGTCTGTAAATCCGAAAAACTAGAATTCAGTCGAAGTTTTAAAACTTACTGATCTAAAGGGGAGAGCGCTTGAGTAGGAAAAATATGAAGAAGACCATTAAATGAAAAAATTTCGCCATTTTCGAGGAAATTAAAGAGCCGCTAAATTCAACTTTAGTATTTATTTCGAGATTATATGTTTTGTATAGAGATCTTTTTGAAAATTTTGCATTTCGAACACAAAACGGATGGAAAAAATTAAACACCCAAAGAATTTTTTCATCACCCAGAAAAAAATGGACCGAATTTCAAATAGTTTTGAACTAGTGCTGTCAAGAAGGGCCAGTGCTGGTCAAAAAGGGTCATTCAATAACCTTAACATTATTTCATCTGACGCTTTTGGCGGGTTGATGCCCTACAAAAAGACAATTAGGCTTTTTGGCTTTATCTGCACTGACTCCTTTCTGATTAACTGAAAGTGGTGCGCTTTTCTAAGGTCAAATATTGTTTGTTCTAGAGATAGTTTTGGCCTTGATTTAACACGCAACAAGGTCTTGTCTGAATCTAAACTATCACTGAATTTTTTTTATATGAGTCATAATTTCAATGAAGATATGATACAATCAGAAGGACGACGGCTCATTAAAACTTTTAAATAAAGGGAAATTTAACATTTTTTTTAATAATATTCAATTGTTGAACTACTAATACAAAAAACATTTTCGCTACAGCCCGTTTTCCTTTTAAATTGTATGAATATCAAAATGTAGGATAACTTTTTGAACATTTTCTGCATTTCGGATAAAGCGGATAAGAAAATTTACGCTTAAAATTTGTTTTTTTTTAGTTTTCACATAAAATTTTTTTATGTATTAGAAGTTTTGCGTCATTTTTTGTATTTCGGATAACATGGATAAAATTTATCCTTTTATCCATTTTATCCGAATATCAGTTTTCGAAAATCCTAATTGATAAAGTGTTGAAAAAGCACTAAACTTTGACCAAGTTTCTTTAGCCTTCGCCAAGAGAAACGCTTTAACAGTTAATTAAACTGAACATTTTAGAACTTGGCAATTAATTACTTTATAACTAGATGCATAGCAATTGCATTTGAAACAACAACAAAAACATTGTTTGGCATTTTGCTGCAAACACAACAGCATAAAAACTTCAGCAGCGCCAACAAAAACAACAACAACAACAAAAACAACAGCAATAGCAATATTAGCAATCAAAGCTAGCAGCAACAGCAGCAGCAATGAAAAAACAAACAACGATTTCTCGTTTAGTGCAGCAACATTGGACAGTTAGACAACGGACTGACAGACGGAGAGACAGATAGCTAGCTAGAGCGACAGTTCATGAACTCACCAATGATATTGCAGTAACAACAACAACATCAACAACATAAACAACAGCAACAATTCGCGCTAAAATACTTCGAGCAGTATTTGTTTTTACTGCTGTTATAGAAAATTGCGCTGCGAAAAGTAAAGATATTTGTGCTCATTCCTCAAAACCATAGAAACTACTCACTAATAAGAGATTTTAAGCGAAAATAACACTGCACGTCCATGGAAGGGGAAGGTGGTGTTAGACAAGCCATTAAACAAAAAGCTAGTTCAACTCAAGCATATAAAACATGTTTCTCAAAATAGAAGAAAAACAAAAAAAAAATAAAAAAAGTGCAAAAATTAAAGAACAAGCTGCAGCAACATGCTGTCGATAAAAGGAGGGCATAAAATTTATAAAATGCTACTATAACGAAAATATAAAAATTTACTAGTTTCTGTCATAAAATCAATCTGAATCTGAGCAAAATGCACCTAAAGAGATAGGTTAAATAAAGCGAATGAATTTTATCCGTTGCAGACGAATGCATTTCACATAGAGGCACAAGTCAGTGGTACCCAGCTGGTGGCTCGATTGGCTCAATTTGTTCAAATGGCTGAGGTGGCGCAATTGACGCAAAAGGTTTTATTCGTAGTTATTTTGTGTGGCTCAGTTGGATCAATTAGGTCACTTGGGTCAACTGGCTTAGTTGGGTCAACTGTCTCATTCGGGTCAACTGACTCACCTGGGTCAACTAAGTTGGGTCAACTGACTCGCCTGGATCAACTGACTCAGAATGGTCAACTGACTCACCTGGGTCAACTGACTCAGATGAATCAAATGACTATATTGTTTCAATTGACACAGTTGGGTCAACTGACTCAGTTGGGTCAACTAACTCAGTTGGGTCAACTGAGTCTGTTGGATCAACTGAGTCTGTTGGATCAACTGACTCAATTGGGTCAACTGATTTAGTAAGTATAACTAACTCAATTGGGTCAACTGGCTCACTTAACCCTCCATTAACTCAACGGACTCAATGATAAAAATGCTGTTTATGTACAACACTATTTTGCCGGGGGTATATTTTTACAATAAAACAACAGAAATAATGCAACAATAAAAATTTGGCATTAAATCCATAATAATACATTTGCTCCGCATCTGTATCGACGATGGCAACAACAAAGTAACAAATTGCCCTTTCTTAATATTACCAAATAAAATGCGTCAAGTATCATGCCGAAGACCCTACCAAAGCATAAATTAAAGGTTGTAGATACAGCCTAATTTACTTTGCCAAAAACAAAGAAACAAAACAAATACAAAAAAATCCCCAAAACAATACAAAAGAAATGCAATTATTTTGCGGATGTGCTGCAGAAAAATAAAATTAAACCCAACGAAAAAAAAAGCCCAACTAATTTATACACAACTTGAGGACCCCAAAGTGAAAACAAACCAACACAGCTCAACGAAGGAAATGATGGATAACAATAAAACAAAAGCAAAAAAGTAACCCAAAACAAAAAAAAAAAAAAACAAAGCAAAGAGAACTGAGCTAAAAATAAGCAAAAGCTAAATATTAAAATTCCAAAGCCTGAGAAACTACAAAATGTAAGAAAAAAAACCAAATTTTTTTCAAAAAATAAGCAATCGACCGAAGCGACGACCCCTTTTTATAGAGAACATGGCAGAACTTTAATTGCGGGCTCAAAGATCAACTCAAGTGTCATTCGAAGAGAAATTCAATTAAACATAATCTACAAAGTTCGCACACAAAAAAAAACCAAAAAATAAAGCCAATGTAATGATGGCTACCAGCAGGACCGAGTCAGAGTCAAATAAATAATAAAGAGTGACGGTTTTTTGTTCAAGACAATAAAAACGACAGCAACACTTGAGTCTGTCGAATGCAAAAATTCAATTTAAAAATACGAGTATATAAAAAAATAATAAAAAAATAGTCACAGTCGTATACCAATGACTAATACGCTTCTAGCAATTAAGTCAATCCTTAACTAATATAGTCCAACAGCGCAAAAACAGCAACAATTTTTGTAACTACAGTTGTGAGTATTAGTTATGCATGAGTTATAAAAAATGACCGTGCTGCCAAATAGTTGGTTTAACTCTACGGGCAAAACAGTTCATTATTTTCAAGATCATCTCAAACGACCAAGTTGTCATTCGTCTGACAGACAGTCTGAGTGTATGCCTGTCAGTCTCGAAGCGTGATCTTAATGTGTTTGTATGTGTGCGTGTGGTACTGCATGGCATAATGTGCCATGACTGGCCAGCCCCCAACAAAGAAAGTCAGCCAGACCGACGTAGGGACGGACCGACAATAATTGTCATAAAACAATAATAGCCACATGTACAATTTATTCCATTTTATTCCCTGTGGAATTACTAGGCTGTGGCTCAATGGTCGATTCATGGCCATTGTCGTCTGGTGTGTTTTTCTAAAAATGCAGCTACCAAAAAACAAGCAAATACCCGAAAAACAAATTAAAAAAAAAACTGAAAAAGGTGCATAAGCAAGAAAAACAATGACAAGTAAACTTGCAAATATTAATAAAAAACAGAAAAAGTGCGGTGCACAGTCATGCCTGAAAACCTTGAATATGAAATGTACCGTACTTTAGTTTAATAAGGGGTTAAAGGATTTGTTCAAAGGAAAAGCAGCGAAAAATATATTATTATTTAGACAGCAAGAAAAACAAAGTTATTTTGACAACTAAAAGAGAAATAAAAAGAAATGTGTATGGATTCACTATGAAAAAATCAAACGGATAGTGCGGATAAGACGAATAAAAGTGTTAAGTTTTATCTGTTGCACAAAAAATGTATAAAACTTTAGGAGCTTATTAATTAATGGTAAAAACTAATAAATTTTTTAGTAAAATTAGTGGTGTAAACTTAGGATAAGCCGGATAAAAGTGTTAAGTTTAATCCGTTACACAAAAACTTTTGAAAAACTTAGTCAAACAAGAATTTTCTGCCACAAAACTGTTTTAAATTAAAAGACTCTGATTTTTTATGCAACGGATAAGTCCCATAAAAACGTAAAGTTTTATCCGTTGCACAAAAACTTCGAAAAACTTAGTCAGCGGAAAGATCATGTTAAAAAACTATAAAAACTTCAAATAAAACCGGTTCTATAAACTACGGATAAGCCCGAAAATAGTTTCAAATTTTATCCGTTGCACAAAACTGGTTAAAAACTTCAGGAAAATATAAATTTATCCCACAAAATTGTTGAAAATTTTATCAAAAACTATTTTATTGAAAGTGGAAACAAGTAAATAATATTCAGTTTTATCCGAAGCAAGAAAATATCAAAATTGTTTTACTATTAATCAAAAACAACAAGAAATAATGTATATTTCATGCGTGAAAGTATAAAAGCACCATGAAAAACTCAAAAAGGAAAGTGCGGATAAAACGGATAAAAGTGTTATGTTCTATCCCTTGCTTACAAATTGGAGAAAACTTCATTAACTGTTAAATGAATGCCAAAAACAAAAAAAAATTACAAAAAATACTTCAAAAGAGCGTGAATAAGCCGGATAAAAACGTAAAGTTTTATCCGTTGCACAAAAACATCCAAAAACTTAGTCAAAGAAGTTTTTGCCACAACATAGCTTTCTACTAAAGCTTTAAATAAAACATACGATTAAACCGTAGAAAATAATCAAAAGCTCTACTAAGCGCAATTCGGATAATATTCTCAGGGCACATAAATTTTACCACTTTTATTCGCAACAAAAATATTTTTCTATCATAAAGAAAGAATTAACTTATACGCACTTTAAAGCATATTTGCCAAAAAAAATGTCTTAATTCCAACATTTCTTCAAAATATAAGATTTAACAGTAGATAAATGAAATTGTTTTCGAATTATTGTATTAGTAAAATAGCCGAAACTGGAATAAGCCTTATACTAAGTGCGGATAAAGTTTATCCATTTTATCCGCAACAGAAATATTGTTCTATCTAGAAGAAAAGAGTAAATTTAACACATCATAAAGCATAATTAACAAAAAAAAACCTCGTTTTTCCAACATTCAAAACAAATTTCTTAAAAATGAAAGGTTTGACTATAAATAAATAAAATTCTTTGAGTTCTTGTGCAAGTTAGATGTTCGAAAACTCAAATAATTGCACTTCGGATAGTATTTTTTGTGCGGATAAAATTTATCCGTTTTATCCGAAACCGATTTTCAGCTAAAAAATTGTTGTAAATATCAAAAATAAACAACTTCGCTGAATTTTTAGACATATTAAAATAGAGAACAACGTTATTCAAGTATTTTTAGCCAAAGACTTCAAAATGTAAGATTTAACTGTAAGTTTATGGCATTTTTCGAGTTCTTACATGAGAAAATTATTCGAAAACTCAAATAACCGCAATACGGATAATATTCTTAGTACGGATAAAATTTATCCGTTTTATCCGAGATCGAAAAATTGTTCGAATTTTCTAAAGAGTGAAATTTAATGCATTTTACCATACAATAAAGCATAAAGCGCAATGCTTTTCAATATTTATAGCCCAGAAAGATAATATAAGAGTTTTAAATGAAGTTAAGTGAAAATTTTCGGGTGTAAATAAGCTCAAATTTAAAAAATCTTAAAACGAATAATATTCGATGAACGGACAAAATCTATCCGTTTTATCCGGCACACTTAAAGCTAATAAATGTGGTCCAAAAAGCAAAATTAGCATATTTCCCAACTTTGAAACATAGAATTAACGCCAAACTTGGAGGGATTCCCACGCATTCCATTGTAAAAATTTGCAAAAATAAGGATGTGTGACAGAAACATATGCAAATGGGTTTTTTTTTTTTTGCACAAAACAATATGTATAACTGTAACGCAATTTAAATGCAAATACAAGTGAAATTAATGCGTTTTTTTGTCTAAGCCGACAAAATATGTGGCATCAACCCCTTTTTTCGACAACCTTCAAGATAACAAAATGAAAAACCAAAAAAAAAAAAAGTCCGAAAACATGCAAAAACCTACTAAAAGATGTATGTCCTACTGTCTTTATGAACATCTGACAAATATGCAAGCATATGTGGGAAAACATCAGCATTTGTGTGGTAGGAGCAACAGTCGCCGCCAAGCTGTTAGAGCGAAATAAATAAGTGAATATATAATGAACAGACACTTCACTTCACTTCACATGCTAAATATATGTATGTATAAAAAACGGGATATTTATTTGACATTCAAATGTTAAAATGTAAAAAACATAAAACACACTTTAAGGATTCCCCCTGACATCCAATGACTACACAGTACAAACAAGCAAACTGACAAACAAACAACTAGAAGATTTGCAGCTTCACATATTTTATTGTATCTAGAATATGTAGCTAAAAGGTAATTTTGTTGCACAGTGTGTAGAGTAATACGCGGTGGCGCATATTTATTTTAGCAAGTTTGCAAACGGAAATCCGCTATATACTGTAGAGTATAATGTATTTATCCTGCTCATGCAAGCGTGCAAATGTCATATAACTGTCTTGCTTCTGTTGTTGTATGTTTCGTGATTTTGCAAATTCTATTCATTCATTTCATGCTGGAACTTATGCCTGTCTGTCTGTCTGTCTGACTGTCTGTCTTTCTGTCAGTCAGTCCATCGTCCACATTCTTGCTTGCATTTTTATTTTATTTGCACATATTCAGTTCATGGTTTATTTTTTCATCTATGCGCGGCGGTTAACCAACACTAGCTTCTATTTACAGTGTTGTGCCAAACTAAATACTAAAGCTAGGCCCGGCCTGGCCTAGCCTGGCATTGTTGTTACCTCGTAGCCAACCCTTTATTTGTGTCTTCGCTTGGTTTCAATGTGAAGTTGATTTATTTACACTCGTCGTGGTCGTCGTTATACTCGTCGTTGTTGAGTGTACTGAGGGGGAAAATGTTAAATTATTCAAATAATCCAGAATCAGCAACAAAGCCAACTACAAAATAAAAAAGAATAAAAAATAAAAATAAAACAGAACAGAACCATCAAACTCGAACAAAGCAAGGAAGTAAAAATGCGTCACTCTGGCCTGGTAGCCGGCTCCATGTTTGATGGTACGCTATGCTTTTAAGCGCTTCCACCACCACGTGGTGTGTTGCAACCAGACAATGACTTTTGGGCTGCGCTTACTTTTGACTAAACGACGTGCTGACCTGGCGAACTGGGCGATTAGACATAACAAAATCGCACTGTAAGCGATATTTATTTATAATTTTTTTCTTCCTGGATTTTTGTTATGAATTTGTACATCAATTCAATGCATACATGGAACAGCTAAATTCCATAGAAAAAATTAATATTTTTGTAAAATAAAAAAATTATTAATGACATGAAAATATATAAAAAACAATCTGGTCTTAATGTTGCATTTAAACAATAAAAAAACAAAGAAAAAATTATATGCCACATCGTGAATGCCCCTAGTAATTTAAATTTTTTTTTTTTTAATTATTTTACAAACACGGATTCAATTAAATAATGCCCAGTAAAATAAAAAAAAAATCTGGTCGAAATGTTCTATTTTAACAATAAAAAAACAAAAAGTTTATAGGCCACATCGTGAATGACCCTAGTAATTTAAAATTTTTTTATTATTTTACAAAAACGGATTCTATGAAATAACGCCCAATAAAATAACAAAAAAAAAAAATCTGGTCTTAATGTTCTATTTAAACAATAAAAAAACAAAAAGTTTACACAACACATCGTGAATGCCCCTAGTAATTTAAAATTTTTTTTATTATTTTACTAAAACGGATTCAATGAAATAACGCCCAATAAAATAACAAAAAAAAATCTGGTCTTAATGTTCTATTGAAGCAATAAAAAAAAAAAAAAAAGTTTACACGCCACATCGTGAATGCCCCTAGTAGTTTAAAATTTTTTTTTATTATTTGAAAGCCCAATAAATAACGTACAAAATAATTCATAAAACAAAGCCCAAAAATGTTCGTGCACATTTGGGCGTTATTTCATAATGAAATAAGACCCAAAACTTTGGGCGCTTTTTAATTTTTGATGTTTTTGCGTTAATTCGCTATGAAACAAGGCCCAAAATAAAATATTGAATGAAGCTCAAAACTTTATTACACAATTTTTGGGCGTGGTTCATTATAAAAAAAAAATAAAAAAAAATTTATGAAATTATAATGAAATCGATCCATTCGACATTTTTGTGGGGTGATATTTTATTTTCTATATGGGCGTTATTTCATTATTTTTGAGCTGAATTGCATTTTGGATTTTGAGGTTTATTTCATTCTTTTTGGGCTTAATTTCATTTATTTTTATTTTTATTTTTTCATTTATTTCATTTTTTTTATCCAAAATATTTTTGGCTATATTTCTTTTTTGATTCTTGGCGTTATTTTCCTGAACTAATCCCAAACCGCCCAGCTCTGATGATACATCGAAAACTACCTTTTGTGTAGAAAAAAAGCAAAATAAAAAGTTTCTAAGAATCTTGAACAAGTGGGCGTGGCACTTCCCATAAAACTTGAAAATATTTTATTTTATATCTTAGAAACAGGTAAAACTGCGAAAACGAAACTATGGAAAGGCGTTTAGTAGCTTATTTCTAAAATTTATAAAAAATTTAAAGCAATGCAAAAGTGGGCGTGGCACTTGCCATACAATTGGTATGCACTTTGTGCTATAACCGAGAAGCTCATAAAACTATGACTCTCAAATTACATAAGAAATTTCTATTTGACAATTGTTTAAAATTGAACATGTGGACGTGGTTCACCATCCACACAGTTTGAATATCTTTTAGGCGACTCATATTTAGAAAACACGTAAGGCTATGATATAATTGAAGAAATTTTATAAATACTTATGATAATTTTGTATTTTTATTTGCTTAAGCGTGATAGGACATGTGGGTGGGGCACCTCCAACGAAACTATTAGAATAAATTGTTGGGCTATACTGAAAAAGGAGTAGAGCTATCATAGAAAATTTTGTACAAAATTCAAAGTTGTGATTGCTTGAAATCGCACAAAATTTAAAAAAAAAAATTACGAATGTAGGTAGGCCATCATGAAAAAGTTGTCAAATTTTTGTAGTAATTTGCGTACACCACGATGTGCTTTTGATGCTCAGAGAAAAATTCTTCTAAAATAAAAAAACACCTCTTTCCTAAAAATTAAAATAAAAAAATAACGTTTGAAAGAGAAAACTTTGGTTCCATATTTGGTTTTTAAAATTAAAAAAAAAAATAAAAAAAAATAGAATTTTGTTGAATTTTCAAAACAAAAAAAAAACCAAAAAAGCAAATTTTGCAAATTTTCATAGACATTTTCTGAAAAAGAGCTAAAGATTAGTGCCTGTTTTTTCTAGTTAATAACCGCTGACCTTCAGTGGTGGATCAACATACGGGCTGAAAGGGCTTTAGCCCACCCCTTGGAGAATTTTTTGTATGGGAAAAAAATGAAAAAAAGTCCAAAAAAACGTTTCAGCCCCCCCCTTGGCAAACAAATGTGTAGTTTCAGCCCCCCTTTTCCGAATCCTAGATCCGCCACTGTTGACCTTTATCTGGGCCATGAAAAGATGAATTCCGCTTTTATCCGCCTTTTAGAAAAAAATCCATTTTGAAAAGACCTTTAAATCAAGAAATTGCTGATCTAAGGTACCCTTCGGTTCAACCGGTTTTGACTATTTTTAGTATACATCTATTTTTCTATTTGCCTATCCTTCTGACCGAGTTTCGTTAAGATCGGTGAACTTTTGTAAGTACGTCTCGTACAAAATCATGTTAAAAAGTATATAGGCCTACCGGAGGTACCCCTAGGGACTGACCGATTACAACCATTTTCAGTACACATTTATTATTCTATTTGTCTAGCCTTCTGGCCGAGTTTTATTAAGATAGTTCAACTTTTGTATGTACCAACCATACAAAATCACGTAAAAATTAATATAGGTGAAGTGGAGATACCCGTAGGTACTGACCGATTTTAATAATTTCTGATTTTTTTTTTTTTAGCTTAAGCTAAGTAAGCACACAAAATTGTATCATCATAAAAGCCCTCCTTCTATTTAATGGCAAAATTTTTAGGAGCACTAAGCATTTTACGTGGTATGGTATGGATGTGACTGTACCAAAATGGTTAAATCTCTGAAAATTTCACAAAAATTAAATGAAACTCTTGTTATATTGCAAATAACCTTTGATTCCCTTGAAAACGCGATTTGGTGGGTTAGGGGGGAGGGAGGTTTGTCGGAAATTATAACTGAAATGCGCACTTTTGATTAAGAATCTGATTTATATGGATTTTTATTTCATTTTCAACCCAATGGGGGGGGATTAACATCATAAAACCCTTTTGCTACAGGCCTGGATTGATTTATTATAATTTGAAAATTCTTTTATTTTTCCATATTTTGAACATTTAAAACCAAATTCATAAAAGTTGAATGTATAAACGTTGAGAAACCTCCATTTTGTTTCCCTTTTTTGCCCGAACTTAGAAATATCAAATTCAAAACTGTTGGATTTCAATGGATGTAATGATAAAATTAACTTACAAGAGTTAATACAACTTTTAATAATTCGGTTATTTTTTAAAATATACGTTTCAATGAACGAACTCATGAGATATTTAAGAAAATATTTCCTAATATTTGCTGGATATGGTAAAGGATTTTTATCTCAAAGATAATTATTCGCTTTGATACGGTTGCATTTACATTTTCTTCTTTTTTTTTTTCTTTTGATACCCTTCCAAACTACCTTTTGTTTTTTGCTGTATTGAGTTGAGTCTTTAATCCTGGTGCATTAATCGGTTTTCCTTTCCTGTGACGTCCTGTGACGCTTGACTGACATTTAACCCCTATTTGTGAGATATTCATTTCATATCTTCAGCTAGGGATTTTTTGTCCAAACTATCACTGTTGGCTGTGATATTTTCTGTCAACGATGATATATGCCCTGACGGTATGTTGTTTTACGCTGCTTATAACGGTAGAGGCTAGTTTTTTCTAAAGAGGGTGCATAAATTAAGTCAGCCCTTTGCAATGCTGTTTGAAATCTATGTCTCTAGGCGTTAGTGAAAAATTTTAAAACCATTTAATAAGGTATTAAATTACTTTCGCGAGAAGAGATTTATACTCATTTGAAAACAGCATTTAATTTTTTTTGTTTTTTTTTTTTTTTTGTACCGACTGTATTAAATGCTTTAAATTAAACGCTTAATCCGTAGAGTTTCAAAAAATGTCATAAATTATACAATTCGTTGTATGTACGATTAATCAAATGAAATATTTAAAATATGCATTTTTCATCATGTTTCAGTAAAGTGTAAATAAACTAAATTTTTCATGTCGTAATATCAGGAAATGTTCAACTGCTGCTGCTGCTGCTACTGGTTAAATATGGGCAATATTTCGTGATTTCGTTGTTGTTAGTGTTATTGTGGTTGTTGTTGTTGCTGCTGCTGTTACAGTAGTGCTGTTTTCATGACAATTTTAATGGTCTTTGCATTTACTTGCATGCATAATATATCCATATCTATAGAAATAGCAGTTATAAGCAGTAAAAATAACTGTTAATTAGTAGAGGGAACAGTTGTGACACAAAATAACAAATGCAAAATGCAGCAAGTTGTCGTAATTGCATGAGTTTTATTGGAAAAACCAATAACTAATATCGAGAATAGCCTTATTAATAGATTAACAGTTGTGAGTGAGGTTAAAACAATAATAATACAAATAATAACAATGGAACAATAATAATAATAATAATTAGATAGAAACCTTCAAGATATTCTTTTCAAAATACTTTCTCTTTTTTATTTTTATAGCATACTTTGAGGCGAAGCAAGTCACTAAATTTTTATTATGTGAAGGCTGCTACTTATATTTCGGGATCTGACGACTCTAATGTCACTACAGTCAATTTGACATTTCCTTTGGCGAGTTTCATATTTTTCAGCTCAAACATACTCACAACATTTTGGTGTACGTGAGCTTGTTGTGTTACTTACAGTGCTTTTAAAATTGTATTTCAACAAAATAATGGAATTAATATGTGAACATTTTCGTGTGATTATTTGTTACAACTTTCGACGGGAATTTTCCCAACAAGAGTGCATCGATAAATTTGACTTTTAGCGTTGAAGCACCATCAAAAATCTCTGTATATCGGTGGCACACAGAATTTAAGCGGGGCCGTACTTCGCTCACTGACGAATTTCGTAAAGGGCGTCCGAGATCTGTTGGCATGCCACAAAACATTGATACTGTGTACAAACTGATAATGCTTGTTCGTCATGTGACATAACGTGAGACCCCTAGACATGGATGCCTCAATGTATACATTACCAGCAATATAAAATGATCCAAAAATTAAAGTTTGGAAAAAAGTAAATGCTTTTTTCTTATTCAAGCAAAAAACAATCGTTGCAAAAAATCAAGCAAAACAAAAAAACAATTACAATGCAATAAAATCACACGCATGAGAAAGTTACTCGACACACAAGTAGTGGGACAATCAGCTTCATCATCGATATCATCGAGTGTGCGTTTTTTTCATTTGGCTTTCCATGTATTTGTTTTTGTAAAGTTTGCTGGAAAATATTCTGAACACTGAACGAGTGCGGTTTGTGTTGTTGTTTTTTGCAGGCGTTCTTTGATTTTGGCTCATCGCAAAGACAAAACTAAGAAATAAAAAAATTTGTATGAAGGGCCTTGCGGGGCATACGGGCCACTACGTGGGCATGTTTGATTTAGACCATGTCTAAAATCTATGATTACTATCTATCTCATTTGTTAGGACTTTTATAAAAATGTTAGGAGGATTTACAAGATTTTAAGAGCTTTATTTATTTATTTTTTTTTTTTTTTTTATAAATTAACTTTATTATTCTTTTTTAGTCGGTATATTCTTATTGTTAGTATAAATGATCAAAAATGTTAGGAGGAATTAAGAGATATTAAGAGATATTAAGAGATTTTAAGAGTTTTATGTCTTTTTTTTTTATTTTATAAATTAACTTTATTATTATTTAATTACTCGGCTTAAAATAAAACTAATAAATAAAAATAAGCTGACTGTATCGTGGACACACCCGTAGGTTTTGTCGTGATAGTGGTGTATCTTTATCATTTTCCTTAGTCCTATCCTCTCCTTTGTTCCCGAACTTGTCATGATCCTTACCCTCATTCTTATATTTGTCCTAATAGTTGTTAACTGCGTGAAGTTAAATTCTTAAGTTTGAAGATAACTTAGCAAAGATACAAACCAACATTTCTTCTCAGAACAAAATTAAATTCATACTTTACAAAAAGGTACGAATTTAACTTTTGATACGAATTTAACTAACGACACAAAATTTACTTTGGGTACGAATTTAACTTTATTTGTAATGAAATCGCTTTGACATCGACTTGGAAAAACAGAAAAGTTGAAAAATTCTAAAAATAATTAAAAAATGTTCAATGGCCAAAATCCTAACTGTGCCACAATGAGTCATATCGTTGGAAAGGTGCATCCATTACCTGTCCATTAGTATGCATACTATAGGAATTCTGAGTTTTAGATTTGAGGATTCTGTCATTGAAAAGTAGTACCATGTAGTACCACCTAACATTTCATTTATTGCTTTTCAAAAATTTCCAATGGCGAAAATGCTTACATGAAATAACTTATTTGTATTTCTTTAAATTTAAAAATTTTATTTAGAAGTCTTCAACTTTTCTGTGTTTCCAAGTCGAGGTCAAAGTGATTTTCTTGCAAATAAAGTTATATTCGTAGCGTTGTTTTCGTAAATTTGTACCCAAAGTTGACTTTCTACAGAGAAGAAATATTGGTTTGTGTCTTTGCTAAGTTATCTTCGGATTTACGAATTTAACTTCACGCAGTTATAGTTGTTTGACGCTTGATTAAAACCGTACCCAAATTCCAGATATTATCCTTGTTCGAATCCCTTTCTTAATCCTTGCCCCACTACTTTTCCCAATCTTTGCCTTCAATCGTGTCTTTAGTGCATTGGTGGTCATTCTTACACAGCCGCAATCTTGGCGTTTATATGTATTTGTACATTCAAAATCTTTCCAATGTTGAAAAAGTGTGTAAAAAGTTCTAACAGTGTACGTGTGAAGCTCTTTGCCCGCGAGCGACAGAATGCCCGACATTGCTTTAGTGTGTACAAATCTTTGTTCTATTTCTTTTCCCATTTCTTATTCTAATTCTTTTCCCAATCTTGCCCTAAATATTGTTTTATGTGTTTTTAATCTTATCCCAATCCTTGTCACAGTCGTCTTCTCAATCCTTGTCTGAACACTTGTCATAAGCGGGTATGGGCACTACTACATTTAAAGCTGATGTGTTGTTTCTGTATTTGTTTTTTGTCCTTGATTTGTTGTTGCGTTTTGTATTGCTACATAAGCCTTTGCTCTCAATTCTTACTCTCAACGCTCCCAGAGCGCTCTCTGCCCATAACTGGTCATAAGCCTTGTCTAATTCTGTGCTCTGATCGGTCCAAGCTTTTATGTTACTCCTTATCTTATTCCTAAGGAGTAAGGAGTTCCTAATCTTCATCCAAGGAACAGTGGCGGCCGTGACGTAGTGGGTACAGAACTCTGGTTCAATTTCCATTAGACACAGAAAGTTTTTTCATTTGAATTAATTTTTCTGTTCGGCCTTCACCTCTCTGCAGACAATGGCAAACCTCAGAGAGTAAATAATGCCATATAAAGCTTCTTGAGAATATGCACATTTAGCTGTTCGGAGTCGGCATAAAAAACTAGTAGGTCCAGTTCAATTGTACAACATAATTTGATCATAAAAAGTTCGGTCAAAGTCCTTTCAAGGACTGAAATGGCCAGTTTATTTTTATTTTATTTAATCATCATCCAAATCCTTGTCCTCTTCCTTTTTCTAATCCTTGTCGTAGCTCTTATCAAAATTCTTGTCCTAATAATTGTCCTTACTTTATTTTTCATATGCTTTTTTAATTATTTTAATTTTACCATTACATTTGGTGCATTTAAGTCACTTTTTAGGAGTTCCCTGAGAGACCTCATAACGTCATTAATTCTTTTGTTTTCTTTTTAACCCTCAGCTTTACTGGCGTTCTCAAAAATATTCCATAGCGCCAATGGTCACGGAGTTATAATTCCATGCAAGGTTTTTTTTATACTTGTTGCATTTTTACTACATTACACCGTCGTTTATAAGAAATAAAAATTAATTATAAATTGAGCTTTGAAACTTATGGGAAACTTGAAGTTCTCAATACAAAACCCTCTCTCCTACTCGCAGTAATCAATTAACCCAATGATAATTGAATAAAACAATGGTCATTGCAAACCTGCGATCAATTTTTAATTTAAGGCCTTAACATTTTGTTTTTTTTCTATGACCCAAAAGCGTGGAATGCCTGTCAGTATCAACAGCAGCTGTAATAACGGCAAAAAAGCTTTGTTACATTGGCAGCACTGGTTAAGACATTTAAGCATTTATTCAAAAATAACGCTTGATCATTAAAGCTGTCGAGCGCTCTTTAACTGTTTAAGAGTAAATTATGTGCAGCCGCTTCTGCAGCCCCAAGAAAAAACTTAATTCAGCCAAGCTTAAAGCTTCGTATTAAGAAAAAAACAACAAAGTGCCAAGAGAAGAAGCATCATCATGAAACAAGCCCAGTTTAAAGTTTAACAAGTGTTTTTTATAGAAATTATTTTTATTATTATTATTACTGGGATTGTTTTTGTTGTTGTTTTTCTTGTTGTTGTTTCTGCATTTGGCATTAATGCTTTAAATGTTTTAATCAAAAAACGTGACTGAAGTCAAAACCACGAAAATTTTACTCAATAAAAAAGTAAAAAAAAAAACACGAAGCAGCAGCACCTACCCAGCAGTAATCAAGCTTGTGGAATCGTGTGATGTAAGCAGCTTGTTTAAAGTTTATTTTCTGTTTAAATTTTTTTGTGGTTTTTTGTAGTAAATTTAAAAAAAAAAACACGATTTACTAGAGGTTACAGCATGCAACGTCATCCCAGTATAAGCGCCAAAAAAAAAAAAAAATGCTAACAAATTTATAAAATCAGAGCGCGATTTTTTTCTATTCTTTTATTATTATGCATGTTATTTTTGACACAGAGCATTGTTGTTTTTATGATTATCTGTGTTTTAATAGTCTCAGTTTAACTTTTATCTTTTGGCTACAAAGATGAACGACCTCACTCAACTCCCAAAATGTGCTCTTACAGATATTTTTATTTCCCTTTTTTTTTTCCAAAAGTCAATTTAATACGCGGTTAATCGTGTTGTTGTTGTTTCTTTTTCAAAACCATGGTTGCCACTAATTTTGAGTTCCTACAGTTATTGCTAATAATAAATTTAAACTTGGTTAAGGTGATTTTTGGTGTTTTTTTTTTTTCCTAGTCATGGCAGTTTAACATGATTTCGCTAATAAAACAATAAATATAGCCAACTATATTTTATAGATTTTCCTGCAAAGCGATGGTTTTTGTCCATTTTTTTTTTTGTTAAGTTTTATGTTAAAGTTGCGCATGCGTCTTGCATAGCAATGAAGTGAATATGTTTAGGATGGCGGCGAAGAATAAAGTTGTCTTTTATTTTAATTTTTAGAAATTAATTACATGCCTCTTTTATTTTAATGTGTAGAGAATGCGCAAATTTTTTTATACCTAGTTTTTTTTTAGGGTCATTTTGGGGTGTGGTCACTTGTGTCACGGACGTGACAAATAAACAATAATTTATGGTCGTTAAAAAATTTATTTAAACTAATAGATTTTCCGCATAATTTTCATGAATGAGACATTGACGTCAAAATAGTGTTTAAATGTAAATAAAAAGATTTTACAAAAAAAAATAAAAAAAAAACGACAATTTTATGCAATTTTTAAATTTTATTTTAATGAATGACACATTATTTTTTTTCATTTTGCTTGATAACTAAAGAACATTTTTATGGGCGTAACGGACGTGATACTAGCGGTTTCCTTGAAAAAGGTTCAGCTTATTTGTGGTTTATGACAAAGTTATCACATTGAATTGATTTTTAAATGATTGATTGATATTTAATCCTATTTTTTAATTCCTTTTTTATTATTTTTGTATTATTTTCTTATTATTTTTTTATTATTTTTTTATTATTTTTTTATTATTTTTTTATTATTTTTTATTATTTTTTTATTATTCTTTTTTTAATCTGAAAGCAGTCTCACAAAGGTCTCAAACCTATGTATCTCGAACTTTTCTCAAACTCTTCTTAAACTATTTTAAAAATAATCTTAAGCTTATTTCAAAACAATCTAAAATTAATGACGGCCTCGATAGTCGAGTAGAAGCACGCTTGATCCCCCAGGTGTCGGTGTCGAATCCCGGCCAGGCCATGATTCTACGCTTTAAACTTTCTTCATTTCTTTCCTTATTTCTAATCAATTGAAATGAAAAATTCATCAATATTCACGCCCTTCAAGTTGTAGTTGGTTGTAGAGAGTTTGTGAAGAGCATCATAGGCGTCCGCAGGAATTTTTCGAGGGGGTGGTAAAGTTATGCATTGGCGTGCACTTATATGAAAATGATGATATGAAAATACAACATATACAGATAGGAAATAAAAATATATAAGACCCAAAAATATATATAAAAATTATTATATTGGGGTTGAGGGGGGGGGGTGGGCAAGTGCCCCTGTGGACACCCTTGAAGAGGATAGTTTAGTAACTTGAGTTGACAGAAGTAAAGGCATAACGCTAGCTTCTGATTCAAATTCACATATTTTTACGGCTTTTCGCCATGTTTAAAACATCCCACACATATTTCACTTGATTGTCACTTCGATTCCACCAATCTATCACCGCATTGCGAACCAAGGCAGAGTTGACTGAATAGGTCATTAACACCTGAAATCCTAAGTTCAAAGAGTTTTTATTCTGATTTTGATTTAAGTCCTTTCGCTGATCCTATTGTAATGCTGAACTGTAAGTTGGACATGAACTCTTGTTAGTTTCTTTTTATTGTTAACGTTACAGTTTAACGTCATCTCTAAGCATCATCGTCTGTTAAGCTTCATCGTATTGTAAGACAAGAAGTGAAGTGAATTCGTGAAAATTATTATTCTTTCCATTTGAAAGTTAAAAAAAAAAATTATATAAAAGATTTTTCAATAAGAACGCTTGATTTTAATTGTAAAAGTTTTGAGTGAGATATTCTCTAATTATTTTTTTATATAATATTTATTTTGAAAAAAATTTGAGCTTTAGGCCAAGTATGTTGACAAGATAACATGAAGACAAAGAAGACAACAACCAACAGCAACGGCTCTGTATAGAGCAAATCACACAGCTTGACTATATACAGACTGTTTCGTTGGCCGCTACACCAACTCATCAGTAGTCTTGTATGACTTCTCAAATTTGTTTTCATATTCAAATTTGTTGTTGTCATATTCAAAATATTAAGATTATAATATTTAGTTTTATAATTTTTTTTATGAATATTTTACGGCATTAAGTATGGAATGTTTGCATGTTCATAAATTCAAAAATAGGCCTTAGTATAGAGATGTTTTTGACGAAATTACGGTTAACTTGCAACTGCTCCAGAGCCCAATCCGCGAGCACACGGTGTTGTCTATGCTCGTTTTTCTTGAGTTCCTGATTCAGTTTGGATTTTAAACAGAAGCAGACCCAGTTTCCAATTTGGAGGAATTTCTATGTAATGGTTGTGACAGTATATTTTTCAAAGATATTTTGTATTATTCCAAAAATATTTATAAATTTTCTAAATAAGAACTGAAAATCCCTTTTTTAACATTATTAATTCAAAAAATAAAACTTGTTAATATTTCAAAAATTACCCAAATTAAATCATTTTTAGCGGGCAACAACAATATCTCGTGAATAACTCGATCAATTCAATTCAAAGTTGCTTCTTATCATTGCTGAAAATTTCCATTTTCATATGATAAAAACACAAATTTGAAATTTGTCGTTGGAAATTTCATTCCAATACATCATTTCAATTTCCTGTAATTTCAAAACTTAAACAAACATCATCTTATACTCAACCATTACGCATAAACTTTATTTTTCTCAATGATATAAATCAATGTGATATGTGAAACTTTTAAATATTTTCATAAAAATTATAGTTTCACTCCGCAGATGTGGTACAGCTACTCAACTAAAACTTCCGAACTTAATTTGGCGACCTCTGTGCTTAATTTATAAAAATAAGATCAAACTATTTGGATTCAGATACATTCATTACTCTCAAGCTCAAGGATGGTCAGTCACTTTGCCGTATGCGCAACAGGGTTGTTATACTTTTACTTTTGCCATAAAAATTAAAAATAAAAACACTGCATTTTTACATGAATTAATATTAATGAAGAACCAACCGATTATAGAGTGGATTTAATGTAATTCAAAATAAAAAATTACAAATTCGTATTAATTGTAATAGCAGTGAATGCAATACGAAATAATTGAACTATGAGTATATCGCAGATATTAAAAGAATTGGCACACAATGAAAAGCAAAGTTCATATGTCTGAATAAAAAATACATAATAAGCTATAGTTCTAAAACGACTAGAAATGATTTGATCGATTTGAAAATACCACAAAGCAATTTGAAAATTATTAAAAATTAAAAGTGGGTCTATTTTATCTACAACTTTTAAATATTTAAATATTAAACATTTTAAATGAATGATTTTTTATGGCATAAATGCAATCATTATTTAATTGAAAACCCTGAACATGTCATATTTGTTCTTGCTTTTTGTAATAGTTGTTAGCAAGTTACATATATACAAGATATAAATATATGTACTTAATATATAAATGCATCTAAATAATGTGTTTATATTTGAAAAAATTTATAGAATTTGAACAATATAAACAAAGTTTAGTTTGTGTGCAAATATTGTTGTGAACACAAACAACGTGACAACCGGATAGGTTGTTTTTGTACTTTGAGATATCTGTGTATGTTGATATGTAACTTATGAAGACACAAAGTTGTAAGTAGTAATAATGTAACTGCAAATATGTTAAAACAGGCAATTTTTAATGAGAAAAGTATATTTATACTAAGACAACAAACACAATTTGAGGGACGTTTAAGCGTTTAGCAACTCAACACTTGATGCTAGCCTAGATACAATGAAGCTTCTGAAAATGCTGAAAATACGACTATTCTATTTACGATAACTATTAGCAATGGTTTTCTTATCAAATCTGCAGTAACTTTTTCAAAGGCTTAAATCTAATGTTCGCTGTTTTATCTTTACCCAAAAGGGACCCTACTGATTTACGAAATTCCGTGATAGTTGCATCTAGCCAACAATGACCCTATCCTTGAACTCACTCTTACTATAGATATAATAACTACGCAATAGATTTCGAGCAAATATTTGGGGTTTTTAAAAAAAAATGTTTTTTATATGCAACTGAATAATATAACAACATTGTCATAACATAACATCAATGTCATAACATAACATGACATACTTTGAAATGACAAAAAATTATATGACACCACATGACATGATATCTACGACAAGACATGACATGCCATGACATAGCAGAATATGCCATTGCATAACAAAACATAACATGACGAGAAATTACATGACAGGATAAAAAATTGCATGACATGACATGGTGTGACATGACATGACGTCAAATGGAATGATATGACAAGACATGAAATTATATTACATGAAACGACATGAAATTATATGGCATGACATAACATAACATAACATAATAAAACATTACAAAAGATAGAATATCATAACAGAATAAACCATTCCAAAAGATAGCATAACATTAACACAGTTTAACATAATATAATATTACAAAAGATAGTATAACATAATATAACATTACGAAAGATAGTATAACATAACATAACATAACATAACATAACAAAACATAACATAACACAAAATAACAACATAACATAACACAAAATAACATAAAATAACATAACAAAACATAAAATAACATTACATAAGAGAGCATAACACGGAATAACATAACATAACATAACAAAGAAACACGACATAACATAACATAACATAACATAACTTAACATAAAATAACATAATATAACATAACCTAACATAACATAACATAAAATAACATAATATAACATAACATAACATAAAACAACATTATATAAGAAAGCATAACACGAAATAACATAACATAATATAGCATAACATAACAAAGCAACACAACATAACATAACATATAGATAAAATAACATATACATAAAATAACATTCATAACATAACAAAATAATATAACAAAACATAATATAATGCAATATAAAAAACATAACATAACATAATATAACAAAACATAATATAACATAACATAACAACAAAACATAACATAACACAACGTAACATTACATAAGATTACATAACAGTACATTACATTATATTACATAACATTAAATAACATAACATAATATAATATAATATAATATAACATAATATAACATAACATAACATAACATAACATAACATAACATAACCTAACATAACATAACATAACCTAACATAATATAACATAACATAACATAACATAACATAACATAGCATAACATGACAACATTACATATTAGAATATTGCGTAATATTACATAACAATGGTGACCATCTTCTACATAAAGAAAATTAGTTGTACTTAATTATTTAGATTATTTATTTCATCGATTACTTCAATTTAAAAAATACTTCTTAAACTTTTACATAGACTTCAAATTTTTATTACAAGGTTTATAAGGTTTTTTCTGGAGTGGATAAAAATATCATCTTATTTTTCTTATTGGTTTAATAGTACATTTAGGTTTAATGGATGAAAAAAAATAGAATTTTTTTATTCATTTTGTTTTTTTTTTTCTCTATAAAAGAGTTATTGACGACTGGAAAATTTCTTAAGCCCTACTGTGATTTCAGTCCAGAATCAAACCAGAACTCAGACACAACTAAAATGTTGGTCTCAAGTTGAGGTCTTACAAATGCAATATTAGGCTGACTTCATAAACGCAAGTTGCAATGCAACATTGCAAAGCATTGCGCAACTAATGCAAAGCAATGTTGCCTTACGTCACTACTTTGTCAAATGATGCAGTGCATTTGAAGGCGTTTGTGAACACCACCGTGTAATGTTTTTACTTTAGCGCCAACTGTTTGTATAAATAAAGTAAATAAAAAAAAAATGAAATATATATTCCATGCTTTTTATATTTTAGCTTTTAAATTTTGTGCAACTGGCAGAAAGTACATCTTTGATTCGTTTGTAAGTGACCATTATATTAAAAAATCATCTACTTATTTCGTCCCTTGTGAAAGGAAGCGTGCCATCAATTTCTTTTATCTCCAGCAAAATTTTTTTCCAGATTGTGTTCCTTTTCTTTTTGTTGGAGGTAAAGTCACTTTCAAAGCGCAATCTTGTGCTTATTAGCAAGAGCTTCCTTTCGTGTCCATTTATTATTACTTTAAATATAATGGTAAATAATTCATGCATTAATAAAATCAAATATTTTACAAATTTCTAATTTAATCAATTTAATAATGTATAAATATACTTGTTTTGTTTGTGACACATCCATGTTGCATCATAAAATGAAATGATGCGCCGAAATGACATCTGATGCGGATCGCAAAGGGTTGCGATGCATTTGTGAACACACTACATTGTCAAAAATAAAGTGTGGATGTTTATGAACATTTGACTTTGCAGTGTTGCATTGCAACTTGCGTTTATGAAGTCAGCCTTACTTATCCATAAAGAAAAATTCGAAAAGATCAACTTTTTTGTTTGTCCGCTTCAAAATGAAAAACTATAATTTCCATAAAATCTAGTCATACATAATTTTTAATAAATTAAAATCCTCGTTCAAATACCAATTTTTTAAATTGTATACTTTTTACTTCCAAACAATGTGGGACAAGTGAAAATAATGATAAAAAAATGTCAATTGTTGTATTAAGAATTTTATTCATACTTTCAAAATATTAATTAAAAAATAAAAATAAAAAGTTATTAAAATTAACATTTTTGTGTAAGTTGTTTTTATTTTTTCGATCTTAATTTTGTGTTTTTTTTCCATATATTGTTTTTTTTCTTTTTCTAGAATATAAACAGAAAAAATATATAGACATTTTTAAAAATAATAATTTATAAAATGTAAATAAGTTAAAATAAATACAAAATAATTAAAACTCAATATTTAATAAAGTTGTTTTATGTTATTTTTAAGAAAATAAGATAAAAATTTTTAAACATTTTTAATATTTAGTTTTCTTTTTAATTTACACGTTATGAAATATTATTGTTTATTTTTATTTTAATATATATAGAAAATTAAATATGTGCCATTTAGTTATTTTTATTTATATAAAAAGTTTCACATTCCTATTATATACATTAATTCTTTATATTTAATTATTCAATTTATTTAATTTAATTATATTTTAAGTATTTAATTATATTTTACATTTAACATATATTTATAAAAAGTTTTCATTTAGATACATTTTAAATTTGTTAACGTCCCTCATAGATTGTTATTTCATTAAAAAAATCAATTTCAAATGCAAATTTTTTATTTTGATCAATTTTTTAATAAGTATTTTTTGAATTAAATTTAAATAAAATAATTTATTTTTATTTTATTTTTAATTAACACAAACAAAAACACTTAAAATTTGCGCAATTAATAAAAGTATTAAATTAAAAACTAAATATTTATTTTTTCAAATAATATTTTTATAAAAATTGACCAATATTAATTTTGGTTTCAAAGAACCAAAAAGAATAATTTCTCATAAACAAATTTATATAAAACTACCTTAAATTTATTGACAAGAATTTTGCCAATTCGACATCGGCAATTATTTGTCCAAATGTTCCCCTTCGAGTTCGATACACTTCCTTAGACGTTGTTCCAGATTTCTTATGCCCTCAGCATAAAAAGACGGCGCCAAACCCTCAAAATACGCACGACTTTCGCCTATGAACTCATCTCTTGACGCGAATTTTTTAACCAGTAGCCATTTTTTGAAATTGGGATATAAAAAGTAGTCCGAAGGTGATAAATCGGGAGAACATGATGGCTGTGGCAGCTCTTCATAGTCAAATTCTGAAAATATCTCAGTTATTTCGGTGGGATCGCGTACTCTATCGGGCTCATAATGGTGAAAGTATAGTTTTTGCTTCACCAATTGTGGTCGTTTAAGAACAAGCTCATAATTCAAACGCTGCAATAATGCGGAATAATATTTTGCAGTCATTTGTTCATCTGGATCCATATAATCTATGAAGATTATGCCAGCAGCACTCCAAAAAATTGTTACCATAACACTTGCTTTTTCAGTGGTTGCAAGAGTTATCGTCTCGACCGGTGTCGTATTTGCCCAACTTATTTGCGGAGCTGCTTCGAACTCGATATCGGCTTTCTTATAGTAAATCCACGATCTATCAACTGTTATATAATGTTCAAGAAATTGCTCAGAGTTCTGGAGAATCAGCTTCAGACAAAATTTTGATGTTCTCACACGTTCCATTTTTTGTTCGTCGGAAAGATAACGAGGCACCCAAGAATCGACCATTTTCTTCACACTTAATTGATCGTTAAGTATGCGAATTGTGGAGCCCATAGATATTTTTGTGATGTCAGCGATTATACGCACATTTAAACGACGATCGTCCATCAGTAATTCGTGAACATCTTCAATATTTTTTAATGTCGTTACATTTGCGGGTCGGCCAGTACGTCTGACATCTTTTATACAACGGCGACCAACTTTAAATTCATGATACCAACGGTAAATGGTGGTTTGTGATAAAGCCGAAGAGCCATATTTTTTAACCAGAATTTCTCTAGTTTCCGACGCTCGTAAGCCTTTCAGATAATTCTCCTTGATAATTTCTCGGCTTTCAGCTTTTTTAAGTGTATGAGACATTTTTGTTCGTTCTTTTTTTTTCACTGAGCTTATTTTTCAAATTAAACTGCTTTAAAAGCCTGAACAAACTTAACGCAGTCACACAGCCACTGCGTTCTATAAGAGACTAAAATTCCCGAAATATATGAAACAGTCAATTGCTGTTTATATAAAATTTGGCCCGCACACTATGTGTTTGCTTGGGTGTTTGGGAGAGCGTGCACTATGTGTGTGTGTGTGTGTTTGGGAGAGTATGTGCGTGTTTGTGTGTATCTATGTGTTCAAATGTCTGTATGTATATTGCATGACTCATTTTCAATTATTCTGCTCAATGCGGAGTTTTTAGTATTGCTACGTTTTTGGTTTTTTCTTCTTCTTCTTCATTCTGTCTATTTTGCTGTTTTTCTGCTGGTCAAAGCAGCAGCAGCAAACACGAACGTTGAAATTTACGTAAAGCACAAGTAAAAAAAGCAAACTCAAGCAAAGACGACAACAACAACAACGTTCCAAACTACAAACACAGCGCTACTGCTGTTGTTGCTGCTGCTGCTGAGGTTCTTTGTATTTGTATCTATCTATAGCATGAAAAAAGCTAAATAGCCACAGAGTAGCGACAAATCTACAAAGATACAGTTTTGTCGCTTACACAGACGCTTAGCTACAAAATAACATTTGCAGATACACAGCAAAGAGCCAGTAGTTCGAAGAAGAAATAATTTTGTTGGAGTTGTGCGCTGGATTTATTTATTTTTATTTTCGTTTTTTTTTTTTTTTTTTTTATTTCGTCAAGTTGTTTACTTTGTGGAGCGATTTTACGTCTAAGCAAGTTCGAGATACAAAATCAACAACAACAACAATAAAATATATTTAAACAAAATATCGTGAGTTTAGCACGCGGTACGAGGGCGTTGTGTTAAGCTTGAAAATATCAATGGAGGCATAATTTTTCGTTAGGTAAGCATTTTAGAGCAGACCAACAATTTATGGCTTCACTTGATGCCTTGCATTTAAAACTCAACAGCATAAAATCACTTTCCTTGCGATCCCAAAAAAGTCGCTCAAGCAAAATATGCAACAAAAGCTATGGAAGGAATGTCGCAACGACCAAATTCATGCGACCAGTTAAAGCTTAATTTGGATTAAATCCAATGGCTACGTTAGGGGAAAATTTCTGGTGGATGCTGAATTAACCTAAACTGGTCACAAAGCAGGCTGGCGTCATATTTAGTTTTAAATATTATTTCTAACCTAAACTGGTCCCAAAGCAGGCTGGCGTCTTATTTAGTTTTAAATATTATTTTTATTGCTCTATGGTTATGTTAGGTAATGCAATGCAGGGTAATTCGAAAAAATTAGTTTGAAAACTACTTTAATAGAATTTTATTTTTACACATTATGAAATAAAGGGAATTGAAAAAATAGTAGAAACAGCATATTTTTTCCCCAAAAAACTCTAGGTTAAATTTTTCCAGGTATCTGGATACCTGGTATCTAGATACATATGTATCTAGAGGCTCTATTAGAAAATTGAGTCCCAAGTTTGAGATGAAAAATTAATAAATGTGGAACTTCTCCAAATAAAAAACCTCAAAATTACCTTTTATACTTTTCTTCTGTTTTCTTTATACTTTTTTCGATCATTCCTGAATTCAACCGATCATTTTTTAATTCAATGTTACTGTTTTGAATTTTAATTCTCAGTTTCTGCCTTCCCTCTGACTATTTTGTATTACATCCAACCATATTTTTATTATAAATGACCATTTTTCTTCATATTACTTTAAAATACTGGATTTTATATGACCATTACAGAAATTTTTCTAAAAATTGTGGATTAAATACGACTGGTTTCGAATTTAATTTGACTGTTTCGAAATAATTTCAAACATTTTTAGTTACCTTGGCCGTTTCTGAACTTCAGTTGATCGTTTATAAATTATTATATTTGGTTATTGAGAATTTCAATTGACAGGGTTTAAATTTCTGTTGCGAATTGGGATTTCATACGAACTTTTATGAATTCTATTTGACTCTTGGGACTATCTCTTATGAGATTTTCTGACTATTTTGAATTTCATTCCAATATATTAACTTCTTTTGCTGTTCCTTGATTCTATCTGACAACTCTTTTTGTCAAATCGATCTGTTTTATTTGACCGATTCGACTTTTTTACTCTTAATGGATAGTTTATGAATTCTACTTGACTATTCTGAGTTTCATTTCACCGATTTTCAATTCCATTTAACCGTTTTAAATTTCCATTCCATCGTTTCTGAATGCTATTTGACTATTCTAAGCTCCAATTCGGCCGATTTCGAATTCCATTTGACCGATTCTGAAATCTATTAGACCATCTTTCACTTTTAATGAATCGTTTCTGAATTCGACTTGACTATTCTAAGTTCTATTTGACGAATTTTTAATTTCATTTGACCGTTTAGGAATTCAATTTGAGTATTGGGAATTATATTTGGCCGATTCTAAATTCCATTGGTCCGTTTTTTATATCCATTTGACCTTTTCTGAAAACTATTTGAATATTCTGAGTTCAAATTGGCCGATTCTGAATTCTATTTGACCATTTATGAATTTTTTTTGATGATTCTAAAATCCATTCGATCGTTTCGACCTTTTCTCGTTTTTTTTTAATTCTTGTTGGCCTTATTTCTTTTAATTGACTGCTTTTCAATTTGAATGGATTGTTTCTGAATTCTATTCCACTTTCTTACAATTTCCCATTTCTGAAATATATTGCCCTTTTCTGAATTCAATCTGAAAATTCTATTTCAAAATTTTTAATTCATATTTTTTTTTTTTCATTGGTGATCAATTTTTGATGTAAAATGTCGTATAATCCAAGGATACGGCAAAATTTTCTATATCCGCTGTTAAGAAAGCCTCGGATGACGGTTCTTTTCCGAACCTGATCGTGGAGTCCTAATCGAACGATACGTAAATTAGTCATATCTTCTAGGGGACCATTTGAATCCATGTTGAAGAAAGAGTTACTTTGATAAATCTTATAAGACTCCAAGACTCCCTATTTTAGAATTTATCTGTGAGTGAATTCAAAAAAACTTCTCGTCAGTGAATTCACTTGGTACAATTTTTTCCATTTTAATGCGGCGAAATAAGATTAATTTCGGTATGACTGAGTTAAGTGAAGAAAACATTTTACACGAGTTGTCGCAAGCACGTATGAAAACGCCTCGTAGACACCTGACGTATCCAGCAGATAGTACGTAACTTTCATGTGATGAAAATATTGTGTGCACGTTTTTCTTTTGTATCTTTGGGATACGGTTGAAGATTTTGTGCCTTGCTGCTCGAGCGACAAACATGAATGCCACACAAACTTACGCAAGCACAGAGAAGAAATACACACAGATACTCCGCAGAGGGGCTGCATACAATAAGCACTCATTTAGTCGATACCCAAACTATGAGATACTCGACGAATATACATACATATCTGCGGGAAATGCTGTAGCTATACAGGCAGGCAACTAAAACTTTCATACACAAGAGCCAGGGCAACAACAATACAATCAACCAGCAGCGAAATAAACACAAAAAGGTAACCAAATAAAACGAACGAACGAACGAATATTAATAAAAATGAACAAACAACAGGGACAACAACAACAACAACGACGACGACGACACCGACAGCACCATTCATGTCGTTGGCAAATTGCAAATGTAGTTAGTCAGTCATATTTGTGTGAGCAGCACAACAACAAAGCGACGTTGCCACATTTCAGTTTGCTTTGAAGTTTCGAAAACTGCCAGCCAGTCAGCCAGCCACAGAGGCAGGCAGAAATTCAATGGAATAAATATAACAACAACAACAACAACAAGTTTATTCAAAGTGCGTAAAAACACAAACACACACACACACTCTCTGCAAGCACAAAAGATACGCGCATTCACAATGTATATTTGTTGTTAGGTTCTATGAGATACAGTATCTGAAAAGCACGGTTCTCTCGCTGTTTATGACTGCGTGTAATTTTCAAATGCCTGAAAATGCGACGTTGCGCTGAGATAAAAGCAACAACATCAACAACATCAACAACAATAACAAAAAACAACGCATATAAAATATAATGTAAAGAGATTTACTAAGAAAGTCAGTCATCAACATCTACATTTTTTTGTTGTTGTTGTTGTTTTTGTTTTGGCTAAATTATAGTTTACTGGATATCATTTAATAGCAGCCATCTAGCAGTAGCAGCATCTAAGCAAAAACATTTAATTTAATAGCACAATTTTCCAGTATATATCTCATGGGCGAAAAAAAAAATAAAAAAAGACAAAAAAACTAAAATTACATAGATAGCATTTTTTGGTAAATTTATTTTCGGTATCTTTTGTAAACAATCTTTTTACAACCAGCCCATAGGTTGCTTATAAAGACTCGTTAACCACTCAAGGACCATTTTATTTAAACGAATCCATGTTTTCTTTTCTTTTTTTTTTAACTTCAAAGTCAGTGCTTATTGCAGATATAAAACAAAAATTGTAAATATTGCGATACAATCTAGACTGAGGAAAAACAATGATATTAAAAAAAAATTCCAAGAAACAAAGAACAATTTTATGTCTGAAGCTTGTCTATTTGCAACAAAAAGCAAAAACCAAAATATTTTTCTTTCGAAAATATTGAATACAATGAACAAATGGTGTAGGAAAGAACGTTTGTGTATCAATCCTGAAAAAAATCCTGGCATCTTTTTATAGAAAAAAAGGCCCAACCTAGATGGGGGTGTTATTGACGTTTCAAATTAGATCAAATATTAAGGAGAAACTTTTGAAAAACAATTTCTTTGAATAGCACTTCGGGCAAAATAACACCAGTGCCAATCAACGCCTTCATGACCGTGTGATTTTAGACTCATGATAAGTCCTATGGAAACTTATGTGGCACTTGCGTGGTGGCCAAAGGCCCGACAACCAACAGCAGCCAACAAAGAATTGTATGCAGGAGTATCACTATGGCAATGAATAGCTCTAAGTACTTCTGGGTGTAGTCTCTACTTAGACGATAGCAATCGTAAAAGAAGCATGTCTCAGTGAAGTCTGGATGCAGGCAATACGTGTTAACTGATCAGGGAATTTCACATAATGTACTTAAAAATCCTTTTTTAAAAAATCTCAGACAGAATGCTACTGATGATAAAATTGTTGAGGTGCTAAAAGGTAGTAATGTCTTGAAGACAAATGTTGAGGTATACGATAGGTTCCGACTCACAGTTATGTTAAAATTATGGATTTTAACTTGAAAATTGTGAGAAGTAGATTTATGTGTCCAATTTCCAAACAACCTGGCCACGTTAAAGGCGGATATATGTGCTATAAAGGTATCTGACCGGGAATATGTTCGTAGAATAGATATGGGACACATACGGATCTACATACTCTCACAACAGTCAGCGAGACTTGAGCTTAAATCAAAACTAGTTTCGGAATGTGTCATATGACGGAATGTATTAGAAACAAACAATAAAATGGAATTGAGATGGGTGGTACTATTTTGTACCAGAATGGATTTGATGGTAACGAAAGGGCAGACTACCTTGCAAAAAATTAAGCCTTCCTACGTTGCTCTTATTGGTCCCATACTATTCTCAAAACGGTATACCAACGTGATGCCAATGTCCACAGACTTTGCTAGGAGAAGGAAGAAACGGCTCTCCGAAAAATCGCCCAAAAAAAATTACGCTCAAAAAAAAAAAATTAAAAATCCCCCAAATGAAGCATGACCCCAAAATTAATGAAAAAGCGCCCAAAACGAAAAAACGAAATTTCACCCAAGAAAACGAATAAAAGCCCAGCAATTTTTGGAAAAATAATCCAAAAACAAAAACGAAAATTCACCCAAAGAAAATGAAAAATCGTCCAGTTTTTTGCATTCTGTTCCCACAATGAGATACGAAGTACGCGCCGCGATGTAAAAGACAAGAAAAACAAAAGAAGAACCACTGCTTTTTTTAAAAACCCGTTATCTTAAAGAACTGACTGACGTTTTTTATTAATATTGAAAACGAAAGATCACCCAAAAAAAAAAAAGAACGAAAAATCACCAAAGAATGAAAAGTGACATTTCGCCCAAAAGCGCAAAAAAAAATTTACCCAACAAAAATGCAAAATCGCCCATTTTTTTTGTGTTTTTTTTATATGAAAAATCACCCAAATTCGTATGGAAAAAATTGGGTGATTTAAAAAAAAACTTTTTTTTGGCGATTTTTCTTTGGGCGTTTTGCGGAGAGCCATAAGAAACTCTTATCGGCCTCGGTAGTCGAACAGGCAGCGCACTTGACTGACACCCCAGAGATGTCGGGTTCCTACTTGGACCAGACAGACCATGGTCCTACTTGGCTATGGTCCCGCCAGGCCATGGTCCCGCCAGGCCATGGTCCCGCAACGCTACAAACATCCTATACATGTTTCACTTGATTGCCCCCCTCTTTCTCACTAATCTATCACATTTCGAACCAAGGTATACTTGATTGAATAGATCAAGTCTTCCTTAGATCTATAGACCTGAAATCCTTAGTTAAAAGTAAAAAAAAATTATGTAGTAACGTCCTGGGGCGCTCCCGGAATTTGCACCCGAAAGAAAAATGGCTAAAATTCTCCACTTCTCCCGAAATTCTCCATACAAACAAAATCGGGGAATATTTCCTAGGGAAAAGTACCCGAAATTTAGGGCGATTTTGTAATTTTTGTCAGGTGTTTGTGCCAAAAAAATTCGGGTCTTTTTTCTAAAAACTTGAAAAAGAAGACAGATCCGACAAAATAAGCTTGATATTTAGGCCCTACAAAAAAATAACCTGACAAAATTTTCAAAATATGGAAAAAGCCCGAATTTTTGTTTATTACCTAAAAGATCAGAAATTTTAAAATCGTTATAATAAAATGGTTTTGTTCCTCTACGGAAGGGAAAAAAATTTCGGAGGGCAAAACATTTTATAATAAAAAAAAAAAAACATCATTTGGTCCATCCATGGACCTCTTGTTCATGGAATAACATCAAAAACAAATATAACGAAGAAAATCAATGCAGATATTTTCACAGAGGAACAGAGGAATATTTTTGATAATCTTACATTGAATCTGGTTCACGAAAATAACGCCCGAAAAATTTGGAAATAAACCGCGAAAAACTGCTGAAAATTTCGAACGTAATTTTAATTTTATCCAGCTTCATTTCCAAACCATTCGGAAGTAATGTCCTTCTTTCGAGCTTAATTGCTATTTCAAATTCGGGCGTTACTTCCAAAATTCGATGCTATGGAAAATGAGGCTGTTTTGGCATTTTTTTTTTCCTGGCGTAAATTCCGGGAGTCGACCTGGGGTAGTCTTATTTAAGGTAGTATTTCTTTTATCTAAATAAATTTAAGAAACAAATTCTATTGGGCTTAATTCTCGTATATTAACTCTATGTTAAAGTTAACTTTGGACGAATAACTGAAGTTGGAGGGCGCAATTTCAAACCATACTAGGACAAATACCGGAGTAACACCAGAGCCTATAAAAACGTACGTATCTCAATGAGATTTCGTGTGAGCTTATGGACCATGGTATTTTAGTTTCAAAATGGGGCGTGAGATCTTGGCAATCAATCATTTGGCATTATAGGTATGTTCAATAAAAGAATTTATCAACAGCTTCTAATTGTCCCATGTCAGTCAAGATATCTATTATATGAAGGACCGCTGAAAGGTAAGTTATGGGTCCAAAAAAACACATAAATTTACGTTTTCTGAGAGAAATACACGAAAAAAATAGAGTAAAAAAATCCAAAAATTCGATAAACGATTTCGAAAGCTCACATAATTTTATGTCAAATTCCACCTACCATGAGGTGGTACTGTATCAGTTCCGACTTTATAGAAACTACACTCGTTGAAAAATGTGAAGTTATGGGTTAAAATGTTCAAAAATTTTCCATTATCAATTAACCAGAGAATTATCTCAAATAAAAGAAGTCTTACGCATTAGATTCAAGAACCAGAAAAACACTTAAGGTGAATAATCAAGACTATTGAGGCGACAACGACCGCGCAAAGGTTCAAGGTTCAAATCCCGGCTAAGTTTTGAGCTTAATTTTTATTTATCTTGTTTCTCTAAGTGATTAAAGTTTATAAAAAAAAACACATAAAATACGACAGAATTAATAGCTCGAGAGAGTAGGGATTATTTGGTGGTAGAAACTTTGAATTTTCTGTATTTTCTCTAGAAAATTTGTGGAAAAATTCTCAGTTAAATTCAAGAAAATTATATAAAAATATTAGAAAACAGTTATGTAAGCTCTATATCAATAAGGAACAAAGGAATAAATTACACACAAAGATAATCAAATAAATATTCTAAACTCTTGAGATGAGGTCACCTTCGTAATGACGTTATTTCGAGAAAACTTTCTAGCATTGAACAATGACAAGAAAAACACAAAAACTGAGCTGTATGGAAGAGAACCTTTAGAAAAACATATTCAAAAGAAATCGATTAAAAACTAGCCATTAGAAAGAAGAAAAATCAACAGAGCCAGCCAGTCAGCCAACCAGCCAACACAGCACAATCGAATCTACGCAAGAAGAGCACGTCGTAGAGCAAATCTACGCTGAACGCACAACTAAAACAGCAACAACAAAATGATGACAAGTTCAAAACAAAGATTTGTGGTTATAAGATAGACAAAAAAAAAAAAAAAAATTAAAGCACAATAAAGAGTCAATGTTTTGGAGCTGAAGAACGACATAAAAGTCATCAATACCAGCTAAAAGACAGAAGACAGAAAAAATAATATTTTCCAAACAATGATGGACAGTGGACGATGAACGACTGACGATGATGACGAGATCACGAGATGACGACGAAAGACTTGTGGTTTTTCCGGAAAGACAACAAAAAAGACGACATTTCAAATACGACGAACAGATGATCATCAAGCTGATTATGTTGATGAAACTGATGATAATAATGAGCTAACTGCTGCGACTCGAACCAGATTCCTGATCTAAGCCACAATTTAGACAAAAAAACTTAGAAGCAACCAGCATATCGTGGATGTCAAAAGAAGCACAACAACAGCAACTTGAAGGTAATCATAGAGCGCTGGCTGCGTGTTGGTGTTGATGGCGTTGGTACAGCTAGCTGACGACCACGACGACGAAACGAATCAGCGCTTGAATGTGAGACGTATTTGTGGGTTTTTATATATTTTTTTCTAATTTCAGTTAGCTTTGTGAGAAGCTAGAAAAGCCGGTTATTTTCTATGATTTTTCTTCTTTTTTTTTTTTCTCTCTTTTGCTAGTCAAGCAGACCAAATCAACCAAAACGCTAACAAGTTGTTTGAGTCCAAGTTGCAGCCGGCAGGCAAGCTACGAATACATTCAGAAAAAAAAGTGTATCATTTAGGTGAGTTTTTTTTCCAGCTGTTGTTGTTGCTATTTTTGTTGCTGCACTCCAAAATCAAAGGAACGCATCGCCAGCACTGACACTCGGTTTTGTTGGCTAGAACAAGTTTTTATAGCGTTTGTCGAGGAGGCGGTAGCTGAAAATTGATCAGGTGTTGCTGCAACAGCAACAGTTTGCTACTGCAACAACAACAACAACATCGCCAATAACAACAATATTTTATGGCAATTATTTTTTAGAAATTTTGCACAAAAGCTTAGGCATGACTTGGAAACTTTTACCTGACAATTCGAGGGAGAAATTGTTGCAGTTGTTGCAATACTTGAACACTTCAACACTTTAATGATATAGATTAAGCAGCAGGAGGTTGCTTTTTTTACCCAACGCTGTACATTGATGGCAGCTATTCTGTTGTTGTTTTCACTGCATATTAAGTAATTTTAAACGCTTGAAAAATAATATTTATCATTAATTCTTTTCGCCGGAACAGCATTTTTGCTTCCTCTATGTTTATCGAACTCATGTTTCGATTATTATTAATTTTAATTTCAATAGAATATTACGATGAAATAATAATAAATTGTCAACTCTTATTTCAAGTGCTTTTTTTTTGCTTCACATGAAAAATGACAGAAAAAGTAACAACCGTTAGTGTAACTCATACTTAGCATAGACTGTATACAGCCAGCTGTCGTCGCTAGATAAGCTTTATTTCACACTGAGCTTTGATATTCACAATAATATTAATGGCTTTGTACGTTTTGCCAGAGAAAATTTATGGAAACAAACGGAATGTAACGCAAACTGCTAGAGTATGTATTATGTCATATATCTAAAAGATATATGCAGGCTTTTGGAAGAGCGAGAGATCGAAATAAAAGGATTACAATTTATAATCATTTCGTTTGACAGCATTTCAAGTTCTAAGCTATTAAAGTTTATAAACAAAAAAACAGGTTGGATCCGAAATTGCAAAAAAAAACAATCTGACAAGCTGTATGAAGGGAACGGTTGCGGAGTGTTAACGTGAGTAGTAGCTCAAAACTAAATATGAAATTAATTCACGAAGAAATGAAGATGATGGTATTCTTATGATTAAATTTATTCTTAGGGTTTATATTGAGTAAAGGGTAAGTTTCTAGCTCCATTTGTAACGCCCGTAAGGAAGCGTGGTAAGTGAAGACAATTATATATATTCTTAATGAGCACCACCACCTGAGTCGATTTGGCGGTGTCCGTCTGTCCGTCGTCACAACTGCGGCTGTAAATCGAAGCTATCGCAATGAAATTTAATATTAAAGAATTTTTTAAAAAAAGGAAGATCAAGCAAATCAAGCAAGCCAAATCGAATGAAACCCACGCCTACCTCTTATACGAAGTGTCTATATCAAAATGGTAAAATCTTTACAAATTCCACAATAATGATTCTAAAAATTTGACATTTTCAGATAAGCTTAAGAGAAAATAGGAAAAAAATATAGGAAAAATTCAATGAAAAGCACCCCCATACAATCCCATACAAAGTGACATCCCATACAAAATCTAAAAAACAATCTCTAAAAATTCAACAAAATTGAATAAAAAACCTTGTAATATAGATATACATCTCTCTTTTTCTCTTTATATTTCTATCTCTGTCTCTGTCTCTGTCTCTGTCTCTATCTCTGTCTATATCTCTATCTCTATCTCTATCTCTATCTCTATCTCTATCTCTATCTCTATTTCTATCTCTATCTCTATCTCTATCTCTATCTCTATCTCTATCTCTATCTCTATCTCTATCTCTATCTCTATCTCTATCTCTACCTCTATCTCTACCTCTACCTCTACCTCTACCTCTATCTCTATCTCTATCTCTATCTCTATCTCTATTTCTATCTCTATCTATATCTCTATCTCTATCTCTATCTCTATCTCTATCTCTATCTCTATCTCTATCTCTATCTCTATCTCTATCTCTATCTCTATCTCTATCTCTATCTATATCTCTATCTCTATCTCTATCTCTATCTCTATCTCTATCTCTATCTCTATCTCTATCTCTATCTCTATCTCTATCTCTATCTCTATCTCTATCTCTATCTCTATCTATATCTATATCTCTATCTCTATCTCTATCTCTATCTCTATCTCTATCTCTATCTCTATCTCTATCTCTATCTCTATCTCTATCTCTATCTCTATCTCTATCTCTATCTCTATCTCTATCTCTATCTCTATCTCTATCTCTATCTCTATCTCTATCTCTATCTCTATCTCTATCTCTATCTCTATCTCTATCTCTATCTCTATCTCTATCTCTATCTCTATCTCTATCTCTATCTCTATCTCTATCTCTATCTCTATCTCTATCTCTACCTCTACCTCTATCTCTACCTCTACCTCTACCTCTACCTCTACCTCTACCTCTACCTCTACCTCTATCTCTATCTCTATCTCTGTCTCTATCTCTATCTCTATCTCTATCTCTACCTCTATCTCTACCTCTACCTCTACCTCTACCTCTATCTCTATCTCTATCTCTGTCTCTATCTCTATCTCTATCTCTATCTCTATCTTTGTCTCTCTCTATTTCTATCTCTATATCCCTATCTCTATCCTGTTTTTTTATCTCCCTGTTTTTATTCTTATCACTATCATTATACTTTTCCCAGTCCCTGACCGTGTCCCTATCTCTATCCTTATCACTATCCTTATCTTTATTCCTATATTTTTCCGAATCCCTATCCCTTTCCTTATCATTGTTCCAACCCTATCGAATCCCTATCCCTTTCCTAATCACTATTCCTATCCCTATCTGTATCTCTATTATTACCCTAACCCTGTCCTTATTCCTATATCTCTTTATCCCGATATTCTAATAAACGCATATATATTTCCATATTCTTATCCCTACATTCCTAGTTCCTTATATTCCTTATATTCCTATATCCCGATAAAGATCTACGTTCCTTTACTCCTTTATTCATATTTTTACATGAATCCCTATCCCTATCCCTATCCGTCCATCAGTATCGTTTTCTTTCTCCTTGTTCTTTTTCTTAACTTCACCTTTAGTAAGATATTTATTTCTCACCTGCATCTTACAAAATTATATACTTTCTTATGGGCCCTCTTTTCATCAGGCGTTTTACGTCAGTTTACTCCAGCTAAGTTATACAGAAAGAAAAATAAAACCATTTTTGTAATACGCCTGCTTATGAAATTGAAGGCTTGACACTCCATAGATTTTTCTTATTTTGTATTTTTTAACCTGATTAAAGCATTTTAAAGTTTCATTTCCGGCCTTTTTTTGAAAAATTTATTTCGATTTAAATTAAAGTGGAGATGACCAACCAACCCGCCCAAACTGATTAGAAAGTTTTCAAAGTGTTATTACAAAAGGGAAACACCAAAAACTTACTATAAATGAGCCAAATAGTCAGAACTTCAAGTTAGAATTACGTTTACTTATTTAATAGTACTTGTACTGTAGACACTTTAATGTAACGGATGTGACTTGGTCTCTATTTCCAAAAAAACTGAGGAATCAGGTATGAATTTGGAATATCAAAATAATTGTATTGGAAAAAATTTTGAAGGGTTCCTCAGGTCAAATTCCGCGAATCGGACTCCGAGGTATATGATAAAAGTTTTAAAATAACAAAGGCACATAATGAGGGTATGTCTAAGGTAGTATTTCTGAAATCTTAACTATGGTTCACAATAGTAGGCTTGCTTGATTAAACTAAGAAATTTAGAGGAATCAAGAATATTATGTTCATAGGTCAAAAAAATTTTATAATACATAAAACCGTCTTCTGAGAGTCGAAAAGTTTTCAGATATATAAGTTTTTTGGAAAAAATCTTACAATTTACTCAAATTTTTAAAATCGAACTAAACAAAGCGAAAATAGAAGTAAATATTTGCATTAGCTGCACTTTGAATATCTTTGCTGAATCATGCACTCTATAGAAATGTACAAGTGTGCAGCATGTGTTGTAATATAGTATAAAGCACATATAGTTATATATTTCTACATATATAGGTATAAAGAGAAAATGTTCAAACTTTTGCACTTTTGCGCAATGATAAAAACCTTGCACAAGTTCTACAAAAAATACACAAAATATTAAAATACGAGAACTTCGCTGCAATGCACCGTTCACTCAAATATATTTATATATGTGACTATAAAGAAATTGTTTAAAAATAAATTTTATAGCAAATGCCAGATTTTGTTAGCATTTTCTTGTTTATGGTTTTTTGTTTCCTTGACTTGAAGGAAACGCAATTCAGAAGACGATGAGATGAAGACGCAAATTTCAGTTTTGGTGTAAATAATATTACGTTAGAGGGATTGAGGGTGAAAAAATAATTTAGCAAATGTTGCCAAAGTGACGTTATAAAGTTAAATTCAGGCATGACATTTCAGGTTGACAATTTAGTTATAGCTTACATGGTGAAATTCACAAGAGGACAAAAGTATATAAATTTATAATAAAAATAAAAACATATAGCAAATAATAAAAATTAACCAAAAATCTATATAGACAAAAAATCTTCAAAATTCTTAATATTTAAATAATTCTACCAAAGACTATTGATATGGATTGGACCATAAGGGGTATGGATGAACTATTAGGCGTATGGATGGCCCAGTAGGGGTATTTTTGTCTCAAATAAATTGAATATTATTTGTTAATTTTTGGTGTCATTCTATGTTTAAGGATAATAGGTGTCCTGTATTAAGAGTAAGAAGTTTTTGGGTTACATTGGAGTTTGATCAAAACTTTTAAGAGAAATGTTTACTATAAAATATGAAAATAAATCTTTTATATAACTTATTATAACCCTAACCCTATCCTTACCCCTATATCTCTTCATCTCTTTATTCCTTTATCCCTATATCCCTATTTCTCTATATGCCTATATCGCTATATTCACATTTCCCTATATCCTTATATCATTATATCCCTATATCATTATATCCCTATATCATTATATCCCTATATCCCTATATCACTATATCCCTATATTCCTATATCTCTGAATTCCTACATCTCTATATCCCGATATCCTAATATACACATATAATTTTCATTTTTCTTATCCTTACATTCCTAGTTCTATATCCTTACATTCTTGTATCCCGATATTCCTAAATCGGTATCACCATATATAAGGATAAGATCCTTATGCATATCGCTATCCCTATTTTCATCTCTATCCCCATCGTTTTTCTTCTCCTTTTTCTTTTTTTTAACTTCTCATTAAATAAGGTATTAAATTTCTCACCTTTATCTTCATCAAAATTGTTTAATTTCTTTATCACCCCCTTTTGAGTAGGGGCGTATTGCGCACAGCTTATCATAATTATTCAACTCTCGGTACAACAACATTTCATTAAATCAAAAAATCATTTAGTTTTTACCATCAGAAGTGCTCAGGGTAAATAAACTACACTGGAAAAACAACACTAAGACTTTGTCGAACCTGAATGAAAAAAATTCATGTGACAAGTTTTCTTTTTGATTTTCAAAACAAAAACTTGCATTTGAATTTTATAATATTGATTGTCGAGTTATGATGTCTATGATTTTTAAAAATAATGGCTTTAGCAAAAAAAAAAAAGTACAATTAAACACAAAAATTTAATCTAAAGAATTTTAGTTCTTTTTAATAATTCATTCTTTGTCTTTCCTTGACATTGAGTTGGTTTGTACTATTTCGAAGAATAAAGTACATTTGTAATTTTGAAAATCGGGAAAAAATCTTCATGTTATGATGTTTTCGGTTTTGAAAATAATGACTTTTTCGCACTTTACAATGACGGTGTAAAATCAATGTTTTTCTGTATAATTTTTTACATTTTTTCTCTTAAAATAATTTTTTTTTTCTCTTATCCTTGACGTAAGTTTTTCTTGTATTAATTCAAAGAACAAAATGCACTTGAATTCTTTCAAATCGCTCAACTGATCGCTGTGTTATGATGTTTACGGTTGTAAAAATAATGGTCTGCGAGAATAACAATACAAATGACTGTGAAAAAGCAATGATTCTATGGAAATTTTTGAGAAATTTTCCTCAAAATAATATTTTCTTTTTCCCTTGACGTCGAGTGAGAGAGAATATGAATATGAAAATTACAGTGAAAAATTAAAATATTTAATAGGGGATTTTAAAATTTTTTTCTAAAAACAATATTTTTCTCTCTTCCTTGACGTAAGCTTTTCTTTAATTAATTCAAAGAACAAAGTGCATTTGGAATGTTTTGGAAATCGAGCAACCGATCGTCGTATTATGATGTTTACGGTTTTGAAAATGATGATATTTGAGCCAAAAAATATTTTAAAAATAATGATCAACAAAATAATAATTGACATATATCAATAAAATGGTCAAAATTTCCATATTTTAAAAGAAAAATTCCATGAAATCCAAAATATTTTTGAAATAATTTTTATTAAATTTTTACAAAAACAATTTTATGTCTTTTCTTGACGTTGAGGTTTTCTAACTATTGCAAAGAATAAAATTTTTACCAGAAACAATTTTTTGTCTTTTCCTGAAGTTGTTCTTACTATTGCAAAGAACAAAGAACATTTGCTTCTTTTTCAATTAACCGTTACGGAACTTAGCGGTTTTAAAAAATTACAATCTTTGAACTTAAAAATTGTTTTAAAAAAAAGAGTCGAAATTTGCAAATTCTATTTAAAAAGAAACCGCTTTAAATCAAAAATATTTTTCAAAAGAATTGTAACGAAAAATATTCCCCCCCAAGCCCCCCCTCCCGTTCCTTGAGTTGAGTTTTTTTTATAATTCAGAGAGCAAAATCCATTTGTGTTTCTTAAAATCGATCAACAGATCGGCGTGTTATGTTTAAAGATTAAAAAATAATGATATTCTAGCAAAAAAAATTATTTTTTACTAATTTAAATATAATGATATTTCAACAAAAAGGTCTACATTTTTAAAATTTGATTTTAGAAAACAAAAATCCATGAAATCCAAAATATTTTTGAAAAGCATTTGAAAATTTTACCTAAAAATTTTTTTTTTTCCTTGACGTTGAGGTTTCTTTAAATACTCCAAAGAGCAAAGTATATTTGGAATTTTTTTAAACGATCAACTGATAGTCATGTTATATTGTTAAAGGTTTTACAAATTCAACAAAAGGACTAAATTTTCAAAAGAAGAGTTTACAATGTGAAATGAAAAGTCGACGAGATTAACAGAAAAAAACGAAATTTTACAATTTGAAGCATTAAAGGGTTGTATTAATTTTTCGAAGGTTTTTTTCCATTCAATATTTATGTCAATGAAAATATCTCTCTAAGCTTATTTCAGACACCTACAGTTAATGTAAAAATGTAGTTTAATGTACAGTTAATGTAGGTTAAATTTGGTAAAACTGTTTCTCTAAATTTGTTATTTTTCTTATGAAAACTAATTTTAGTTCCAGCTCTAAGTTTGGTTGCTTTATATAGTCGGTGTTAAATCTGTTGAAATGAAAAAAGCAGAAGCAAATTTTATTAAAAAAAAATGAGAAAAAAAAATTAAAATTGAGTTTGTAATTTGTTGAAATTGTATTTAACTAAGTGTCATTTAATTATTTTTTCAAAAACATCAACAATTTTAAAAATCAATACATTTTCATTTCACTCAACTAAGCCACTGACAAAGGACAAAGATACAAAGAACTTTAAGATAGAAATAAAAAAAAAAACTAAATAAAAAATATGTAACATGACATTGAAAAGTCACACGACAAACGACGTATAATATATTTAGAAACATGCTCATGTGAATTACTCTTAACTGTTGTTTGAGCAATTTTTGTGCCTCAATTCATTCCATACCACTTTTACATGAGGTGGTTGGTTATAACAAGAGGGTGAACACAAAGCAAATAAAAAAATATATATACATATATATAAATAAAAAAAAACAAATTTACCTAAAATTACAAAAAAAAACATGTCGAGTATTAAGCAAGCTTAAAGGTGTACACGAAAAATATTATCAACTCATGAGGCCGGCCCACTTAAAATTTGAATTTAGAAAAAAGAAAAAGAAAAAATAAAAATAAAAATAAAAAAAAAAATAAAAATAAATAAAAATATGTAAAAAAAAAACAACTGCCTTCAAATGAACGACAAATTTTCGATTAAAAAAACAAACAAGTAGATACGAGTACAAAGAAATACTCAGCAGCAATAGACGAGTTCTTGTTCATTTTGTCACATACGTTATTGTATGTAGCTGTGTGTGACTTAAGACGACCTTCATTTTTGAAAACGGAAAACGTAACACAGACGAAAATAAGTCAATACTTAATCTTTACCTTTAAATAATTTCAAATGAAGAACAAATAAAAGAAAAACTAAAAAGAAACCGAAACATTTTTTTTTTGTTTTTTTTTTTTTGCCTCTGCTTCAGAATCTATGAGATACAATATGCATCTAATTGAACATTGAAGTATATGTTGATGATGTTGAGTTGAAAAAACTTTTACCTATGCGTTGTATTTTTCAATGTTAACCTAAAGATATGCACACAGCATTTGAACGAAGACAATCAACTCGATAGTTAGTTCAGGGTTACCAACAACTAGCAGAGATAAAATAAAAATAAAAATAAAAAATTAAACCTAAAAATACATACGCCCCAGCAGCTTGTTATGAGGTACATAGCATACGTTACGCAGCTAGCTATGGGGCATATAAAATGCGGTTATTCGAAAAATAGTAAAATAGCGAAATAAGAAAAATTAAAGCGTATTTTTCTAAGGTTTCGCTAGAGTTAAAAAAAAAATGCCTAACATTCTTTGCGTTATCTCTAAAAGTAGCTTAATTGGTTTGGCAAAAACATGGGTTAACAGTTAATTTTAGCATTTCAATCAAATTCATGGTCAATGTCAAAAAAAAAAAAAATGCAAAAAAATTATTACTTTGATACACACACATGCTGCTGGAAGTTAACGCACCATCATTACATTGAACACCAAAATCAAAGTCAAGTGTGAAGCTTAAAATATAAGCCATAAAATGCGGGCTTTAAAGCCAACAAAAGTTGTTTATTAAGCCATCAAGAGCGAGCAAAACTATTGGTCAATTAAACATGGTAACAGCTGAGATAGACAGAATTTAGTTGACACATGTTTGCGAGCGCGGCGGTGCCAACATGTGTCAGCTACAAAATGTAGAACTTTAAGCTTTGCTGCCCACTCAGCAAAAGGTGCTAATTTAAGACAATGCAAACAATAGCATGGCTAGAGCTATCAACAAATCATTTTTCTTCGTCGAGAAAAACCAGTTGTCACAAAACGGGTATTGCGATGAAATTATTTTGAAGAGACAGTCCAAAAAAACGTCAAAAAAGAACCGGCAGCAAAACTAGTTAATTAAAGACTGACGTAATTAATAGATGGCAACAACATTATAATGCGTTAATAAACTCATTAAAACATCACAATAAAAGCAACAACTACAAACAAAAGAAAATTAAAATAAAATAATTAATAATCATTATTAAATCAACTGAAAAAAAAAACATTACGTCATGGCGGCACTTAACCTATGAAAATATTAAAAAAAACACTAAATTTAAAAAGTAACAGAAATTAATTCAATTCTAATAAAGTCAAGGTAGTGTTGGAAAACATTTCAGACTCACACAGCAACAGTGAAATACCAGAAGCGGCTTTCGAAAAAAACACATGTATGAAAAAACGCAGCCTAACAACACGTTGGCAACGAAGGCTAGAACATGTTGGCAATTTATGAAAAAAAAAAAAAAAAAACTAGAGTAAAGTTCTACAAACTCATGAAGAGAGTTAAGTTCAACATTAGAGACTAAATTATGCTTAAATTTGTTTAAAATATAAAGCAAACAACAAAAAATTATAAATAAATAAAACTAAGAAACCGAACAAGTGCACATGTGCCGCTTCAAAAGAAATTTTCACATGTGCCTATAGAACGCTAACGACAGTAGAATATTTAAAAAAAAAAACATATCTAAAGAAATTTTAAGGAAAATAAACAAACGTCTGAGTTAAGTCAAGAAACTAAGAAAACAATATTTTAACCTACGCACATGTGCCACATATAACATTTACACATGTGCAAAAGTAAAGCTTTAAAAACAGTACTTAAATTTTAGAAAATTTCTTTTTGAAACATCAAAATAGAACAAAAATCAACAAAATAATCAAAGCTGAAAAATCAACTAAGCATTAAAAGATGAGCACATGTCAGAAAATATAGACTATAGAAAAAAAGAGTTAAATGACATATGTGGACATATGTCATTTACAAATGTGCAAAACTAAAGCTTTTTGAAGCGAGTACTTAATTTTTTGAAAAAGTTTTTTTTTTTAAACATTCAAAATAAACAAAAATTTCAACAAAATGGAAAAATAGAGTAACCAAATAAGTATTTAAACGTTAGCACATGTGCGAAAATATTGACTTAAAGAGCAAAATGTCATGTCTTCACAGACAACTCCGTTTGAGTAACCAGTATACAAAGCTGAGTTAAGGCATTTATCCATAACTAAACTCTAGACTTACCAGTTGAAATGCAAGAATTAACCGTAATTATAAATGCTAAATTTCAATTCAAATAATCAAAAAAATGAAGTGGCGGTCGTGGCTCAGTGGGTAGAGTGCGTGACCCATACGCCAGAGAACCCTGGTTCAATTCCATCTGACACAGAAAATTTTTTCAATTGAATTAGTTTTTCGGTTCGGCCGTCACCTCTCTGCAGGCAATGGTTAACCTCAGAGAGTAAATAATGCCATGAAAAGCTTCTTGAGACATGCACATCAGCCGTTCGGAGTCGGCATAAAACTAGTAGGTCCAGTTCTCGATCAATAATGTTCAAACATTTAATAACACGCACAACACAATTTGATCATAAGAAGTTAGATCAAAGTCCTTTCAAGGACTGAAATGGCCGGTTTATTTAATAGTTATAAGTATTTAGTATTAATATCTAAATACTTAAATAATAAGTTATAAATAATAACGGAGTATTTATTAACTATCAGATTATATTAAAAGTGTCCACATTTGGAGATTGAAACCTTTGCAAATGTTTTTTTTTTTTTTGTTTTTTTGCTTTAAATCAAAAATTTTAGGTGTTATACCTGTTCAGTCAAGTCTGCCTTGGTTCGAAATGGTATGATAGGGAAAAGAGAGGGCAATGTGAAACATGTGACTTAGAATTTGAGGCAACTGTTAGGTCTTGTTCTCAGACAATTCTAGTCACAATAGAACTATTTACAACTACAACATTTAAGTCATAAATATTGATGAATTTTTCATTTCAGTTGAAATGTGGGTAGAAATAAAGAAAGGTTAAATCGTAGAACCATGGCCCTGCCGGGATTTGAACCCGGAACTCTTTAGGGCGCGCTACCTACTCGACTACCGAGGCCACCAAACTTTATTTGAGTTATTAAGTGAAAAATAAATGCAGTTTAACTGGTAAATTTTCCTTAACTAGAGTTTTGATTAATCTTAAAATATTTATAGTGTAGTGTAAAAGTAGTCTTTACAATTGGAAATGTAAAGAATTATTTGAAGGCAGAAAATTTAAAAAAAGTTAAAAAAAAATGAAAAATCTGTAAGATTATAAAAAATGTGGAAATAAAGGACATAAGGGAAAGACATATTTTTAACCTTTTTAGATTAATACTTTAAAGTTCTAAGTTCTTTCACTTTTAAGATATCTTTAAGCTTTGTAAAAATCCAGAAAAAGGCTCAATAAATTGAATTAAATTGAATTTAATTGAATTGAAAGGACAGATATTTACAAACATTTTTTAATAAGAATACGACAACGGCTAAAAAAATCTTACTGACAAATAAAAGTGTTCCTTATGAAAAGTTTCTCACAATATATGGGGTCCCTACATATAGAACCAATCAAAACATATAGAATCGCAAAAGTAAATGTAGAAATGACATAATTTACTCAATTCTTTTGAAAAGGAATGATAAGCGCTGAGTTGCGTTATTGAGTTGAAGTTCGTAACTGAGTTACTGAGCTGATTAAAAAACTTGTTTTAATTTATGTAACGCAATACGCACTAGTTCAAAACGATGTCTTGAGCTGAGTTATTGAGTTGAAGCACTTAACTGCGTTACTGCGCTGATACGAACGGATTTTATTTGAAAAGTGCCAGAAAACTTGAATCCAACTAAAAACTTCCAACTTGTTTTGCAGACCAAAAATGTGTTTGACAAAAAGTTGAAAGAATTAAAAACATTAATAAAATAAAATCTAAAAACAACAATTAAACATATAATTCCAATTAAAAAAAGAGATATGCCTTTATGTACCCTTCACATTTGCACACATGTGTCACACTACCTTAACCTGGACATGTGTCAAAAGAGCTTAAATTCCTGACAAAAAATTTCTAAACAATCATCGAGAATGACAAAAAATGCTTTAAATAACCATACAAGTTGGAGCCTAATCACAGAGAAAGGTAATTTTCTTAAATGGCAGCTATTAAAACACCCCAGACGAGATCGTAAAAGTTCACAAAATAAAGCGGAAAAGGAAAAAAATACAACGTATAACATAGCTATTGGAAGGTATACGGCACACAGAAAAAGTTAAAATTCTCTAGATTTTACACAGAAAAGGTTAGAAAAAGAAGTTGAAACAAACAACATGAAATAGGAATTAAAAAGCACAAAAAATAAGAGCGGTATTAAAGAAAAAATTTTAAAAGAACAGGGCTTAAAGAAGAATACATGCAGATTTAATGCAGAGAGAATAGAAAAATTTAAAAAGCTTATATCTGGCAAGGTATATTTGATATAAACACAAACAATACAAACGCAGACCAAAAAAACCGCATTATCGTTGAAAAGATGACGGTCAGATGGGTTTATAAAAAATTATAACATGACAATTTAAGCATAACTGGAAACATGTGTATTTTATTTTTTGTGAGAGCTACCTATACTGCTTTAATAAAGAAGTTACTCAAACACATGTGTATAAAATGTGTAAAATAATGGATTTTTTGTTGCCAAATGTACCTAGGAGAATAAAAGGAACCATTGAAAAACACATCTTTTGAAGTAGGAGTGAAGGTGTGTTACCAAATGTACCTAGTAGAATAGAACGAACCATTGAAAAAACACATTTGTTAGAAGTTAGCGCGAAGATGTGTTCGTGAAAATGTTTTCAAAAAGATTTTTAAATTTTATGAAATTTTAGGATTCAAGAAAAAGTTTTCCAAAAAGACCTGGAGATCCTAAAGATCTAATTATTAAAACTTAAAGCCGGTTTTAAATGTGCAAACAACACTTTTTTAAGAACTCCTGTAGTTCTGTAGTTCTGTAGTCCTGTAGTTCTGTAGTCCTGTCGTTCTGTAGTCCTGTCGTTCTGTAGTCCTGTAGTTCGTAGTAGTAAAAATATTTTGTTTTTTACTTGTGCATATATTTGTAAGATTCTAAACGAGAAAATTGCCTGAGGAAACTAGAAGACCAATTTTTGAGTCCAAAACGAAAATATTAAAAATGCTCATGGTCTGTCTTTTCTGGAAACAAATATGAACTTTAGATATTTTTCAAATTTGAATAGAAACATAACTATTTAGTCTACATAAGGTCTTGCCCGGTCTCTTCCAGGAGTTATATGATGTAACTAAGATAGTTTCAATTTTTTTTTTTTCATTTCAAGGAATTTAAAAGGATTTATTAAAATTATTGTTATAGAATTTTGTCAACTATTAGCTGATTGCTATGCTCTGTTCAGACACTGAAATTTATGCCAATTTATGTCAATTGCATGCAATAAAAAATATAAACTATAAATAATAAAAGAAATTAATTCGAGCAATTTAAATAAATTTAATAGGAAAAACACAAAACAGAAAAATATAAAAAAATACGCAAGTGGTAAAGAAAGGAATAGTATGTTTGTAGATAAAGCAAAAATAATAATAAAAGACGTGTGAGCGTTGGTGAAGAGAGGATGATGGACGGTTAGGGCATCTGTCAGATGTTGAGTGAGTACAAAATCTACTCTGACATTTGGTAAGTGGCAGCAATCAAGCTTATTCGTATGTTCGTATGTACATCTTTTTATATATGTAGGTATGTATGTATGTACAAACATGCATATAGCATGTTGATAACTTAATTGTATACAGTGTATGTATAGTATATAAACGACGTCAAACTCAGCAAATCATCAGCAGTTCCAGCTCGCACGTTTGTACAAACATACAAACATCTTCATCATGAATATCGTTTTATTTCATTTTGTTTCTATTATTCAGCTATTTGCAGTTTATTCTTTAATTCTTTAAATTATTTCCCATACATAGAGTAGATCTATGCAAAGGCACAGCTACAGATATAGCCCCATAGAAAAAGTACATACATACATAGATACATTTGCTTTATGCAGCGGCTTATGTACGGATACAGATACCTTTTTTGTCTTCTAAATGTAGCGCTGCTTTTTTATTCATGCACAGCCAAGCCAAATCTGGCTGAAATTGTTTTTCTTTGCCATAAGAGTGGATTTTGTGGAACGTGGAGTGGCTTTAATGGGCGGCATTAGGAAGGGTCGGCGACAGGCAGGCGATTTAGGCAAACACGTTATAGCCAGTTTTTTTTCAAATACGTTAAGCCACACAGATACACACACACACATTCGCACAAGCAGCGCGCACACTCCCACAGTGCCTGTTGAAAGTGGCATTTAAGTGTAGCTCGCAAATGTTGATGCTGCTTCTGAAGCTGCTGCTGCTGTTTTTTTCAATAGTTGTTACGGATACAGCGGGGCTGCTGCGCTGCAAAAGTCCATCGTCATCATTGCTTTCGTCGTCGTCGTCGTCGTTGTTTAAATACAATCCAAGCTACAACCAAGGCATGAGCTATCCATGCATTTCAGCTAAATTTAAAAAAAAAAAATAATAATTCTTATTCCACAGACTACGACTGCCTGCACGGTGTGCTCTGCTGATTCAACGTGGTGCTGCTGCTGTTGCGACCGAAGTTTGACAACAGTGCCGAGAATTCTGTGTGGGAAAACTGGCAACGTTGTATTTTTTATACGAGTTGAAGTGAGCGAGAGCAGCACCATTGTGTCATTGCTTGCGGCATTTTCGGCACGAGTCTGAAAGAGTGAGAGATAGAAAGAGTGTTTAATGAACGCTGATTGTTGTTGTTGTTGTCGGCACTGATGGTAGATTTTAAATTGTAGCGTAGCCATTGTTGATGTGTTTTTTTTATATTTTATTTTCTCGTTGGCGTTGCCGTATCGCAACACACATTGGCATGTTTTTTAAGCACTGTATAAAATTTTATACAGATACAAGTAAGCAGCACGAAATGGTTTTCCATACGTTTCTGTTATTGTTGCTGTTTTTTTCTTTTTTGTTCACATTTCGTACTATTTATTATTTTTTTTCGTTGTTTGTACCTTGCTTCATTTAATTGGTTAAATAAAAAACAAACAAAAAAAAAACATCAAAGAAGAAAGCACTCGCAAAGATCATGAGATCTTTTGCGCTTACACTAAGCGAATTTTTTTATATAAAAATTAATTGAAATTTTAATGTTTTATTGAAATTTTCAATAACTAATTGAAAAATTGCCAACATAAAAAAGCTTTCGAGTTTTTTCAAAAGCACGCGGGGTTTTCATGGGGTAGTGGTAAGTTTTCTTTAATTAGTTTCATACATCAAACGCGCATTGATGGATTTTTTTTTTTGTTTTTTGTGAAGGATAAATTTTAATTCAACCTGAAGAGATTATTAATAAACTTCATATTTATAACTCAAAGAATTTAGTTATACGAGTTTTCTCCATGACCCCATTTAATTTGCAGGTCTCTTGTATTCTAGAGAGGTAAATACTATATAGGAGTACTTTTTGGGCAAAAATGTCAGATTTGTGCCTGGTCTTTTTTAAGAGGTCACTCGCACAATACTGGCAAACTTGTCTTCAAGGATCAATCTACAATCGTGCTGAGACTACGTTTATACCAAATGCTTTTAAAGAACAACAAGTTAAGGACCAGGGTGCCTATGAGAGTGCGTTTAATATTCTTTAAAAACGGTAAATCAAGAATGAATTATAAAATTACTCTATCATTGTGGTTTTGATTCCAACTAGATTAGCATTGTATTCGAATTGCACTATATAATGCGTTATGCAATCTTCAACACATGATTGTATAAATTTTTCAATTTTTCAATTATATGCCTTTTCAAAGACTTAATACATGGATCACAAGCAGAAACCTGTGCGCAAAGATGGAACACTGTCAAACAACCTCTTGTAACTAAATTAAATGTGTAGACTTGGGAATCCAACAAAGGGTCTTGATGGCGTCGAGGATACATAAAGTGAGTAAGCAGCGGCAGATGTAAAGGGTGATTCATTAAGAACTCTTTTTTCTAATTTTAAATAAAACACTTAAAATAGAATTGAATGTCGTAATCTTTATTATGGCCCGAAAGAACAATCTCTAACATTTACTTTTTAAAGGCAATATTTTCAAAAGTGGCCGCGACTACCTACGAAGGTCAAATTTTCGATCGCCTTTCCAGCAATACTACCGGTATCTCGCGAATTAAGCGCCAAGTCTTGAATCGTAGCTGGCTTATCAACGAAGACTTTTGACTTCACACAACCCCAAAAAAAAAATCCAGAGGTGTGATATCACATGATCTAGGCGGCCAGTTAACAGGTTCGAAACGCAAATAAGGTTTTTTCGATTTGTGTGTGCCAACGGATCGTCTGGCTAGAGCCAAATGTTTACGAAATCACGGGCTTAAATTTCAGGCAACAGAAAGTCCATTATCTTGGTAGCGATCGCTATCTACTCCTCATTTTTAAAGAAATTGAACCGGTAATTCCATCAGCCCATAAGCCATAACAAATAGTGCATTTTTCTGGATGTAAGGGTAGTTCGAGAATCTTTTAGTGTTGCTCGTCAGCCCAAATGCGGCAAATTTTGTTTATTGACGTATGAATTGAGTCAGAAATGTGCCTCGTCACTGAACAAAATTCGACGCGAAAACAGCGGGTCTTTATTGAGCTGTTGCAGAGGCTATTGACTGAAATTAAAGCGTAAATTCAAGTCTGGCGGCTTCAATTCTTCAAAGAGTTGAATTTTATAAGCTTTTAAACCAAGAACCTGGTGTAAAATTCGCCAAGTTGTTTTCGTGCCAAGACGAGAGGCCAAGATGCTGCGCACGGCGTCGAATCGAAAGGTCACGGTCTTCAGCCACACTATCTTCTACAACCGCACTATTTTCTTCGCTAAGCCCTGGATGTGGTCTATTCGGTCGTAATCATCCATGGAAATGGTATTGGAAATAGTGGGCTCGGAAAGTCGATGATGTACACCCTATTTCTCACAGAACGCTGATTTTCGTAATACAGCTGAATAATTTGGAGACGTTATTGCGGTGTGATTATTTTCATGATGAATTGTCAAACAATACTGAATAAAAATAAGATGACAGCATGACACCAATCATGCGTGATCTGTCAAAAAAATCAAATAAAAACCCCTAAATGAATCATCCATGAACGAATAAACAAGGTAGACTCGCGAGTGAGAGTCAGAATTGTCAAAAAAAGATCGAACAACGAACAACAGCAAAATAAAGAAAATTATTTCTATTGATTTTGACAGTTCTGACTCAGAGCGAAAGAGGATTTTAAGCCGCGAGACTACCTTCTTTATATTACCAGGGAATCACCCTTTAGTAGCAGTAGCAGCAAACAACACAGTTTATCGATTTAAAATGTTATATAAAAACGAACATCATCAACAACAAAAACAGCAACACTAGCAGATATCAACAAAGTTGATGATTATAAGAACAACAACGACAGCAGGCTGGAGCAGCAACTTATTTCGTTGTAGTTTCAGTGCGCAAACGCGCGTCGCAGTAATACATAAGCAGTAACGACGACGGGCGGCAGTAGCAAAGCTGAACAATCACACTCATTCACATTGTGCTGAACTAAATTCCTGTTCATCTCCTGCTAACTCTTTTGCACTTAAAGAAAGGCGCATAAATGAGGCAAGCTTACTCTCTCTCGCACATTGCCAACCAGTTGGTTGCTAGTGAGTTGGTTGAATTATATTACGCGCAGCTTGGTGGGGTGTGCGACGGCTGTACTTATTTACAAATATAGTCGGCTACATCATCATCGTCGTCGTCGTCGTCGTCGCTTTGTAGTCGTCGTCATCAACAAAAACAACAACAAGGGACGATGTGGTCTTTCTTCATTCGTTCAGTTTTTGTTGCTTCATGTGAACGCGTCAGAGAATCAGTCGATTGTTGTTTTTTTATGTAGTTGTTGTTGCACAAAGAGCAAAATAAACACACAGAGCTGCCAGTCGTTTTTATTTTGCTGCTATTTTTCGTATTGATAGGTTTCTTTAAGGGCGGTGTGGGGAATTTTTACCATAAATATACTATAATGTTGAAAAAAAAATCCAACATCACTTATTACTGCTTGTTGTTGTTGTTGTAGTTGTTGTAGTGTATTGTTTGGTATAGATACATCTGAATTTAGCTGTATTTTTTATTTTTATTTTAGCCGAGCTATTACTGTGGCTCTGACTTCACTTGAGTTTTCTTTAGTTTTGTATATTTTTGTATTTTGTTTTTTCGTCTTTGTGGTTCTCATTTTTATAGTGATGTCAGCCAGATAGCTGACAACAACTTTGGTTGTGCTTAATGCAGGCTCCAGGCAGCTCCACAATTCAGTTGGTTAATTTTTGTTTGGCTCACTAGATCATCGTAGTTATGCCTAATGAGAGAAAAGGCGATCTCTTTTGTTGATTTTAGCTTGAATCCATTTGAGCTTTCTGGTTTATGAAATCTTCAATGTCACTTGTTCGAAAATTAAAAATTATACTGAAAAGAAATATGTATACATATTTACATTTTTCTTAAAGCTTTTATTGATTCATTTAGCATATTATTGCATAGAAACTCACATTTGCTTTATTTATCGTTAAGGGGGAAATATACCCAGAGGCAAAAAAAAAAAAGGTAATTTTTGTGAATTTTTTAAGGAAACCTAAGGGATATTTTTAAATGAGGGTTTTTATACCTTAAAATATACACATTCACGAGTATGTTTAGTTTTTTTTATTAAAAAAAAAAATAATATTAAGGTAGTTACAGCGTTTATTGTAGAGCGCTCTGAAAATGCGGTGACCAAGATTGCTCCTCCTAAATTCAACTGAAACAATAAAGTGAAATATATTATCAAACTAGATACTTCAAACTCGTACTTGTCATAGCCGATCTTGAAAATATTGATTTTTCACGAAATGGCGGACTTCCGAACGTAAATGAACGATATTAGACCAAAAATTCGTCATTATTTTGCGTATAAAAAATGAACGAAGCTACGAAAAAAAAAAATTCTATGACAAGTACGAGATTATTATGAATAAAATAAGCCTGCAAAAAAATCAAAACAATCGGTTCACTAAGCTTCGAGAAATCTTGGTCACCGACTTTGAAAACATGGTTTCGAGAAAAACGCGTTTGAAAATAAGGGCCAGTACTGCGCGTTCTAGAAGGCGGTTCCCTCACGAGGCTATAACTTTATTTTTTGAGATATCAACTTGAAATTTTCACCACATGCAAAAAAAAAGCAAAATAATTTTTTGAAAAAAAAAGTTCTGGGTATATTTCCCCCCTTAAGTCATTTAACTTGAGAGTTAAATTTTTACAAATATATAACGTTTTTTTATAAAGAAATTTCTTTTTTTTTTGTAATTATAGCTGTAAACATGTGATAGATTCTACTTATCATAAGTTTTATGCATAAAATGTTAAGCGGAAATAATTTGAACAACTTTTTTACTTCTGATTAAATTTTTGAATAATTAAGTTGCTCTGATCTTTGAAGACCTCCTTAAAGCTTAATATCGTTCATTTTCGTCTGTCTTTTTATTCAAACAATAAATGACAATGTGGCGTCCGTGGCGTAGTTGGTTAAAGTGCGTGGCCGCTATGTCAAAGAACCTGGAGACCCAGGTTCGAACCCCAGCAGCGACAGAAAATTATTTGAATTAAAATAATTTTTCTGCACGGCCGCCACCTCTCTGCAGACAATGGCAAACCTCAGAGAGTAATAAAAACGCCATGTAAAGCTTCTTGAGAATAAGAACATTCCGTTCATCGCCGTTCGGAGTCGGCGTTAAGCCTGTAGGTCCATTTCTCGGTCAATTGTGTACAAACTTAATAACACGCACAACACACTTGATCATAAGAAGCTAGGTCAAAGTCCTTTCAAGGGCTGAAATGGCCAGTTATTTATTTTATTTTTAGAAATTCATAACTCGTTTCACAGCTGTTTTTGTACATTAACCATTTAATTGTTCATATAACCATTTTATATAAATTTCAAGCTTTTGTTTAATTTTGGCAGGATACGTTATTTGAAAGTCTTGAATATTTCCTTGCTTAATATAACTCTGTTTCGGTTTCTGCGCAATTAAGCTTTTATATTTATAGCTTTTAGCTATATTGCCATTCAAAGTTCATTTTATTTTTCCATTTATTTTAAAATTGAAATTTATTCCATTTCTTCAGAATATTGTTTTTAAGTACATTTTGCTCAGGTGGCATAAGCTTATAATTTTGAAAACTCTTTGTTTTGTCAAAATCCTTATTAACAAATTCACTTCCTAGCTTTTTAAATCAAGAATTCACGCCTAGTTGATGTCGTTCTGAACATCGATTTAGGAGTTTTTTTTTTTGACCCAACGTTTATGCTATAAAAGCTTTGCCTTTGTTACCTTTTTAAAGCAGTTTGCATTTTCCTGATGCTGGCTGCACAAATTAAAATCCAATTTATGCCTACTTTGTGAGAATATTAAAAACCCTTTTAAGTCAAATTATGGCTAGAGTTATGTCCTGCCTTTCTGGTTGATCGTTGTTCGTAAGCAGCATTCATTTATGGCCAGGCCAACATCATTTAAGCCATAAAACACATATTAAAGTTTTTCATAGTAGTAAAATATTAAGGGGTCCTTCTGGTTTGGTACATGAAAAATTGATTTATCTTTTATTGATTTGGTCAAAAGGAAAACACTTTGAAATATGGCTCAAAATCCTTTGAAACATACAGCATAATTTGGATTGTTCCAGACCAATTGTACCAGGAAAGGACGCCAAAGTTTACTCTTATAAAAAAAATTTTGTAGTAGGAATTTAAGTCCATTGTCAACGCATAAAAATAAAAAAATATTAACGCCGTTCAAAGTCGAAACGTGAAAAAATTTTTTATTTTAGATTTTTTTTATAAGACAAAAAAATGCATTTTTCAACTTTGGCGATCAATAAAAATTGAACAAAAATTTTTTTTAAATAAACTCTTCACTTCAAGATTAAGTTGAAATAACATAAATGCCTATCGGCACTTGTCAAATTTTGCATATTGAATAAGAACTCGGTGAGAAAGTAAAATTCAAAAAATTTTTGATATTCCCTCTGTATTTTAGTCTGTTCATTTTTAAATTAAAGACATTTTTTCATTTCAGCTGTTTCACCAGGTATAAAATTTGAATTCTGATGCAGATGTATAAGCATATAGTGTAAGGGCACCTTTAAAGAATTTTCGAAAAATAACCTGGAAGCAATCTAGACAGGCCCCTTAAGAGAGACAGACGACGAAAGCAGATAGTAGCAGGCAGGACATGGAATGTTCTTTATCGTTTGTCGTTGCTATAAAATAATAAGCTTTAAAAATTACGGCCATTTTCTAGGGTGGCAACGCCATTAAAGTAAAAAAAAACAAAAAAATAAATAAATTTTTACTCGGGCTGCGGCAATAGTTGGGATTCATTAAAACTGACATAAAAAAAAAATAAAATCAACACACATAGTGTGCGGTGAATGCGGCTGCTGCTGACAGCGAAGCATACTCGAGAGAGCGAAATGGCTCATTCCCATTTGACGTGCTATAGAGCGCGATAGCATGCTATATTGACCGAAAACATAGCTACAAGCAAGCAAAAAATTAAAAGCAGAAACAACACGAACATACGCACGCACAAACGCTTTGCTGTTCAACATGCACACACACGCACATGCATCAGCGACAATTCCTGGCTTTAAAAACAACAAAACAAAGTATTGTTGTTGTTGCTAACGTTGGAATCAACGTACATACAAACATTTACGTGACCGCTGGCTGAACGTTGGGTAAAGTGTTTTTGTATTTTTTGTTGTAGTAGTTTTTTCTTTCCTCTCTTTCCTCATCAACGTTGTTTTTGTAGAAGAGTCTGATCTGCTTTGTTGCTTGCTGCCGGGCTGCCACGAATGTGTAGCTCAACTTAAAAGGGGTTAAAATATTGTAGTTTATGCACTGGCTCTGCTTACTCTGCTGCGAAAACAACATGCTGCCTCTTTTCTTCTCATCAACTATTGTTCAGTGTAGCGTACGGAGAGAGCGTTCAGCACATTTGCTGCGACAGTGTTTGGCAAAACCGGAACGCATAAAATTTTGTTGCTGGCGCTGCTGCTACAGCTACAAGGCGAGAAAATAATTGAGCTCATGGCGCTGCTCTCACTAGCTCTCGCTCGCTTGCTCCAATGTATTTTACGATATTTGCTTCTCTTTCGATTTCATGCAAGCCTGAAGATTTTCGTGTGCTCGTGTGAGTGTATTGTATGAACTGTTGTGCTGTGTTACAGGGTGCCTAGTAAACACGGGCTGCCGCTGCTGCTGTCATTATACAGTGGGGGAGCCGTCCATCAATGCGGCTACGTTGCCGTAGATAATAATGACGACTGCGATGTCTAAAGTTAAATTGCTTCCATTACAATTTTTTTGCTTACTTTTTTTTTTGTTTTGCATTTACTTTTTTTATTGCAGTTGCTTCTCTACGTTGTACATAAAATAAATTCTGCTTTATATAAGTACATAGATATGTTTGTAGATAGATATAAAAAGAATATATAACAATTATTGTACATAACATTAATGGTAGATGTGTAGATGTATCTACACTGAGTATGCGAATATCTGATGAAATTCTTTGGCGCTGGCATCTGCTGCTACTGCGTTGTGGCTGCGCGTTTTGCTGGGGCCCTCGTTCTGGTTGCTGAGCCATTTTTGCAATTTATTCTGCTGTTGATGCTTGGCTGCAGCGGTTCGAGAGTTCGGTGTGGGGGTTTTAAATGAAGCAACAAAAGAAAAAATAAAATCGAAAAACTTTGTGTGAAAACTTTCGCAAGCATTCTTTTTCTGGGGCGCTGGTTTTTTCCATCGCTTTGCGCACTGCTGCCGCTGCTGCTCACTCAACTATTGATTAATTTAATTTTTGGATTCACATAGTTTGAAAAAGGGAATTTTTCAAAATCAACAACATTGAAAATAAACACAAATTAAAACACATTAATTTCGAGATTATTTCTATAAAGTTATAAGTTCGGAAAATATTTGAATCAGGACACCACTCACTGTAAAAGGATATTTATTTTTTTTATTTATTTTTTGCGCACAATTCGACAGTTTGATTTTAAACATTTATTTTGTGTTTAAAAAATTGGAAGTGGTCATTGCCATATTATTAATTTATCCAACTTTTCGTGAAAATCTGTTTTCTGTTATATAAAAACACATCAGTAGTTTTTTTTTTCAACGTGCATTTAACGCGTCATGAAATAATTATGGAATATTAAAAATAATTGGATTTAACGCATCATAAAAACATCTCGTTTGACGAAAAATCCTGTTTGATAAAAATCTTCAGACTGGTCTACGACAATCACGTTCGAAGTTAATTAAAAAATTTTTTTTTCCTTTTGTTCCATCATATTTCTAGGTAAAAAAATAATTTATTTACCTTAAATGTTCGAGCTGCATAATTTTTTTCAACAAAGTTTTTGCGATTACTTTTGAATAGAATGAAAAAATTTGCATTTTGGTTTTCGGAGTTGGGACATTTAAAAAATAGTTTTTAGCATTGAATTTTCTGAGATAAGCTGGTCGGAAAAAATGAGGAAGGTGTAATTTTTAATGGGAAATTTAAAAATTACATAAACTTTACAATTAAAGTGACATTTTTAAATAATTAAATGTTATATTTGTACTAAAATATCAAAATGGTATCAAAGTGGTTTGTTTATTTTTATTAGCAAACATGTTAAACTATGTGTTTTTCGAATGTACCGTTATCCAATTAATTCCATAGTTTAACTTGTTTAAAATTTTCTTATTATTAATAATTAAAATGAATGCTCTTAATTTTGAAATATAATAGTTAAAAGAAGGAATATGAACTTAATTTTGAAAATACAAGCTGTCAAAGTGGATTCTTGTGTACTATCACGTCGGTGGAAGTGCAAATATGAGGGCTCAGTAAAATATTTTGTACTGAGATAGTTGAAAACAGAATTCCTTTTTAATGCTATGTTCACACAGAGAGTTTAGTTTGAGTTTCCAGTACAAGTTGAGTTTACTTTGCACTGGAAACTGAAACTAAACTCTCTGTGTGAACATAGCATTACACTCTGCTCTCTGTTTTATCCATTGTATTTTTTAGTCATTCATGTACCCTAAAAATAGCTTGTTTGTTTTACTTTTACGGTTAAGTTTTTCAAACTCTGGTCTACCAACTTTAAAATTCTGTACTACTCTAAAAATATGGATTATTCAAGATTAAAGAGAGCGCCATAATGGCCTAAAATTTTAAAATTTGAAAATTTCAATAATATATATGCTTCATTTGTCATTTACATGGTTTCATACCTTCCCCACTGAACTAGTGTTGCCAGATTTGTTTTCCAATAATACGGGACAAATGAAAAAATACGTAAAAAAAACGGGATTTTGGAAAATTTTTAGGGGCAATATATAAACAAAATTATTCTTAAAGAAATGTATTTCAGAAAAAAACAATTTATTTAGGTACGTAGAATAAATATAATGTCAAATATTGCGCTTTACATATATTTCGCACTCAGTGTTGCTTGAAATATACGTACTATGTAATAGTTCTATTCATGTCATGGTTGATTTACACTTCTCTTTTTAATGCCTCAGCTCATGTGAATGCGTATTTGAAATCATACATTTTAAAAAATGTCAAAAATACGGAACAAATTTTGTCCCTGCGGGACATTTAAAAAATCATGCAAAATACGGGACGTCCCGTGAAATACGGGACATATGGCAACACTACACTGAACCATATGCGAAGGCTTTGCGGACGTTTTGGGTAGAATTTTTTGTTTTTTTATTTTGTCGCTTAAAAGTGATCTATAGAAGATAAAATTCGTAAAAGCTTTTCCCTATAAATAAAAACTGTACTTCTTTTGCGAAATTGATAAAAAATTTATTTTGGGTTAAAAAAGAAGCATTTTTTTATCATTTTAGTAGGTGAAAATTCCTCGTAAATGAACCATTTTTGTTTATTAATGAGTTCAGAAATGAATCTTAAATGTTTTTATTTTGCATTCTTAAATGAGTTAAAAAAATAATAATTTTTTATCATATCAGTTGAAGCAATTTCTCATATTTGAAACAATTTTTGTTCATTTTATCGATATGTAATAATAAATATTATGAAGTAATAAAATATAATTCAAAAAGATTAATTTTTTAACTCATTGCCAAAGAAAAAAGGGTTGGTTTCTGAGAGGTTCGTTTTCATCCGGCGATTGCTTAAAAATAACTTTTCTGTAGTTCTTTTTTGAACTCATTTCCGAACAAAAAAAAAATACAATTTATTATTCTTTTTTTAACTCATTTCCGAACAAAAAAAATACAATTTATTGTTCTTTTTTAACTTATTTCCGAACAAAATAAGATCAATTTTTGAGTGGCATTTTAGTCCGCCGAATAATACAAAAAGGGTTAATTTATGAATGCCGAAAATGAACGTTTCTATCCGAAAAGGTTCATAAATGAATTCGAAAACGATAGTTTTGGTTCACTGGTCGTATTTTGATATTAAGAGTTTAAAAAATGTTCATATTTTATTTATTTTTTCTTTTTGTTTTTTCTCTAGATATTGAAATGTAATTTATTTTAAATAGTATTTAAATGTTATATATTTAATTATTATAGAATATTTATTAATTCTTCGCCAATTTGAAGATTATTTCTCGGTTTAAGGAGTTTGGCTGGTTCGAGCCAAAATACAGATTTCAAAAATCTCCGTATCTCAGTCCTATACGTGGGTGAAATTAAATATCTGCAATTTTATATATTCACGTCTATAGGACGGACCTTTTTAAATAAATTTTCCTAATTCGTAATGAGTGACCATCGAACTCCTATTAACCACGAGCACTCTCAAAATATGAAACTACAGATATTTATGCATTTTTCTAGGGATCTATGCAATTAGAAGAAAAAGTGCAAGCATTTTATTTAGAGATTTATGGCATTTTGAGAAGTCGGTGACTTTTTTGATTTTCCCCCGTAGTAATCTAAAATGCAACACTGGGCCTGTCAACTACCATCTGCTGATAGACTACTGTCAAATTTACTTTCAAGCAAGCTGCGTCATTTACTTTGTTTAGGTTGTCTGCATGATGCAATTACAGGCTCATACAAGAGAAAAACGGGAGCTGGATGTAAAAATCAGCTGTTAATTTTTAAAAAACTCCAGTAATTGGAGAGAATTGATTAGAAAGATGTTGCAAAGACTTCGAAGTCTTCGCACCGTTTTCAATTTTTCACAAATAACTTTAAAATAGTTCATCGTACAGAATAAATAATTCTGGGATAAATTGAGGAGTAATCAAATTTGCTTCATTTGAGTACAAGATATGAAAAATGTATATCTTGAATTTTAGGAGTATTTTTTAGGAGAATTTTAGGAATTTAATTTTAAATTGACTTTCTATGATAAACATTATTTTAACTAATTTCAATATTTTAGTTAAGAAATTTCATTTTTGGTTATCTAAAAAATTGTATGGTTATTTTGGATTTCATAGAAAATTAAATTGTTTTTTGTAAAATCCTGCGTTTTTAACAAAATATGCACTTTGTTTTAAAATTAATCCTCTTCGACTTCAAAAAAATACACAAATTTATTGTATATTTTTATTAACCGAGTATATAATTTTGTACTTCTAGATTTATAATCTTTGGCTTTGTTGAAGAAAAGGTTAGAGTTCTGTATAAATAATAAATCACAAAATTTAAAAATTTTTTCTCTCAAATAATGTTTTGAGCATACATTTTTTTCATTTAAATGTTAGGATTTAGTCAATTAATTACTTTTATTTATTTTATTTTATTTTTTCAAGTCATTTTGACATAAGAATTTTGGTGACATTACATGTAAAATCATTTTGAGATAATCGGAAGAAATAATGGTGGGATGATATGGATAAAAATCGCGGTATTTTCATTATTACCGAAGCCGAATTTTTTAGATCTTAATGGATTAAATATGGTTAAGCTTTAGATAGTAAAAAATGTTATTTCAATATATAACTACATCAAGCTTTAAACAATTGCATTTATTATAGAAAAACTCGGGTGTACACCAGAATTTCGATCCCGCACCATTTCGCAAATCCCGAGGTTTCGGAATTTAAAAATGGGACTAATCCCGGGATTCAAGAAATAAAAAATTCAATGTTTTTTTTTATATATCTATATATATGTATATAAAAAAGGAGCTTATGTTTGTAAGGCCGCAATAGACTCCTAAACTACTCATCCGATTAGGTGCGTGTTTGTGGGATATCAATTTTGATCCACCTTGAACACCAGAGGGCGCTGTAGTACAAATTTTTTACAAAATCGCATATTTTTAGTTGTTTTCTTAGGATACATGTGCAAATATTTACAAAATATTAAATATTTCTTAAATTTAGTAAAATAAAAATAATTTCCGTTATTTTGACATCAAAAACATGAACATATCTTGAAAACTATGAAAAATTGTACTACAACGATATATTTAATGCAATATCGTTGCTCAAAAATGAGAAAAAAACAATCAGAAATTTAATTTTGCGACTTTCGAGTCAAATATCTCCGCTGCTTTTGTATACATTTTGTTAAATTTTTTTTTTTGTCTTAAAGCTTCATCAAAGTGCTATGAAAACCTTATTGCAAAAATACCGTTAGTTAAGTATATATATTTTAAATATTTTTTTCAAAAAAGGTCTGAAATTTTGGAGTTTTCCTCACAAAAAGGCTCAAAATTTATTTTTGTTGTAAAAATAATTTAAATTCAAATCCGCAAATTTTCAACTCTATTTAAAAGTTACAACATTTATAAGCAAAAGTTATTTCAGTTTTACGCAAAAATTAAAAACCATGTTTGTGATTCAAAAAGCAAGGCCTACCCCTTGATTTTTTCGAACAAAATTTTTTTTCCAATATTGTGTTTTTATAATTTTGAATAAATATACAAGCTAAAAAATTAATTTATTAGAGAAAATTATCTTAGTATTGCTTACCAATCAAAAGTTATAGCCAATAATGTTTATCCAAAATATATATACAAAAAGCAAAAAGCTGTCTGTGTGATGGCTGGGAACTTCAAAATTACTTAGCCGATAGAGCTGAAATTTTGGCAGTACATTTTTTTCAAGTACGAGATGGCTTAAATTTATATCACACCCCCTTTTACCGCCCACAAATCAATAAAAATGCTATATTTCCTACGGTTTTCGTCGATTGGGCTACATTTTGCTAATTTAGTCTGTACACTAAGGGAAAAAAATATTAAATTTATCCAAAAACTTTTTTAATTTATCCAAAAAGCGAGTCATTTTTGCACCAATAACGCATTTATTTAAATTGACCACGTAAATATTTAAAATTTATTTAAATACTTTTTTAATTAAATAAAATATTAAAATATTTAAACAGAATTAATAAAAAATTTATTAAAATTATGCAAGAATATATTTAAATATCTTTCAAATATTTACTATTTGAAAATAAAACTATCGCATTTAAGGAAAGTTTATATAAAAATATTGAAATTGAAAAACAATTTATTTGAATATTTCCCACGAGCTGCGTCCATGTCAAACGCCATTTAGTGGTATATTTTATTTTCTTTTTGTGAAAATATTATTTTTGAGTACGGTGGTGAGTGCGATGCATGATGAAATCATGTAGAGTGGAGTGACATTCTTCAGAAAATACCGAGTTGTCACTCCACCTTACATGAATTCATCAAGCCGCGTTTCCATGCTATCACTTACGATCTCCCACAATCACATTTTTTTTTAGAAAGAAAAAGCATGTGACCCTCACCATATGGGATTGACGAATGCGAGTGTGAAAAAGGCATTATATTTTTGTTTTTATAGCATGTGATATCCCCTGTGATTTCATGTGATACTAGGAGATAGAAAAAGTTCAGCTTTTTGAACTTTTGCTATAAAAGTGTATCACTTGCTATAAATTTGTCTAACATTTTTATAGTTTTTTTTTTGTGAACTGCCAATTTTTGACAATTCAAATAAAAAAAAAATCAAACAAATTGTGTTAGTCAATAAGAATTGTGTTATTCAAGGAAGAATAAAATGGATCTAAATTGTGCGTTCTGAGTTATGATCGCTGATGGTTACCAGTGAAACGCATGTGGAAAAAATGACCGCGTCTTGTGTACTCGCTACGCTTTGGCTTTGTCTTCAACGGTTCTGGTTCTATCGTGGAATTCCCAGCTTCATGTGCCAAGTGGTGATTTTACAAACCACAACGGTATTGGTGGCAAAACTATATATCGCAACATATTTAAGGATGAGAACTTTACACATGGATCCCGGTATCCTGATAATACCAAGGGATGGCAGTTCTTCAAAGATGCAAAGATGCTGGGGAGCCACAACTCTCGAACTTTTCAAAACGTTCGAGTACAGCGCTGAATGGCTTGCGTTAAGTTCTGAGAATTAGACAAGCATCCACGCGCTTAAAAACTGCAGCTTTTACAGACGACTAATTTCTATTTGTTGGATGGATGGGTGATGGCTTACGCCAAGGCGTTTATATTTGTTTTTTAATTTTGTGTTATTTATTGAATTTCGTGCATTTTACATTTGTTTTTACTTACTTTTTTCATTTTCTGCTCATAAATTTATGCAGCCTATTTTCTTTCAGTAATTAATAAAAAAGTATGATACCCTTTTGCGCATTCTGTTTATTTTTTACTCATTTATAATTTAGTTACAGCAAAATTATAAACTTTTTCAAAATAATAAACTGAAAATATATAAACGATTCTTCCAGATTCCATTGGTACTGTAATTGCAAGCGATAGAAGCAGCATTGATTGAAGTATTTATATCTCTAAGTTTTCTAAATTATGCACTTTAGAGAGATTTTGAAAAACAAATGAATTTATTTGTTTACAAATTAATTTATTTGTTTACAAATGTGACATGTCAAACTTTTATAGCTACAATGCCATATATGCATCTCGCTTTTTATAGCAAGTGTTTTGTGATATGGGATAGGAGAAGATCATAAAAGATAGCATGGAAACGCGGCTTCATGCTTCGCACTCACCACCGCACTCACAAATCATATTTGCCAAATAGTCACGATATATTACCCTTGAAATATTAACTAAATGAGAACTATAAGACCTTCAACTGCTGGTATGAAGAAACTCAACGCACAGGAACAGAGTGCGATGCTGCTGCTGCTTGGCGGCTGCTTGGCAGCTGTATGGAATATGTGTGTGTCAGTGTGTGGCATAAATAAAATTTAAATACGGGAAAAAAACGAGTTGTAAGGAAAATATTTGATTTATCCACGTAAATATTTAAATGGAATATATACTCAGGCGTGGATAATGTTAATATGCGTTATTTCCCTTAGTGTATGCTTACTGTCGGCAACTGTACTAAAACAGGGTAATGTCCATCTACTAGAAAACTGGGATGAGCATTATATAAGAGGGTGTGGCCCCGCCCATACAGTTAAAATTTGTACTATCGAATAGATTTGAAAGTAAAAGTAGCAATACTTACATACAAACTCAAAATGGAGTTACTAATTGGTGATCTCCTGCTACTGGGAAACTGTAACGGGCAGTGGAAAATAACAGTGGTGTCAAACTATGAGTCTAAGAAAAGTTTTGAATACACCTATTATGTTCCCATATAGTTGCAGGGTGCAGCAACGAGCGCCGGGAAAAGCTAGTTTAATATCGACTCATAACCGCCAAAATATCTTAAGCGACATAATATCCGATTTATGTTTTTTGATGAAAATCGATAATTTGCGATGGTTTACATCGTCTGTCAAAATTTCATAGGTGTACGAAATTAGATTATGAATTTAAACCAAAAGCAATTTTAGCTTAAGTACACACTACATGTTTGTTTACATTTTTCATGACAGCAAAGTGTCGCTTAAGATGAAATTCTCTAAAATAAATTAATCAATATAAGAGATAAAATTATTAAAATCAAATTAATAGCAAAGAGATAAGAGATAAAATATAAAATTAATAGCAAAGATAATTAAAAAAAACCTTCTCCTGTAAAATTTTCTTTTTGGCGCTTAAGATATTTTGGCGGTTATGAGTCGATATATAAAGAGTTAATATCTTTAAGTAATAATAATATAGTAGCAAAATGAGATCATTTCTAAAAATAATAATTAACCAATTATATGAAACATTTAAAATTTTAGTAATAAAAAAAATAAATTTCTATTTTTTTTCTATTCTATTTATTCTGTTCTGTTTAATTTTAAAATAATATCTCAGTGATATTAATGTATTTAAAGTAGCAACGCCAAGCCTGGTTCTTATTTTGTTACAAATGTAGCCGGCTGACGAAAAGCACATTTCCGACTCAACACTAGTCGGTTGAATAGATTACAAATATCTGAAGCACTAAGAGGTCGTTCATAAATTACGAAAACGATTTTCAACTTGTTTTTACCCCCCTCCCATCCGTTACTCTTCATAGTGCATTTCAGAACCCCTCCCCCCCCATAAAGTAACTAAGTATATAAAATAAAAAAAAAAAAATTTATTGATTAAATAATATTTGAAAATATGTATATTTAAAAATATTATCTTGACTAGCTCTTAGTATGTGTGCTATCATGACTAGTTATATAAATTTATGATAACATTTTAAAAATCAATTATTTTCATCGATAAAAACTATTTCATCTTCAATCCAAGAGTCGATGCTCACAATCACTGAAATTGAAGAAGCTGAAAACTTTTGGGACTCTTCGAAATATAATTCTTCAACGGATTATAATTTCATGTCGACCCATTTAGGTGTTCTTATGCAAAGAAATTTGCCTGGTCTTTGAGAGAGTACCCGTAAAGGGAGATGTAAGGATGCAAATGTTTTGAAATTATGGGGTGTATTAATTTCAATATTTACGAGTTTTTTATTTTTGGTCATGTTACTATATCTGAGACGCCCTTCCGCCCCCCCCCCCCCCCTATCGTTGCTATCTTAGTACATTTTAATATTAAAATTCAAATTTAATTTAATTTGTCGATTCTTCTTGGCATACTTGATATAAGCTTACAGCAAGTACAAGTTGGTATCTCATACCATGATTTTTTAAGAAACGCCCATAATTGGATTTTATTTCTTTTGCTTATTTTTGCTTAAGTACTCCCCAAAGATTTTCAATTGGATTTATGTCTGGTGACTGACTTGGCCGTCAATTTAATAACGTCACATTGTTTTTCTGAAATCAGTCTTTAAATTGATGGGAATACCTTAAGAATCGTTATATTGATGATAGTTGCATTTCAAAGGCATATTTTCTTCAGCATATGGCAACATTATGTTGTCCATGATGACTTTATACATATATCTATTGATCATGTCGCTGATTCGATGTATGGGTACAACACCAGTACATAAAAGCATTCCACCCCCATGTTTAACAGTATTTTTGTTTTTTTTTTTTTTTTTTTTTTTGTGAACCCCTTGGGCGACGAACATTTCATTCAAAATTATTTTCAAAAAAATTGATCTTGGTTATGTCTTGGTAATGTGGCTCCACAAAATGTTGCGCCACTTATTTTTCCCATCCGGTCCAGATCAAAAACTGAAGTGATTTCTTGCAAAAGACGCATCTACAAATTAAGTTGTTTAAACTAAACAGAACCCTGTTTGGTGCCCTGGTCCCTGAGTTTCAAAATCAGTTGACTTTCTTCAGGTGTGCAATGTGACTTTCGGCCCATTTATTTATTTTTATTATATATTGCAACAAATAAGTATAATTATAATAAAAATTTATAAACATTTGCAAACCTTTTCAAAAGGAATCAATCTTATTTATTTTAGTAATTTTACAAAAAGATCACTTTGTATTATTTTGACCAAGTGAAAAACGCACTTTAATTTAAAATGTGAACACACACGACTATTGTGTGAAAAAACGGTACGTTTCCATTGGGTAGAGCATTGCCAGATTGAAATAATTATAAAAAGAGTATATTACTGGTATTGTATAGTAAAAATTAATTAATTAGTGCATATTTATAAAATATTATGACATTTTAAAATAGAACAATCAAAATATTCAAATCCATTTGCAAAAGTTCAAAAGTCGGCTAGATTTTGCCCCTCGAAAATGGCTGACGAAATGTTGAATATTTTTTTTTTTGTTTATTTTTATAAGAAAAACATTCATTCATCAACAAAATTAAAGGTTATAAAAGGAATGTACATAGGTATGTACTTATGTATATAATAATGACATATTGTTATATGTTTGTTTTATTTATTTTATTATTTCGTTGAATGGTGAAAAAGTCAAAATGAAACTGATTCTGAATTTATATAATATTTGCTTGTTAGTATGTATGTTTGGAATAGACTCTTAAACTACTTGATGAATTTTTATAAAACCTATATCAAATGATTCCTTAAATGGTTGCACTGAACATGGGCTATGCAATTTTTCCCACACCCACTTTTACCGGCCACAAATAAATAAAAATACTACAATTTAGACGGTTTTGTTTATATTGGTCTAAAATTTGGTAGTTTAGTTTGTGTTCTTACTGTCAGCAAATGTAATAAAAGTGGGTCGTACAATAGGAACGCCTACTTTTAATAAATCATTATAATTCCCGAGTTGTAAAGGTTTTGATTGTGAAGCTTGGTATGTGGGTGTTATGAGTTCAAGTTGTGACAAATTTTTAAATTTCTTAATTTTTAATATTTATTTAAACTTCTTTATTTTATCTTTAATTTTACTTTCTTCGTGAATTATTAAATTTTACGTAATTTTAGGCACAAATAAAATGTTTGAAATTTTTAAGCCTTTTTACTGCCCCGCCATCTATTGAACAAAAAATAAATACATTGAATATTCAGTTGAGATAGAACAACGTTTTCCGGGTTAGCTATTTTTAATAAAACACTGATAAAATAAAAAAATAACAAAAATTGACAAGTTATGGAAAACTTGGTAGGTGAAGAAGACCGTCCAAGACCGGGTATATTAATTATACATAATTATACATAATTATTTTTTCAAGCCAAACTTATATAAATTTATCCAACTATGAAAAAAGGAAAAGTATCCATTTATCTTAGAAGAAACTTCTTTTTTAGTTTTGCTTTTAATACAATTCAACTCTGATTAAGTCTATCCGAGCAAAGTCGGGTACTCTGCTAGTGTTTGATAATTTTGAGAAAACGCAATAAAATTAAATTATTTTGTAAATTTTTTGTACTTTATCTGGTACAGATAGCTAAAGTTTACTGCTGGTATCGTTTCGACCAAAAAACATTTCCTATCCCACCCTTATAAGCCTCAGTTTTTAATTTTCCAAAGTTTCTTGTGACGATTTCCTGTCAAAACAAACAAAAAAAAAAACCTAAAAACATTTCCTATCCGACTCTTTTAAAATTTAGTTTTTCATTTTTTTTTTAAAGGTTTATTGTGACGTTTCGGTCAAAGTAACCGAAAAATATTGCCTGTCAAGCAAAAAAAAAAAAACAATTATTTCCAATCCAACATTTTTAAATGTTTCAGCTTTAAATTTTTTTAAAGGTTCTAGTGGTGCCGTTCCGACAAAAGCAACCGGGATTGATTTTCTGAACGACCCTTACTTCAGTTTTATTTTTTACAGGTCCTGGGTTAAGTCCAAAGCCTTAATTTTTTTGTTGCTTATATTACAAAGTAAAAATTATGAGGATTTTTTATTTGAAAACTTACATCGTTTCGGAGCTCTCTCAGTTGCTTTAAGAAATCCTTTAAAAATTGCTTACTTATGTATGTGTGCGGTTGCGCGGGGGTGTAGGGTAATGTTTGTTCCAGAACTGCTATGGACTGTTTGTAAATAGTTTGCAAACCTCCATGTTACAGGGTGACCGCGCTTATTTCAATATTAAGAGCACGCAATTTTGATCTTTCAAAATTTATTTTCGAATATTTTTTTTTATTTTTCACACAGTTGAAATTATTTTTTTTTCTATATTTTTTCACAATTTACATAATTTTATTTTTTTTTTTTTCTCAATAACCATTTAAACACATTTTTCCATTACTTTCTTAACACTTAGATTTATTTTTTTTATATTTTTATTTTACCTCTGCTCCATTTGGGTAAAATAAAATTTTACAACTGCTTCCTTGTGCTGCTGCTGCTGCTGCTCCAATATTTAATGATCTCCAATTTTTTTTATTTTTTTTTTAGCTCTTGTTGAAATAATAATTTTGTGAATTTTAATCACCAATCACCACAGAAAAAAAAAAATAAAACAACAAAACTTTGATGAACAAAAAATTGCCATTTATTTATTTCTTGAAATTTTTTTATTTCTATTATTAATATATTTTTATTTTTAATTTTTTTCTTAAATATTTATATTTAAGCTTAAAACACACACATTTCACTTTGATTAATTTTTACTTTTTATAAAGATATATTTTTTATTTTATTATATTTATATAAGGATGTTTATATTTATTAATGAAATATTTTTTTTTCAATTGTTTCAATTGCTGTTGCTACTTTTTTTACATTAATTTTTATTTAAATTTTATTCATTACGCTACATAGATATACATACGGTTTGTTGTTTTTATTTGCTGTAGATATGCAACTACATACATACATTTATATTTAAATATATATACAGATATTATTTCTGTTGTATTTATTTGAAGTTGGTTTGTTTTTACTTTATTTTTATATTTTTTTTTTCTGCTTGCTTCTTATTGTATTTTAATTTGTTTTTGTTGTTGTTTTTATTGATGATGATGTTGCTTTTTTTATTGTTGTTGTTTTTGTTGTATGTGTACAACATTGACCGCACGGAAAACGCGTTACATTCTAACGATGCTTACTCAACGCGATTTACTCAGTGACTGAGATGAATGGCCAACGCCAGCAAGACGGAGAGCGTCGTTCGTTTTTCCAAAGCTCGCCACAGGGTGAGATAAAATAGTCACTATTTTGCTACGCTCAATTGCTGCACTTAAGCGCCCTACTAGACACAGTTCTTAAGTACTAAGTATTTTTCGAAAATATCTTTAATAATATTTTCTAAACAAAAAGTTTACTGAAAAGTTATTGATTTAGATTCGTGCAATTGTTAACTACATATTCAATGACCCTGTCAATGAGTACTTTAGCGCCGAAGCTCTCATTAACTCTCTCGCGCTTAAATTTTGTAATTTTCTCTGTATTGGGAAAATTTTATAAATTCTTAAATACGTTCTCTTGAAAATTTACTCAATTTAATACTGATGATTTTTTAAATTTAATAATTTTATTCTTTAATTATTGACGTTAAAACAGTCTTTAAGTTTCTAGCTTAGTTAGAAAATAAATAACCAATAGAATACAGACAAAATTCAAGTTAAAAATTTGTTTTATCTGCATAACATCGATTAATAAATTTTAATTAATTATTTCTGGAAATTAGAATAACAAAGAAAATTATTAAAAATACATTTTAATTTTAGGAAATTATGTAAATATTGTAAACCATCTTGTAGAAAATTTTAGGCGGTTCAATGAAGAAATTGTTTAAAATTTATTTTCTCTCCATAAATAATTGAGCAGCAAGAATGAGTGTTTTAAATTTTTCGTTATCTCTCTTCAATCTCTTTAGCTGCTGCGCTCTCGCGCTCAGACAGAGATGCCAACTTTAGGATTTTACTGAACTGAAAATACTACTTTGGAACTTTCATCTATAGTTTGTAATGTATAACGAAAGTTGTCAAGAATCTAAGCAAGCTGGAGTTAATATTCCTTAATATTTTTGTTCAATATACCTTAAATATGGTAACTCCAATTTTTCTAATACATATAGATACATAAGATAGATAGGTCTGATGGCTCTCCGCAAAATTGCCCAAAGAAAAATCGCAAAAAAAAAATTCAAAATCACCCAATTTTTTCCAAAAGAAGCGATTTTTCATATGAAAAATTCCCATAAAAAATTGGCGATTTTGCATTTTTGTTGGGAGAATTCCGATTTTTGCGTTTGGGCGAAATTATGTTTTTCTTGTAATTTGCATCATTTGCTGCCGTGCAAACATTTGAAATATTGTGATGAGTGCGTTTTGAAACTACAGGCGCAAAGTTTAGCAAATGGCTCAAGCAAATATTATTGCCCATATTGTAGAGTGGCCTCCGTGGCGTAGTTGGTTAAAGTGCGTGGCCTCTATGTGAACGAACCTGGAAACCCGGGTTCGAATCCCAGCAGCGACAGAAAATTATTTAAATTAAAATAATTTTTCTGTACGGTCGCCACCTCTCTGCAGACAACGGCAAACCTCAGAGAGTAATCAAAATGCCATGTAAAGCTTCTTGAAAACAAGAACATTCCGTTCATCGCCGTTCGGAGTCGGCGTTAAACCTGTAGGTCCGGTTCTCGGTCAATTGTGTACAAACTTAATAATAACACGCACAACACAATTGATCATAAGAAGCTAGGTCAAAGTCCTTTCAAGGGCTGAAATGACCAGTTAATTAATTAAATTATCATATTGTAGAGTAAAATTTAAATGGCAGTCAACAATGTTTTTCGAAAAGAAAACACATCGACTTTAGAACCCTAATTTTCTTTTAATAATGAACAATTCTTATTTGTATTATTCCTAAAAAAACATATTCTTGAAGAATAACATTTTCAGTTTCTTTTTTATAATAAAACAAAACTTCTGACATTTTTTCATGTTTTTCTTGTTTTTTGGTCATGTCAAAGGAAATATAAAGGACCACGCACCCTTTTGCCCTACCCCGCCCCACCCCTTCGCCATAATTTTTTCTTTTTGAAATTTTTTGCTTACCAAATAAACTTGTTGTTTTAAAAAAAAATGAATATTTGTCCCTTGCACGAAATGTTTTTAAAGACTTTTAAACATGAGATTATTAAAAAATAAATTGAATTAAGTTTTAAAATTTAAATGATTAAATTAAAATAGACTTTGAAAATTGGCCTTGAAAATGCTCATTTTGTACAAGGGAATTTCAAAACTGGTGTTGAAACACGATGCTAAAAATTGGGCGATTTTTAATTTTTTTTTTTTTGTGAATTTTCGTTTTGGTTTTTGTGTAATTTGGCTCACCGCAAAATTGCCCAAAAAAAAAAATCACCCAAATGAAAAATTACCCAAAAATTTATGAAAAATCGCCCAAAACGAAGAAACCAAATTTTACCCAAGAAAACAAAAAAAAGCCCAAAAATTTTTTTTAAAAATTACCCAAAAACAAAAACGAAAATTCACCCAAAAAAAATTAAAAATCGCCCAATTTTTGACATTGTGTTCCCACGCGTTCCCACCCACGAAATTCCCTTGTACGAAATGAGCATTTTCAATTCTACTTTTTTTTAAATCTATTTGAATTCAATCATTTGATGATATAAATAATATTTATTTATTTATATATTAATATAGTTATTTATTAACCACTGTTATTAAAACATGAAATAATAACACGTAAAGTATTATTAGAACTATTATTGCAACGATAAAAGGTACTGGGTAAGCTGATTTTTAAATTGCACTACAACTTTACTAATCAATCTTAATTGTGTAGGAAGTGCGTTAAATTTAAAAATGTAACTCATTTTAATTTTTAATAATCTCATACTTAAAAATCTATAAAAACATTTTGTACAAGGAAAAAATACCAATTCTTTTTCAAAACAACAAGTTTCTTTGGTAATCAATAAATTTCAAAAAGAAAAAATGACGGCGGAGGTTGTGGGGGGGGGGGAGAGCGGAGCAGGGCGGGGCGATGGGTGGCGCGCGCGATCCGTCGCACTACGCGTAATCCGCCGCGTCGCGATATATATTTCCTTTGACTTGACCAAGCAAACTTTAGCAAATGATGCAAATACAAAATAAAAAAGAGAAGAACCGCTGTTTTTACTTTAAAAAGCGTTATCTCTAAGAACTGATTCACATTTCTTATCAGATATTGAAAACGAAAGATCACCCAAAAAAAAAAAAAACGAAAATCACCCATAAACGAAAAATGAAATTTCGCCCAACATATTTGAGTGAAATTTCGCCCAAAAGCAAAAAAGAAATTTTACCCAACAAAAATGCAAAATCGCCCAATTTTTTTGGATGTTTTTTCATATGAAAAATCACCCAAATTCGTATGGAAAAAATTGGGTAAAATTTCATTATTTTTTTTTTTGCGATTTTTCTTTGGGCGATTTTCCGGAGAGCCGGGTAATTTTTCCAAAAATTTTTTGGGATTTTTTTTCATTTGGGTGATTTTTAATTTTTTGTTTTTTTTGTGACTTTTTGGGCAATTTTGCGGAAAGCTTTTTGGCAGCGTAAAAATTTTCATTTTAAAACTAAGCAAAAAACAGCTGAAATAGTATTTTTTCATAATTTGCGTTCATGCAAATAACGCCCAAAATAAAAAGAGAAATGAAGCCCAAAATAAAATATGAAATATGAAAGCCAAAACAATATTGAAATAGTTCCCAATCGAAAATGAAAAAACACCCAAAACTTTTCGCCATTTTTTGGGTCTTATAACGAAATGTATGAAACTTGTATGAAATAGTTCCAATTTAATCCAAACGGATTAAATACCCCAAAATGTTAAATGTTGCTAAATTTATTTCAAAATACTAATATGAAATGATTGTCGTTGTAGCAACCAGATTGTTTTATTAAAAAAATCTCAATCATATATGTTGCAAAAGTGTTTTTTAATGCAAATTTTTTTATTTTTTTTTTTTTTATTTTTTTATTTGTTCTTAAACCATGTTGTTCTGTTTGCCACAAAACTTGTAAATAGCAAAATGCTGTTTTTATTTTAAATTAAATCTCTTTCTATAAAAAATATTCTTGTTGATTTTCAAAGCAACTCCATATACTCACATCTTTCTATTAAAAAGATTTATTGATGGATGTTCAATAAAAAGATATTCAGTTGAATTTTATTGAAATATGCAAGACTTGTTTTATTTATAAAAAATAAAATTCATGTAAGTATTAGAAATACAATAGTTAAAAAAGACTAATATAATTTAGCTGGTTGCACATTTTGGTAACCCATTAGCTAGCCTATCAATTATAAATAACATCACACACTTCAGTTTCCGCTGTTTAATGTACCTATTTATTATTTATGACAATTATTTCTTATATACTTTGAAGTACTTTTATATATTTGCTTATCAATAGAGTGATTTAATTATTTATGGCACCAATGATTCTTTTTTGTAAATGCTGATTATCAGAGAACAAGTTTTCTCCCGGATATCTATTTATTCATGTTTGACGTATTTTTAAGTATTTAATAAGAACAAAAAATATTATAAATAAAATAATACTAAAATGTATATAATTTTGAGGAATATTAGTTTTGTAATAAAATTATTAACTTAACCCAATTATCTTGCAATATAATCGAGAAAATATATTACAAGATACTTTCGAACAAAAAATCAGTACCTCAAGTTATTGGTTTTTTCAGTTTTTGCCTTGCTTCAAGATTTGTTCAAAAAACATGTAGCTCCATCACCCAGTGGAACTAAAATATTGAAGCATTATTTCAAAGATAATTAAATTAACTTTAAAAAAAAAATATAAATCAAATATATTTCAGCAATATATTGAATTTTATAAGCGATTTCGTATTATTTTTCTTTTTTATTCCTCATAAGATCGTTATTTTCTCGATCGTTAAAATTTGTATAAGGTACTAAAAATATATTTTATTTTTAAAGCCTAATACTATGTTTCCATCTCTTCGATAGAATTAAGCTTTAAATAGGTAACCGACCTGTATATCTTCTGTAAGCAAAAATGGGAGTTTTTATTTAAATAAAATAAAATACTAATAAAAAAATCCATCTCCTCGAAATCTTGAGATTTTGTGAGATTTCGTAAAATCTACATTGAAATCTACTGAGATTTTCATACAAGTTCAAGATTTCAAAATCTTGTGATTTCAACAAAATCTAATACAAAATCTAATAAAATGCAATACTTCCCTGAAAAGATGTACGTCACTATCCAGCCCTATTCTGCTTGTGGCAAAATTGTCATATTGACATTTGGCAATGACAAGTGATTAATACTTTAAAAACAAAAACAATAAGCAACCAATCACAAGCAAGCAAATGAAGTCTTAATTGTCATATAAAATCTAGCTGTCATGACATGCCTGATGGAAAGACTTTGAAATCGCTTTTTCAAAATCGCAAGATTTCTTTAAAAGGGTATCTTATCCATTTATATCAGTTATATACTAAGTTCTATTAGAAAATATAAAAAACCAAACAAATTATTTTAAGAAATCGGTTGTTCGAAAACAATCTATTATTACTTCGGCCTTTCTTATTTTTATTGAAAGTATTTTATGAATCCATTGTTAATCCCCCCCTTTCACTAAGGTAATGCATTATTTTTATAAAAGTAAATCCTTTAAGGATTCGCTGGAACACAATGAGAAAGTAAGGAGTACCCTGTAATTATTTCTTAGTCTGAGCGAAATCGAACAGAACTAAATTAACTTTGATGAATATTTGACAGCTGCTGCCAGCAGTTCACCTGTCAAAAATAATAGAAGAAAAGTTCAAGAATTGCTGAAGATAGTAGAATAAACAAATTCGTGGCAATTAAATTCTATTTTAACACAAACAAAACAATACCAACAGAAAAGAAAAACCCGCAAAAAATAATAAAAACATGGCGAATCTGAAGCAGGATTTGGATGAATATCTGCTGCTGCAAAGTGACCAAAAGAAAAATTTCAACATGAAGATGCCACAAATCAAAGTGCCCGAGTTGGGGAAAATGTTTACGCGTAATAGTGACATGCCTGAGGCAAATAGCTGGCTGAAGGATACACAGGACACGTGTTGCCCAAAATTGGTGAGGGAGTAAAATCGCGTAGGAATGTGCTATTTTAATAATATAATAACCTCTTAATTAAACAGACGCGGTTGCAGCGCATTGTTGGCTTTGTGGCCTGTCTGGGCATGGGTGCCTTTTGTCTGACCATCTCTACATTTTATATTCCAGTGCTTATACTGAAGGCACGTAAGTTTGCGCTGCTGTACACAATGGGCAGCCTGTTCTTCATATTGAGCTTCTGTTTTCTATCCGGATTCTCGGCATTTCTCAAATCAATGTTTTCAAAGCAACGTCTGCTAGTATCGGGTACCTACAGCTGTTGTCTCTTTGCTACGCTCTACTGTGCGCTTCTAGTGCAAAGCACTGCGCTGACGGTACTTTTTGCTGTCTCACAGATAATAGCATTACTATTCATGATAGTCGGCACCGTGCCCGGCGGTGCTACGGGAATTAAATTCTTTGGACAAATGTTCAAGACCAGCGTTTCATCGTCATCATCGAGCACTCTGCCAGTGTAACAGATTGTCAGTAAAAATATTTAGCTGCTAAGTTCATTTAACAGGATAAAACTAACCATTAAAATATAGGAAATTTATTTTTGCAAACATTCAAACTGTTTTTGTGAAAACACGAAAATTACTCTATATTAAAATAATCAATACAATTTATTTTTATGTGATATTTTAATTAAATGTTAAAAATTGCAAATAAAATACTACATCATCCTTATAGTTATTTATTAAAATAAAGTATTTAATTTTTGCTTTCTACAATTTTAATCTTCGATTTCACCCAAATATAAGGTTTTATCACTTGAAGCTGACAGTATAAGCGGCTCCTTGGAGTGAAAGTCAACATCGTTAACGCTTCCATTGTGACCAGGTAATTTGTATAAAATGCGTCGACTGGTGGTGTCCCATACATACACGTTGCGATCAGCGGAACCAGCAGAAATCTGCATTAAAAAAAAAAAGTAGGAAGTGTCCTTAAATGTATCTCAGAGCAAGCACTCACCTTGCTGCCATCTGGCGACCAGGCACAGCGAAGCAGGTTTTTCTCAAAATTATGCTGATGACCACTAAAAATCTTCACACAACGCTCGCCCGGCACGTACGGGCGTATGTCCCAGATGCGCAGAGTATTGTCCATTGAATTGCTGAGAATGTAAGAGCCATCAGGTGATAGTGAAACGCCCGTTACTGTGTCCGTGTGACCACGCAGCTTGTGCACCATCTCATTTTTGCGTACATCCCAAATTTTTATATCGTTATCAATGCCGCCTGAGATCACCTGCTCGCCAGTGTCATTGAAGCACACTGCAGTCACCTGGTATGGCGTCTCCAGCGTATATGCGGAGAATCTTTTGCGTGCATCCCATATGCGCACGAAGCGATCATCCGAGCCGGAGCAAAGCATCTGAGTACCGCGCCGAGTGCCATGCACAGAATTAACAAATGTTGTGTGTCCTTTGAGGCGACGTATCCGTTGACCCGTCACAATATCCCAAATGGCTAGAGTTTTGTCTGTGGAACAAGTGTAAATGTTGGCGCCGTCTGTGGAGAAGTGCGCTTCCAGCACCGCACCCGTGTGTCCAGACATAGCCATTATGTTCTCGCACTCACCGTAAACTTGCCAAATGTCTGCAAATATTTAATTATAATTAAGGATTTATTATTATGCTGCTCTTAACTTGCATATTTGTCGGTCGTAACCGGAGGAGAGTAACATCTCGCCATCCGGATGAAATTCAGTTGTAAATACTTCGCCTTCGTGTCCCTCGAGCAGCATTATGGGCGACAGTAAATTCGATGTACGTCTGACACCCTGTAAGTAAGTTTGTTTTGAGAAAACCTTCAGTTTGTTCCAGCCATTTGATACTTACCGATTCCAACAGCGCCTTGTCGCGATTTGTGTATGCCATGATATCATGTTTGCTGCGCTTCATTTCCTGCGCCACCATCAAACTGTTTCCTGGTCGTTTTGTACCCATTTTATTATAAACTTTATATGGTAGTTAATTTAAATGTAATAATTAAAGTAAATTATTCTTATTTTACTAGCACGCACCAAAAACGTCTCAAAAAACAGTCAAAATTAACTATCAAACGTCAAACTGCCGCTAAAAGTTTGACATGAAAATGTAATTGAATATTTGTAATAGACAAGACCAAAGTACCTGAGTCAGAAAGTTTTTGTGTTCATTGATTTCTGCTTAATGACGTTTTCTTTTCTCAAAAAATTCTGCATTTTTCTTTTTGTGGATTCTGCCCTGTATGTGTTCTTTACACGAAAAAATTCTGACCTGTAAGTTAAATCGCGCTTTTTTCTCGAAAATGTTGACGTCGAAAGTGGAAAAAATACAGAATATTTGCACTCTCAAGAAGGACGTTTGAAATTTTGCCCTCAAGTGCTACCAACTGAATGAAACAACAAAGTGACATGTTATGAAAATATTAAATGTTATTATTGACATTTCATTAAAGTTTGAGCCTTTTCACGGTCGACAATATAAATATTATAAAAATTGTTCTCAAAAGTAAGCAACAGTGCAGCCAACATAACATCATTAAAAAAAAAATGTATTTTTTTCTGATCTTTTCTCGACTAAGAACAGGTCCACATTTTTTGAGTTCAGATCAAAATGTAAAATATTCTGCATTCTCAACGAGCGTTTCCACTGGGCGGACAAAATGAACGAAGAAATCTTTTTTCGTTCGTTTAGGCAGTGTAAACAGTTTGGTCCTATAACGTTCTGTAATTTATTTAGAATGGAAATATATTATTTATTAGAAATAAGGAAGTTTATCTTAACAGCAGCCTGGTTTGTATTTTTCTCTATACGCACGCACATATCAGGGATGCATATCAAATCTACTACTACAAAATGTTCGCGAACGCTATTCGTGCAGTGTAAACACTTTTCTAGCACGAACGAACTAAAAGGGTTTACACATCGGCGAATCTGTTCGTCCCACGGCGGCCATGTTCACACAAGTTCGCTAGTTAAGAAGCGATGTTCGACAGTTTGTCACACGGTTGGCCGTGTTTACAAAAATTTTTTATTTTCTCTGTCGAACAAGGGATGCTGCCGAAAATTATGACAAAAAACAACAAAAATCAGTGGCTTGTGTGACGAACAGGTTCGTTCAATTTGAACGCTAGCTTTTTCACACACGTTCGGGCCGCCATGTTGTTCGACGAACAAATTCGCCGATGTGTAAGCCCTTTAAGATTTCTTCGTTCGCTCTGATCGGCCGACGCTCGATCTGTTTGGGCGAAACCGGTGCTTCTTTGTGAATAGAGTAGTAGATTTGTTGAAATGATAGTTAAAAACGTGGGAAAAACAAAAAAGAAAGTAAATATATTGAAAACTTAACTAAAGAGAACTTTGTTTTATTCTAAGCACTTTATATAATCAAATTATTTATATAATATTCTTTATATAAATAATTCTTTATATCAACGCTGATGTTCGCAAGCATTGAATTTAAGTATATATGTACATCTGTATATACATGTTATCTAAATAAAAAAAATAAAAAAAAAGTGTTTCCACTGCACGAACGAACATGATGGCGACTTACCAATGTTCGCAACTTGTGTTCGTGTGGTGGAATCGGTTGGACCGACCGAAGAATTCATCGCTACGAGCAGTGGAAACGCTCGGTCAGAGGGCAGAATTTTTTACCGAGAAAAGAAAGCGTTAAATATTTTCATACAATATTTCCAGTGTATGTCCCAAATCTATTACAACTCAGAAAACGAACAAACTTTTCAGAGAATTTTAATACGACAACAAAAGTAATTTGACATTCCCTGACAGTTCGAAGAAATAAAAAAAAGAAAAAAATTTTATAGTCCATAGGAAAAATCTTGGGGAAATTTTTCATAATTTTTGCAAAGATTTTTACTTTTTCTACATTTACTAAAGCATAAAATATTGAAATACTCAAATTAAATAGACAATAAAGTGAAATAAAAAAAGGAGTCGGGCGTTAACGCGAAATTTTAGCGTTTCTGCGTAGAACTCATCAATACAAAATACTAATAACAGTTTGCAGCGATCTACACCAATCAAGTGTAAATTAAAAACTTCCATTTACCATTAACGATCAACGGAGGCAGTTAGGGGCGTGTTTTCGGTGACGCTGGCAAAGTCGTGCTTCTTTACAAAGAGGGTACAAAGGTACACGGTGCGCAGTAATTTGTAGGCATCAGTCGACTAATTTGACGACACTTCATCAGAGTTGGATAAAACTGTTGCTGTAGTCTTTGTTTGTCGAAGAGTCTGCTTCATTCTGCACTAATGTCATCTGAAATATTGTGGTAAATGAGATCCGCCGTCAGCTACATGTTGTCGCACGCACCCGGAGAGCCCAGCATGTCGCGTCCGGACTACGAGCAGTGCTCTTTTCACCACGGCTGCTTGCTGGTGCTGTTGCGTGGCGTAGGGCCGTCCAAACCGCGATCGCTACAAAAAATCTTCGAAAAGGTGCGAAAGGTGAACAACGTAAAAATAACAGGTGGGTCAAACACAATTTTTCCAGTTGATTAAAATAATGATTGATGTTAATATTGCTAGATTCATCGGGTCAATTGCGCGATATTTGGGTGCGCTATATACATGATCATCCTGTGGAGAACAACGATTGGGGTGATTTTCAGACACATCGCCGACTCTTAGGCTTGATAACCATTGGCAAATTTGACAATCAGCCTGAGCTGAATGAAATCTGTCGCCAACACGAATCACTTAAGGTGCGCTATAGCAGCACTCTATATGACTCACGAGCTATATTTGTTGGACCTGCAGCTGAGGAAAAGCTTAACAGCGCTGCACTCAACAACCATGATAATGTTGATGCATCACAGGTGAATCACAACGATTCGGCTGTTGAGTTGGAGTCACTACAAACGGCAACTAGAGAACAGCACAACGAAATAATGCCCTCCGAACGCCTGGAGGACACATTTACAACACCCTCCAACTTTAAGGCGCGTGCCTTTTTTTATCGTGAGCACAATGCCTGTGATGAACTGGAAACGCACATAATCGAGTTCCTAAATTCGCTTTTCTGGGTGCTGGAATCAAAACGTTTAGAGCGTTCACGCGAAAAGCCTGAAAAAGTAAGCATGCTGGTGGCACCCTTTGAGAAAAAGGACTTTGTTGGCTTGGATATGGAATCGCGTAGCAATCGCAAACGCTGCGCTGGACGTATTACCAAACACTTGGCTGATTTGTATTTGCAGGCGGGCTTGGTGGAGGAATCGTTGACCTTGTATCATACCGCCTGCGATACGCTGCGTGCCATTGGTGACTTGCTCTGGGTGGGTGCCGCCGAAGAGGGTCTATGTGCGGCATCGTCAATATTGCTATATCCTCATTTGCGGGAAACCGAAACGCTGCATCGCAATGCCTCTCTGCAAGAGGGTAAGTTTGATTTTTTTTAATTTTTGCTGTGCTTAACACTTCTTCTGTTCCTTCAGGTTCTTCACCGCTGCGTGGCATACCAGCCCAATGGCGTGCCAGTGATTTGACTAAAAAAGTCTCAACCGCTGTGCACGACGTCATCAACGACTTGCACAGCGAACAGACAAACAATGCTGCTACAACATCAACAACAACAACCGCAACACCCATAGTGGCCTCCAACTCATCGTCGTCCTCCTCGGTATCTTCCATACTCACAACAACATCCGCCTCATCCACCTCTTCATCCTCCACTTCCACAATTTCTGCACTCACTCATAACCAACGCAGTCATGATTTGCCCGGCAATATACTGAAACCTGACGAAATTCCCTCCAACTTTCGCAAAGCCATCATCAACTACAGCAAGTATCGCCACGCGGCCATTGTGGAAACGGAGTCTGCGTTGAAGGCGGCACGAATCTGTATTGAACAGGGCAAGCCGTTGGACTTGGCCATGTTCTTGCAAAATATACTCATCATCAGTCTCAGCATGACCGAACAGGAACGCGTCAAACGTTTTGAGGTTATAACCGATTTGTACGAACAAATAGGCTATCAACGCAAGGCAGCATTTTTCCAACGTATGGCGGCGCTGAAACATGTGCAGCCTGGCAATCAAAACCCAGATTGGTCACAGAGCTATCGTCTGATGTTGCAAAGTTTTCCCGGTTACACGTTATCTTTGGATCCGCTAGAAGTTATAGAAAACGCTGCCGGTTGGCCAGCCTTGCAGATTGATTTGCTACAAGGCTTAATATCGGCAGCACGACGTTTGGGTCACTCAGCTTTGGCCACGCGGCACATGACGTTTCTACTGCAAACGCAATGGGCGAATATGACACCTACGCAGCAGAGTGAAATGGCGGTGCAGCTGCAGGTGAGCAAAACTATCGAAAAAAGAAATTTCTAATAAATTTTTTTTTTTTGCCTAGAATCTGAGTGCTCAGTGCGAAGGTTCACCGGTGCCGCTAGTGCTTGAGCATGGCACCGTTATACCACCGGCTAATCTCACTGATTTGCCCTACTGCTTGGAATTATTGGTCAAAGATATGCCCGCGCATTTACGTCCACAACGCATCAAAATCATCAAGGCTGATAGTGGTCCTTTTCTTTTCACGCCCATACATTTCAGCTCTATAGATCGACGTGAAAAGAAGAAAGATAAAAATAAAATTGGTAAGATTTCCGCTATCGCACTAAATAACTCATTAATAACTCATTTTGTTTATTTGTTCCAGCATTTTTCTGGGTGCAGCATGACTTGAGTGAAATCACGCTGCGGCTGCGTAATCCTCTGCCATTCGAGCTAACCGTCAGTGACATGCGTTTGCTTACCAATGGCATCGTTTTCGAATCGTTGCCACAAACTGTGACGCTCCAACCACATGTGCCCACTTCAGTAACGCTGCACGGTACACCCATTGAAGTGGGTCAGCTAGAAATACAGGGCTACAGCACGCACACGCTGGGTGTCAAGTCCAACTGCCGACTCAAGCATATGCGGGGGCGTAATTTTCCGCCTAACTATTTGGTAGACGTGATACCTGCCTTGCCACGCATTTCTGCCAAAACATCGCTACCACAAACGGCGACCTTCAGCAGCTTGGCGAGCGCAGAGCTTGTCATCACTTCTGCCAGTCTGACGCTTTACAATGGCGAGTCTTCTACATGTGTGATAACAATAATAAACGACAGCTCGTTGCCTGTGGAGCATCTAGAGATTGCCACGAACTCGAATGTGGAGCTGGAAGTGCAGCGAAAAATGTTTAAAATCGATGAGCAAGACTTGCAGGTAACTCACTCAGTGGAATTTGATAAAAATGTATATCTCACGAAAATATTTTATATCTTATTTTCAGTCCAAGCTGCCTATACCGCCAAAATCTTTCATAGATTTTAAGCTACACATATTTGGTGAGGCTGACTTTGTCTGTCCGGTAGTCAGCCAACGTGCCGCTTCCATACATTCCAGCGGCACTAGTAACACGTTGCAGCAGCACGATTTGGTTGGACCACAATCGTTGCAATATTCCACGTTCTCCTCATCGGGTCATGCCAGTTTGCCGTCACGTGTTAGCTCACCAAATCCCTATCAAACCAACACGCGACGCAATGAGCTGCTTAATTCTAGTTTTCGTTCAGCTATCTCAGCGGCTGGACCAACATCTTCCCTGGCTGCCTTAAGCATTCCACCAGCAGGTTCCAATAGCGGCGGCGCACAATTTGCGCATCAAGTTGAGGCCCAATTTCGAATTAAATACTCAGGCGGTGAAGCCATGCAGGCAGGCTACTGTCGACAGTGTGCCATTTCCTTTAATCTGGAGTTGTTACCGAGCGCACAAATAACCAGCTGGGATGTGCTGCCAGCGGAAATGTAAGTTTTAAGTAATACCACTAAAGATTGCTTAAATTATCTCAACCATTTTTTTGTAGACCCTCACAATTTTATCTGGTTCTGGATGTGTCAAATCTTACTGCTCAAGAAATGTCGCTCAATTACACCGAAAATAAAAGTATTCTAATCGAGGCCAAAGAAAGTTGTCGCGTGCCCATACCGGTGGATCGTTGCTCGCTGGAACAAGTATGCAAGGCACGCCAAGCAGAACATGAGGAGAACATGGAAAGAGGTAAATGTAGGACTCAAACTTAAAGATTATAACCAAAAATCGTTGCAACTATTTTGCAGAACTTTGTTTTCGTACTCAGCTGCTTTCGTTCAGCGACTCTATAAGCAAATTATGCTCGGAGCATATAGCTGAGCGTGTTAATATTAAGTGGTTACTAACGGGTACAGATATACAGGGTATTGCAACATTACGTGGCATCGTGCTGACGCCAGCTATGATCGATTTGACCACAGTTTCGCCTTTGCAGTGGAGTAAGTTGAAAGCTGGTTTGCAAATGAGTAAAAAATTAAAAATTCCTTCTACCACAGCTGTGCTATTTCAAGATGCGCCAGTACAGCCTCAATCGGAAATAGTCTGCGTAGCCGGCCAAAGCGCCACGTTGAGCGTTAACGTCTGCAATCAGTCGCTGCAGCCGCTCAAGAATCTAGTGCTGAGCATTCAATTCTATCAGGACTTTTTAAATGGCACGGAAAATTTTGCACTTGACACACGTGTTGCAATTTCAGGCGCCAACAAGTAATAAATAACTGTTTGCTTTTATATATGCTTATTTTTATTTTATTGTTATTTACAAATTTCTTAAGAATCGCCATACCGCTGCTGCAAAAGCATGCATCTGTTCATCACAAATGCTCGGTGTTATTTTTTACACCTGGACGCTTTAAAACCAGCATACAGTGCAGCTCCACACCACTCACAACAGTGTTAAATCGCTCCTATCAAGTGCCCGGAAGCAGTCAATTAGAAGAAGCCCAAATTATGCTAAACGATATCAGCGGTGCTACCAGCTACCATGAACAGCAGGAACATGTTTGGAAATTCATACCACCCATTGAGGTGACCGTTGTTGAGCAATAAGCTAGCTATTAAATATATGCAAAAAAGTATAGATTTTTATAAAATACCTTTATAAAAAAGTTTCAAACATTAAGCTAAGTTTATTAACTGTAAATTGGCTGTTAATTTGAACAGTTGTGTTAAAATTTTCATGCTTTACACTGTGCTGCAAATTGACTTCAAATTAACGACTTGAAATTTGCTTGATATTCATTCCTTCTGCTGCTCAGATACTCATCATAAAAATGTTCCATTTTTACGCCTAGTTTGCTCAAGCGGTACAGTGTTTTTTTAAGCATATTACTTTATGCTGTACATACATATTTGAAGTTAATTTATTTAATCCATATATATTATATATATATATATATATATGTAGTTATATATATAAACATACATTTACATAAAAAATGGCAGACGCACTTGTTTTGATATTTAGCAAAATACATATAAAAGCTAAAAACTTCTAAGCTTAAACTATTCATAAAGTAGATATTTTTGTTAAAATATGTTATTGTTATTTGAGACAAAGTCACAACAGCTATTATATATATATGTTTATGTATTAATAGACATAGCTATATGTAATTTTATTTAAGAAAATTTAAAAATGAGTTGTGACCAGGGTTGAATATATAGTTTACGTTAGTTTTCTTAGCTTTGCGATGCTTCGTACTTTGCTTAGAAAAGCAAAGTTAAAGTTCTATGTAAAAATTTAAAAAATTTATAATAAAATAATATTTATATAAAAAAAAATATAAAGTTACAGCTATGGAAAACGCAAATTATTAATAAATTTATATACAATATAAACAAAAATACTCTAATGTTATGTTTTAATTCTTATTTTGTTACAAGTTGTACAAAATTATTTTGCGCCATAAACAAATTTATTTTTCAAAATAGTACGTAGTCAAATTTGAGCTCAGTTCAAAAAGGTTTTCAATAAGCTTCTCTACTAGCTTTACATAAAAAATGAAATAAAAACTATATGTATAGCAGTAGTTAGCTTAAGCTTTATTAAAGAAAAAATTAAATAAAAAAAAACAACTATAGCCAATATTAAAATTAAAACCAATAAAAAAGTTTTATATTTCAATTGCAACAACTATTTTTATATGCTAAGCGCGAAAAAGCAGCAAGTTTTACTCAAAGTTCTGAAAATTTAAGCAATAATAAGTGTATAAAAAACGCCGTTTTTAATTTTTTTTTGTATCCCTCTGTTTATATATAATTTGGGAAAGCTATTTAGTAGCATTTATTAATTTTCTTAAAATGAATAAAATGATATATATATAGTATATTATTTGTATTGACTTATATATATGATTATGTAGGCTAAAATAATGTAATTAGGATATGATGGTGACAAATAATAAACATGCAATATTAATAATCAATAAATGAGATTTGAAGTTATCTTCAAGGTATATTAAAGGGTTATACTTACTGAGCAAAGATGCCTTCCAACAACTTAACACAAGATTGTCAGATTTAACAAATCTAGCTAGTGTGTGGCGTCCGTGGCGTAGTTGGTTAAAGTACGTGGCCGCTATGTCAAAGAACCTGGAGACCCAGGTTCGAACCCCAGCAGCGACAGAAAATTATTTGAATTAAAATAATTTTTCTGTACGGCCGCCACCTCTCTGCAGACAATGGCAAACCTCAGAGAGTAATCAAAATGCCATGTAAAGCTTCTTGAGAATAAGAACATAACGTTCATCGCCGTTCGGAGTCGGCGTTAAGCATGTAGGTCCATTTCTCGGTCAATTGTGTACAAACTTAATAACACGCACAACACAATTGATCATAAGAAGCTAGGTCAAAGTCCTTTCAAGGGCTGAAATGGCCAGTTATTTATTTTATTTTTTTAGCTAGTGTGTTTAAACTTTAAAGTCTAAAAAACATGAATTTTTTATTTAACAAAAAAGCAAATCTTAAATACTGTTGGTATATTTTTCTTATATGAAAAAGTTTTTAAAAAGTTATCTTTGGTTTAATTTCCCAAATTTTTTATTTTTAATTGGAATTGGTCAGATATTAACTACTTACATATTGCTTTAGCAATATTATTTTTTGTTATTTTAGTGGGTGTATTTTTCAAAACGTGAGAGCATATATAAAATATCTGCAAAATGTTTTCGGTATATCATGCAAAGGTATAGCAAATGAAAATGCGTACAATTTACTGCTGTGATTGCAAAAGAAGCAAATATATTAGGCTTATTCAAGATCTTATTGCATCGTTGCAAATGCAAAATTAGCTGCTTTTATAAAAACAAAAAGCATTGATATGCATTTGCAATATATTTGCATTTGCAATAATAAGAGCCTGTTTCGTGTGCAAATCCAATAAGATTGTAAGACTCTATTGTGAATGAATTTCATAATATTGCATTGAACACAACCACTTTTTTGTTTTGACAACCGCTGATTGATCTGCTGTTTCCTTCATTTAAGCATGACTATGGCGACTTGCAGTTCAATAGGAATTTGTTTTGATGAATGGACCTTGTTGAACTCTTCATCACTGGATACCAGGCTAAATACCCATTAAATCTTCAACAGCATTATTAAGCACAACGTCTATAATCCTTTGTTTTTACGATTTTTTCGGCATTTCATTAAAACTAAACTTTCACAAACGAATGATGAAAAAACAGCTGTTGTAAGGCTTTGCAACATCATAATATTAAAGGTGTGTTCACAAAAATCTTCTCTTGCAAAAACGCATTTGCAACGATGCAGCAATATTGTGAATTACCCTATTGTATATTTGCTATTATGTACGACAGATCGTAAAACAGCCCCATAGTTTTTTAACAACTTCTGCAACATATGGCCAAGTAAGAACTATATTTGATTATTCATAATTATTTTATCGTATTAATTATACGATCAAAATGTATTTTATGAATAAGAGATAACATTTCGTCTACCCCTTTTTGTCTTTTAATACATTTGCTTCGTTTAAGGTATAATATACGTGTAAATTTTTTTTTGTTTAATGTGTTCTTTATAGTTTTAAGAATATACATACACATTTTTAAGCCGATATTTAAAAAAACAGAAGTTATAACGGTTTTCATTAACCTATCTAAAGTCCATACAACGTAAATAAAAAACTTTAAACGTGATTTCCTCGAAACAAATTATTTTAAAATGGTTCGATAGATAACTCGAAATCTATTGGTTCAATTTCAATGATTTTTTTTGCATTTTATTCGTTATTTGGTCCTTTAAGCATCCCCCCTAAATTCAAGTATCTAATTTTTTTTTGTTTTTTTATAAACAAAAAAGCACTCGAATATGTATCTATTTTTTGAACTTTTTACTTCAACTTCCGCCATAATTAAAACAAAAAACCCCGGGGGTCTTGCGTAGGGGGGGATGCTTAATATAAGGTCTATGCTTTAAAATGTCGTTTGATTTTTTTGTTTCCGATACATGGGAAAGGTCATATCCATCGAACCGTTTTGGATGTCTTTTTTTCAATGCCATTTTCAGCGCCCTCTATATACAAGCCAGAACCGTATTTAAAAAAAAACAAAAATATTTTTATAAAGTATTTTTTATGTACAATAACCTATATAAATTAAAAAAAAATAATAACCTCTTTTATCTAAAAGAATTTTTTGAAAACAGCCCCAACAACCTTAAGTGAACCACCGACTGAAAATGACAAAAAATTATTTTGGTAAAACATTTTTTTTTTAATCCATTTCCTGCATGATATCTAAGAATTGTAAAGTGCAAGATTAAACTTCATTTGTAACATACCAAAAATTTTGTTATTGCTTGCCATTTGTGTATACTTCCCAGTTTTAGACTTTTAAAGGAGTAGATCGACTCTTTCTTTCCTCTAATATGTATATACATTAAGGCGCCTCACTCCCTATGGAGGAAAAAAAAAGTTGTCCGGTTCCCCCCTTAAAATAAGCTTTGGTTTATGTTATGGGGATTCCCAATATATTTCGGCTCTAACGATAGCCGTCAGCTAGCTAGAATGGTTCGAAAAACCTCTAAAAATCGCGTTTTTCTTGGATAACTTGGATAATATTAAAATTGTACACAATGAATTAAGAGGCCTACATTTGTATCGGAGACATGCGTGGCATTTTGCTGTATAAACTTAAATTTTTTAAGCCAAAAGTATTGACAAAATATATTCAAGTACAAAATTTTGGCCTTCATCTGCCTTTTATACTTGAATATATTTTGTCAATACTTTTGGCTTTCATCTGATACACAATTTCTTTTTCAGGTGTCCAATATTCATAAAATTCTGAAAAAAAATATGCCAAATTTGACAGAAATGTAAGCTATGACCAAATAGTCACAACTGTTGTGATTGAGATTCCGTCTGACGCAGCATTTTTTTTCAATTGGAATTAAGCTTCTTGAAAACATGAACATTAGCCTTTCCTAAACGGCATAAGTAGGTCCTGTCCTCGATCATTTGTGTAGAAACATTTAATAACACACACAAGGCAATTTGATCGTAAGAAGTGTGATCAAAGTCATTTCAAGAGCAGCATTTGGCTAATTAATTTTATTTGTGCAAGAAGTGGGCGTGGCATTAAGTTGATTTCGCCCATTTTTGTGCAATTACTTTTTATCACATAACATTATAGTAATTATTTCTCAAGATATGTACTTTTGGCATGCTAGATCCGTAGAAAATCAAACAATGGCATCTGGAGTCATCAAAAAAAAAAACTTATTTAAAAGTTTGTCTTTTTTTACAATAGCGTTTTTTATTTATTTTCAGAAATGGTGAGTCATACCTTATTTTCTACGCCCAGGCAGGCTCAGATTAACATCAGCATTTCCTCCGTGTCTAATTTAAAGTCAACGAATTTTGGATGTTTAATATTTCTTTTATTTTTTTCGTTTTTTTGATGCATATAGCTTTTAGAATATTAAGTTATACGGTTAGATTTAAATTTTTATTATAGATTTTTGTTATAAATTTTTTAGTTTTCAATTTTTCTCTATAAGTAGTATTTTCAACTGAACAGAGTTTAATAATAATAATAATAATTTTAATAGTAATAATGGTGTTTTAATATATAAATTGTTTCAAACATTTTTACATTTCATAACTTTTTTAAAGAAATTCATAATTTCTACAACATTTAATATAAAGGTTTAAATATATTTATTTTATAAAATAGGCAAATTATTTATAATTTAATTAATTACTTAACATTGATTATATTTTTGTTAATTTGTACAACAATTTAAGGCAATTTAAATGTTCTTAATAATATGATTAAATTATCATACCTACATACATACACGCACATCTATTTGTGTGGCGAATAGAAGAGAGAGTAGTTTCTTAAAGGCAATCGAAAAAGTTGGAGAAAGCCATTCAGTATCTTGGTGTGGTAATGAACTCGACGCTCTTTCAAAAATTGAGCGAGCATATGGGAGAATACAATTGTCTCAAAACATTGTTAATTATAGTATCTTTGAAAATTTACTTTGGAATTTTGTTTTTCGACAGAGAAACTCGATGTAAAATTTTATAATTTTTTTACGTTGGGTATGTATGCATGGATGCATGTATGTATGCATGTGGATTTTATTAAAATGTTTTTATGTACTTGTGCGTTGCAGTTCTACACCATTTACACTAAACTATATATAAGTATATATGTATATATGAATATTTATATATGTATTTATAACAAATTGTATCAAAAAATTAACTAAAATTAGAGCATACAAATAAATGAAACTCCCTTCAAGGGCGTTTAATAAAAGAAAAATCATTGTAGATTTAATAATGCACGTTTTTTTAAAATAGTTTCTGTTTTAAACATATTGTTATTATTGTTTTTTATTTTGATTATAAAAAAACTTTTGCTTAATAATAACTACTATATACTTCGTACTAAAAACTATTTTTTGACTTATAAAAATTAGGTACTTCTCTGTATTATAACTGTTTTGAAATAATGTCTTAATAAGCGGTTAATAGTGCGTTTATATGACAAAAGCAGTAATCGCTTAAGTAAGGTAAAGCTACAAGTTTTTGATAATATAAAAAAAATTCAATTTTTTTATAAATATATTTAAAAATCTTTAGAGGGTCTATCCTTATACCTTTCCATTTGGCTTAAAGAATTTGTTCTTATCATTTGATTTGTTAGATGGTTTGCATTAGATAGATGGATACAATAATTTTAGCTAGAGTAAACTTACGCTGCTAACTATTTAGTTTTTATTTTTTTTTTGTTTTTGTATAAAAATGTAATTTTTTATTTTATAAAAATATATTATTTTGAGATAGTGTAAATAAAAACAAATACATTTGCCTCTTATAATATACAGTATTGCTGTGATGAGAGTTACCACCATACAAAAATATGAATTATTTTTATTAGGTTTTGTTTTTGGTTTCAAGGAAAACATTAATTTTAAACACAAAAATGCGTGCCGCTCAAGTGAATTTTGCAAAATAAGGTCAAAATTGATCTTAAAATGACTGGAGAAAAGCAGTTTTAACGGACGAATAAAACATAAATTATCGAATGGCGTAGTGTATGTTCGCAGGAGAAGGCGTGAAGATTTGAAACCTAATGCTATACTACCACAGAGTAAGTTTCCTCCAGGTGGCACAATAAGAAGTTCGGTCAAAGTCCTTTCAAGGGCTGAAATGGTCAGTTTATTATACCCCTACGTTTAAAAAACGTAAACGGGGTATATTAATTTTGTCACTCCGTTTGTAACGCCCATAAGGAGGCGTGGTAGGTATAGAAAAGTATATATATTCTTGATCAGCATCACCACCCGAGTCGATTTAGCCATGTCCGTCTGTTTGTCCGTCTGTGATCACGATTACAGCCGTAATTTTCAAGCTATCATCACGAAACTCAATATTTAAGCTTTTATCTTAAAAAATAAAGGTCAAGTTCGAAAATGAGCCAAATCGGATCATAACCACGCCTGCCTCTCATACAAAGTGACTTTATCAAAACGGTAAAATCTCTTAGAATTCCACAAAAATTAATATATAAAAATGAAATTTTGCGTCTGAGCTTTTATATATAATATACACTGTGTATAATATACTGAGTATGAAATTCAACCAAATCGGGTGAAAACCACACCTACCTCCCATACAGAGTGATTTTACCAAAAATGTAAAATTTCTTTAAATTCTCCAAAACTTAATATATGGACTTGAAATTTTGCATATGAACTTTGATATATAACTTGTACTTTGTGTATGAAATTCAACCAAATCGAGTGAAAACCACACCCACCTCCCATACAAAATGACTTTATCAAAAAACAGAAGAGAATATTTTCTGTTAAAACTATGACGAAAATGTTTTTACAAATAAACATTTTTTTGACTGCTTAAGACTTTGAATATACTTTGGATCGGACGTGGGGGTATTTTAATTTCGACCCAGTCGAAGATCATTTCTTACTAGTTTTATTTTATATTTATATAAGTTTCCTCCAAGTTTTATCGTCTGGGTTGACATTTCATTTCATATTTCGGATGCAGTGACTTGGTATTTATCAATGGCAGCCTGTATGCTCACGGGTACATTGAAATCTCAAAAAAGTTTTTGGAGCCATCCATTTGTTTCCAATTGTCATTAATCTGATACTTCGAGACGATTCTGTACCATGCCATAGGGGCGAAAATTGTGAGTTAATTTTAATTTTTTTTTTATAAATAGTCGCCAATTTTTAATTTTTATTTTAGTTTAAATAAAAACCAATAGAAAATCAGTAAGAAAACAATAAAATTTATAGTAGTTAATACTTTTTATTATGATAGTTAAAGGAACTATCGGTACAAACAACCTCGATCTAAACCCAATTGAAAACAATTGGGCGGTCTTGCAGAGGCAGGTAGTTAGAAAAAACCCAAAAATATAATGGAGTTGAAGATAGCAATAACCGAGGCTTGGAATACAGAAATAACACTAGACTACAGCTAAAAGCTAGTGAATTCCATGCGACGCAAAATTTCAGCTGTTATGAAAGCCCGAGAGGGATATATAAAAGACGGATATACTTGATTTTGTTAATTTAATAGTTTTTGAGGTGTTTTTTGAAAAGAATAATAAAATTTTATTAAAAAGTTCGATATAATCTTTTGATGTTCATCATACGAGTACGCCACGGGAGTTCTTAGGACATGTATTTATTTTTCAACTAGCAAAAAAATATTTTAGATGTTCTCAAAAAATACTCTTTGAATTAAAATGTCTGACTTCCGAGGGCCTTTATTCCTAATTTCAAATATGTACGTTTTAGTAACTTTTAACTGAACAATACTGTATATATATATTGCTTGTGTAGAACGAGTTCATGCAAATTATGGAAAATAAAATATTTGCTTTAAAATTATTTAATTTAAAAAATGCCAAAATAAACTGGCTAGCACATACCTACATTGCAAATCGTCATTGTTGAACCAACAATGCTGGCCAAAATAAGTGATTTCTTTTCACATGCCCAATATTTATATATTTTTTTTTTTTAATTTCTACATAAAGTAAATAAAATATAAGCGCGTAATTTGAAGAAAAATTAAAAAATGGAGAGAATAGTGCCCGAATTTACATAATTTTTTATTGAAAAAGTCCCGTTAATTTATTTATTGTAGTTAGAACATGCATATTTTCCAAAGTTTAAGAAAGTGTAAAAGAATTATAAATACTTTTTTAACTTATTTAAAAAGGACCCAAAATCATCAGATATAATGTATTCAATAATAAATCTCCGTTAATTTTCCAAAAATGAAAAAAGGGTTTGTTTTACATGTGCTTTACAACAAATAAAGATGTATAATTATTTTAAAAACCAACAGTACATTTGGGGTCACTTAAGTATGTCTTCATAACTTAAATTGATTTTAATTCATCTGTTTTATTTTTTGTAATATTTTAACCAATAAAATTTTTTGCTACGAAACTAGAAACTAGGTTTGAAATTTCTTTGTGAATGCAATTCTGAATGAACTTCCTTAAAAGAATGAATTTTTTGGAATTTCCTTTTTTAATGTATCATTTAAAGGGGTCAGTGACCATTAACATGATCATTAACAAAATGGTTTTATCGAGATATTGCATTTTTTTAAATAATAATATTTTGTAAAAAGTGCTTGTAGAAAAAAAGAATTAAACCTGTAATAAAATTTTCCACCAATTATTTAAGTCCGAAATTAATTTTTTGCGAGGTCTTCGTTTTTAGGTCTTCTATGAAAACAGGCCATTACCTTTAACATTGATATAGATATGCTGGAAATGTTTACCTTCTTGCTGCAATATAAAAAAGTGGCCTAGTAGTTTACAAAATATACATGAGTACATTACTTTTTCCTAGATTGTGCATTATCTTCTGCTAAAGATAATGAGTTTCTATATAAGACAGATGAAGAGTATTACTCCATCGTTATTTAAAAAAAAGTAATGCTTAACATATCTGGTATCAATGCAAAGTGGTATTTTTGAACCAGTAAACTTTCCAGTAATTTAGCTATTTGCAACATAAGCTCGTAATAGGTAAGGAACCAATAATTAGAGTTAGAGTCACAATACTTTTTTTAGTTCAACTAAAATAAGTGTACAACAACGTAGTTAATTTGCATGAACAGCACCTAACTCGCTATCTTTTGTAGTTATAGCGGTATGTACTGTTTATTTATATCGTGAAAAGAAAAATTCCAGCATTGCCGGATATAGCACAGAACGACGATAAAACAGCTAAGAGGTTTGATAGTAGATTTGACATAAATCGACGATCCTTAATAAGATGGTTTAATGAGATTTTTGCTATCACGTCTAAATTAACCTCCTGGAACCCTGGGTATAATATACTTATATGATATATATATCAATTAAATATTCGTGGCAACGCCATCTATTGAGTAATAGCGGAGCTTTCTTGTTGAGGGCATAGAATAGACCTCTAGGGATACATAATTACAGCTTTCGTCATTTAATTTAACTAATTTGTACTCATATGTAAATAAACTGATAACATTGAAATAGCCCGTTATTTTCTCTTCTGTGACCCAAAGTATCATATGTTATACCACCTGAAAATCCTGAAGCAGAAACTTATTTTACATTTAATTGATAAATTTGCATATTGTTACATCAAATCACTCAAAACTGCTTGAATTAAAATATTTATTGCTCGGATCCCTGGAGGATATACAAACATATCATTTAAATAGTCTGTTATTTTCCCTTCTGGGACCCAAAGTATCACATATGATACCACCGAAAATTCTGAAGCAGAAACTTATTTCACATTTAATCGATAAATTTGCATTATTATAAGATCAAATCACTCAGTCATTCCAAAAAAACTGCTTGAATTCAAAAATTTATTGTTCGGGTCCCAGGAGGTTAAAAAAAGCTGATCTTAAATAAATCAATAATAAGGTCTGTTTCCATACTCGTGTTAAGTATCTTGAAGAAGAAGCAGAATGTCTCTCTCTATTACTTGAACTTTACTTCAAAAATTCTCCGAGCACGAATTTCGAGCTTCAAACAGCTGATTGTCAAAGTGATAAAATTAAATTGTTGTGAAAAAAAAATCATGAAATTGGTTAGAAAATCAATAAAAATGAAGCTAAAATATGCAAAATGAATGCAAATAGAGGTCAGAGGTTCCTAAACAACAATTTTCTTGCAACTTCTTTGAATTTTCAATTCGTTTAAATAAACCGACCAGCAAATAAAATTTTTTTTTTAATTTCAATTGTCAAAGAACAGCTGTTGTGTTTGAACTTTACTTGAAGTCGTTTGTACTTTTTGGCAAATTTTCTTATTTTGACAAATAATCAAAATTCTCTCTATTACTCTATATTATAAATTGTTTATTTTGGATAAGGTTATGAATAAAATATGTAAAAGCTTTTTAGTTTTTATTTTTTTTTAAATGCTATAAGAATACTGTTTATTTCTAATTTTCTACAGGGTGTTTTTAAGAGAAATTTGAATTGAAATAAAATACTGAGATTACATAATTTCAAATTGAAAATTGGCTTTATTAAAAAGATAATTGTATGCCATTATTGTTTAAATATGATTTCATATTTACAGACATACGACTGGCTTTTTGACCACTTTTTCAAGCACTTGGGGAAAAACATTGCTTCCAAAGCAGTAATAGTTGCTTGTTAATTCTCATAATGAGTTCATAATGATCAATAACTTTACATAACCTCAGAGAAAATAATCAAATAATAAGTCGAATTATTAGTCAAATCAAATAATTAGTTGCTCAGATGGACAACTGTGTCGATCGTAAACTGAACGTATTCCCGAACTAAACCATGATTTTCGAAATAAATTTGCGCAAGCGTCGTTCTGGCGTTAGTTTATTCATTATAAAATGTCAAACCAAACTGAGCACATATGATAATAAAGTTGTTAAATCTGATCACTTTATGTCAGTTTAATTCTTTTCGAAAAATGGAACCTTTAAAAAAATACCCTTTAGTGCATTTTAAATGATTATATTAAAAATACTGAAAGTGATAGGAAAAAAAAACAAGGTGAGTCACATCCGTATCATTGATTTATGCAACTTATATATTGTATGTATATAAAATTTTTTATATGATATATTAAAATAAAATCACTTAATTAAATTGCAATTCGGACGTGATAGAAAAAAACCCAAGTAAGCCATCTTGTGTAGCATCATCGATTTATGATAAAATCAACTATTGAAATCATTGAAATATTTGTTAAAAGTTGATTTCGATGCACTGTGTACGCAATAGCGACATAATGCAAAACATAAAGTTTTATAGAAATTTCATACATTTTTAGTTCGTCATAATTGTCATGAAAATTTGAAAAATATCGTCTACCTATTGAAAACAATATGTTGGGTTAAAAATTGTATCATACTTAAAAAAAATATCAGAAATATTAAAAAATGCAAGTATGTATTTAGATTATATGAGTACATGCAAGAAAATATTACATCAAGCCCGCAAAACTGTAAAAACTGATATACATGGAGGCTACTTAAAAAAAAAAAAACAAAATAGTTATTTATAAAATGTACAAAATCAAATTTTTACTACTTAAATATAGAATAGTTTTACAACTTAAATTTTAAAATCTATTTTACAGTTCTTTTGTTTGATACATGATGATAAAAATAAACTATTTACATGCTTTCAACAAACAAATGCAATTTTACAGTTGTATTTTTGGGAGAACACATTGTATTTTTGTAATACAACAGTTATTCAATAACTTATCTTTTTGCGCAGTTTTAGCGATAATTGTTGCTGTTGCTGCTCTCGCTCCGCTGCCAGCGCGGCAGCTGTGGCAGCATATCTAGCGCTGCGTTGCAGGTACAGATTTCCTGTTGTGGTTGCAGCTGTTGTTGTCGTTGTTGCTGCTGCTGCTGATATTGTTGCTGTGGCAGTTGTTGTTGCTGTTGAGCCAGTTGCAGGTACTGTTGTTGTTTGTGTCGTGCCGCACGATGATGTGGCTGCTGTTGAGGATTCTACAAGTGCTGCCGCAGCAGCAGCAGCAGCACGTCGCGTTAAAGAGGCAACTTTAATGCTGCTGCTACCAGGATATCCTATATTGCTACTTAGTGTTGAGGTTGCAGTGTTGTTATTGTTGTTATTGCTGCTTATAATTGCTGCTGCTGCTGCTGTTTTGCGCAGTAATTTTGTGTTGTACTCGTCGCATTTGTCTTTTTCGATGCGCGTGCTACTGAGCGAACGTTTATTGCGCTTAGTTGTGGCACTGTTGTTGCTGCTACTGCTGACAATGTTGTTGTTGTTGTTATTGTTGCTGTTGCTAGAGATTGGTATGCCGGAGGGCGTGGCACGCATGTTTTGTTCTTGCTGCTGCTGCTGTTGCTCCCTGTTACTGTTGATGACGTCTTGATCTCTATTGTTGTTGGTGTTGTTGTTGTTGTTGCTGAAATTGGATTGGTTCAAAGCATGTGAGAGACGCTGCGCTAATGCATGTTGCGGTTTTCTTGTTGTTCTTGTTGAGGTTGTAGCGGGCAAGGATTTCACTTTAGGACAGGAAGAAGAAGAATAGGAGGAATCGGAAGAATTGTTGGCAAAATCTAAAGGATTAGAATTCATATCTAGAGCTGTTGTAGACGCAGTGTAACGTTCACCAGCACCACCTGTCGTACTACCACCGCCGCCGCCTGGTGGCTGACCACTCACTGTCTTAGTCGGTATGGCCGAAACATCACGATAGTAACGTGCTGTTACCGTGCTGCAGGACTGCTCAACGCTTGCTGCACTGCGATGATAGCGAATGCGTGAACGTCCGCGTAAAGTCATGTGATGGTGTGACAAACGTGAAGAGCCACGTGGCCCGGGTATTGTTGCCGAGGAGCCTTTTGTGCTGGCCAGCTCAATTAGTGCAGCAGTGCTGCGCACAACCGGAATTTTACTCTCATTTATGGCGGACATGTTGGAGGATGAACTGAGCAATGTATTGTTATAGGTTTTGGTCTGTTTATTCAGACTGCTTAGCGTTGGCGCAGTAACATTGTGGTGAATTTGGGTGGTGTTGTTGTTATTATTGCTGCTGTTGCAAATGTTGGCGGAGGCTGATGATGTTGTTGTAGCTGTTATCGTGTTGATAGTGGTAGTGCTGGTGGCGTTAGTGGCGACTGTTGTTGATGCAGGAACATCATTGGCAGAATTGTTGTTGTTGTTTTGGTTGGCATTAATGTTTGTTTGTTGTTGTTGTGCTTCCGCTTTACGCAAGTGCATTAGGCCCATTCTACAGTGTTGGTGTTGGTGTTGTTTTTTGTTTGTAAATTTTATTAAAATAAGTCCAGTCACCAAATATTAGTGCAGAAGAATAAGTAAGCATGATCAAGGAAGAGAAAGAGAGAGAGAGAAACATATTGAGAGTTTAAAAGAGCATATATATAACTTCTTTGATGTTTATCTTGATCTAATGTTTATTTAAGGCTTAATAATAGTAAAACTCTTGAACACGCTTCCGAAATAGATAGTTTACTTCGCCTATTATAGTTGGGTTATTTTATTTTTGCTTTCGATGAAAATATAACGAAGGATGAAAGTAAAATTTAAACCTAAAGCAAGGTGAACTTTTTCAGTGCGTTAACCCCATTATATGCTCAGTGAATTTTTTTTTTAAAAAGAAAATAAAAGAATCAGATAAATGTAAAATTTGTTGAACCTATTTCGATATGGCCACTCAAAGTTGATTTAACCCTTTGAAACATACATTTTTTTATTTAAATATTCCTGCCTCAATTTGTTACTCGGTGGTTTTTGGAGTTGCTGATAACGATTCCGAAGTAAGAATTTGAAATTTTTCAAATCCATGATAATTTTATAGAATTCTTAAATTTCAAAAATTGAACATAGAATTGGACAACATAACTGATCTGACGCTTGAGAATTTTGAGTTGAGATGTGTTATCAGCATATGTTGTGAGCTACATATGAGGCTCAATACATAGGCTATTTTACTTGCGAACAAATCCCAGAAATTAAAAAAATATATTATCGTATATAATAAAAATTACGTATTTGGAAAAATTAAAATAGAAATAAAGAGGATGTAGCTTTGTGTTGAACCATCAAATGCTCGCAATTTGAAATTTGCCTACAATAACGGGGAGGTGGTGCTCATTGAAAATATAAAAATAATAATTCAAATTGATAATTATTTTCTAATACAATGGCCTTGAAATATAGCGGTCCATGAAAGCATAAAAGAAAAAACTAAAGAACAATGAAGAATGAAAATATAAAAAATGTGAATATCATTTGAGACTGACTAATTAGACATGGTGAAGATTTTTTGGTAAGGGAGCTGAAAGATGAATAAGTTGTCAATAATTGGTTTTTATGAAATTTGGTGGAATTAGAAAATTGATTCAGAATGGGGTTGAAAATTTGATTTTTATTTTATTAAAAAAAAAAAAAATTGATAACCAATTGGTGATTGGTTATTTTTAATTTTTTTGAGTAATTAGGGATCAATACGAATTCATCATGAGCTACATTTCCAGATATGGCCATTTCCCATGAGTTTACTGAGTCGGTATTTTGACCAAAAGTGGCAAAAGAATTGCTTGTTTTAAAAATTGTTTGTATTGAGAAAAATTAACTGATTTTTGATTTTTTTTTGTAATTTGAACCGTGTTTTCTAGAGTATTAAAAATACCATACATTCTTAAAGTACAAAAAAAGGAATTATGTTTTGTACACCTTATAATTTCCAAAAACTGTACCAAATACCGCAAAAAGGAGAGTTCAAAATACCCACTAAATTATTTATTCAATTCTTTTTTAAAAGAAAAGTTAAAAATTAAAATAAAATCATAAACATTTAACGTCACACTTAATATTTTTGTTTTTTTAAATGGAAAGAATGGACACTTGATATAAGAGAAAAGCAAAACGTAAAGCGTTTAAAAACGAAAGAAACAACGATATCATAAATCATAAGTCAGGAAAACAGGAATACAGGAAAACAAAAAAAAAACAATACGAAATAAAACAAAAAGAAACAAAGCCAAAATTGTTGTAATTAAAATTTGGTTTTTTTTTATTTCCATGCATGTATTAATTATAAAATTTCGTTTTTGTACAATAATTTCATGTAGTTTATAAGTGTATATTTCAAAAATTGTATATAAACAAAAATATATAAAATGTACAAGCTAAGCTGTAAGAACGAAAAATATTTAGTAAGAATTTTAAAATTTTGTTAATGTAAATTTTTATAAAATTTTATATAAAATGCCAATTTTTGTGTGTTTTTTTTTTATAAAATAAGTGGGGGAAAAGTGTTGTTAAGGCTATTTGAAAGATTGTTGCCGTCAAGAGAATAAAGATTTGTACAAGAGGTTTTTCGATTTATTTAAAAGGAAAATAATTGCAATATCCTCGAATTGACTTTGAACTGGTTTATTCAACCCTAAATAATACAATTTTAAAATTTCAAATAAACATTCAAACTCTTGTTCTTATAAGTCAATTTCATGGTTAAAGTGATTTTAAAATATTACAAAAATATTTTCTTGTCAGCTATTCAAAAGCATTTTCATTTTAAGAGTTTTGCTATTCTTGAGAATTAAAATCTTAAATTTTGATAAATTTTAATATAAAGTTAAAATTTGGTTTAAAATTCGAGTTAAAAATTAAACGATTGCTAAAATATTCGAATTCAAACGATAGTTGAAACTTTTATTTAACAAAAGCTAAAATGGCAACAAAAACTTCACATTCGAATTTAAAATTTATTGTAAACTAACCATATTTCGAACATTGATGCTTTACAAAAAAAAAAAACAAAAATTGTAACTTTTTGAAATTGTTTTGGTCTGAATTTGCAAAACAAGGTGTGCATTTTGTAACCAAGCAGTAAAACGACATAGAAAAATTTTTCTATTTAAACTTCAGAACTATATTACATATTTCAAATCAAAAATCAATTTTAATGGAATTTCGATTTGCTTGCTAGAAATTCTAAATTCGAAAATGAAATTTTTTAGTACCAACTTATTTTGCTCTATTTTCATTAAATTTTAAAAAGTCATGTTGAAAGCGGCAATTTTAATTTTCAAACAGCCTTGTTTTTAAGTGTATCAATCATGTTTTAATGCATAAAAACTATCCATATATATTACAACATAGTTTGTTTTATTAACTTCGAGTCCAGATTTTTCACGCGTGCGTTCGTCTTTTAGTAAAGAAACGTTTTATCGAACTGAACATGCTTGAAAATTATAAACAACAACAAAAATAAAAGTAAATTTTAACAACCCATCGTAAAACTTATTTATATTGTTAGAAATAGTTAAGATTCTGAGAATAAGATATTAATTAAAAAATAGTTATAGAAAAGCTAACCCATTTGCTAAATTAGACGTTATGACCTAACAATAATAAACTACTTTTACACGTAACAAAATTAAAATTAAAATTAAAAAACTATTTAAAATCTTTATGAAAACACAAGAACAACAAACAGAATTTGCATTAAGGAATACTAAGACAAAAATATATAAAATTTAAAGTGTACCCACTTAACAACTAGAACAAGACATCAAATTGCAAAAAATCATCACTAAGGTACTTATAAGGATAACATTAAAATCGAAAATTGAGGACAAACAAAAAAAAAACTAAACTTAACAAAGCAAGAATTGGCTCAGAGGAATTGAATTTCATATTCAACAAGGAAGGATGCGGTATAGAGAATTTAAAAAGGAATTATGTAAGGAAGTAAGTAAGGAATACATTGAGTTTAACTTAAGTTGCATATCAAAAACATTACAAATTTTTATTTTTTAAATAGTTTTTTCCAAAAATATAAAATTATTTTACTTGAAAAATTAATAAATTTGCACATTTAAATAAAAAATTTCATATATGACAAAATTGCACATTTTTTATATAGTTATATATAAAAATATATTTAAGATTATATATATATCGATATATATATAGGTATTCTGAGTTTTATGAGGCAGCATAGCTTAAACTTACCTCTTGCTATAGATTGCTAGACTTTTAGCGCGCGTCGTTACAGGAGCGCTGTTCTGAGTTGCGTTACTCATAGTGAGGTTGTTACTGATATTATTGATGTTGTTACTGTTATTATTGTTGTTAAAATTATTATTGTTAATATTGTTACTGTTACTAAGATTGTTGTTGTTATTGTTATTGTGGTTATTAGTTAAAGTTGAAGTCAAATCATATCCATTGCCACCCATGCACAGCATGGGACTGGTTAAAGTTTTCAATGGCGTCGTGCTTGTCGCCGTCGAAACATTGACTATATTGCTGTTGTTGCGGAACGGTTGCGAGCGAGCGCGTGTCTGACGCAGCGGACTATCCGTTTCCCTGGAAATGGACGAAGGTACAAATTATTAAAAATTTTAATTTAAATCAATAAAAAAAAAATAAAATTTAGAGCATCTTTCTGCACATGGAAAGGAACACTTTCTTTCGTTCTAAACACGATAAGAAAATACATTTGTTCGTAAAAAACCCAAAAATAGCACGTTTATGGCTATAGGAAATGTCTGACAGGTACAGAACCTCAACAAGAAAAATCAAAGCAACTTTTTTCAAGAACTTTCAATACAAATTAAATATTAAAATTGCATGTCATATTTTCCTTAATTTTTAAGATATAAATATATGACAGATATATTATATGAAAACCACAATTAAAACTCATGTAGGAAAACTAATCCACAATGTAAGTGACATTAATAGTTGGTACCAATTGTACCAAAAAAAGGAGTGTTTATTTCATCATGAACACCAAAAACTGAATGATTAAATCACGATACTGTTAATTAACCCTCCACCCCCAGCGATTCAATGGGTGGAAATTTTTCAAGAAAGTCTCGACGCCTAGAAATTCCCATTTAAAAGTTTCATAGTGAGAATAGAATCAATTTTAATGGAATATGGAATAGAATAATTAGATGGAATATTTCAACAAAAGTCCGATCAAATTTAGCTTTTCAAAAACATTTAAATGTTCTTGCCATTAAAAAATTGCTTTTGGCTTAAATACGTGAATACAACTCACGTGAATGTAAAATCACGTGGATACGAACTTAAAGAACTTCACGTGGAGTTCGTGAATAAAATACACGTGTAGTTCAGGTTCGTGTTTTCACTTGATTTTTTTTTTAAACACGCGAAATTGGAAGTTCTTAAAAATTGTCCGATGTTGAAGCAAATTCTTGGCTTCAACTGTTATCTCAAAGTTGTGTTGAAAGAATTTTATTTAAAAAGACGCTCATTAAAGAGGTTTACTCACTGCGTTGCAAAGTTGCACATGTTCGAGGCACGTGAAAGATGTTGCCTACGCATTGCCTTGATCTGATTGAGTTTGTCGCCCTGCGTTTGTGACGCCAACTTTCTGTCAATAGCCGACTGATGCATTTTCACAGCCGATGCAATCGTGTGTTTTTGAGCAGACTCAAAGATGGTTACGCTAGGCTTTTTCATTTTACGCTCCGTACATTGCAGTTCCAAGCACGTTATTCCTGGCATCTTATTGAGATTTTCATAGCTGGCAACGGTAGCCATGGAGCAGCCGCCAGGTGTTGATGTGCGTCGCACGGCTGTATCGCGCAGTCGAACTGCAGCTGCAGTGGATGTTGTGGCAATAGGTGGTGGTGTTCTGCTTAAGTTTGACGGTGATTTACGACGCCGTGCCAAGTTTCTCGAGGTTAGCAGACTATTGGCATCCTCTTCGTCGTCTGTGTTGCTGCGACTATTGGTAGCAGTATGTACGATGCCATCGAGTCTATCTTGTGCCATTGACATACCTCCAAACGTTATGGAACGGGGAGAGTTTTGAACGTTACCATTTTCATATTCGATGCCATCGCTCAAATGCATGGTGTCCACCTTTTGGGAGATGCCTTTGACGCGTGTCAAGAGCATTTCGGAGTTTGCGTTTTCATTTGATTCTGTTTGATTTCTGGTTTTAAGCAGCAAGCTGTAGATGCCGTATTTGTGTTTCGGTACGAAGCTGTTGGTGCGTTTGCGAGCACGTTCACCCTCCGACCAGAGCCAGGCTTGTTTGCTGTGTTAAGTTGGAGGGAGGATAAAATTAATTTCTGGCATTATATTTTTATTTTTTTTTTCAAATTTATTTACTCTTCCATCCACTGCTGTTGGTGTCCAATCACTGAGCCCGGCCGACACAAGCGTAGCCAAGCAATGGCCTCCAAGGCTGAGAAGTTGTAGTGTTTCATCATGTAAGCACCAATAAGGCTGCCAGTGCGTCCAAGACCAGCTAAAGAGAATAAAATTCAGTACTTCCAGCATACAAAAAAAAATAACACTTTTAAAAATTGTTTTTGTATGTTTTCAATATTTCTGAATACAGGAAAAAGTTTATTCTTTTTATTTAATTTAATTTTATTTTTTTTTATTTTATTTACTTTTAACAGTATTTCCGTGCACTGGATCATGGGATTCTTATTGGATTTTTTTTTATTTAAATTTTATTTTTATATTATCTTTTTAATTATTATAAATTTAATTTTTTTATTTTTTTCAACTTTTTTAAGTTTATTATTTATTTTTATGTGGCGTCCGTGGCGTAGTTGGTTAAAGTGCGTGGCCGCTATGTCAACGAACTTTGGAAACCCAGGTTCGAACCCCAGCAGCGACAGAAAATTATTTGAATTAAAATAATTTTTCTGTACGGTCGCCACCTCTCTGCAGACAATGGCAAACCTCAGAGAGTAATCAAAATGCCATGTAAAGCTTCTTGAGAACGAGAACATTCATCGTTCATCGCCGTTCGGAGTCGGCGTTAAGCATGTAGGTCCGGTTCTCGGTCAATTGTGTATAAACTTAATAATAACACGCACAACACAATTGATCATAAGAAGCTAGGTCAAAGTCCTTTCAAGGGCTGAAATGGCCAGTTATTTATTTATTTTTTTATTTATTTTTATGTTATATTTTATTTATTTATTTCATTTTGTATTTTATTTATTTTATTTTTATTGAATATTATGTTTTTATTAATTTTTTTTTCTTTATTAATTTTCTATTAATTTTATTTAATATTTTTTTCTTTTTTATTTTCTATTTTATGTTTATTTAATTGTTTATACAACTCTTATTTTTTTTGTAAAAAAAGTCGCGCTTTTCGAGCTTCAAATGCCCAGTAAGTAATTATTACATTAAAAGGGGGTATTCACGATATTATGCATACTTAAGGTAGAACTTCCCACTCAAAAATTCGGACATTTATATTGTAAATTTGTGGTTAGTATAAACAAGAAATCTTAAATTTATCACAAAAACGCAATCTTCTCATCGTGAATACCCTTGAAACTCTGTTTCCCTAACAAACCTTTGCAATGCACCGCTATAGCACCCTTTGTTGTCTCACATATTGTGAGGAACTTTTTCAATATCAAGTCACTCGGTGTACTGCCATCGATAAAGAACAGATCCTTATGATCGAATCCAGCATTTTCAAAGCTCGATGCATGATAGACTTTTGCATTTAAACGTATCACTGTTGTCACATTATTTTCACGAAAGTAATTAAAATACGTTTCCGGCGAGTGACACGGATAGCCGTTGGCTAGCGTCTTCGACTTTTGATGTGGTCCACAAAAGGCGATGAACTTTTGCGGCACAATCCAATTGAAGTCGCCATTCTCAACACGTTCATAGAACTCATACTCTTCGGCATCAAAATCATCGAAATTAAAGAATCCAGCTTTCATGGCTCTGTGCACCGCATTCAGACAATCGATGAGAGAGATTTTGTAGCCGCTAGTGCCGTAGGAGGCATCGCAAAAGCGTGTGTATGCGGGTATGTCGCCAGCGACAAGAGGCCGATACGCTTCCTCGGGCGATCTATTCAAGTAAATTACCTAGTAGGAAAATAAGTACGTTTTTTTTACAAAAAAAAAATTTTAATTTAAGATTTTTGTTTTTTTGGCAAACTTACGGAATAAGAGCCAATCAGGCATGCGGCATTTAATCTCTTTGCCGGATTCATCGATGTATAGTGCACAATCTTTTTATTCATTTGTAACTTTGTGTTCATTTTTGCATTAAGCTTCTGGCAATAACGGTACAGCATACAAATATTAAGCGGCCCGAAGTCATTGTAGAAGTTTTCATAGACAAAGTCATCATCGATGCTAAAGTAATGTGTGTTGGGCGTGTTCTTTGGTTTGAAGCTCTTCTTAAAGGCAACAAAATACAGACGATCTAAAATCGAAGAAAGTTGAGTAAAATGATTAGTAAAAATGGAACTAAGTAAGGAACTGAACGTAAGTACAGGAGAGAGATTATTTAAGCGTATTTATTTGTGGATAACATTAAACCACCATTTTATAACATAATCTGGTAAATAAAACAATTGAAGCCATTCAATGTAAAAGAACAAGTCAGACATATGGAGATGGATATTACTGCCAAGCGACCTGATTTGCTACCCAACATCTCTACCAAATTTTCGTAATGCCTACTTTTCCAGGATTGAAAATCTTGAAATCTGGAGTAGTAGGGGGAAATAAGGGTAAATTTGCTTTGAAGATGTGTTTCATGATTGGACTGACAATGTGTTTCTTTTTTTGTGGAAGTGGTGTATCATTTCTTTTTATTTGATTACAATGTAGGCACATGGACACATTTTACATGGAACACATCTTTTAAAACTGCCAAGCAAACAGCTGTTAAATAAAACGCCTTTGCAACTCTACACCTCTTGTTAATACAACCATTAAAATGTTCTTTTTTATTTTTTGATTTTTGATAATTTTTTTTTTCCTTTTTTTGTTTTTGTTTTAAGAGGTCAAAATAATGGTTATTAGATAGTAAAAAAAAAATACATATCAAATATTTCTACTTCTTTTCCAAACTTTTGTCTTAATCCACACCCAAATTCCTGACTTAATCCTGTCTAACTCCTTTTCCCAATCTTTGACCTAAATCTTGTACTAACTGAGTCCAAATCCTTGATTTATATATTTGCCAGTTTCTTGAACTTATCTTTTCCCAATCTTATCTTTAAGGTATAATATACGTGTAACAACCAAAAACCGGAGCTGTTTTAAAAAATTTTTTTTTTTATTATAAGAAGTTATAATTTTTTTTTTTAAATTTATACAGGTTATTGTACATAAAAAATACTTTATAAAAATCTTTTTTTTTGATTGTTTTTGGGTTTGATTTGGGCTCAAGGTCAATTTTTATTAATATAAAACACTCCCTTTCCGTGTTTAAATTAATTATATTTATTTCGTCCAATATTTCGAACTCCGCCGGAGTTCATCTTCAGGGACAATATTAAATATTAAACATAAAGTTTAACAATTAACGATTGTGGTAGACATTGACTAGGAACAAAACACAAACAGATATTGCCTTAAAACTATATTGCAGCACCCGCGGTTTCGCCGTTTCGTTGTCTTTTTTTTTTTTAAATACAGTTCTGAGTTTTATATAGAGGGCGCTGAAAATGGCATTGAAAAAAAGATATCCAAAACGGTTCGATGGATATGGCCTTTCCCATGTATCGGAAACAAAAAAATCAAATGACATTTTAAAGCATATACCTTATATTAAGCATCCCCCCTACGCAAGACTCCAGGGTTTTTTTTTAATTATGGCGGAAGTTGAAGTAAAAAGTTCGAAAAATAGATACATGTTCGCGCACTTTTTTGTTTATATAAAAAAAACAAAAAAAAAATAGATATTTGAATTTAGGGGGGATGCTTAAAGGACAAAATAACGAACAAAATGCAAAAAAAATCATTGAAATTGAACCAATAGATTTCGAGTTATCTATCGAACCGTTTTAAAAAAACTAGTTTCGAGGAAATCGCTTTTAAAGGTTTTTATTTGTTGTATGGAGCTTAGACATAGGTTAACGAAAACCGTTATAACTTCTGTTTTTTCTTAAATATCGATTTAAAAATGTGTATGTATATTCTTAAAACTATAAAGAACACAAGAAAAATTTACACGTGTATTATACCTTAATACTGTTTTAGGTGAGTTTGAGACTTTGTTCTTATCTTTGTCCCAATCCTTGTTGTAGTCCTTTTCCCAATCCTTGTCTGAGATCTTGTCCTAATCTTTGTCTTATTCCATGCTCTAATCTTTATTCTACTCCTTATCTTATGTTATTCCTGGTCCTAATCTTTGTACAAATCCTTGCTCTCGGTCTCTTTCGAATCCTTGTCCTAATACTTGTCCTTATTTTAACTTTTATGTAAGTTTTTTTCATGTTTGCTTTTTGTTTTTGCTTTTGCTATTGCATTTGGTGAATTAAGGTTACTTTTAGGGGTTCACTGAGTGGACATGACGCTCCTAATTTTTTTTTATTTCGATCATATGACCGATAACCGCAGCGTTACTGTAGTTTCATAAAATTTAGCATAGCGGAAATAGTCAACGAGTTATTATTCCATGCAACGTTTTTTCACTGCTGTTGTATTTTCAGTGCATTAAGCGGTTGACTACGTGGTGTCATGGCTCCAAAAATTTTAGTTTTATTTTCGTTTTGAGGTCAAAGAACGCTAACGTAAAATAGAATTTACTGTATCATCTCTACTGGGCGAGTAATAATTCCAAGCGTCATATTTGCATTTGACGATAATTTATTTTTTTTTCTATTTTATAATATTCATCGTTCGCTCATCGAGCAATAATTATTTTTTCTATTTTTTTGTCGATTTTGAATCATGATGCTAGAAATCAGCGTTTACTGGCGTGTAATAATTTTTACCGTTGCAACTATACATAGATCGCATCCGCATCACGATGACGTCTTTATTATTTTTTTTAATTTTTGTCATGAGGTCAAAAAATGAACCTTTACTGTCGGGTCAATACTTTTATCATAACACCTTTATTCATTGTGTAAAAATTCTATGCAACGCCAATGCATTTTGGAAAAATTACTTTTTTCAAATTTTCTAGAAACCTATGGGGTAAAACGTAAAGTTGTCACGTCAAAAGAATTCATTCATTCACGTCATAATGAATTAATTTTGAAAAGGAGCATCCATATTTATGGTAATTTAAAAATTGTATCAGGTAGATATTCCGGCTGATAAATATCTTGATAAATTAAAACAAGAGTAATGTATTATTCATCATTCTCATCATCATCATCATCATTATCATCATCATCATCATCATCATCATCATCATCATCATATCATCATCATCATCATCATCATCATCATTATCATCGTCATCATCATTATCATTATTATTACATCCTGAACATAATCCAATCAATTTTAAATCTCTAATAACTGGATTTCACGGCAACAAAAATTGAAGAAAAAAAAACAGCCATAAACATAAATCATTTAAGTTAATGTCTTTTATAAATAATTTTCAATTATTATGCAAATGACAGAAATGTCAACTAAATAAGAGCCACAAATTTTGCTGTCCAAAAGCAAAGTCGTAGCGGCATTTATTTCAACCAAGGCTGATCTTGTGTAAATTGAGTGCCATTTGTTGCGTTTTAAGCCAATGTTTAGCAGACCAAACATTTCGTTTGGATTTTTGTGTCAGTCCTTAAAAGATGAGCCAGCCATTCAGCCAGCAAGCCAGCAAAGCTTACGCAATAAATAATTCAATAAATTCCACTCATTAAATCCGCCAGCTGGGTACACAATCCGCACTTTTCGTTTCGTAATTCCCAAACATAATATCATTAATATTACATTACATTTAACAGGACTTTGTTGAGTGCTGAGCTGGAGCTCACTTTTTCAATTTTAAATATTTCCAAACGGATTACTTCGATTATGCTTAACCCTAATAAATTGTTGCGTTAACAACAAGAAACACCACTCACCAACAACCAAACAAGTATCTCAGCTTTCAAGCTCTGTCATATTGAGTATGAAGATGAAGGTGGTAAGATTTTTCTGAATATTTGTTATCCTTAGCAAATATTGTGCATCAGGCTGAAACGTTGCGAAATGTCGCTTACAATTTTTTTTTTTTGGCAGAGGACTCTTATTTAATTTAACAAAAAAAACAAAAAAAATTCGACACTTTCTTGTACGTTTTGTTTTTTTTTTTTTATTGCCAGGACGACTTCCGTTGATGGGTTGGTAGTTTGTTTGGTAAGGATAAGTAAAACAGCAGAAGCCTATTTTATATATTTTGGAAGCGGCATAAAAACAGAGCAACGCACATAGAAATACTTTAGAAGGGAACAAGCAAAGAGAATCAACTAGGAAGTCTTGCTCTTAGGGTATTGATTTTTTTTGTCCTGTTTTTGTTAATGTTGTTTTTGGGATTTAAGTGCAAATGACAAGCTCATGGTATGAGTTTATTAAAAATGACTGAAAGAACTTACACGTACCAGATTATTAACATTAAAGAGCTCAATGATTAAAATTTAAGTAATCAAATAAAGTTCTATTATAGAGCTTTTATACAAGTTGCTTGGGTTGAGAGCGACGAAAGCACTGATTTCATCACGCTGTTTAAGTGCTGTGTAGATTTTTTGAGCTGTTTGAAATTGGATGCGTTATTTCCCGCCAGATTGTTTTCAAATTATTTTCAAGGAATATCCACAGTTCAACGGACAAACATAGCTGGAAGAATAGTGGTTAGAAACTCTGGAACTTATTTATGAATAGACAAATTTTTTGTTATGGAACTAATGTATTCTTTTGTCTTATCTACTTAAACAGTCCAACAACTAATCATCTAATTCAGACACTTCTTTTCAGACAAAAATAAAAATTTTTGCCTTAAAATATTAAGAATTAGAAAGCAGCATTATACAACTCTCAAAACCCTTGGTGATTGCGATTGAATCATACTCAATGACCCTTCTCACTGAACCACAAGCAAATGTTTTAAAAATATGTGTTTTATTAATTTCAATATATTGGGTTGGCAACCAAGTAATTGCGGATTTCACTCATAGATGACTTTAGTTGAATTTTTAGGTTTGCTGACGTAATCGAATTGTCAAACACATTTTGTTATTTGATAGTTGGTACTTCAACTGTCAATCAGTAAAACAATTTTTTTTATCGGTTGTGTAGTTTTTGTTTGGCGTCTGTTGAAAAATGGAAAATCAAAACGAACATTTTCGTCATATTTTGCTTTTTTATTTCCGGAAAGGAAAGAACGCATCGCAAGCTCACAAAAAGTTATGTGCTGTTTATGGTGACGAAGCTTTAAAAGAACGGCAGTGTCAAATTTCGTTCTGGTGATTTTTCACTCAAAGATGAAAAACGCTCTGGTCGTTTCAATTGAAGTTGATGACGACAAAATCAAAGCAATAATCGATTCGGATCGTCACAGTACAACACGTGAGATTGCAGAGAAGATTGTATGTATCACATACATGCATTGAAAATAGCTTAAAATAACTTTGCTATGTACGTAAACTCGATATATGGGTTCCTCATGAAATGAAAGAAAATCATTTAACACAACGCATTAACATCTCCGATTTGTTAAAGAAACGTAATGAAAATTATCCATTTTTAAAACGATTGATAACTGGTGATGAAAAATGGGTTGTTTACAACAATGTCAATCGGAAAAGATCGTGGAGCAAGCCAGGTGAACCAGCTCAAACAACATCAAAAGCTGATATTCATCAAAAGAAAGTTATTATATCAGTTTGGTGGGATTACAAAGGAATTGTCTACTTTGAACTTTTACCATCCAACCGAACGATCAATTCAGATGTCTAAATTTAACAACTAACAAAATTGAACTAGCAGATGAAGAAAAGCGGCCCGAATTGACAAATCGAAAAGGTGTTATATTCCATCATGACAATGCAAGGCCACACACATCTTTGGTGACTCGGCAAAAATTATTGGAGCTTGGTTAGGATGTTTTGCCACATCCACCATATAGTCCTGACCTTGCACCATCGGATTACTTTTTATTTCGATCTTTGCAAAACTCCTTAAATGGTAAAAATTTCAATAATGATGATGATGTCAAATCGTACCTGGTTCAGTTTTTTGCTGATAAGAACCAGAAAATTTATGAACGTGGAATTATGATGCTGCCTGAAAGATGGCAAAAGGTCATTGCTCAAAATGGGCAATACATTACAGAATAAAGTTATTTCGTTCCATGAAAAAATTATATTTTATTTTCTAAGAAAAATCCGCAATTACTTAGTTGCCAACCTGATAATTGAAGTAGATGATGTTGGTAGGCTTGCGAAAATGTATCTTTGAAAAAAAAATGTAACTGGCTATATCTCTCTTACAAATAGGTTCCACTGCGACTATTTATGGAACTAGTAGATTTGTTGGTTATGTGGACTCCTTGGATAAAAATCTAAGATTGTCTGACAAATAGGTTCCACTGGCACTATTAAAGGAACTAGTTAAATTATTGCAACTTTTTCCATAAACTAGTTCAGTTTGCACCTCTTTTGCTTTTGTAGACTCCTTGGACAAAAATGTATGATTTTCTAACAAATTAAAGTTGAAAATTAATGATTACCGGAGAATGACCGGATTATATCAATAATTTTATATAGTTTTGTTATCTTGTGGAAACTTATGGTGACTATGTTCTGTCGGAAACAACATTCAGAGATTGATTTAGACGCTTCAAAAATAATAATTTCGATGATTTAAATAAGGAAAGCTCTGGCCCAAAAATATTCAAGACGGTTCGGATTTGTAATTTCTCGACTCAGATCTAAGTCAGACGAAAGCTGTACCATGCAGTATTAGGAATGGTTCAAAAGTAATGAAATTGGGTGCCGTACGATCTCAAACCGAGAGACATCGAACGGTGTTTTTTCATATCTGAACACTGCTACAAGGGCCGAAAATAAAAATTTTTTGCATCGAATCGTGACTAGCGATACACTACGATAACACCAGGGGTGAAAAATCGTGGGGACATGCAATAACATCGACGGCAAAGCCGAATATTTATGGGTCCCCAAGACAGGTTTGGTGTATTATGAGCTCCTCAAACTCATTGAAAACCATCATCGGAGATTGCTATCCACATTTGATGTATTTATGTTGAACATTGAAGGAGAAACGACCGCAATCAAGGTCGGTCAGAACATAGTTGGAAACGTTCAAATGGGAAGTTCTTCCCCCTACCTTCTTCCAACTGCCACTTGTTCCGGTCGACGACTTATTGCCTGATTGAGCAATACTGAAATGTTTCCTATAAATGGATTCCTATAAAAAAAAAAACGGATTTCTATAATAATATCAAAAATCGAGTCGATTCTTGGATAGCTCAAAAGACGTGTCTTTTTCCGAAGAGGAATTCATACGCTTTTATATGCAACTTTCTCCAATGCCAGAAAGATGGAAAAAAGTTGTGGCTAACGATGGATAATGCTTCAAATAACATGATGGTTTCAATTTTTTTTTTGTAATAAATAATTTTAATTTTAATTTATTTTTACAAAAAAGCGACGAAAATTAATAGGATTTTAAAAAAAGTTGTAAGAAGCATTTTACCAAGATGCATCAGCTTGCATAGAATTGTTACTCAACGAGTATAGATGATACGGTAAATATTATTTTACGTCCATAAAGGTCGGTTCCTTGACCTCACAACGAAAATAAGAAATTTTGGAGCCATGACACAACGTAGGCAACCGCTTAATGCACTGAAAATGCAACAACAATGAAAAAACGTTGCATGAAATTATAGCTCCCCCTTGAAGTAAAATTAACCCACCAAATGTAATAGCAAAGACAAAAATAAAAATTAATTAAATTGAAATTAAAATAAGGACAAGCATTAGGACGAGGATTTGGATAAGGATAACACAAGGATTAGAAAAATTTTGAGAGCAAGGATTTGGGCAAAGATTAGGACCAGAAATAAGATAAGGAGTAGAACAAACCTTGGACAAGGAATTAGGACAAGATTTCAGACATGGATTGGAAATAGGACTACAATAAGAATTGGAACAAGGATAAGGACAAAGATTTAGACATACTGAAAACGATATTAAGGATAAGATTGGGAAGAGGATAAATTCAAGAAATGGGGTACAATATAAACCAAGAATTTGGACACACTAAGTACAAGATTTAGGTCAAGGATAAGGAAAAGAAGTTGGACAATGATTAGGAAATGGATTCGGACAAGGATTATGTCAGGAATTTGGGCATGGATTAAATCAAGAGTTTGGAAAAGGAGTAGGATAATCATTACAACAAATCTGAGAATGCTGATAAGGGTGGGGACAAGTTTAGGAACAAAGGAAAGGATAGGGACAAGGATAAAGATACGCTACCACGCCAAAACCTAGGGGTGTGCCCAGAATAAAACTTTTATTTTATGGCAATTTAAAAAAAAATAAATTTTTCGATCGAAAGCACACATAGATACATAGAAAACGAACATATTTTTGTTCGTAAATGATATTTTTTATGATTATTTTAGTAGATAAGAAACTTAAAACAAACTTTTATTTGATGATGAAACATTTGCACTAGCATGTTATAAAAATTTAATGCAAATAATAACTTTCGCAAAACTTACGTTAATAACTCATTCGCCAACTCGTTAACGAATAAAAATTAATCGGTTTTTAAGTTGAATTAGTTTCTTATCTACCCACTAAAATAGACATAAAAAATATCATTTATAAAAAAAAAATATATGATTGGTTAGCGAAGGTAGTTACCTAACTTTTCTAACAGCAAATGTTTGTTAATGATTTTGATCTACATATATTTGGTCCACTGGGTTAAACTACCCAGAAATTTTGATTCAGGGAACTTACAAAAAAAAAAATATTTCATAAATTTTCCAGTTAATAATAAAAATTTGCTTGAAGTTAAAAAACGAAAATAAAAATGTTCAGTTTAACAAAGTTTATTGTATATTTTTTGATTTCGTCACTTTCTTATGCGTGTTAGTAATAGCGGCAAAAAATACCTTTGCAAATATTATGCATTTTTCGAAAACCTTTGAACTTTAAAATGCCATTTTTAAACGAAAAGGAAAGTAATTAAAACGCGAAAAGTATGCATGCGCCGCCTTGGTAACGACCAAGAACATGCCATGAAAAATAACTGCTCCAACAAGCAGTGAAAACGATTTAGTTGCATTTAGAAATTAAAATGTCTTGATTTGCATATTTCTTGAGATGTGGATAAAATGAATGTAAAACGGTAGAAAACACTCTCGCTCTATCTTCCTGCCCACCCCACGTTTAGGAATTAGCACTTAGCATTGATTTAAATTTGCATTCTCAACATTTTATATTTAGTTTGAACAAACACAGCAACAGTTGCTGTGGTCGACTGACATTGCTGCTTATGGGGCACGGTAGGGGTGTCTCTCTCTGCCAACAACGTTTACTATTTTTGAATAATCACAATAGCATAAAAAATACAAACAAGAAAAATCAAATGTTTGCACTAGCAAACATCAATTTGAACCTATTGAATTCAATTGTCACAACAACAGGAACAACATACAAACATATAGTATGTTGCAAATCAAACAAACCCCCTTCTTTATGGCCAAAATGTGGTGGTAACACTCAGCAATTATTACGCTAATAAAGTACAATTTGTAGGAACTGCCTTTTGACTCGTTCGACATGGTTGTTACTTTTAACAGGCTGGGTTCTTTTAATATAAAAGAAATGTGAAGAAGGGTGGTTGTTATGGTTGTTGTTAAGAAGCACCTATTGTATTTGGCAAGCATGCAATTGTTGGCCGAGTTGCCAAGTTGTGGCAAAACGCTTGCACCAAATAAGGTTAGTAGTGTAAGTGAAAAAAAACAAAAAAAAAAAAAAAAAAAAAAAATAAAATAAGCTACCGACAAATAAGAAAATGAACCATCATTTATTACGGTAAATGAGCTTCACACGAAAATGTCAAATGCTATTGTTGTGGTGGTGGCTGCTGATAGCATTTGATATAGTCTCCTTTATTCAGACGGGTTGAAATTAAATAAAATGTTAGACGGGTTCTAATTCAAGGATTCCCTTTCTTCCGATTTTCTGCTTCAAATAAATGTTTTTTTTTTCTTGTTTTGTTGGTTTAACATCGTTGCGTTGCATGTCGAAATAACAATTAAACTCAAGTTTTATGAAGTTCAAGTTACGGTTGCGTTGTTCAGTGAGAATAACGCGGTTTTAATTGAATTCTATGAATGTTTTGTGAAGTATTTTGGGAGTGAAATGTTTTTCAACATAGTGTAGTGTTGTAATGGAACTGCTTTGAAATAAAAACAAAAAAATGTGTGTGTGGTCGCTATGCAGGAGCGAAGTGAAAGTTTAACCCGAAAAAAGTGGATATATTCTGTAGTTAAATAATTTACTCTTAGAGATAGACAGTATGACAAGAAATATTTCCGAAGACGCAACACTGCTAGTTCTAGTTAATCCCTAAACTCGATGGGTGTGATAGAAGTCATGGGTCTGTTAACTTTTACATTACTCAGATTTTGAGAGGTCACAGTTGCTTCAAAGCATACCTGCATATATAAAGGGCGTTTTTTAGTTCGCTGTAGTTTTTCTATTAGGGATATCTGACGTCGGTGTTGGCTGATCAAGACCTTTTTGGTCACAGACAACAAATGTCAGAAGATAATAAAACTTAAGAAATTAGAACTGAACGTACCCCATCATTTGAAAAAATACAGCAACACTTATCATGTTTGACACCACTCAAAGAAAGGATCGCCAGGGCTCCAGAGAACAAATAGAATAGATTCTAATCTGGCAAATGTTCGTCTGGCTAAATGAGTACGTTAACAAGCGGTATTGCAATGAACAGCCACACAAGATACTGGAGACGCCATTACATCCGCGACGGGTCAGAGTTCTTATTTTTCATCGGTTCTTATTTTTTTTAAAATGAGACCGGAGCCAACGTGACGGTAGTTTTTTAACAATATCTTTGTTAAAAAACTTTGAAGTATACATTTTCCCCACAACAATTTTTGACGTAATAGAACTTTATCGTTTAAATTTAGTACGCCCACTTTTGCATGAGTAGAAGTGTCACGCTCAATCGTTACAGGTTTTTCCAGAAAACTTTTATTTCAAGCTCATATATGAGATGATATAACTCATACTAAAGAATGTTTACTTTCACTTCCGGTTAAATTTGGAGTCCAATGTGTTATTTATAAAAAAATAAACGAATCGTCCATTCCAGGATTTTGAACGAGCTTCTTTTGATCAAATTTGGCATGTCACTCCAATTATTTGATACAAAGTTTTCATCCCTTGGTCTTTAAACCCAAGCCATACAGCTTTTCACTTCAAATTAAGTTTTTTTTGTCGAACTTGAACCAATATTGGCAGGTGTTTTACGTTCTTCAAGTCAAGTTAAGCCAAGTTCGAAAACGGTATAAGCAGAAAGTAGAGGAGAACTAACTTAATAATTATGATGATTATGATTAGGACTGTGGCTCAGCCAAATTCGACCCCTTGACCTTTGTCATTATTGTTAATCGCTATAATACCGTCCATTTCAACAAAATTGTATTTAATATTGAAAGCGTTCTTCTTTAATTTGAAGAGTTTTGTTGCACAAGCATTATATTTTTTTCCTTTTTTTTTTCTTGGGATCATTTTCAAAGCATGTGAAACGGTGTTAATGGCTGAAAGCTTCTATTGAAATTCTATATTCCTTTCAAGTTTTACTTTTTTGTTGCTGCTTAAAATTTCAAAGTGATATTTGTCTTCAGCGAGTACGTCAACAGTTCGCTGCGGGTTATTTAATATTTTTGAGAGCATATTGATGAAGATTGTTAAAGATTCAAAATCCACTAACGAATATTTTCAGAGTTTATTTCCAAATATTGACGTTTGGCAAGAGGCAAAGCTATTTTTAAACTAGCTTGGTTTGTATTTTTTCTTGGCAAAATATATTGACAATAATAAAGGGTGATTTTTTTAATGGTTTTTGAAAATTTTATTAAATTTTTGACCTTTTTATTTAATGATTTTTGAAAAAACGAGCTACAGGTCAGTTTTTGGTTAATTTAATTTAATTTAATTAAATTATATTTCCAATATTTCGTCTTTCGTTGAAAGACATCATCAGGGAAAATAATCACATGACATAATCGATACACTGGAACTTACAAAAATTAAATTAATATTTGATTTTAAATTTATTTGTACATTTTTAAATGACGGAAAAAACGAAAAAAAAAACACAGACGACCGACTTTTCAATAATAATTTGTGTTAGTTTTGTCTTGTTATGTTTTTGTTCGTTTCATGCTCTTTGTTTATTATGTGTCTTTAGATGTGGGCACAATTGCCCGTGTCAGTTTTAAAATTTAGTCTCAAGTGCTTTGGTACACTGATAATATGTAGGATTTCAAGCGTGTATGGTCTCCTATAATTTTTCTCTTACTGTAAAATTTTAACTTTGTCAAAGTCTGGAGTATGCCCAGACTTGGTACAGTGGATTGCTAATGCTGTTTTTTATTCTAAAGGTTTGTCAATTGATTTAAAGTCTGATTTATGTCCAGCTATTCTCGTCCGTAATTTTGTTTTTGTTGTTCCAACATTTACCTTTTGGCATAAATTGGATCCGTCTCCACTGCACGGAATTTGATATACCAAATCCAATTTGTCCAGCTTGTCAAGTTTACATTTAGTGTTCGTGTAAAGTGTTTGCATAGTGTCTGATGTTTTGAAGGCTATTCTGAATTTGTCTTTATTATAAATATTAGCCTTTTTGAACTTCTCCGAGAAACCTGGGATGTATGCCATACTTTTAAATATTTTTGGGGTTCCTTTGTCGCCAATGTTTCAGTTACTGTTCTATCTTTATATTTAACAATTTTTTTAATTAAATAGTCCGGAAAACAGTTTTTCTTTAAAATATCTTTAATTTTTATCGTATTGTCCTTGTGGAATTTTTTGTCACTTACGTCAAAAACTCGATTTGTAACATTTTTCGCAGTGTTATAATATTTTTAGGATGTTTGGAGTGATAGTTGATTATTCGTCCTGTCGCCGTTGGTTTTTGATATTCAATTCATTTCTATTTTATTGTTTTTTCTTGTTAGTAATGTGTCAAGGTAAGGTAGTTTATTGTCAGTTTCATTTTCAAGAGTCTCCTATGGTATGAGTTCAGTGCATCTAAAGTGTTTTTTATTTGGTCATATTTAACTATCGCAAATAGGTCGTCCATATATTTTGTGACTAGTTTTGGTTTCACTGTAAGATCGTTTAAACATTTTTCTAAGAGGTCTTCCATTACTATGTCCGCTACTATTGGTGACGCAGGTGATCCCATAGCCGTGATGTTGTCTTTCAACGAAAGACGAAATATTGGAAATAAAATTTAATTAAATTAAATTAACCAAGAACTGACCTGTAGCCCGTTTTTGAAAATGGATAAAAAAAAAAAACAGAAAATTTGCAATAGTAAATGAAATATTTATTTGGAGCGAGACATCAATGCTTGCCATTTACTTTTTAAAGATTATTTCATGTAAATGGTGCCCGCGGTTACGCCTGAGGTGGTCCATTCGTAATCTCCAATTTTGGCATATTTTTTCCAGCATTTCAGCCGGTTTCTCACCAATGGCATCAGTAATGTTGTCCTCCAGGGCTGCAATTGTGGTTGGCTTGTCCCTGTACACGACAGATTTCACGTAGACCCACAAAAATAGTCTAGTGGGGTGATATTGGCGGACATTGGACTGCTCCAAAATGTGAGATTAATTGCTCACAAAACTCGTCTCACAATTGGTCCAAGGTAGCGCGTGCCATGTGGTAAACAAGCCCAATTCTTCCATTTTGGGCAAAAAAAAGTTGGTAATCATCGCACCTTGTTCCATTCACTAATACGTTGCGATTTTCATTATTTTTAAAAAAGAACGGTACAATGATGCCGCCGGCCCACAAACCGCACCAAACAGTGCTTTTTTCAGGGTGCATTGGCAGCTCATGAATTACCTCTGGCGCCTCTTCAGACCGAATTCGTCAATTCTGTTTGACAATTTTTTGATAAAAAAGTGGATCTTCATCCAACTTTTCTAAGGCCCATTCACCAAACAAACGACGTTGTGGCAAGTCACCCGGCTTCAGTTCTTGCACCAACTGTATTTTGTATGGTTTCATATCGAGGTCCTTACGTAAAATGTTCCGGGTGGTCACACAAGCCCAATTATTGAGAACGGTGACGAATTGACTTATCGCGATCTTCATTGACAAAGCTCGATATAATAGAAGCAATATTCTCCTCGGTACACACTCTTCGCATACGGGTTAGTGGATTGATGTCCAATAAAATGAAACTGGTGTGAAATTTCGTCACAATACCTTGAATAACCTGTTCGGTGGGTCGATTATAACGACCTTAAAATGAACGTAATTAACGAAACACATTTCTCACAGGGCACGAATTATGATAGTAAAATTCAATGATTTGCAAGCGCTGTTCGTTTACTAGTCTATTCATGGTGAAATGGCAAACCTTACTGAGCATTTTTGGCTTTGCCAAATGCAACGAATCACACGTGAAGTGTCAAAAAATGTATACTGAAAAAACAAATAGCAAAAAAAATCACCCTTTATTTGTTTATTGAAATTTTAAATTTTATTTATTTCTGGAAATTTTTTTAATAGGGGGTAACATCCTACCATCCTCCTCCTAGGGGGTATATGACCTGACCACATACAGAATAAAATAGCTTGATTAATATTTTTTCTTTGCAAAATATATTGGCAATAATAGTATACGAGGGTTGCTACATATATTTTAGGAATAAGTATAAAAACCGGTTTTTTTTTCATTAAAAATAGCTGTATTGTTTTTCGAAATATTATCCTTTATGATGAATACATTTTTGCATGCGTTCGAATCATTTGTCATAAAAAAATTATGAACTTGAGACACCTCGAAAACATAGTTTTTGAACGCATCAACGGTTTCTTCTGGCGTCGAAGATCGTTGACTCAGGTGGTGATGCTGATCGAGAGTATTGGTATAGGGCCATTTATTGATTTTCAAAATTTGCTATGGATATATTTACATACATTATATAACATGTGAACATTAATGTCCTCTACGACTTATTAAATAAAATAAAAATATATTTTCAGATGTGGTAGAAAATTTTCAATTCCTTGGAACTGGTATATCTCCAATTTCGGAGCTTCAAAGTATCAGTTGTGAATCGTTTACGGGTGACCATCGATATTTCTCGCCATTTTGAACTCAATTTAATGGATTAACACATATATTGCGCTTTGTGGGAGTAAGGATTGATTGAAAATCACGCATAAACACCAAGAACACCGACTTAAATCAATGAAAATGCTATCGACTCAATTGAGCCGATAGCCAGCCAATTGTTTTTTTTTGTAATTTTTATTTTATGAGCTCACTGTTCACTACTTACCACGTTGTATTTCTGATGCCGAAGCCAACAAATCGCTATGATCATCATCCATCATTGAATCAGTTGAATTTTTGCTTGAACTACTAGCTGACTAAAAGTCAATGGAGCGCGCACCAATGCGACCGACGACAATGAGAGTCACAATCATACGCTGACAAATACAGCAGGCGCACACACACACACACTATTACACAGTGATATCGATAAGATGAATTGAGCAGCTGTTGCTGTTGTAGTCGCTGGTGTTCTTGTTGTTGTTGTTGTTGTTGTTGTTGTTATAGTTGCAATTTTTGAACTTTTTTGTTGTACGATTTTGTCCCTTGTGGCTGCAGTAAACTTTGCAACGGATATAAATTTATATTTAAATTTAAATAAAATTATTTCTTGTTGTTTCTGACGTTGTTTTTGTTGCTGCAATGATGTTGTTGATGATGACGTACTCTGTGTTTGTTGTTGTTTGCTTAGCTTTTAAAACGAGCAGCAATTCGAATGTATTAAGCACTAGTTGCAGCGTCGTTGGTTAGACTTGGCCGACAGTTCGCAGCAGCTCTCCAATTGCGCTGTCTTTCGGTTGCTTTCAATTGATTAGCTATCAATTGATCGATGGATTGATTTAATTCGTTTACGTTTGATGGTTACGACTTTTTTTTTTTAATTAAGTGCCTATCAATAGCAAGTATTACAACAACAAAGCGGCCAACGCAAGCTGATGCAAATGACAACAACAACGCGTTTAAACAACCACTAACCGAACCGAACAGCGATGATATCAACTAACAACGTTGAAGTAAGAAGACAATTGTGCGTGTATAAGTCCGAGCGTGCAACTGTTCGCCAATGCAGCAGTTTATTGTTTGTCTATTTATTGTATTAATAAAATTTTCAAATTTTCAAATTTTCACTTTTAATAATTGAAGAATAGAAAAATAAACAATGATTTGTTGTTGCGTTGTCTTGATTTTGTTGCGTGCTCTTCCCTCCAATTGATTTACTGCAAAGATAAAGAACACACACATTTATTTAAAAACAATTAGGAATTTTTATCAATTAAAATATTTGAAATATTTAAAACATTTTTATAATAAACATTTTAGCACTTTTGGTGGAAATTCAAGTTCAAGCCTACAGCTCCTCGGTTCAGAGCTGACTAAATGAATGACTGAATTTTTTTTTATTCAGCAAATCTTTCGGATGCTGCGTCGAAACAATTTATTTCAGTTTGTTGCTTTTAATTTGTGCCACCCACACCTGCCAGCCACCAGCCAGTTTGGCAAACATTTATCTGGTAAAGCCAAACTGCTGGCACACAATCTGAAAGCGTCGGATAGCAGAAATAAGCACAGTAAACGAAATGTATCTTTCGTAGAGAGTAGAGTTTGTTTTCTACATTCGTAAATGAATCAGTTCAGAGTCAATTGCCGGACTAAAATGCCTCTTAAAAACGATTTTTTGTTCGTAAACGTGGTAACTCGTTGAATGAATTGGAAATGAACTTACTTATTTATTTATTTCAGTAGGAACAAAACTATCAAAAATGAATCCGTTATTGCACGTTAATGAGTCATAAATAAACATTTTACAAATGATGTGTTTTAAATGTTGTATATTTTTATGGGGTCATACCAAAAAGAATAAATACAAGATTATGCCATGCGCATGTCTGCCTACGTCACGATCGACCCATTGTCAAAATCAGCTGTTTTTCACTGAACAAAACATAAAAAAACAACTGTAGCTGAAAAAAAAAATAGCACAGAACTATTTCGCACTATATTTCGTATTTTCTTGCACGAACAGAAAATCAGTGAGAAGAACAGAGAAAGTGTCTTTTCCTATCTACGTCACGAAAGACCTAACGTCTTGCGCAGAACGGTGCAACTTTTTCTGCCTCTGATGGCGTAATCTGATTTCTATTATTTTTGGGGTCATACGAGGGTTGCTGCATATATTTCGGGAATAAATATAAAGACCGAATTTTTGCCATTTTTTTGCTGAAATACAATTTTAGAAGCACTGTAAATAACACAATAAGCGTACGATATCAAAACATTCTGAGTACGTAATAGCAAAAAAATGTCCAATGCAAAGTCATTTTGACTGGAATGACATTAGCGTTGTCAGATCCCGAAATATAAGTAGCAGTATACGTCTACAAGTTTTTTTTTTTTGCTTAATAGCTATGTTAGTATTATTTGATTTTAAATTTAGATAAATAATGACATTGTGAATTAAAATAATATTTAAATGTAGGGAAAAATGGGTTGTGTCCCTTTTTTCACCCCTTTAGAGACATATTTTAACCCCAAATTTTTTTGGGGGTTTAGTTTTAGGTTTAGATGAAAGAATAAAGAAGGTTTTGTTCAGAAATATTTGTACAGTTTTGCGTTATAAGTTTAGAACAATCAAAAATGAGCATTTTTTTTGCAACACCGCAAAAAGTTGGAGGATGATATCGTCATAGTGGACACAGGGAGGGTTAAGTAGCTTCGAGGTGAGGGGCTGCTTGTATGGAGATTCTTTCGATGGCATTTCATGGCAATATAGACAAGCATTTTTAGGTCCGATTTTTTGAGGATGTCATTCTGAATGGGATATGCGCTTAAAACGGCAATTCCAACTGGACAACGATCCGAAACACACTTCGCATCTAGCAAAAAAGTGGTTTTCCCTCAAAAGATTGTTCGTTAGACATGCTCCATGCTCCAATCTCCGAACCTAAATCTAGTCGAAAATTTGTGGAAGATAGTGAGGAGAAGATTGCACCATTAAAACCCATAAAAACAGAAAGGAGTTGTGGGAAAACGTCGAACAGACTTGTTAAACTATACCCAAAAGCTCTTTGGTGGACATTGAGTCCAAAACGATGTCTAGCAGTTTTAAATAGTAAGGGCTATGCCTCCAAGTATTAGGTTTTAAATGTTAATAAATGTAACGCGGGATTTGAAATGCAAAGTTTTCGATGGGAAAATTAATCTTTTACGAATGTCGCAAAGTAACCAACAATTTTTGATTTATAAAAAAAAAAATTAAAACAAAAAATTTTCCTTTTTTTGCGAATGTTTATATAATTCACACAACAACCCAAGAAAATTCAAAGTTTGCAAATAATCATTTATAAAAGAAAAAGAAAAAAAAAAATATATTAAACCAAAAATGTTAGCAAAACTCTCACTTATCATTAAATCTACGTTTTTGTTCAGTGGGAAGACTCTATTGCTATTAAAAAGTTGTTTTAACCATTTAAGAAATGGCGCAGATGGTTGCAATCGAAGAAAGTTGGTTGTTATTCTAACATTCACATCAGTTGGCGAAAAAACATGATAAAAAAAACCTTGATGCTCAACTTGTTGTTGTTCTGTTTTGCTATCTATATTAACTATAAAAGTTAATAAAATCTTATATTGACAGCTTGACAAACAGAAGCGCTCTCACTTGATCAATAATCAATTTATGCAAGTGTTGCGCGCAAATAAACAAGAAAGTTCAATTTGATAGTTTGTCGTTATTCCATTCTATTAAATTTCATTGTTCTAAACTAACCTTGGATATTTACACAAATATAAACACACACACACAAACACACATACAAATGCATACATTTACATGTCTACCTTAAACTTAACCTATGCTATAACGTTGTATTTAGTGCTGGTTCGCACCTAAGTTTGTTTGTGTGTATCTTGTTTTTCACTCTTGCATACAATCAACACAGTCAACACCACCCACTCACCTACCTTCAGTGTTTCTCTCTCTCTTTTATTCACACCCGGTGTTTTTCTATTAATTTATTTGCTATGACAACAATAAAAACAACAACGACTTCTATTCACATTTTGTTGATTGCTCTGACTCGACTGACTCTCTCATGAAATTAATTAAAAAGTGTTTTTCTTATGTAAGCTGCTCTTGCAGTGCTTCGCGTTGTGTATTTAAGTGAGCTGCTCTTTAAGTGTTGCGTTAAGCAATTGAGTAAAGCTTTTTTTTTTCAAATAAACACACAAGAGCTTAATTGCAGGCCAACGCAGCATCATTTTCACATGTAGCATGTTTTTAGGGTGGGTGGCAAAATATGGTTTGGTTGCTGAATGTGAGTGCGCCATTAATTGTGCTTTTAATTTTCATAATTATTGAAGCTTTTTTGGGGTTGAAGGGAGGCCGAATTCAGAGAGATAAAGTGTGTTAGTTTAAATTTTCGGTAATTAAGGTTACACTGAAAAAATATCATATTTGAATTCGTTTAAAAATAAAATTTAGAAAACCCAGCAAAGTAACGCACACAGGACTTGCATAATACCGACCTGAATAATTTTATTTTATCTAAAAAAATAAAGAAAATTTTTTACTTGCTTCCAAGTCACAAAATTTTCAATAAGAATATTTGCTCTCTGAACCTAAGAACAATATTTTTTTCACACGTTTTATTATGTTTTACTGAAAATTATACTTTTAAAACAATATTTTTGAAATCTTTGGACTTAGAGAGGGTAAATAAAATTAAAATAAAAAAGACCTGATAAAAAATACCCGGGATTCTTCACTTAATAGAAAACGGTCAATACTTCATTGATATTAATTTTATTTCCTTCAAATTAATCTCCATTGCAAGCAATACATATTTTCGAATTAGCTCTTTATGCGAGTTCTTCCTCAATCGTTTCAAAACGCTTTTCGCGAATGGTAACAGTCGTGGGAATAAAGAAAAGTCCCAACGAGGCATGCCGAGTGAAAACGGAGCTTGCGGAACAGTATGAATGTTATTTTTGGTCAAATTGTTAGTGCGTAGTCGTCGTGAAGAAATAGGCAAAACATCAACCACAGTACGGACCATTTTAAACTCCTTATACCACTGGTTCGGTTGACATTGTCGAGTCCTTGTAGGCTACCATTAACACGTTACGCTTTCGCACATGATATTTTGTTAGAAACACAAAATTTCAGACAAACTCTTAACTTAACTAACATCGACATTGCGAAATTCGCAGAACACAACAAGCCCTGACTTGTTTACAAAGCTATTACGCACCTATGAGATTATATTTCAGCACCATATGATAGATGTACCAACCCAGAAAAAAATTTTTGACAATGGGAAAATCAATAGGAAATTCCGGATATTTTTTGATCAGATTAAATATCAGATATTTAATAGATTAAAATGTCTTCTCGGGAAAAATGCTTGAAAAAAACTATTTTTGTTTTTGGCCTCCTGGCTGCGTATTGCCTATTAATATAGATGTTAATAAATAGATAATTTTGAAAAATTTTTGAAAGTGTTTAAAAAATATTATAATCTATTATTCAAATCGATATATAAATCGAAATAGATAATTTTGAAAGTGTTTAAAAAATATTATAATCTATTATTCAAATCGATATATAAATTTAAAATTTACATGTTATTTTGAATAATTCCATTAATTCTTAGCAAAAAAGTTTATTAACATAGTGACAGTCTCGGTAGTTGAGTATGTAGCGTGCTTGATTGCGACCCCAGAGGTTCCGGGTGGATCTATCATCCCATTTTCGAACCAACGCAATCTTGACTAAATTGGTATAACACCTGAAATTATTGATTTAAAGCTACCAAACCTATCAGTATTCTTCTGTGTCTTTTACAGTCCATTAACTTTGAAAAGCTAATAATTACAACTTCTGCAAAACCCATGAGTAATTATATGTGCTTTCACTGCAAAACAGTGTTTTGTCAAACAAGCAAGTACAGAATAAGCATTTACGCATTTATGCTTGGTTGTCGCAAACTCACATTTTATCTTAGATTTTTTTTAAGTGTATGATGAAACGTCATGCAGCTTTGAATGAGAACAATTATAATTATAAGTTAAGAGAGACAAAAAAAAAACAAACAAACATAAACAATTTCAATTTAATTTAAAGAATCCGTTGAAAAAAATAACAAAAACAATTGGGTAGGAATGTGTTCATTACTTTTGTTTGTCAGAACGAAAATGTCATAATAATTATTTCAAGATATGTGACAACTTATGCCAGTTGTTAGTAATATAACTACATACAATACAACTTGTTGCTGACTATAAAGAGTAACAATTGACATAGTTATTACAAAATTTGATAAGAATGTTTATGTTAGTGAGAGTTATCTCGGTATAAATAAAGTGATGATGTATGACGGGAGTAAATAAATTCTCTCTTCTGTAAACATACTTGTCGGATTTTACATATTTAACAGTTTTTGCGACTAGTAAAGAAAAATTAAGTTTTTGAGAATTTGAAGGAGATTTGTTTTAGTTTCAGAATGAGCATTACTAGTTTTTGTGAAAAATATTTCCAACGTGTATGTGTTGGTGATTCTTATCACATCACTACTCTAAAAGCATAGACAATAGAAAAAAAACATGACGACATCATGTTATAAAGTAAGTGCAACATTTCTATTTTAAGTTGTTGATGTCTTAAATTTATGGGCGTTCCTCTACGAGCAAATAACGAGTAGATAAAAATACAAGCTTTACGAGATATCGAAAAATCTAAACTTATTTCTAATGTTGTCATTACTTCAGGGTGCATTTTTAGACTTTGTCTATATGACCTGAGCGGTATAGTATGTTTACTTTTTCAAGCAACTCAAAGGAGAGTAAGACAAAGCACACACACTAACGCACGCATACAAGATTATAAAGGAGAGGAAAAAACAATTATAAATATTTGCATATAATTCAAAGCTCATGTAAATTTGAAGCAAAAAACAAAGAGCGATAATTGCTACGTATTAGTTAATAGCGCACCTTAAAGAATATCTAAGCATCTCATTTAGGTAAAGAAAAAATTACATAGGCACAGTAGAACAGAATTAATAAATTTTAATAACTTTTTTTCTCAACAATATGATTTACAAATATATCAAAAATCTAGGATTAAAATAAATTACATAAAAATATAGTTTTATTAAAAATTAAAAAAAAAGAAAATCATTCTGCTATAAAAACATAAAATTAGAACTAAAGGAATACAAGAAAAGTTTATGAATATAGCAAAATAATACAATATAAAAAATACATATAAAATATAAAATGTAAATACAAACAAAACACACCAACAACTTAAAAGAATATATTAAAAATTATGAAAAAATTACGTAATTTTAGAAAAATAAGATAATTCATGTCTTATTTATTTCTCTTTTATTAAAAAAGATAATCGCAACTAGTTCCTGGAATATGGTAAGAAATTTATTGAAAGCTTTCAACATATATAGGGGAAAAGCTATATTTGCTATATATTGGCCCCTATACAGTTATTGGTCATTTCAACTTTGACATCCAAAAACAAAGACGAGTAGATTTAAGAGTAGTAGATTTTAAGAGTAGTAGATGGCAACACTTTCATTTTCTGTCAAATAGGTTCAACGAAATTCCGCTAGGTGAATTGGTTCTTTTTCATTGTATGACATTTTGCCGGAGGTACAAACGTAAGTAAGTTTATTAAAAAATTATTAAGACTGCGGCCGATTAATGTAGTTATAAGTTTTAGTTTTTTTTGTTCATTTTTTTCCTAAGTTTGCTAAATAAAAGTGTATAAATATAAAAGACGTCTTATCTAAACATTTTTCATCATTTTTATTAATTTTTAACTGAGAAATTTCTTATTAATTGGATTTTTAGACCTTGAAGTCGTTTAACTGGCCAATAACTATACCGTGTCCCCTAAATCTTTTAATTTTCTAAGGTCTATTTTGTCCCTCTGGTGGCGTGAGAGTTGACCTTAAATAAAATAAAGGTGTTTTGCGTTAGGAACTGTAAGTCCATTGTGAATAAAAAAAAAACACGATATTTTTAAAATTTATAAGGTTGTCATATCGACCGACCTCTCTATCTGGCCGAGTCGAGTTTGGGTCGCCCTTTAGGAAAACCGTAAAAACTGTTATTTTTTACCTATCTTATTTCGTTTGCGTGATATGGCGTTTTTTTTTCTTGTTTTTTTAAGGTTAAATTATAGTATCGATCGGCCCTCTCTACTTGGTATGTTCCTTACAAAACTGAAAACGATCGCTGCAAACTTTTTGATGGTGATGGTGCACTTGGTGTGCTTGCTATGATTTTCAGGTGATTTATCAGGTGTGCAAGTATGAAACTGTAAGGTGTGCAATTATGAAACGCAAACGCAACAAGAACTCGCAGAGAAGCTAGGAGATATTCGACAAGCCATTTCCCTTCGTTTACGAGAGATGAGAAAGATTCAAAAGGTCGGAAGATGGGTACCACATGAATGGAATGACAAGCAGGTGGAAAGATGAAAAACCAAATGCGAAATCTTGCTCGAATGGTACAAGAGGAAGTCATTCCTGCATCGCATCGTCACAGGGGATGAAAAGTGAACCGAATTTTGAGAACCCTAAGCGAAAAAAATCACGGACAGATTTACATCGACTGCAAGACCCAATCGCTTCGGTAGGAAGGCGATGCTCTGTGTTTGGTGGGACCCAAAAGGTGTAGGCTATTATGAGCTCCTTAAACCGGGTGAAACGGTTAATACTACGTGCTACTAGCAACAACTGATCGATTTGAATCATGCATTTGTCGAAAAACGGCCCGAGTATCAAGGTAGGCAGCCCAAAGTAATTTTCCTGCATGACAATGCTGCGTCGCATACGGCAAAACCGGTTCGGGACACATTGGAAGCACTTAAGTGCGAACTGTTGCCCCATGCAGCTTACTCACCAGACTTCCGACCATCAGTCGGACCATCCGATTATCAAGATGTCGGAAAATATCTCAACGGTTGGTTCGCTTCAAAAAAATACAAACTTTTACTGGCAAGGGATCCACAAACTGCTCGAAAGATGGAACAAATGCATAAATTCCGATGGAACATACTTTGAATGATATATGTTTGGATACTTTTCGAATAAAAGCCTTAATTTCAAGGAAAAAAACAGCGGTTTCATATTTGCACACCTGGTAACTTCATTGTCGTTCTATTTTATTTCATAAAAAATCCCAAGTATTTTTCGACACTAACGAAATATGCAAGACTTGCTCATACAGAGCCGCAAAAATTAAATTTTTCCAACTTTGAGATATAAAAATATTTTTTTCCAAAATAAGCACAACCGTACTCACTGCATTAAATATTCAAAAATTAAAAACTATTTATTGCAATCGGACTTGAGAGGTTTCGATTCAGAGTTACAACCAATTTTTATATCAGCATCGTGCTTAACGTAAGACGCTTTTTTTTACAAATAATTTATATTTTTACAAATAAAAAATATGAAAGTTAAAAGTTGTCACAATATTTCTATACATTTTTAAAATATAAAAATTTAAAAGTCTTCTCAGGAAAAATTCTTGAGAAATCGTTTTGTTTTATAGCCTTCTGACTGTGTATAACCCTTTAAATCATTTTTAAATGTAAAATATTTCACTGAAAAACCAAAACCACAAATACAATGATTTTGAGTTTTGCTTTTTTGATAAATATTTGAAATGATCGCAACATACAAAAGCAAATACGCCATATAATGAATATTAACCCTTATTATTTTGATAACAAATAAAAAATTTACATTTTTGTTTTTGTCTACTGATACTTCGAATTTTTAATCAGTCAGTCTTATGAAATATAACTTTGCTAAAATGAATTTGAGAAAAAAATTTTTTTTAATCGTCTTTTATTTTTAATTTTCAATACAAAGGCTATATAACAAGCTTATTAAATTAGAATTTTTTTTTCATAAAAAATATAAAATGTTTTTGGTTAAATTGACTACGTTTTTGCATAAATTAAATATCTTTTCCTTTAGTGTAAAGAACACACAAGCTTTAGAATGAGTTTTTCAAAGAGAACCAACCACATATGGTGGGTCGCCATAATTTCTGTTAATGAAGAGCTTTTTGCAATCCAACAAGTTATGGAGACGAATAATTAACGTAAAATAAACAAGCAAAGCATTTAAAGGGCTTACAAAGCGGTTTTTAAAAACCAACTGAAAAGGTTCAAGCCGCACGCACACTTGAGCGGTTTTGTTAAAAATAGACCTAGAATCTAACAACCATTGAATTGGTACGCATTTTACAGCTACAACTACGCATTAAGAAATAGCTACTGTCTAAAAGCTTCCTTCAACAACACACAAGAGATAAAAGCGTTTTGAACAAGCAAAGAATTAATTTTGCAATGATTAATGAAAGTTCCAACGTGGGTTGGCTTAAATATAACGGCTTTTATATTTTTTCGTTGGCGTAACAACCAGCCAAATAGCTCGAGAAAAATCGTTGACTTCAGTAGAAATTAATTTGATCTTAAAATGGATATCAAATCGAGTGGAGGAAGTCAACATTCAATGACTTCCTCATAACAACGTCTGCCTACATAAGCACATAAATGATTAGCCAGACATAATATGAAGAATAAAAAACAATAAAAAACAATAAAAAACAATAAAAAAGAAAACTTATAAAACTGAAAATTTGCACTTTTGTGCCAATTTTTATGGCAATGCATTTAATAAAGAACTCACCGCAGTAACAATGAAAGCTTAAAGTTGGCAGCAACAACAATAGAAAAAGCGCGCCAAAAGTTAGCAAATCGCGCGAAGTGTCGCTGCTGCTAATCGCCTCAAAGCACTCGAGTGTAAACAAAAACAAAAACTAGCAAAAATAACACTAAAAACCACAAAACTATAGCAATGAGCAAAACAAATAAAAAATAATTCCTATGAAATATAGAAAAGCTTTGATCAGTGTTAAACTTGAAAAAAAAATCACATTAAATAAATAACAAAAATGAGAACAAGCCTCTGAAAGTCGGAACGTTATAAAATGTTGTGTAGCTCTGGTTGAGGGAAGCGGCTTTTAGTCAACGACCTTGAAAAAATAGCAACAACAGTAATGGAAAAATAAACGGCTTAATTGCACTGCACGTCGTCGTTCGCGTTAGGTAAGGTTCGGTTCGGTTCGGTTTGGTTAGGTTAGTTTAGTTGATTCGCTGATGCGTTAAATTTGAACGACAAACAAACACATGGTTCGTTGAATCAATCTGCAACGCTTTAAAATTATTTAATTTTTTAGTTTTCCATCAACGCGCCTAGAAATGCGATACTTTGAAAATTAATGATGAACATCTGGGTGCTATCGGATAGGAGTTCTAGGCTAGGTGTTTGGTCTAGCGATATTTCCATTTCCGTAATGAACTATTGATCCAAGATTTTGAATAGTCTAAAGATTTTGAATAGACAAAAAGTCTCTCGGAATATGATAAAAAAGGCATCATATTTAGAGAAAAATGGTAGAGTTTGCTCCAGAAAATGCTTTTCTCTAATTGTGATACCAAAAATTCCCTAAAAATGGTAAAAAGCTTCCATGAAAAAAAGAAATATAAGAAAAATATATCGTTCTTAGAGAAAAAAACTTTTGTTTTTGATAAATTATTTGTTTTTATTGAAGAAAATATTTTGCGTAGTGAATTGTTTATTTATAATGAAAAAACTTTTCATTTTCTAGAAATTTTTATCTATAAATGAGAATTTTTTAACTATAAATGAGAATTTTTTAGTGCGAGAAAAATACTTATCATTATTAGATGAAATTGAAATATTTTCATTTCCGACAAGTGAAGAAATATTTCTTCGAATATGTGAAAATTTATTCTAATTGTAGGAAATTTTATTTGAAAAAGAGAAAATTGCTATTATCAAAAATAGAGATTTTTTTATGGAGAAAAGATATGGGTTTTTTTCTGAGTGAAGCCAACATGAATTGGAAGATAAATTCATAAAAATTTCAGTTCAGATTTCAGATCAAATAAAATTATCGATTAATTGCGAATAATTGAACTTAAGTTTTAAAAGTATTGAACTATTTTGAGTTTAAAAATAGAGAACGAAAATTGGATATATAAAAAAAAAAAATTTTTAAATCGATAAGTTAATTAAAAAATTAGCGAATATATTTATTTGTCAAAAGCTGAATACAAGAAAACTGAATTGAAACTAATTTAACAATTGATGAAAACATAAGAAAATCAACAGAAATTTGAAGAGTAACTTAAGGGTGTATCAACAAGAGCTGTAGGATTGCGAAGGTGTTTTTAACAGCTGGTCGCATGACAGTTGCCCAATGGTGACATTTGTCAATTCTACACGGAGAGAAATAATATTCCTATGTTAAGCAAATATTTTGCTGGATCCAAGAAAATTTAAAATTAAGCCTCATTTCGTCAAATCAAGCACAAAAAACTAAAATTAAGAAAAATAAATCTAAAATGAGCATTTATTTCTGAAATTGAGTAAAAGGAATGATTGCTTGAAAGAAGAATAAAATACTGATTCTAGAACAGTAGTGCTCATTCTACAACATAGACATTTTTGCGTCTGTGCTAGAGAGCTTAAAGCTTCTTCACTAAGCGAAACCTGTTTTGTAAGCTTTATGTTGTACAGTGCTTCGAAGTTTAAATTTGTTATTAAAAACAAGTGAAACTTTCAAATGGTTTAGCCTTGAATTGATCAAAACTATTAAGGGTATTCACGCTTACGGTTAATTGGGCTATTATTTTTATGATATGTTACGTTTCTGATTACTTATGATGTCATATTTTGTTTCTTTGTTGTTTAATGAATGTTATGTTATCATAACATATGTTTTAATTAAACTTATGTTATTATAACGTATCTTTTAATTAATCTTATGTTATCATAACAAAAGATAGGACATGTTATTTTTTGTCCTAACTAAAACCACATTTCATAGTTAATGTATACATTTTTTTACGTACATTGAAAAAACTAAGCGATGCAGTCCTCACCCCTTGAAATGCCAGAGCGAACTGGGGTGATTTTTTGTATGCATGGACTTTATATACGTGTGAAAGCACAAAAGCTTATCTGTACATTTCTACAACCTGGAACAAGACTTCAATCAAAAAAATATTTTCTTAATTTAAGCAATTAAATTATTTATTTATTAAGTTATTTTAGTTTTCAGCAAATTGTTTACTTGAATCAAGCAAATTTTTCTTACTTTAACTTATATTGGCATGCTTATAATTCACAACATGATTCGAATCCAGCCTACGTCATTGTTCTTTAACCTTTCTGCATTTCTTTTCTCATTTCTAATCAATTGAAATTGGAAACCTGACGAAAGATTTGGCTCTACATGCGTACAAGCTCCCATAGACTGAAGAACTGCAGCCGGTGGACCATCAGCAGCGCTGTACGTTCTCCAATTCCAGTTAAGTAATTAAATAATTTTATTACTTAAATTAAGAATATTAAGGTATTATTCACTTTTATATTTATATATATTAAATGTTCCATACTTAATTCAAAATTTTACAAAATAAATCGAAGAACCGAAAATAATTCCCGTTCAAGTTTTTCAGAGTCTTTTCGGAACATTATAAGAGCGTCAATAAATTGTTTGGCGTTACTTGCGTTATATGAGATAAAGAATTTCTTCAAGAAAGTTGATAGCTCAAGCAAATGTCTAAGACGATTCTTTGAGTGCTTAAGTGCAAAAACGGTTACATGCGAAAAGTCTTTACAAAATAGTACATATTTCGGTGTTTTTGAAAATTCAAATTTTAAGATTGTCATAAAAAAAGCAATAACCGTAAAGTTTGAAAATCGAAATATCTGGTGAAATTACTTAAAGCTTTAACACACTTCATTAAAATATGAGAACATTAAATGCAACATTTTTATAACGGTAAATGACAACCACCACTTAGCAATATGTAGCAACAAAAAAGCACACTGCACCATGTTGCAGTCAAGCAGCAGAAAAGAGCTTAAGAAACTTTTTAATGCTTTTGTTTTAAAACCAAACAAGTTTTAGCTGCAGCAAACTAACGCAAATGATAAAATCTAAAAACACAATCAGTGCAATAAGCAAAATATTCGGATAAAGTGGAAGAAGAAGAAGAAAAATACGCAAGTAATCCAAAAACAAAGGCGGGGAAGACAAAAAAGTTTTTCCAAAATCACGCCAAACATAAAAGAGGATAGCAAAGCATGTAGCTCCTGCAGGGCTTAAAGTACAACGTTAAGAAAATGCAGTAGCCAGCCACCAGCAGAAGGGGAAGGTGCTTGAAAACCAAGTGAAGCTAAAAGAGAAGGTATTAAAAAGATATTAAAAAAAAACGGTATTTAAAGGAAATACAAATGCAAATGAAGCGAGTTTGCAATAAAATACACAGTATAAATAACAGGGCATGGAATTTTTTGGGGGGCAACACAGTTTAGCAAAAAAGTAGAAAAATAAATTTTAACGGCGACAGCAGGTTAGGAGCTGTATTTAGCAAAAACATGGTTGTATTTAGTGTATGTCAGATTAACAGCAACAGTCTGTGTGTATGTGCGTGTGAATGTGTGTGGATGTGTAGATTGAAAACATGACTGTCTGAAATTGCAAAAAGCCGGAAAATCAAACACACCGGCAGGTGAGTAAAATTGTTTAGTTTTTATTAATAATACAATAAAAACAACGTAAGTTTCAATTTTGGGTCAAGGTATAAAAACTGCATGAGGCCACAAGATGTGCGTCGTTCGGACGCTTTGTTTACACCCACAAAAACAATGCAACATCCGCCACTACTTTGCATGTGTTGAATAGAAAAGAAGAACTCTTCTAAAGTTGCATACGAGTACTTTACAGTTTCGGCTTCAATTTTCTTGTAGCTGAAAGAAATGCAAAAGTTAAATGAAAAATAATTGAGGGGGGCAACAAAAATAGAGGTTGCCCTCATTTAAGCTTCCTGCGTTTGATAGCCGGAAAAAGCAGTTTATGTAAGTAAACTATAAATAAGTGGAATAAATTTTGTAGTGAAATAGATCAGGAATGATGTGAGTTCTAATGAGTTGCACGAAGTCCATTATTAACAGTTTACTAAGGCAATCTGTAAAGACTATATTTAGGTAGACTGAAACATGTGGAAAGTTTGAAGAGCCTGAATACTTAAGCATGTTTTTTCTGCCCAACGTTTCCACGCAAACTTATAGTTCGAACTTATAAACAAGTTAATCTTAAATAAGTTGATGGTTATTATCGATTTATCAGACTTAACTGTTAATTAATTTAGCAATTTATTGGCATATTTTATTAAGCACATTATCTTCATTAGGCACTTAATCAAAACTTCATAGCTAATTACACAGCGAAAATCATCGAAATCCCAAAATAATTGTTTTTATTTTTGTTTGTTCTATTTTTTGTTTTTATTTTTGTTTGTTTTGTTTTTTGTTTTTTATTTTTTTTTGTAAATTTTTACTTATATTTCAAATTTATATTTTTTTTTATTTTAATTTTTTAACTTTATTTTTATAAATATTATTTTTTATTTTTTTTTTTATTATTTTTTTTCTTTTTTTATTTTATTTTTTTTTTTAATCGTATTGCTTTATTTTCTAATATTATCTCTTTTTTACTTTTTTATTGTTTTTAATTGTTCTATTTTTTAAATTTTCTTATTTTTTTTTAGTCTATACAATTCCTTTTTTTACTATTTTTCACGTTTTTAAAATTTTTTGATCTGACTTCTTTTACTCGTTTTACATTTTTTACGGTTAACAAAGAAGACCCGTTGTACTATTTAAAACTTTCGTTTTTTCTTCAAAGTTTTGAATTTTCTTTTTTTCATTTTAATTTTATAAATGCACTTATTTATTTATTGTTTGGTTTGTATTCATATTTTTAGTTCTTTTTATTTTTTAATATTATCACGATTTAAAATTTTTTATTTCTTTTTATTTTTTAATATAAGCACTTTTTGAAGTTTTTTTTTCTATTTTATTCTTTTTTATTTTTCTTATTTTTTTTATTTTTTTTATTTTTTTTGTTTTTATTTTTTTTAATTTTTTTTGTTTTTGTTTTTGTTTTTTATTTTTATTTTTTTTATTTTATTATTTTTTTTCTATTTTTTATTTTTGGACAATTCCAAGCTAATCGATAACGCCCGTCCTAATTCATGTAACGCCCGGCTCAGTACAAAATATTTAATAAATAAGTAAATTTTTATTCAATAATTTTTTTTTTGACACAGATTTTTCAATCAATCATTTTTCTAGCGAATTATATTAAAAACTTCATTTTTAATACTCTAGTTTGGCTGAACTTTGCAATTTTCTAGAGCATCACAGAAATGGATTCGTGTGATCGTAACGCCCGTCCCTGACATATTTTTAATTTTTGCAAAGTTCAGCCAAACTAGGGTATTTAAAATGAAGTTTTTAATATAATTCGCTAGAAAAATGATTGATTGAAAAATCTGTGTCAAAAAAAAAATTATTGAATAAAAATTTACTTATTTATTAAACATTTAGTACTGAGCCGGGCGTTACATGAATTAGGACGGGCGTTATCGATTAGCTTGGAATTGTCCTTTTATTTTTTTTTATGTTTTGATATTATCACTTTGTTTTGATATTATCTTTGATTTGTTGTTTTTGTTTTATTATTTTGTCATTACTTTTTATTTTTTAATGATTTAATTTTTATTTATAATATATTTTATTTATATACATACATATATATATATAAATATATATAAAAAATATATAATTTTTTTATATTTTTTGTAACTTTTTACTGTTTTATTTATTTTTTATATTTAAAATGAAATCCTTAGTATGTTGCTCTTTTTTGTATCAATATCGCTGAAAATGTCAAAGATTTTCGAGTTGTGGCTTTAAATGGATTAATGCGGGGTATGTGTGAAAAAAGCTGTATGAACTGAATTCTTTTGTTAATAGAATTCTTTTACTTCCTTTTTATTTTTAATTTTTTTACTATGACCTTTAACTGTTTTTACGTGTTTTTAATAATGTTTTTCAAAATCAAAATCTCCCTTTTTTTAGCCTTTTAATTCTTGTAAAATTTTTCTTTAAAATTTTATTAATTTATTTTTTTACACCTTTTTAATTTTTTTTTAAATATTTTTTATTTATGTTGATTTTAAATGGGCTTTGGCCGTGAATAAAAGACGAAAAAAATTTGTTTTTGTTTTATCTTTTAGTTTTTAATGTAATATTTCGGCTCACTTTGTGGGCCTTCATTCGTCTTTTATTCACGGCCAAAGCCCATTTAAAATCAACATAATACAACAAAAAAGGCCGATAAAACAACAATATTTTTTATTTAGAATTAATATTTTTTCTAATTCTTTTTTTTTTGTTTTTATTTATATATAATTTTAATGTTTTCTTTTATTTTTTATTTTGTTTATTTTGATTTTTTAATATTAACTCGGTATTTTTTAAATTTTTATTTTTTGTTTTAGTTTCTGAACTTTTTTCTTTTTTGAATTTAAAACTTTGAATAAAATTTAAAATTTTATCTTGGTTTGACTTTTTTAGATGTAAATGGGCTATGGCCGTATAATTAAAAACGCTGTTTTTGTTCTTTTTATTTAAATTTATTTTCCGATATTTCCAATTATTCAGGGCTAAGCACTTTGGTAGATACAAAGATTTAGACAGATTTAAGTATATTTTTTTAAACCTTTTTGGTTATTTTTTTTTTTTTTACTTTTTTAAATTTTTGTAACATATTCTTTCATTTTTTAAAAGAAAAAAAATTTTAAAAATAAAAAACAAATTTTTTTTGTCCTATTTCTTTTTTTTTATCTCTTAACTTTTTATACTTTTTTGACCCTTTTGAGCGTTTTTATCTAATTTTTCTATTTGTTTTTACCTTTTTAGTTTTTTATTTTTTGGAAATTTTATTATTTTTTTTTTTGACAATTTTTTCTTTTATTCACTTTTGAACTGTTTACTTTCTGATACTTTATGCCCCTTTTATTTTTTTTGTTGTTTCTTGCATTTTTATTTTTTAAAATTTTTGATTTTTTTAAATTTTTTTATTTTTTTTTTATTTTTATACTTTTTTTATTGTGTTATTTTTTTAAACACATTCTAAACACATCTCTACATGGCTTTGATTTTAAGCACGAGCTCTTAGTTTAAAATTTGGGAAAATGAAATGAAATCCCACAAAAATTAATCTAAAATCTTGGAATTTCGCACATAAACTTTGATTCCTTTGAAAATAGGCTAAATCGAATGAAAATCACGGCTACCTCCTATAACATACGAAATAACTTTATCAAAATGGTGAAATCTCTTTTTAAAAACTTTACAAAAACTAGTCTTAAAAATTAATATCAAATAAAAACTTTTAGTTCGGAAATTTATTGAAAGGCCTCGCACACAAAGTGACGTCATCACAATACCAAAACCATCATAAATTCCACAAAAATCAATATATTGACTATTATATACTACTGTAGGCTATAAACTACACATCAGCTTTGATATTTAAAACGTGAAATAGTTGAAATTTGGATATCTTGAGTAAAAACCACGCCTACATCCCATACAAATAGACGTCATGAAAATAATAAAACCTTCATAACTTCGGATATTATTTATCATAAACGTATGGGGTGGTAGGTATATTAACGTACCAAGCCGAAGGTGATCCTTACCAGATGTACTTTGTTTTTACTTTTTTTACGCTTTTTTAGATTTTTTCCTTTTTTACTCTTTGGAAAAGGAACGCAATCATTTCTTATCACAGGGTGTTTTGTCTGGTATATAACTTTTGTTTTCAACCATATAAATTGTTCAACTTTAATTAAAAATTAAGTTTAAAAGGAACTGTCAATATTCTTGACATTCTTTTGCAAAAAATATTTATATTAAATTATTAAGAAATATCATCAACTTGATTTGGCAAATGTTCACACTGGTTGCCTTTCTTGAAATATAATTGAGGACTTCCAATGAATTTATTGAAAAATTATTGATAGTTTACTTGTAAATTGGCTGCAGATGTGATTCGATTTAAAAGGTGTTCACTGCGCTCCACACATAAGGGTAAAACTCAATTGTCTCGTCAACTGAAGTTTTGTCAAAGTGACCTTCGCCCTACTGCTTGCAATCATGTCGCAGCAATAGTTTCACACAAATAATAAGAGCAATAAAATAAAAATTCAATGCTTTTAAAATAAGGTCAATTCTTCGATAGACAACTGCATTTTATTGTGTGGTCGTTTGTTCGAGTGACATCCATAAATCGCAAAAATAAAAATAAAAATAAAAAATTGGTCACGATAATGGAAGAAAAAGATATATTTCATTATTGTTGTATTAGATAAAGAGAATACTTGAGAAGTAATATCAAAATCTAATGCCTTCAGTCTTAAATAAACGCAATTTTTGACACAATTTTCATTTTTATAAACTACTTTTATCAGTGCAACTTTAATTTGTTAATGCAACATAATTGTTTCAATTAACATATTTTATAAACTTACCGTTCTACGCGGGCTTTTAGCAAATAAAGTTCATGCAGTAGTTATACTTGAGCACCAAAGTTTACAATAAAACAATCTGTAAAGAAAGGTAAAATTAAATATTAATAAAAAGCTACAATGGAGATCAAACTATAAAAGAAGTAAAAAGGACGTGAAATAAAATTGTCAACTAATTGGCGTAAGGAACTTTGAGTTATGTTTGTAGACAAGTCATGCAATATTAATGCGTTGAAAAAGTCCTGCAGTTGTAAATATAAACTGACACACTTGCCTAGGCTGACACATGCATCAAGGTTGCCTGCTACGGAAGGTGATTAAAATTGGCATTAAACGGCACGAAATATAAATTAGAAAACACCTTATCTAACATTTAAGTGTATTAATATTAAAAGAGAAAAAAAAGGACTCGACTCAGCGTTTACTTTCTCTAACCACAAATTTCAAGAGCTGTTGGCTGTTATTTGTAGTTGATTAGGAACAAGTAGCTTTGCCTAAAATGACGTAAGATTGTGTATATTTATCGGTATTTTCGTTGTGGAATTGGAATTATAGAGCAACAAGCTTTGCTAGTTTGCTGCCAAATTGTGACAGCATGAACTGTACAAAGTTCATTCGACAACATCGTCGCTCATCCTCATTACTATTCAGTTCATGTCTACAAATATAAGTAGCATGTTTTTTCATTTTCTGAACTGTACTCTGCTGTTGTCAACCACAAAATAAGCCTAGAACAAAGTTACGAACGAACTACTGCTGGCTATATTGTTGAAGTTGAAGGTAAGGGCAGGCAGGGTGGGATGGATAAGCAGAATTTTAAAAGTTAAGTAAATTGGAAAGAACGGCTTAACTCTAAAGGGTAAAACTAGTTTTGCTGTCATGTGATTTGTGTGCCTATGTCGTAGTTAAGGGGTTATACGCAGGCAGAAGGTCAAACAAATTGATTTTTCAAGAATTATTCCTGAGAAGACTTATTTACGTACTAAGAAGAATTTATTTACGTACTAATTTATATACGTATTGTGGTAACTTTTAACTTTACTTTTATATTTTTTATTTGTAAAAATAATTATTTTTAAAGCTGCTGTAGCCAATCTTTGGGACCTCCGCAAAAAAAAAGAGGCGTCTTGCGATGAGTACGATATCTCAGGACTGGATCATCTTCTGAAATGAAAGAACCAAAAAAGAAAATTTCGTTAGCATGGTATTATCTAATATTTAATCGAAGGGAAAAGCATAATATTAAATTTGAGAAACTGTTTAACAAAATGAAATTTGATTTTCAACATAAATTTAGGCCTTAAATTGCTTAAAAAATAGAAAATATTTATCGGTGAGAAAAAACCTTCGATCAATTACTGAAAATATACTTGCAAAACTTGTAAAAATTTGAGACCTATCAGTTCAGCGGTTTCCGAGCAATCTTGTCCACTGACTTAAGAAGTATAGTTTTGAGAAAATCGCATTGAAGTTAATCACAGAAAGACGTATCAAAGAGGTCTCACAGACGGCTTAAAGACGTCTTTACAAATGCGCGCGAAAGTTCGAGAATAGTCTTGAGATTGCGTGAAATTTTCTACGAACACTGTAAAAGTAAAATTAAAAATCGATAGTTTTTGTCCTTCTGACTGCGTATAACCCCTTAAAAAGCAAAGCTGTTGGAGGTAAATCAAAGAGCTGACATAAAATATTGTTAACCAAATGAAGAAAGTAACAAAAGAATTTAAGGAAGAATTCAGAGAGCAAAGTTTTGTTTCATTTTCAACTTGGAATATTGCTTGAGTTAAGAAATAAGTTTTTTTATGAAATTATTTGTAGAGAATTATCGGAGTTTCATAGATAAATTAAAACAAAAGTTCATACAAAGTTAAGATTATTTTATAAAAATTTAAATAAAAAATTTCCCACGGATTAAGGCAGATAAACTTTCAAAGCTTTTGATATATTTGTTAATTTTTTTTCACTGATTTTGATTCAATTTTAAATCATTTCATAAAATTTTGCTGATGCGTCACAGTAACTCACATTGAGGTTTATAGTCTAAGGTTTTGTCTCCATAAAGCGCTCGTTTTATTGCTTGTAGCAGACACATTTAAATTCTACGTTTTATATTTTTTGGATTTTTATTTAGTTTTTTTTTTCATTACTTCCAAAAGCCAGAAAAACAATCGACAAAACCTGCAAATTTTTGTAAAGATTTTTTTTTTTATATTCTATTGATTGACGCAAAAATCTCTCTGAATTTGCTTGACGTCGCAGAAAATAAACATAATATTGACATAATGTTAAAATTGTTGAATCATTGTTGTTAATAGAAAGTGAACAATAAAAAACAAACTAGCTGAAAAGCCGCTGATAAAGAGCATATTTTTTTAATTTTTCTTCAGTTATTTGAGTTACAAAAATATTGACGCAGTGTTAGTTGTACTGGGTGTCGAATGGTTAATTGACTGACTCGTCCAGATACTCGTATGTAAGCAAAACAAAAAATATGTTTATTTTTTTAACTAAAGTTGTGCAAAGAACTTGATTCTCTATTTCATGTTAATGAAATGTGTATGGTAAATTTTTCTAAAACAAATTCGTTTTATTTTTCTTTTCTTTTTAAATTATTCATATAATTTTTGTTTAATTTACTAAAAAAGTTTTTGTCGCAGAGGTTTTGCAAAAAACTGTCTTTCAAGCATTACCTTGCAGTATATGGCACTAGTGCTGAACTAGCGATTTCACTAGACCATAGTTAAACAGCACTTGTTTCAGTTTAATTTACTCTCTTTGCATTTAACTGGCAAGTCTTGCGTGAACATGTCATAAGATGAGTTCCGAACTGAATTTTTTATTCAGTTTGTTGAAAGCAATTGAAAGCTTTACATACAATGTTTTCTCGAAATTGTTACTTTGAATTATAGAGTAAGTGTCATATGAATACAACATAGAAGCAAAACGCATTGTGAGCTTGATTTAATACGAACCGACCCGGTTATGCATTACAATTGTAATGGTTAAAGTACCTAAAGTAGTAGTGAGTATAGAACTGGTGAATGTACTAGTAATCCTACGATCTTATTTTCGAATCCACCCCGTTTTCTTTTTCAGCCTCTCCAGGTCTCTACTGGCTCTTCACTAGCATGCATTGATTGATAAAAAGTGTTAAACATTTATTAACTCCATGTCTTCTTATTAAAACTCACATGGCATCAAAAGATGAATTACAAAAAGCTCTACCAATATCAATAAAAAGTCCCAATGAGAATTTTCCACATCCAAGATCATGTAACAAGATCATGAATAGCTAATACACATGAACAACCACTTTGCAAAATACTTAAGCGACCGCATACCCTGGCAATGAATTGCATGTAACGACTGTATTTATTGAAATTCTCTCAAAGTAATCTCCACTGTAGGCAATACACTTATTACAACGCTTCCTTCAACTTTGAAAACACTTTTCATATGCTTTAGCTCCTTCTGCAAATTCACCTTTATCACCTCAATCGTCACAAAACAATTTCCGCGCAATGGCAACTTGGGTCGTGGGAATGGGGAAAAGTCACAAGTAGCCACGTCGGGTGCATACGGAGCATGCGGAACGGTATCAACATTGTTTTTGGTCAAATCATCGTGTACAAGATAAGATGTGTATAAACTCTTAAATACGCTCACTTAAATACTCCTTATTTACTGGTGGCCTAACGGAATAAATTCGGGGTGGACAACACACGGCAATCAAGGAACACGATATTCCGGGTATTTTTAATCAGAAGGTAGGCAAATATTCAGCCCTTTCATGAACAATTTTCTCCCGGGAATTGTAAAAGGGAGTTTCCATTTTTAAGATAAAGCTTGAAAACTTTTTGGAAATTTTTAAAGCAAATTTGTTCATCAACCTTTAATATTCATGGGTGTAAAATAAAAAAATGTTTTGTATTTATCTACTATCTTAAAAGCGGCAACTCCCTTTTACAATTCCCGGGAGAAAATTGTTCATGATAGGGCTGATTAAATAGTTACTTTAAGGAAAACGCTATACCGAAAAGTGGATACGAAATACATTTAGGAATAGTGTTTACTAATAATCCCATTTCAGTATAAGCTATATAAAAATTCTATTCGACATAGGGGTGTGGCATCTAAAATACAACTTGTGTCGTTTATATGGCCTAGTGCTAGAACTTCACCCTATAGAGCAGAAGGGCCCAAGAAATTTTAAGCGCGGACCAATGCTTAAAAAAACAAAAAAGAAAACACAAAGTGTTGCTCATCGTTGCGTTTGGCAAAAAATCAAACAAAACAAAAAAAAAAAAACAATTGCAATACAATAAAATCACGTGTCATGAAAAATAGCTCGACACACAAGTAACGGGACAATCAGCTTCAGCATCGACATCATCGAGAGTGCGTTCTTTATTTTGGCTTTGCAGGCATTTGTTTTTGTAAAGTTCGTTGGAAAATGTGCTGAACACTGAACGAGTGCGGTTTGTGTTGTTGTTTGTTGCAGGCGTTCTTTGATTTTGGCTCATCGCAAAGACAAAATTAAGATAGAAAAAAATTTGTATGAAGGGCCACGCGGGCCATACGGGCCACTACGTGGGCATGTTTGCTAAAGAGCATAGGAACTCGATATTATGTCAACTTTCACTTACAAAATCTTTATAAAAAAATTGTGGACGTTAGAAAAGGGGAGGGGGGTGTAACTTTTTTTTTTTAAAATGATTTTTAACTCTTTTAACAAATGACCAAAAGCATTTCCTCCCTTTGGGGCAGAGAAGAGCCTGTTTGTTTTCAAATACGAGTTTCGTGAGGAAGCTTTTCGTGTTTTAATGCTTCATTACAGCTATTCCTAGTCTCGGTACGAAATCTTCTAATATAAGCGTTCTTGTTGGAACATCACACCCTGAAAGACTTCCTCTTTGGACCTGACTGCAATCCCGCAAGTCTCATTAAACCAGGATTTTTCTTACTCATCATCAGAAAAATAGAAATAATAAGGGAAATAGAAGTTTACGTAATAATTAACCCTAACATACTTTTTAATTTTTCTTTTTATACGAAACTCTTAAATCGACAAAAAAAGAAATAGTTTTACTCTTCAAGAGTAGAGTAACTGAGTTTGGCCTTCACCTTTTTCAAGCATTTCTTCTCAACACACTTTGTTACATTACCTGTTGACTATTGTTGACTATACTACCTTAAAATAGAACTCTTTTAACTTAAGTAATTGATATGTGATAAAATATCTACGCCAACACCCATAAAGGTGTTCTTTGTTGAGATATTATTCACCTGTGATTTCTTGACAAAAGTGCTGAAAATATCTTTTAGAGAAAAATATAAAAGAAAAATTTAAATTTGAAAATAGAAAACAGTTATTGGCTGAGGTGAATGACTTTTTTCTAAGTGAGTAAGAGTGAAAGAGAGCAAGAGTGTGCGTTTGAGTAAAAATCTGCATGATAAAAGCCATGTAAAAATGCAAACGCATACGAGCAGCAGCATAGAGGAGAAAGAGGAAGTAAAATATGGAAATAAAAATAGACGCTGATTTTTTTATGTTTTCCCGTATTTAGAACAGGTAAAAGCAGCAGACATAAGAGCTATTCATACACAGTGGCGCAGCAAGCTAATGACCAGCAGCTATTTAAAAGTTTTGGTGGAGAAAGTTGTTGAGGCAACAATAATTCTTTCCTTTATAATCTTGTAGAAAGAAGATAAAAAATAAATAAGCCAAGACTTTTGATTTTTGTCAATAAACGAAGCTTTAAAGCTTTTTGAGTTTTAACAATGCTGTAAGCTACTATTTTTAACCACTGTAAGCTGACGGATTGGTGCATAATCATTGACATTGTTAGCGGACGTGGTTTTTGACGTTTTTTTTTTAATTTTTGTTTTGTCTGTCTGCCTATCGGATTGTCGGTCGGTTTATTGTTTGCGTCAACTCAGTTGTTCTACTTGACACTACTATACATTATTGTGCACATTTTTCGATGTCAGCTGTGTGCTTGTTAGTTACTGTTAGAAAATGGTTTTTTTTTTTTTGTTTCAAAGAAAATCAATTGTTCGATTTTCTATGTAAGTTTTATTTTGTTTTTTATTTTGTCGCTTTGCGCAAAAGTGGTCAACAATGTTTTTTTTTAGCAAGTTGTTTAATGAGAGGTGCGAAAGAAATAAGCAGAAATTTATGCAGATAAGGTTGCTACTATATCTAAAATAAACGAGATGTGTTAAAAATTAAAAAAAGGAAGGGACTTTTGAAATTTTGCGTTCTGTGCTGGTCCGATTGGCACGATTTTTTTTTTGTTCTTGTGTGGACAAGCATGATTAGAAAATATCTATACATTTTTAGCGCTATTAATTGTTTACTTTTTTGTCAGAAGTTTGTGAGCTGTCAAGAATAACACGTGTTTTCTGTTCTGTTGGCGCGCTCTCATTTTTTATAAATAATGTATTAGAGAATTTACATAGAATAAAGTGCAACAAGGTCTTTATATTTAATATTTCTAAATATTGATTTTGGTGAATTTGCTATGAGTAGAACAAGAGTTTGCGAGTCGCATAAGTCTTTTCAAGGTGGTCGTGAAGATTGACAAGCGCACAAGTCGTTTCCAGAACATCAACAACCGATGAAAACATGAAATAATTGATTATGAATGATCAACGAATCGCAATAAGAAAAATTGCTGATGATGTTGGCATCAAATGGCACGTGCCATGATGTATGTTTTGGGTATGAAACGTGTTTTAACAAAATTTGTTCCAAAATTATTTCATTTCAACCAAAAACATCGTAATTTTTTGACAAAAAAACAACACTGTAAACATGCACCAGCCTCCAAATTCGCCAGACATGGCCCCTGTGAGTTTCTTTCTGTCCCGAAAATAAAAAAAAAAACCCTGAAGGGCTATCGTTATGCAAGTATAGATGAGAATAGAAGTGCATCGCTGAAAGAACTCGAGGCTATCCCAAACTTTTTTGGGGTTTTTTTGGAGTTTCCTCAGTTGTTTAGTTGAAAAGAGTTTTTATTGAATTTTGGAAAGTGGTACAATTAACATCATGGTTAGAGGAGAATAATTGTCATAAATTCAGAAGGGCGTTATTGTTGGTCCGGCCAATGAAAATGTTCCTATTCATAGGAAAGCGGCTAAAATACAATTTAATGAAAGCTTAGTGCGCCGCTTTTTGAAAAAATATCGGGAAGCTGGTCAATTGGAGAGATAAAAAGGCTCTGGACGGAAAAAGTGCACCAATCCAGTGGAAGATCGGATTATATTAAAAATATGTCTTTCAGATCCGTTCAGAAATGCAGGAGATATTAGAGTAGAGGTACAGCAATCACATCAAATTAATATATCGACACGAACAGTCCAATATCGGTTGAAGGATATGGGTATGTTGGCCAGAAAAGCTGCAAAAAAACAAATTTTAACCCAAAAAAATGAAGAAATAACGACTTGATTGGGCTAAAATCAAAAAAAAAAAATTGGAATGAATCTGATTGGGCAAGAGATATATTTTCAGATGAATCTCAATTCAACCTCATACGACCGTATGGATTTCGCACAGTGCGTCGTAGATTAGATGAAAGCATCCTTCCCGTCAAGCATTCACTCTATGTCATGGTATAAGGATGCATTTGCAAATACAAAGTGGATGCAATTTTAATGCTAGAGGGCGCAGTGATTGACGAAATAAATGAAGAAATAATTTTCAACAGGCTTATCCAAAGCTTAGAGTCGACAACAGAAATGGAGGAAAGTCCCATTTTTCAAGACGATTCTGCTCCTTGCCACGTTTTTGATCCTTTTTTGTTTCAGAATGCAAAATTTAAGGATTATCTGGGCATTATTTTATTGGACTGGCCAAGAAACACCCCAGACCTCAATCCAATCGAAAATGTTTGGGTTCTAATAGGAGCCAAAATTAGCAATTTGAAGCCCAAAACCATGGTAGAGTTGAAGAAAACCATTGCAAAAGTTTGGCATGAAGATAATACGGCAGAATATTTGCAAGTATTATTTGATTCTACCCCCAACAGTATCAATAGTGTCATTAAGGCGAAGAGGGGGGCACTACAAAATATTAAAAATTATTAAAAACTAAATATTGTTGTTTATTTATAAAAATTAATAACATATAAATAAATTGGTGAGAAAGCTGAAACTGGAGGATGTTTAGTTAAAAATTCATTTTGAAATGTTGATAGTATATTTTTTTTTATATTGAGCTTTTATAATTCTACTGAGAGTAAGTACACACATAACAAAAAAGGTTCATTTTTATGATTGGGATGAATATAAAAAACTTTTGAAGGCCTCAAACTACGAATTTCAGTAAAACTGGAGTGTATAACAACGAATGGCAAATAAACTAGGATTAGTTTCCAGTTAAGCAGCTCAAATCATTTAAAAATCAAAAAGCTTTGTACAGCACATAAGCTTCGTACACTTTAACGGAATCTAATAGCTTTTCAATCTGTTTATTGATAAAGTTCGTTGTTTATTGTCAAATCATCTAAAATAAACAGCAGAATAAGTTTCATACTTAATTCATATTTTCATATTTTATTTACATTATTTCTTTATTTAAATTTTCGATCATCGAGTAAGTAATAGTGAAATACTTACATAAAACATAATTTAGAATAATCTCGAAAATCTCGAACTATAACAATGAATGGTAAAGAATTCAAAAGTTTAAACTTTTATAATTTTCCGATTTTAAGCTGCTCTAAGCTCTTAAGATTTTAAAAGCTTTGTACAGCGCATAAACTTTAAGGGAATCTAAAACCTGTTCAATCTGTTTATTGCCAAAGTTCGCTCTTCTCCTGAAGCAAAAGACGTGTTTTGAGGATTTAATCAATTTTCACCTACAAAGCATCAGACAAATTTCAATATGCCAAACGTGGTTAAGCAGCTTTATACCAATTTACACCAAGGCGAGAGAGTGTGTAATTTTCCAAGGAAAATCTTACTTTTTCAATTTTCTGCTTGAAACGCGCTTCTTTCGATTGCAATTATTTGAAGATTTGGGCTGGTGAGGGGGGGGGGGGGGCGGAGGCGGGGAGATATTATCCTTTTCACCCCAGTCACCTCAGCTGAGTGCACTGAGTGTGTGTCGTTGTTTAGGAGTGTGTATTTGTGTATCTATTGAGCTTCCATGTCATGCACCACACCACCACTGCCAAAGTCTCACATGTTAGGTTTCAGTTCTTTTCGGTTTTCTTGGCTTTCTAGCTAGCGATGCTAATAAAATTGCACCAGCTAGCCTCAGGCTGTTGTATTTGTTGTTGTTTTTGTTCTTACTGTTTTTAGTACTTAGTACTTGTGCACCTGGTTTATTCTAGCTGTAGGCAAGCAGACAGACAGCAAACGTGAGTTCGTTCCTTCTTATTTTATTGTCGTTTTCCGTGTGCAATGTTAGAGAACTTTACATATTTTATTTATACTTATATATTTTTGCATTTTTTAAATTTTAGAAAAGTTTTTGTTCATTTTTTGTTGAAGGTTCTGAAGGTTGATTGCTCAAAGGTGTTATTTTTAGAATTTTACATACAATATTTAAATTCCAAGTTATTAAAATAAACAATCTTGAATTATTCAAGTAGGTATTAAAAACAAAAAAAAAATTGGCTATATCATGGACACAGCCGTAGGCTTTGACGTGACAGGGTATCGTTACCAAACTTGTCCTTGTACTTTCTTTTGTTCCCAAACTTGTTCTCAACCTAATCCTCATTCTTATATTTGACCTAATAATTGTCCTACTTATTTTTTAAAGTCTTGTCTTAATCCATGCCCAAATTCCTGACCTAATCCTTCTTAGAATCACAATCCTAATCCTAGTTCGACTTCTTTTCTCATCTTGTACTAAGTCTGTCTGATATTGTTTTATATTTTATCCAGTTTTTTGTACTTATTCTTTTCTCAATTTTATCCTTAATATTGTTTTAGGTATGTTAAAAACTTTCTAGTCTAGAAATTAAAAATTCTTGTTGTAGTCCCAATCCTGCTCTGAAATCTTGTTAAAATTCTTGTCCAATTCTATGCTCCAGTATTTGTCCAAAGCTTTGTCCTACTCCTTATCTTATTCCCGGTCCTTATCTTTGTTCAAATCCTTGCTCTTGTTCTTTTTCTAATAATTGTCCTCTTCACTTTTCAAATCCTTCACCTAATTACTTGTAATTATTTTAATTTGAATTTGAATCTGAATTTAATTTTAATTTTAATTTTAGTTTTAATTTTAATTTTAATTTTAATTTTAACTTTAACTTTAGTTTTAATTTTAATTTTAACTTTAACTTTAACTTTAACTTTAACTTTAACTTTAACTTTAACTTTAATTTTAATTTTAATTTTAATTTTAATTTTAATTTTAATTTTAATTTTAATTTTAATTTTAATTTTGATTTTGATTTTGATTTTAATTTTAATTTTAATTTTAATTTTAATTTTAATTTTAATTTTAATTTTAATTTTAATTTTAATTTTAATTTTAATTTTAATTTTAATTTTAATTTTAATTTTAATTTTAATTTTAATTTTAATTTTAATTTTAATTTTAATTTTAATTTTAATTTTAATTTTAATTTTAATTTTAATTTTAATTTTAATTTTAATTTTAATTTTAATTTTAATTTTAATTTTAATTTTAATTTTAATTTTAATTTTAATTTTAATTTTAATTTTAATTTTAATTTTGATTTTAATTTTAATTTTAATTTTGATTTTGATTTTGATTTTAATTTTAATTTTAATTTTTTCTTTATTTTTCCTTTTATTTTTGCTTTTGCTATTTCATTTGATTTTTTTTTTGAAAATTTCATCATATGACCGAAAACCTCAGCGTTAGCGTCGTTCAATAAAATTTACCGTAACGGCAAAAGACATGGAGTTATTGTAACATGCAACGGTTTTTTCTTTGTTGTTGCTTTTTCAGTGCATTAAGAGGTTACTTACGTGGTTTCATGGCTCCAAAAATTTTTGTTTGAAATTTTCGTTATGAGGTAAAAAAACCGACTTTTGCTGACGTAAAATAAAATTTAGCGTATCAACTCTTCTGGGCGCGTAATAATTCCATGCAACAATATTTAATTTTTGTTGCGTAGGCTGCTATCTACGCAACCTGACGACGATATAATATATTTTTTATTTTTGTCTTATAACCAAGGTATATATAACCTTGGGTAACCAAGGTATATATCGACGGTCCCTACGAAGACTATCTCTTATTTAAACGCGATCAAGAAAATCCGTTTTTTCAAAATTCGGCGAAGAAAATGTCTTTTTATGAAATGCGGCGAAGAAAATCTCTTTTCAGAGTGTGACGTTAACAACGCTGTATTTTTTAAGGAGTGGGAACAATTTTTCTGATGAAATTATGTTTTGAAATAATTATTTCTATTTATAATTTCATCTTTATAATTCCTAACAGTACCGCATTTTGATTAAAGTGATTTTTTCCGCCGCATTTTGAAAAAAGAGATTTTCTTCGCCGCAATTTTCTGTCGGAAGATTTTTTTCGTAAGCGCCGTCGATATAACCTTCATTTATGTTTTAAAACATTTACCATTCCGCATATAGTCACCGAGTTATAATTCTATGCAATACCGTTGCATGCTGGTGTCAATTTCGATCTTGTAGCGACTCTCTCCGCGCACTCGTAACGTAGTTAACTTTTTGTGTATTTTTGTCATCAGGACTAGGAATAAATGCGAAAGCATTGCTTTGCTGATAGTCAGGTCACGTATCTCTCATGATAGTACCTATACAAAAAAAAGTTGACAGAAGATGAAATAATTACAGTCCCTATGGATTAGGTCAAGAAGCTCCAAATAAGATCTTGAAGTCCATCACAAATGAACGAAAACATTTTTTACAAAACAAATTTAATCTTGTTTTAAGATTCTCCAAATGATATGATGAGTTAAGCAGTTTTGGGTAATGTTCCATGATACGATATAAAAAAAAAATTATAAATTTTAAATAAATTGGCATTAGCATAAATTTTACGAAATGATGAACGCACATTTTATGAACATAATCCAGCGGTTTAAATTAGGATCAAGTAGCTTTAATATGTCCAAAATATTAATTTTGCTTTTTCCATGAATAAATTTTAAAACCTGAAGTCAAACTGAGGCTAAGACGAGCGGCTCCTTCGTTTCGCTTCTGCCACTGAATTTAATTGAGGGACAGCGAGAGAGAGAGAGTAAGTGGGATGGAAATTATTAGTATAACCACTCCAAAAAGAAGCGCCGTTACAATTTCTGTTGACGTTTTCATTTCGTCCTTATAGGCTGGCCACATTCATAGAACGTTCTCAATTGTTGGTGTTTTATTGGAAGACAGCGAAGAGGGCTGCAAACGCAGAAAGCACGTTATGGCTATTTATTCATTACGTCACTAAGTCGGTTAGACTGACTGACATTTTGACCGACTGTCCAAATAACTTACTGACTGATAGACGACGCACTAACCCAAATAAAAATGTTAGACATCGCCAACGGTTGGTTCGTCGTTGCTTGTTATTGTGGCTCAAAGTCGTGTCCTGATAAGAATGACGCAAACAGGTTCTTTTATTTTATGGCTGTTGCCGCGTCGTCATCGTTGTCGTTTCTTTCGCAGGAAACAGTCAGGCAGGCATATCCAGTACTAAACCAAATATCTCAAGGAGCTGATATCAATAATTTATAAATGCATGTGTGTGTGTGTGTGTATGAATGGGATGTGACTATGCGTGTGGGTTTGTTTTTGTATGAGAGTGAAAGTAGGACATGTATTGTTGTTCTTGCGACTCTTTATAGAACTTCAAGTGCTGCTGTGTGAAGAGAACAAAAAAGGAAAAATGTGTGTACAAATCATAAAAAAAATCGCGCACCCACACATAATCTTATATTTTTTCTTATTGCAAAAATAAGCATTTCTAAACAAACAAAGAAAACGTCAAGTTGCCATAACTGTTTTTCTTGTTTTTGTACTGGATTTGAAGGTTTTTTTTTATTTTGAAAAGATTTAAGAAACATGTTTCAGAGTCGTCTCCATATCATCCAGGATCATCACAACAGATTTAACTCAGTCAGTCATTTAAAGTCAGTCAAGAGGAAAATTCCTGTGGATCCAGATGTACCATCTTATCTTTTAATGTTTCTTTTTACGAGATAAACGAGTGGATTATCCAGAAACTATACATTTTGTCATATATTTGAAAAATTGAAGATGCAGATGTGCGTTCATTTCATCAGAATTTCAAAAAGAATTTTATTACAAAATACAGTCGTGGCCCCACAAAAATTAATAAATTAGCCAAGCAGTACTATCAACATCGAGTGTGGCTTGCGGTTTTGTTGTTTTTGTTTTTTTATTTAAATTTTTGGGAGTCTGGGACTAACTGAACAACTAGATTGTGGTCTAGGGTATTGTGTACTTTTCAAGTGTTTGGCGGACATATCAGAAAAAAAACGGATTAAGATAGATTTAGCTCGTATATTACGAATTTCGTTAAACCACGGAATTTTTGATACTATTGAAAAAATATAATAAATAAATAATTGGTCATTTCAGCCCTTGAAAGGACTTTGACCTAGCTTCTTATGATCAATTGTGTTGTGCGTGTTATTAAGTTATACACAATCGACCGAGAAATGGACCTACAGGCTTAACGCCGACTCCGAACGGCGATGAACGATGTGTTCTTATTCTCAAGAAGCTTTACATGGCATTTTTATTACTCTCTGAGGTTTGCCATTGTCTGCAGAGAGGTGGCGGCCGTACAGAAAAATCATTTTAATTCAAATAATTTTCTGTCGCTGTTGGGGTTCGAACCTGGGGTTGACATAGCGGCCACGTACTTTAACCAACTACGCCACGGACGCCACCATTGAAAAAATATAAAAATATAAATTCCTAGATAACAAACAACTATAAAAATTATTCAACTTAAAAAGGGCAAAAAAATTTACACAATTTTAACGTTTAAAAAGGATTTTTAAGGTCATAAGGGAGGTCAGAACAATTTCTTTTCTACGAAAAAGTATAATTTTTCAAAATCTATTTAAGTCTTTCTTGTCAACGGAAAATTGCCTACAAAGTTTATGAAATTTTAACTAAATATTGTCAAATGTGATAGCGACAACATAAAAATGTGACTCCAAGGGTTATTTAGAATAATCTAGGAATAGTCTAGAATTAAAAATAATCTAGAATTTAGAATAGAAAAGAGAAATATAGGAGATTAAGCTCTCAAAAATGCACATTCTGCCATGAACAAAATTATGCCATAAAAATATTTCAAAAAACAAAATTTCTCATATAACAAAAGTCTCCCATGCAATTCTTAAAATTGAAATGAAAAAATTCCCCCATGCAATTTAAAGAAAAAATAGTATTTTCCATTTATAAAAAAGAACTCTTTAAGAGCAAAATCCTCACATGAACGAACTCTACAAATTTTCTCATATAGGAAAAAAAAATTTTCCAATGAATTAAATTGATCATGGAAGAAAACATTGGCAAAATGCACTTATGACAAATAATGTTTTCATTATCAATCTTACCAATAGGCATAATTCATTCAACAATAAAATTTTTTTGATAAAAAACTTCGTTCATGAACGAACATAATTCTATCACGAACAAATTTATCCCATGAATAATATACTCTTATGAAAAAAAGGCACTAACAAAATTTTCCTGAACACAAAATTCTTCCCTAAGAAATATTCTCCCATGTGCAAAACCTATCACGGACAAAGTTCTTCCATGAACAAAATTCTCCCGTAAGAATATTTCTTCCATGTGCAAAAATCTATCACGGACAAAATTCTTCCATGAACAAAATTCCCCCATAGCCCAATTCTTCCATAAAATAAATCTCCAATAACCAAAATTCTTCATTAACAAATTTTATCTATGAACAGAGTTCTTTCATATATCGTACAGATAAAAAAAAATCGCTCATAAACGAAATTCTCACAAAAGCAAAATTCTTGCACGAACGAAATCCTTACATACGCAAAATTTTCCTCTGAATAAAATTCTTCAATGAACGAAGTTTACGGATGAACGGAAACTCCTATGAACAAAATTCTCATTGTAAATCGCCTAGGTAAATAAAAATCCACCTATGATAAAAATTCGCGCAGTATCGCGCGTGAATTCTTCTATACACAAAATTTTCCCATGAAGAAAAAAATTTAATAAAACTCTCCCATAAACAAAATTCACTGATTAAAAACTTTTTTGAACCAAATTCCCGCGTGAACAAAATTCTCCCATCAACAAAATTCTCCCAACAAAATTTTCCCAACAATAAAATTCTCCCAACAACAAAATTCTCCCATCAACAAAACTCTCCCATTAAGAAAATTCTCACATTAAAATTCTCCCATAAACAAAATTCTCCCAACAAAATTCTCCCATCAATAAAATTCTCCCATCAACAAAATTCTCCCATCAACAAAATTCTCCCATTAACAAAATTCTCCCATCAAGAAAATTCTCCCATCAACTAAATTCTCCCATCAACTAAATTCTCCCATCAACTAAATTCTCCCAACAATAAAATTCTCCCAACAACAAAATTCTTCCATCAACAAAATTCTCCCATCAAGAAAATTCTCCCATAAACAAAATTCTCTCAACAAAGTTCTCCAATCAATAAAATTTTCCCATCAACAAAATTCTCCCATCAATAAAATACTCCCATTAACAAAATTCTCCCATCAACAAAATTCTCTCATCAACTTAATTCTCCCATCAACTAAATTCTCCCATCAACTAAATTCTCCCATTGACTAAATTCTCCCATCAACTAAATTCTCCCATCAACAAAATTCTCCCATCAACGAAATTGTCGAATGAACAAAATTCTCATCATAAATCTTTCAGTTTAAAAAAAAAAACCAATGAAAAAATTCTCACATGAAAGATATTTTTCGCATGAACAAAATTCTCCCAACATACAAAATTATCTCACAAAATTACACAAAATACACAAAATTATCTCATGAACAAAATTTTCCTATGAACAAAATTCTTCGAAGAATAAAGTTCGAGGTGGAAAAAACAATTTTTCAACAAAATCCTGAATGAATAGAGTTCTAACTTGAATAAAATTTTTTTAGATAAAATTGTCACATCAACAAAATTTTCACGAGAACAAAATTTTCCCGTTATCAAAATTGTCACATTAACTAAACTTTCCCATGAACAAAATTCTCCGATAAACAAAATTTTTCACGGCACAAAATTTCCCCATTATGAATTTTGAATGAAAGAAGACCAGGGGCCGAATCGCCGCATTCGTGAACAAAACGGCTTTCGTATGAGAATCTCATGAGCATTCTTTTAATTTTTTCTCATACGAAAGCCGTTTCGTTCACGGATGCGGCGATTCGGCCCCTGTAGATGGGAAATCGACAACCCTTCGAAACAGCTATTTAGCTCTTTCTGATGTTCTGAATTCTATAAAATCCCATCTCACAAATTTTCTTAAAACCTTCTTTTCTCTAAAAGAGAAATTTAAATTAGCATTGATATTTGTTATATGCTTCATTTTTGGGCATTTGGAACGTTGTTCTATGGAACCATTCTGGGATTTGTTGTCGCAATTTATCAACTTTAAATATTAACACGTTCAAAGAGATAATCTAAAAATAGCTATTTTATAGCCATAATAGATGAAATGTCATGCTAATGAAGTGATTAATTTTCAGTAAGCGCTAATTTATGTGAGAAAAATCCGCCCATTTCATTACAGCGATAAATCTTAACGGTTGATTTAACATTTTTAATCAAAGTTTCAGTTCCAAAACAATAATGCGAACAATAAAGGTCAGACGTCAAGGTTTACTTCAGTACTTGAACAGAGATCAGTGTAAATGTATGGCACGTCTTTTAGCTACCTAAAAACAACCACGTGACTTGAGAAATGATACAGTGTATTCTCATGGGAGCATTTGAATTGTCTTTTATTCCTCTTTGCTAAACATTACTTACTATCATTAAAGGCAAACAAATGAAAACGAAACTTACGAGTTGGACAAACAAACCAAAAATAAAAAAAATAAAAAATTGGAACAGAAGAAAAAACGAACCCATGTCTGATAAGGTCAATAAAAATTACATTAAGTGCACAAGTAAATAAGTTTTACGAAGTAGCATAAATATACCGAAAAATGGAAGTGTGTAAATGAGTACATCGCACGATATAAACAACCACGTTTCTATTAAAACATAAAATGCACACATGGAACACATTCACATTCACGCCATTTCAAATTTACATACAAATATATAATTTTTTTTTCCTTTTGTGGCAACACGTTAAATGTAGAGGCACGCTGTAGTGTACCGGGTTTCTTGTCCCGTTTGTGTACAACGTACGGTGCCGAATTATTAACAAACTGCTAAGCATTCAATTTTTCCAAATATTCGAGGTTTGGTGGGGCCTGTTTTCTGGATTTTTATTTCAGTGGTTCGCTGTCTGTTGTACTTAATTTTGATTTTGGTTTCTTTTTCTGATTTTATCTACTATTTAATGTACTCTCATTTTTTTTTTTTTGTGTTTTATCTCCGTAAAGGTTATTTTTACTTTTAAGATAAGAAAATTCTTGTTGGCATGTAATATTTGAAGGCAGCCTAACTCATGAATTTCGTCTAATATACCGCAGGGATCAACTGTGACGAAAAATGTAATCTTTATGATAAATTAAAATTTTATGCAGCAATAAGAACAAAAAGTTTTGAACTAAAGTAAAGAATGAGCTGACTCATAAAAACTTATTCGTAAATGAACGTAAAAAATAAACTCTGACAATTACTTAAGAATTTATAAGCAACATTTTTATTTGCTCTAGTTAATGCTTTTGGGTGAACTACATTTGTCTAGTAGTGGATAAGTACACTTTTTCCAACTCTTTGAATAATCTGTTCGCATGTATCGAAAGATGAGTGATTGTCGCAATTTGTTTAGTCATCTTTGTTTTGACATAGTCTGGCGCTATTATGACCATTCCTTCGACGATAATTTTTATTGGAAAATGGGCTAAGATCTGTGCTTTATAGGTGATTCTTGGCTGGAATTACGCAAAAACAAATATTTTAAGCGTTGAATATCAAATAAATAATTTAAAATAAATTTCTTAAATGTCAAAGATTATTAGATTTGTTGTGTGTTAATTCCTTGATTTTAGACTTGACTTGCGTCTAGTTATGTAAATTTCAATACTTGATTCACACCATATGTTAATTATTTGGGTTCATTCCAATTTCGGAAGGCATGGTACCAATAATGAATAGAATATTTGATTAGCATTCACATTTTTTGGTTTAACACAAGACCGATCTAAAATCTCTGACAAATTGAAGGAATTGCCATCCGTTTGAACTTTACAACTCCACTCCGACTAATCTATGTCGTACTCACATCGTTAAAATACCACAGCCAACATGATTCTCCCCGCGAGCCAACAATTGCCACCCTGATAAAAAGTTCGACCAAGATAAATCATTTCAATACCACTGACACGAAACCATAAAGCTACCCAAATAAAATTGATAATGAATTGCTACCCAAATAAATAAATTGATAAAGGTTCAATCCAATAAATTGTGTGTGACTTGCTAAAATACGTTTACTATTAGTATCTCAGTGTATAATACTATTAACACTACTCTCCTCCTGCATATTGAATGCATACAATAATCCGTCGGATATTTTAACGACTATAAGGTCTATAATATCCCTCTTTCCCCTTTCCTTTTTCTACGTCTGTTTTTCAAGGCGTATATCTCTTTCATAGGCCGTGTGCTATTCGGAAACTTTTCACTCGTGGTAGGAGAGAACAATCGGAAAATCTCTTTCCGATTGTCAAAAATTATACTAGCCCCTGGGGCTACATGCATTTTTGACAATCATATTCACCTCACAAGTGCCAAATATTCTCTTTCAGACTGTCAAAATTTCATCATCCGAGTGAAAAGTTTCCGAATAGCACACAGCCATAGTCTGAACCATGGTATAATAACCCAGGTAGACTTATTAGAATGACAGCAAAAGTTGGCATACCTTTGCTGTCAAAATACGGTGCTGCCATATCTTTAAGCAAAAATCCGAGTTTTCAGAAGAAAATGTTTTAATAATATATGGAATTATAATAGATATATAAATTAAGAACAAACTAGTAAGAAATGATCTTCGACTGAGCCGAAGTTAAAATACCCCTACGTCCGAATTTAAATATATTCCAAGTCTTAAGCAGTCAAAAAAATTTTTATTTGTAAAAACATTTTCGTCATAGTTTCAACAGAAAATATTCTCTTTTGTTTTTTGATAAAGTCACTTTGTATGGGAGGTGGGTGTGGTTTTCATCCGATTTGGTTGAATTTTATACACAGTGTACATGTTATATATCAAAGTTCATATGCAAAATTGCAAGTCCATATCTTGATTTAAAGAGATTTTACATTTTTGATAAAGTCACTTTGCATGGAAGGTAGGCGTGGTTTTCATCCGATTTGATTGAATTTCATATTCAGAGTATATATTACATAGCAAAGCTCATGTGAAAACTTTCAAGTCTATATATTAATTTTTGTGGAATTCTAAGAGATTTTACCGTTTTGATAAAGTCACTTTGTATGGGAGGTAGGCGTGGTTTTCATCCGATTTGGCTCATTTTTGAACTTGACCTTTATTTTTTAGGTACAAGCTTAAATATCAAATTTCGTGATGATAGCTTGAACATTACCTCTGTAATCGTGATCACAGACAGACAGACAGACGGACATACGGACATGGCTAAATGGACTCGGGTGGTGATGCTGATCAAGAATATATATATATTTTATATACCTACCACGCCTCCTTATGGGCGTTACAAACGGAGTGACAAAATTAATATACCCCGTTTACGTTTTTTAAACGTAGGGGTTTAAAAATAGTACAATAAATTTATATGAATTAAGCGTTTAATTTAGTACTGTAGTACAGTTAAACGAATAATTTAGCACTCAATCAGAGATGAGTGATTTTAAGAACAAGGAAGTTTTCGTCAATTTCTTAAAGCGAGAGAAAGGAGGGCAAGGCTAGTTGTTCTCTTAATAAGGGGAGTCCCAAAATTAATAAAGGTAAGCAAAGTTTCTGAGAATTTATAGAAATCACAAGAAAGATTAAAGAAAGTTCACTTTTACGTTTTATCATTGTAGTTAAAAGATTCCTCTTTTTAATTTTATAGTTTACTTTCTTCTGTTCATTGAATTTCTTTATTATTACGTTGTACACCCAACTCTTTTTTTACACGGTTTCTTTTTACACGGATTTGAAGTTACACGGTTGAAAAAAAAAATATTTGTAAAAAATTTTTAATCTAGTACGGTTTCAAAATCACTGTCTTGTAATTATGTTTGTTTTTACCACACTTGGCACTGTTTTTAATTCTGGATTAACAGATTTCTTTTGTTTTTGCTTGCTTTACCAATTTTTCACCTGTATGAATTATGTATTTTAAGTTTTAATGCTCAATAAAATGCCATATAAACATACATATCTGAAATGTTATAGTTTTCAACATTTTTTACACGGTTTTTCGAAGTAAATATAGTTCTTTATTTCATCTTACACGGTTTTCAGATGACATGGAACATATTTCATCTGAATATTACTATATTCCCCCATTTTACTATAGGAAACGCCTCTTTTTTTACACGGTTTTTTTTACACGGATTTCTGAGGAACGTATCTACCGTGTAAAAAAAGAGTTGGGTGTATACAAGCGCGGTATGTATGAATATCAAAGCGTGCTAATGAAACCATAGTTAGTATTTGTGTCAAAATATTGCAATGATGCTTTGTTATATAATATATTATTGGAATCTAAAAATTTAGTTTAGTTAATTATCAAAAATAAACAAAAACTAAGGTTGCTCTGTTATTATTTTATTTTTATCCCTTTAGCCCATTATAAAATCCCAACCCAATTACTTTTTCCCACAAAATTCAAGATGTGGCAATATCAGCGCAGAGTTTGACAGCAAAGGCAGGTCGAGTTCTAGGAACTCAACTCTAATAAGTCTACCTGGGTAATAACCCATTATAACCAAATTATACCATGGTCTGAACACATAGGCGACGAAAGCAAAATAACGACACCTGTCAACTTTTTCACGTGAAAACTACCTTTTACCTTGCAGGTTTCCAAAAAAAATAAAAAATGAGAAACGCATTTTTCCCAAAATATAAACAGTATTTGCTGAGTAAAGGTGGCAAGAGAAAACAGTGATGATACGATAGTAAAGGTTGGACTTTATGAAAATAAAAATATATCTATAAAAGAGCCAACATCGGGACGTAGAGGGAGCTGCTTAAGCAACGGATGTGCAAATTTTGTACAACGGGGTTGCATGGAATTATTACCCGTTGAGTAAGTTTATATGCGGGACAGTAAGTGCATGAAGACAGAAATGAAGGATTAATGCTTGACCTTATGAAAAAACTAAATTATGATGTCGCTAAGTCATGGAAATAGCGTGACTGATGAAAAAAAAAATGCTACATTGTTGCATCCTACTCGCTCGGTAGGAGTGTTGCTGTAAATTTTCTTTAACAATTAAAAAGAATGGGGTTTTGACCTCATAACGAAAATAAAAAAAAAATCATTCAACCCATTAATGCAGTGAAAATAATGCAACAATAATGAAAAAACGTTGCATGGAATTATAACTCCGCGACTATTGGCGCTACGGAAAATTAAGCAAAAATTATAAAAAAAATTAAAAAATTATGCTTTTGCAAAAACGAAAAAATTTTATTAAAAATTTTTAAGAAAACATTAAAACTAAAAAAAAAAATTATAAAATTTTAAAGATATAAGAAAATTAAAACTAAGATATGAAAGCCGATTTTTGCAACTTTGGACCCTTAGATATCTTTTGGAGTGCGAACTGAAATTTTTCCAGAATTGTACTTCGGCCTTAATATACTACAATTTTCACAAAAAAAAAAAAAATTAAACAATTAAATTTATTGTCCGTTTATCTTCAATTATGCAGTTATTTCCTTCACATTTAAATATCTATTAAGTTTGGGAATATGATGAACTAAATACACATTAAGTTGGTTTAGTGATCAAACTGGACTGGTTGAGCATAGTTACCAGTTTTGTGGGAACTTTAAATTGCTGTGGGATGTGGGATTTCCATGAGATTTTTTAATTCAATGAGGGATTTTTTAAGTCTTGTTTTTTTTTTAAAGTTCTGTGGGATTTTTTTTTCTGATACATTTTTTTTTTGTTTCCACAAAAGAATGGAACTGTTAAGTTTCAATGATTTTTGCATTTTTAGGTTTTAATATTGAAAAGCGAAATGCAGGCAATCTGTTAATTAAGGGTGGTACTCACTACACCCAATTTAGAAAAATTAAGAACTTACAGTATTTTGGGACTCGGCTCTTAATCAAAATGAGGATTTTGACACATTTGCATTCATCTGCAAATGTAGAGGGTGTATTTTTCAAATTTAATTTAAACAAAAATAAAGTAAGAAATAGACTTTAAAATTAAAAATATAATATAAAAATAATATATATATCGCTCGTTTTCTTCAATAACGTTACAATCCAAAAAACATAAAAATTGAGTTAATTACACAGCAACATTCGTGTTACCATGATCTATGCTGTGTACAATTTTGGTAACGATATCTTCTTTAATTTTTGCAGGAGAGTCGAATTTGTGATTAATTCGCCTCAATATATTTCCGATTAGATCGTATTATATATCGATAATCTCCAGTTTTTTTGTCACTTTGTATGGATCAAACCATGTACATTACAGTAGTACTTGTATATTTGATGTTTTGTCCATATTTTGAAAATGGTGATTTAATTTCCTTTGTCTGTTCAAAACTTAAAATGCTTCTCCTGAAAAATCTAGTTTTTTTGAGTTGTAACGTTATTGTAGAAAACGAGCGATATGTATGTGAATTTTTGTTTTTTTAATATTCGTTAAATTTTTTTTTTTGTTTTTTTTTTTATTTATTTTAATTTTTAAAAGAATTAATCTCCCTAAAAACATTTTTAGAAACCCAACAGAAAAGTGGACCAAATTGAAATAGTTCTGAACTAGTTTTAAAAAAAAGACCAGTACTATTTCCACTACAATACCCTTTAGTCTTTAGTAGCCTGAAAGTGGCTATTTTTTGAACTAGTTTTAAAGTGAACATTTTAAAAGTGCAAAAATTTATTGTACTGGAACAAAGGTATAAGGACCTGATTTGCACGATATTTTTCATCCAAAAGATTTATTAAAGATGATTTACATTTATACATATCTATAGAGCAACAACCGATTCCGTTTTGTTTAAATTTAAAAAATAGCCAGAGACCATTTTTTTTTTTCAGCAATACTTTCGAAAACAAAAGCAAAGTGACTGTTCTACACTGAACCCCGTTTGTACTTTTTCAGAGCTACTTCGAACTGCGCTAGAAATTAAATAGTTTACTTTTTCAATTGACTCCAAAATTACTGTTGGGAAACTTCGCAATGTATCGCACTCCATCTTCAAAACGGACAAAACTCAAAATTTACAAATTTTTACTTTTTAATGTCAAAACTATTCATAGTGATAACTTCCATCAACTATAAAAATTTTGCACTTATCTTTTTACTACTTAATTAAAATAAAAAAAAAAACAAAAAAAAATCGTGTGGTGTCCTTGTTTTGTATGGATTGCTTTGAAAAACGAACTGCTTTTTGCTTCTCTTGAAAATTTTGAAATTAGGAGTTGTGTCTGTTTTGAAGATGGAGTGCGATATGTTCTGTAACTTTTATGATCGCTGTATTTTTCTAAAATTTCCGATTTGTGGGATTGGCTTTGGGATATGTGGGATTTTTAATTGATGTGGGCATTTTTTAGTCCAAATATCTCACGTGAAAATTTTTTAATCGCTGTGGGAAAAGGGAATTTGTATGGGAATATTAGTTGGCAACTATGTGGGTCAGTAATGATTCTAGAAATTTTAAAAAAGCATTTAATCTAACAACTTTAAGGAAATATTTCGCAACATATTATAACAAAATTTCGAATTTCAGTTTTCGAACTTCTAAGCCATTTTCACGACTGTGTTGAGGGATCTCGTCTTAAGGTGAACCACGGAACACGAACTGTGAAGATAGCAATTATAAATATGGCAACCTTATAGGCGATTCCTGTTAGAATTCGTGCCAGACACACTAAATGGAAACTGTGGCAGCTCTTTGAAATTATACCTGCAGAATTGCTAGCAGCAATAAGCATATCGAAAAGGATTTCGCACAAATTTTTCGCGCAATGAAGATCACGTCAAACCTTAATTCAATAACACAACTTCGAACACAACAAAAACATGTCCAATTGGGTTTGGGGCGTTGCTGGGGCGCAACAGCGCTGTTTAAACCGGAATTTTAGCCGTTAAAATTTAATACAATGCATTTGGTTTCAAATAAATCAAAGCTTTTCAAGTAAAACACAAAATTAATTTAAACAAATTAATTCTCCAGACTTCGCATCGAACAGAATTCAAAGCTATTAACAACTGGACGCAGGCAACGGCGGCGAAGCTATTCAAAACAGGCGGCGAGAAACGTGCGAACGTCAACAAAACAGAAACGCCAACAAATTCCACTCGGCTTTCGTTGGAGCTTTTTTTTCATTTTTTATTTATTTTTTTTCTATGCTTACTGCTGCGCCTAGCTTTTGTAATCATCCATTCCACTTGGCGCTGCTGCACATTAACTTTTTTCTGCCTCTTTCTGTACTGCGCTGCGCCATTCAAACAGAAAAAACTCGTTCCTATGCTTTTCTTAACAATTCTAGTTCCTCACACTAAATTTCGTCTTCGTAAACATTTTTCGCACTTTGGCACTCGAACAAACCAATCGCCAGTTTTTACCTTTTCTGTCGTTTTTTGTTTTCCCCCACTTTTACAGCTTTTTTTATTGTTTCATTACACTAAAAATTTTGCAATATTTTATCTATGTGCACAATTTAGTTTGTTTTTTTTATTTTTTTTACACAAGTTTAACCAAAATAATTTTCTCTGTAGATTTATTGCATTTTTTGCAGATTTTTTGTTTGTGTGTTGTTTCAAAAAGTTATTTAAACGCGCAAGACGAGCACCGACGTGCGTTGCCGATAAGCTCCAAATTTTAACTTGCGCCAACTTGGAAAAATTTCTTGGAATTCAAAACGAATTTCGAATTTTCATTTTGACAAGTGTTGTTCGAAAACAAAATCCCAATTGGAATAATACTGGAAAGCGAAGGCGTTGACAGCTGTGTTGAATTAATTTTTTGTTGGGTTTGTTCGATTTGTGTGAATCAATTTGCTGCTGCTAGCAGAGGAAATTTTGTGGGAGTCATTCTGCTTAAACGAGCGTTGCCAACTTGACGTTCTTTACATAGGGACAAATTAATTGCTTAAACATGGTAGAATAAAATTTCTACCATGATATAAGGCCCCTATTAGGTACGACAACTCAACTTAAGTTGAGTGTGTATTTTGTAAATTTGTATTGTCTACTACACATTTGAGGTACATACGTGTCTGTCGTCTGACAAGTATGTATTTCAGAGATGTGTATGTATTTTTTGTGGTATAAGGTTTAACAATGCACCTCCGTGTCGAGTGTAAAGACTGTCAAAAACTTACATCTGCTTTGAGCTAGTTGTATAACGTATTTTTCACACGAACTTTTTATTTGTTTATTGTTTTTTGTTAATTGAGTGAAAATGGATAATTAAAATAGCGCATTTTATGCGTTTATTTTGAGGATGCTTTTTTTAGAGTTCAGAGTTGTGGAGCTCATATTTTTGTTTACATTTTGTTCACAAGTAATCAAGCAAGGAAATAGCAGAGCGGTAAGACATGGCAGAAGCGCTTGTTTAGTGCTAATGAAGTGCTTCGATTACCGCTGGGTGCGTTAATCGTTTCACACACCTGGGGCCGGATTCTCTAACTGTGAAAAATAAAGTGTTCACAAAATTCTGCGAATAAACTAACTTTGCGATTCTGTAACTGTATGAAGTGAATTCATATGTCAAAAAAGTGAACACAATGGCCTAAATTTATTCACTGATTATTTTGCGGTGAAGTTTAAAATTGAATACAGCGAAATGGCAAAAAAGTGAAAAAGCCAGCTAAGAACAGAAAGAGTTCCTCACAAACTTAATGGAAAACAATTTTACATTCTCGCAGGACGAGTAAGTGTTTAATTTTTTGGTGTTATAAGTGTTATGTTTTTCAAAGTTTTTGTTTCAAGATTTGAAAGAGTTGATGGCATTTTCGTCATGAAAAATGGAAGCAACTGAGTGAGCAGCTGAACAACTTAGGTGGTGCAGTCAAAGATCCCTAATTAAGTGATTCCTATTAAATTAAGAAAGACTCATTTGTTGACCGTATTTTCCTAATTGAGTTATTAATACATATATGTTTCTTTCTTCTATTTCTCAAACGACAAAAAAACTTTATTCGCAAAAGTAAACTTATTTTATTTAATAAATTCTACGATTTTTTGTAACCATAAAAGCTTTGAACTTTTTTCCTTTATTTTGTTTACAAATATTAGCTGTAAAAAAAATTTTAATTCAACTACTTGAGTGAGTTTTTTATTTTGTGTTCACAGAATATTTGTCACAGTTACAGAATCCGCCCCCTGGAGCGCATTTTAAGTAAACCAAATTCATATTAAAATTTACATTGGATATCCTAGGATGGAAGCGCTTCTTAAGGCCGCTTTACATTATCCTACTGTGTGTTAGGACATGTGAGATAGAAAGTATAACCGAATCTTATCACACTGTCATTTTTTAATTTTTGTATAAAGAAATTAATTTGTCTCTTTTAGACTATCTCACAAAGTCGCATTGCACTTTTATTCAATAAAAATTTAAAAATTGAAAATTCTTAAAATGAATCGGGACATAGCAGCTATTGTAAGCATTATAAGGGCCAATTGTGCATTAAAAATAGAAATAGTCATTATTTTGCTTGCTTTTAAACATTTGATGAAATGTAACTTGCAGCTTGGTGATTTTCAATAAATTAAATTCGAAGAAATCTTATAAAACTCATCTCTGGTCGGATAGAATATGTGATGCAATTAGAAACAAACCTAAAAATTAAAATGTAGAACGACATGTCAAAAAAATCAAAACAGGTTCGAACACACTTTGCTTTTCACACGTTTTAACCATTCTACATTTGAAATGTCGTAACACACAGTAGGACAATGTAAAGCGGCCTTTAAATGCAGCTAAAAAATAGTTTAAAAAGCGCTTCAACAAATAGTTAAAAAAGATCTTTTATGTGTTAGTCCAAAGAGCTGTGTTAAAAAAAAAAATACACAAAAACATTGTAAGAAAATTGTGTTCTTTGTCGCATGCGAGGTTTGAACTCGGACTGCTAGCATTACAGCCAAATGTCTTACTGCTCCGCTATTTTCTTGCTTGAATACTTGTGAATGAAATACATATAAACAAAAATTGAAATTAATGCTTCATTTCAATGAAAGTGTTAAAATTTCGGTGTAATCATGCTCCAATAGAAAAACCCATTTTACACCACAGCTCAACTGAAAATGTATGTTATATGTAATATGGCAAAAAAGTTGAGTTGAGGTGTCTTAAGTCATGTCAACTTAAGTTGAGTTGTCGTACTTAATAGGGGCCTGTAGTGCTCAGTCTGCTTGAAACCGGGTTTCTTGGGCAAGGGAGGTGAGCCAGCCGACGTGAAGTGCGTGAAATTTAACGCACCAAAAGAGCTGTAGTGACGATCGACTGACACGCACACATAAACCATGTCGTCATATTTTATTTATCCCCAATTCACACGGTGATTGCCAATCAAGCAATCCCGTGTGAGTTGGCCATTAGGGGTTCGCAAAATTTACCACGCTAATACAATCATACACAGTACATGCACACGAAATAAAATTGGTTTCACGCAGACTGACCAGTACAGTGTGTTTTTGAATGATTGACTGCTCACGCAGACTGAGCACTACAGTGTATTTTGGGCCGATGAAACTCCTGAGCCAAAACTATCAAAATCAATTCGAATAATAAATTATATGCATGGTATAAGTATACAGCGTAGCATTGACAACTGCTTATTTTCTCTTCTACAAGAAAACATCTCCTGTCATAAACAGCTGTTTGTGAAAATGCATCTGCAGCTGCTGAGGTTGTTATTTTTTTTCACTTCAACGTTTTCAACGTTGTTTATATTTTCAATGGCCGATTGTGAGCGTTCTCTTTTTGAGTATATTTTTTGACAGGAGATGGTTTCCCAAGCAACTGTCAATGCATGATACAATTATGCAAGGTAGGAGGGGCAGTTTTTTCGTCTTGCACCAACTGTCAAAAATAGTATAAATTAGAGAACGAAAAAAGAAGAAAAGAAAATAAAATATACAGGCAAATGACAGTCGGTGCAAGACACTGGTGATATGAATATTGTCACTCCTACCTTGTATAATTCTATCATGTGTCAATGCTACCTTGTGATTACGATTTTTGCTGTTGTTCGTAGTTCGGTGTTTTTTTTTTTGACAATTCTGGCTCTTCGCTCTCAGCCACGAGACTAACTCGTTTATTATACCATATGGTAGAAGCATATAAATAAACGAGATATTTCTCTCTATAGGCTGCAAGCCATATTGTGCGGATACAATAATAATAAAGCCTTTATTAAAAAATATCGGAAAATGGTATTCATAAACGTTCAACAACGATAGAACCTCTTTAAGAGATGTTTAAAAATGGTTGAAAATATCTATAAGCTATAGATAGAGCAATTTAAAAATATTTTATTCTCACATGAGTACAAATATTGTCAAAAATATAAAAAATTATTTAAAAATATATCAAAAACAACGCAATGTCAAAGTTTTTTTACAATTGTCCGTTTAAAAGCCATTTTAGTTTTATTGCCATGTAAATATTAGTAGATATTTTATGAAGAAGCGGTGTATTTCATATGTATATAATGAAATCAAGTTTGTAAAATTAGAAATTAAACTAGTTTCGTTAGTTCATAAAATCATTGTTTACATGACTAAATCGTTATAAGCACTTCATTTGAGGATTCAACACAATTATGAATTTATTATTTTTCAATTGACAAAATTTTTTTATGCTAACAACTTTTTCGTGGCATGTACTTAGAATAACTGTTAAGTAATAAAATTAATTATATATATTTGACTTGATTTGAGATTTAATTAACGAAAATTAAGGCAGTATGTCATTTAGAAAATTTTCACTCGATGTAAGGAGAAGATATTGAGCTAACTAGAATTTTTGTCTGTAGAAAAGAATCATAACTTTTCTGTTCAAATAGGCAATGAACGTCTGGCAGCTAGCAATCTCGACGTTAAGCCTTTGATTATGTCTTAGTGCAACTATTGTATATAATTTGTGAAAATGTTAATAAAAACTCAAAATAAATAGAACAGACAGACATTTTCTTCAACTCAGCATTTTCTTTCCTACTACGAGTGAAAAATTTCCGATTGGAACACAGTCTAAGATAAAGGTTGACCGAAAGGAAACTCTTCCAACTGAAGTGTGGTGGGTCAAAGGTCATAATTGATTCATAATTTTTTTTCCCTTAAGTATTGATTCTGATTATAATTGCTTTGAACTGTCTTATATAACTTTAGATTTTTATTTAATTTTTGCTATTAACTGTATATTTTGAAAATTGTCAATTTTACTATAGAGTTATCGTTAATTTGAAGTTTTTGATTTTAAATAAAATTATTCAAACAAAAAAAAAAAAAAAAAAAATTTAGAAAACTTAGAGAATCCTTTGCCATCAAATCGTATAACAATCCAAAAAGTTTGTTTTGACTATCTAATGGCGTTTTCTTTTTTTTAAAAAACTTCAGCATCTTCTCTGCCCTCTTTGAGAATTTTGCCCTTTATGTGTTCTTTTCTCGAAAACGTTGACCTCGAAAATAGAAAAAAATGCAGAATTTTTGAACTCTCAAGATCGACGGTTTTAAATTCTGCCCTCAATTCCTATCAACTGAATGAACAAAAAAAGTGACATGATAGGAAAATAGTATCATTGACATTTCAATAAAGTTTGAGCTTTTTCACGGATGAAAAAATAAATATTATAAAAACTTTTCGTAAAAGTAAGCAACAGTACAGCCAACATAACAGCATTGAAAAAATTATGCATTTTTCTGATCTTTTCTCGACTAAGAACAGGTCAACATTTTTTGAGTTCAGGTCAAATGCAAAATATTCTGCACTCTAAGAGGACAGAATTTTTGCCACGAAAAGAAAACGCCATTAGGTTTTGAAAAACAAATTAATATATGATTTGTTTACAATTTTGACATGTCAAACTTGTATAGCTAAAATGTAATACATGTATCCATTTTGCTCATTATAGCAAAAGTTTTTGAAAAGGGGTAGCAGAAGATCATAAAAGATAGCATGGAAGCGCGGCTAAATGTTGGCAAATCTGAAAAACCTTGAGCCAGAAATTGTTCTCAATGCGTATCGAGTGTAAACTGTGATCAGTTCAGTTAAGGCATTATAGTAATTTTGATATGAAACAAATTGAAGTGCACCCGAGTGCATTGTTTTGATATATTCTTGTTTTTAACAAAGAAATCCAACAGAACTTGCAAAGTGAATCAAAAAAAGTTGGCATTCCTACGACGAATACTTAACATAATTGGCAACGCTGGTATCTGAATAGTGTGCTCACTATAGCTGCCTCTTTCACACTCACAGCCTAAAGCACACCTGTTTATAAATTAGTCTTGTTCGATTTGTCGTATGTGCGAAAAATCTAGCAACAACCTTTGAAGAAAGTCGAATTTGAATATTTTGCCATCTTTTCCGATTTCATTTTCGCCTCAGCTTTGGAAGTCAACGCGTGTGAGTGACGTACCAAGTAAAGAACGAACGACGTTTTTAATTTTCATTTATTTTGTGTGGTTGCTACAGAAAACCAGCTGTGAAAATAACTGCATTATTTTGGGTCAAAATATATCCAGAAAATAAGCAGGTTTTATATTAACTGGATCGATCAAATATTTGGTGCAGAAAAATAAAAAACATCAACTCTTCAGAATTTGTCAACAACAAACGAGAAAAAAGGAAAACGAAGAAGAGGAAGCAGCTGAAATAAAAAAGAAAAGGAAAAAATTCTGACAGCTTAAATTTCGAAATTGAAAAAAAGACGTAAAAAATTGAAATTTTCTCGCGTGATATACGTGATTAATTTCGTCGTTCTTTTTTGGTTTCTGTCTTCGTCGCTTGATTTCGCTGATAATTTTTTGGAATTGGAATAAATTTTTGCTGGGGCAGGTAACTAAACATCCGCAAAATTCAACACAGGAAAGAAGAAATTTTAAAGTTTTGGAGTGGACCAAAAAGATTTTTCACAACGTCACATCGCAAGCAAAAACGTATTCAGAGAAAAAACGATTTTTCTGAAAAAACACCTTGTTGGAAATTGATGGAAGAAGTCATCGTGCTTAGCAGCGAGAACGAGAACGATTCCTCCTCAGACATGGATGTGGAACAAAGTGAAGATATGGAGCAGATCGTGCCAATGGACAGCGTAACGTAAGTAAAAAAAGTCTATGCTCAGCATGGATTGGGGTATGGTAGGGTGTTTGGGAATTTCATATTGGTGTAGCAATAACTAAGAAAGAAGAAAAGTAAGCATGCTTCAAGGACAGTGGGCGCCACTAAGTATTTGTTTTAATTTGTATAGAGAATTTCTTCTAAAGTAAAAAATGCCATTTGCAGTAGCAAAAAAAAAAAAAAAAATGCCAACGGGTTGTGTAGTTTTTATATAATCGCTCAAGTGTGGTCGTCCAGAAAAGTCTTGACCATAAAGCCATAACAAGCAAATGCTATCTACAAATTGATTATTGTGGCGTGCTTAAGAGGGGACTTGTTTCCCTGTTTCATGTTTTTCAAACACTATCGTGTTGTTTATTTAAATTAACTACATTTATTGAACCGGTTGTGCAGCTCCAAGTGGTGAGCGTAGGATCTCAATTAAATGAAATTGGTTTTATTATATTTATCTTTTTTTTTCTGTTTAAAACAACAGTTGTGTAAATAAAATTTAGGCGGAGAAAAAATAAAGTAAAGCGCAATTAGGAGTGTATAGGGTGTGTATAGGGTATATGGGTGGATCAAAGAATGAATAAAAAGTTTAAAAATATTGTTTATTTGGTGTCTAAATTGGAGAGAGCTGAATTAATGAACCAAGTTAAATTGGGTCTTATAATGGAGGTGCTCAGGATGGTTCTATTTTTATTGAAAACCCATTGAATAACTGTTTGTGGTGGATTTTTTACGCTGTTTAGATACTATACACTACTTCGCACAGTCAAATACACAAGATTTTTACACTACTTTCGCTAAAAATGATCTCTGAAAAGAGAGCTTCAGTTGACTTTCCTGCATTACCCGAGAATTAACTTTGAAAGGACTAGCATTTTCAAAATTAAAGGGACTACATATTTTTAATGTGTATAAATTGAAAACGATTTTACAGATGTGACTTCAACTATCTTAAGATTCGAGTGGGTTTCGATAGCGCTAAGTTTGAGCAGAAAGTTATTTTATTCAACCGTGTCAAAATCTGTCAAAATTAAATCATTTTAAAGCTTATTGTGTTAAGAAATTTGGAAACACGAGTATTTTTTAACTTATTGTTATATATTTTTTTGTCCTTAGATCAATTATTAGTAAACTACATATTGTTTGAGAAAAAAATTTTGTTTTTAATTTAAGGTCTTACATCGTCTAAGATCTTTGAAAAATACGATATGTTGAGTGATTTTCTTCTAAAACTTTTCTAGAGCAACATAATCTATCTGTTAAGCTCAAGTAAAATAACAATTTCAAGTCAATCGTAAGAAAACGGTCTGTACTTCGAGTTTCGAAAATGAATTTGAAGCGCTTCAAGGCACTTTGGAAAGCGAGATCTAAGAATATCATAGATTTTAATTTCAACACTAAAAATTCTTTCTTTATATAAACCCAGAGGTGTTCATATAATTAAGGTTTGCTATTGTCTGCAGATAGGTGAATACCGATTAGAAAAATGAATTTCTATTGTAAGAAATTCGCACTTTTTAAGCGTTCGGCCAAAAGTGCTACGTGGCCGTAATTCGTAAATTCTACAATAGAATTCCAGAAACTCCATTTCCAGACATCGATGCTACATGTCTGAAAGATTAAAGAAATATAACAAAACACAAAGATTTATGAAAAAAAAAATTCTAGAAGGTTTTTCTGAGTTTTTCATAGCACCCTCGGTAACCTAAAAATTATGTCTAGGTTTTTTTATTTTTTTTGAGTACAGTACACGGCAATCCTTTTGATAATGCGTAAATATGTCTTTCCATAAGTACTTAGGAATTCGGGAGGTTGAATTCCGGCTAAACTTCGGGAGGTACTACGGAAAGCGGATATCGTTACAAAATTTCAAGTTTCAATTGTATGAAATCCTGTAACATGTTATATTATGCTAATGTGTTAAGTGACCTTATTGTGTTATGTTATGTTGTTATATTATGTTAGGTTATGCTGTGTTATGTTAGGTTATGCTGTGTTATGTTATGTTATGTTATGTTATGTTAAGTTATGTTATGTTAAGTTACGTTATGTTGTTATGTTATGTTATGTTATGTTACGTTATGTTACGTTATGTTACGTTATGTTACGCTATGTTATGTTATATTATGTTATGTTATGTTATGTTATGTTATGTTATGTTATGTTATGTTATGTTATGTTATGTTATGTATTGCATTTTTCAAAGACATACTAGTAATAGTTGGAGGTCAGCTAATTGGTGTTAATTAAAAGCTTAAGCTTAACTAAAAAAAGATGATTGTCGAACTTTTTTAAATCCTTTCCTGGAAATCGAACCAGGGTTCTTTGGCGTATGGAGCACGCACTCTACCCACTGCGCTACGGCCGCCACAATAAAAAAATTAACTAATTGATATGAGACATAATGAAATTGTTTGAAATTTTGTTTTATTACCAAACCACCAAATGTGAATGACGTTATGCTTAATTCCATTCCGTTCTAGATTGATTTGTCTCAAAAGTTCCCTAACTTTGTTGATACAAGATATAAGAGCGTTTCCCACATAGTCTTACTCATAAGTAGTAATAAGCACTGAATTCCTGGATAATTTAATTCTACTAATTTTTTACTTGTTCTTAATTTAAAATTTCTACTTTTCAACTAATAACAAATCACCATTAAAATTTTGTTCTGTATAACTCTGAAATTATTTGCGACAAAAAAAAAGTAGAATTAATTACAAAGCTACTATGAACCAAAAATGGAAAATAAAATCATTTCAAATTGCTTTGCTTGTAAGATATGTGTACGATAATTTGTCAAGACAGGCAATTGTTAAACATCTTCCAAACTCTGCTGGTATAACAATTTTTTTCTAGCCGGAGCTATACTTTTTTATAAGCTCAACTTGGCATATTTTTAAACTCATTAGAACGATAAGCTTCAATCTTGTTTCCTCTAATGGAACGTCTAATTATTGTTGTTTCTTTTTATGGCAATTCATAAATTACAACAAATTGCTTGCACCTGCTTTTTTACCTTTTTTGAAAAAAAAAAACACCGCATAAATTAAGCATTTTGGAAAAACTTTCACTCTTAACATTGACGTGTGCACTTCAAAATAATTGCTTACTTTTTAATTTCCTGATATAAATAGTTCTTAAATTTAAAATTGAATTATTTTTAGCACAAACATTAAAAAAAAAAATTGATTTTCTTGTTTAATAATCGCCGAAAATAGCAAAATTTAGTTTTAAATATCCATCAAGTAAGTTGGCAAGAATATTTGCCAGACTGTCTTTATTTTCTTTGCCAAGCTGTATTTTGAAAAATTTTTGCTAATAAATATCGCAACAAACGCTCAAAGCAGAGGAGGAGAGTCCACCTGTAAAAACGATTTAAATTCAACAAAATTTATTTTGTTTATACTTTATTTCTATTTACTTTATACCATATATTTTGTTTCTTTATTTGTTTATTTTGTTATAAAAATGTTGCTATCTCGTTTTTGAGGTAATTTTAATTTTGCCTTTGGCGAAATTTTCATTCTGTCTTTCCATTCATCATTTTCTGAAAATATCTCTCCATAACGGAAATTGCAACAACGGAAATGGCAAACTCAAAAATTGGAATTTTTTATTGAAAAACAAACATTGCACACTTAGTTTTGTATTTATGTAGACTGCACAATTTGTTTATTCTTCCGTAATGATGCATTTACAACCTTCAGATTATTGACTGCCTTGCGCGTTAACGCATCCGCGCACTACTTTTACGATTTCTTTGACATTGAAGTTGGTGCTGTTTGCGTTTTGAGATGCTATGAGTAAATTTCACAACTACATGTAAAGCCTCAGCTTAACCCGTTTTAGCCCAAAGTGGCATAGATTTTTCCTTTCTTCGTCAATGTATTTGACATGGTAAATTCCTGCTTATGACGTTTGATCATTAATGAGATTTAAATTAAGTTTCTTCTTAATAAACAAAACGTTTGTATGATTCACCCAATTTCACCTTTACTCATTTATGACACTCCAGTGCAAATTAAACGCAATTCAATTTTTAGTTATTATCAGTTGCTGTTGCTCTTTCTGTCTTTCTATTTATTACATTATATCTAATATAGACTTAATTACATGACACACACACAAACACGCAGACACACCGACTAATAAATGTTTCTTGATTAATTCATGGAAAATTATAAAATGTTGCTTATCTCTAATGAACTAACTAGCAATACTTTGCCTTGTTTCAAAGTGTCTTTTTAAAAATATTTATTTAAGTTAATGTGAATTTAATTTTTTTTTCGTTCCACTATTCCTTCAACTCTACTTCTCCATAAACTATGCCATTGAACCCTATAGTTTCTTTGCCACCAAGCTATACAAATTTATTAATTAATTATGCCAACGAACGTGTCGACGAAGAACCGTCTGCTTTATGGCTTTCATTAAACCTTATTGAACTCATTCTCCTACATGTGCCTCCTCCACTTCAAACACGCAACCAAACAGAGAAACCTTTAACTTTAAGTAAAACAAACAAACAATTTAAATAAAATTTGTTTCAAAATGAAAACAATCCACTCATAGTTGTCGAACGCACTTGACTGACTCATGATGTACTGCAATGAACCGCGATATTTCTATTGTATTTTCATAATCGCTTGTGTTGTGGTTTTTTCTTTGTCTTTAACCTTAAAGTTGGCTTTACATTGCATCATCATATTTATATTTAACATTTGAATTTATTATTATTTAAGTACTTTATTTATTTTTTTTTCTTTGCACGTAACGCAAAACAAATTTTAATTCACACACGCCCACCATTTGGTATTTTGCTCCAAACTCGTAATTCCACAAATGATAGTTTGAGAGTTCAATGTTCAATTAAAATGGATGTTCAAATTTTTGAGGAAATATTTTCACATAAGGTATTTAACGTTGAAATTATTCTTTGTTTGAAGACGATAATGTCTTCTATATAAACGAAATTAGTTGCGTCTTCTTTATAAGAATACTTTGAACTATTTTGAATTAAAAATCATATCTATAAAAATGAAAAATATCAAGACAAAAAATATAAAAATTCAAAAAGAAAAAAAAAGTGGTGAATATAAATAAATATAAAAAAGTGTTGAATATGAATAAATGAAAATATAAAAAAAAAAATGTAAGTGAACAAATATTAAGTTAATACATTTTTGTCGTCGGCCTTTTTATGTAATTTTGAAATTAAAACTATATAAATAAAAAATATAAAATTAAAATGTATAATGAAGACTCTATAAAATATAAAATAAAGTTTTTAAAAAATATATAAAATGTATTAATGAAAATTTAAAAAAAAAAAATATTAAAAATATAAAAATGAAAGCACAAAAATAAAAATTTTAAAATTTGAAAACAAAAAAATTAAACTAAAAATTTAAAAAAAAAAATGTAAAAAATTAAATAAAAATAAAAAAATTGAAATAGTAAAAATAAAAAAATAATTTATGCTTTAATTTTTATTATTATAATGAAATGTAAATAATTAAAGAATTAATATAATAAAAAATAAAAACAAAATATTAAACTATACATAATAATAAATTAAGTTACTTAAATAAAAAAAAAAAATCCAAAAATTATAATTAACAAATAAAAAATTAAAAGTTAAAAACACATAAAAAATAAAAAAGTTTAAAAATATGAAAAAATAAAAAAAACAAAAATTACATTAAATTTTGAATCCAAAAAATTAAAGTTGTTTTTTATATGACATTTCTTATTTTATAATTAAGACCGAATGTTTGTCAAATTTAATCGTGAAGCTAAAAAGTAGAATTCTTTAAGTGTTTAACCCACTCAAGACATTTTGCAATTTTTAATATTTAAATAAGGCAATCTCAGACTTTGTTGATATTTTATTTTGTTTTTTAGAAATATTTTATATTAAGCGACCACTGTACCACTTCTTTACAGAAACTTGACCTAACTCTTATACTTAGTGTGTCCAAACGCTTGGTCTAGATATCATCCCGTTTCTTGTACTTATCCTTTTTCTAATTTTAATCTTAATATTGTTTTTGGTGAGTTTATAACTTTGTCCTTATCCTTGTACCAATCCTTGTTGTAGTCCTTTTTCCAGTCCTTGTCTGAAATCTTGTTCTAATCCTTGTCTAATCTCATGCTTTAATCTTTATCCTGCTCCTTAACTTATTTCTGGTGTCTAACCTTTGCACAAATTCTTTCTCTCGACCTTTTCGTAATACTTGTCCGATTCCAAATTTCTTTTCCAAATCCTTTCCTATCCTCATTCTTGTCTTTATTTTAATTTTAATTTTATTTTTTCTTTTGCTTTTGCTATTGCATTTGGTGTATTAAGGTTACTTGAGGGGTTCCCTGAGTGGCTTTATGACGTCCTTAATTTTTTTTTACTGGCGTTAAATAAAATTTACCGTGGGGCCAATAGCCACGGAGTTCTAATTCCATGAAAAGTTTCTTTATTGTTGTTGCAGTTTTACTGTATTATACAGGGTGTTTCAGGAAGTTCTGGCCAAAATTTTCCAGCGTATTCCTTGGCTCATTTCTTGAAGAGAAGTCCACTAGGACCATATCCGAAAATGCACGGGTGCGAAATGCCAGCGGGTTCAAAATTTTCGGATTGGTGGTCGGAGGGTAATAGGGTAAAATTGCTAACTTCTGAGCCAGTGGTCGGATTTGTTTGTTTTTGGGCTTGTTGGAAAGGTCTTTAAAAGACCTTTCCGTATAAAATAAAACAATAAGTAGAAAAAGATGAAATAGCCGAGATACAGAGCTTTCCGAAAAAAAATGGAAAATAATATTAACATAACCTCAATTTGCTCAGCCAGATGGCAGGTAACTTATGTTTTTTTTTTCTTTTAAAAGATAGTAATACCTCTTACCAAAGTTATGACCATTTGATTGAAATGCAAAAATTTTTTTTGGAAGCAAAATAACCCTACAATAAGCCCGTAATGCGCTGGAGCACCATCTTGTTGGTAGAAAAAATGATTTCGTACCGCAAGGGGTACTTCCTCGAGGATTTCTGGCATGACTTCTCGCAAAAACTCCAAATATCAAACGTCAAATCTGCGTTGAAATGCGTTTTCTTTCTTGTGAGGATTTTCGTTGGCCCATTCATGCAAATTATGGAAATTAGTTATGCCGTCTCTCGTGAATTGCGCTTCGTCGGTCCACACAATCGAACGTAAAAACATAGATGCGGGAACACCACGTACATCACGTTGCAACATCACAATTTTGCGCAATTCACGAGAGACGGCATAACTAATTTCCATAATTTGCATAAATGGGCCAACGAAAATCCTCACAACAAAAAAGAAAACGCATTTCAATGCAGATTTGACGTCTCCGTCACTGAAGTTACTGAAAATATTTCAGTAGATGAAAATATTTCAGTAACTCCAGTAAGTATTTGTTGGCTGTTTTATTCCACCTTGAGTGTTTTTACATATGTTTCAAACTATTTCATAAGAACAACAAATCGTTTAAATTTAACTGGCCTCAATCCTAAACTTTAAAAAACATACTATTTGAGAGAACATACTTTTTGGTCTATTTGAACTTTTAAGTTGGCTGAGTGAAATTTCCTATTCCACCAAACTGTTTAAACACAAAAGTTGCTTGTGCCATTTCGGCAAAAAATTAATTAAAAAATTCTGCTTCGGCCTTCAATATGTGACTCAGTGTTAAAAATTTTAAGCAGGTTTAAGCCATTATTTTTTGTTGGAAATTCTCTGAATTTGGTCAAACAAGTTTTATGCGCTGTGTTCTTGGTGAAATTTTAATTCTACGTTTCATTTATAATATTTTTATGCCACGCTTTGAGTCATCAGCTTTAAATTGGAATATAACAGAACGTTTACCATGATGTGTATGAAGATGATGATGATGATGAAGACGATGATGATGATGACGATGATGATGATGATACAAAACAGCTTGTTAAAAACGAAACTAACAGCTTCACTATTATACACATTTCAGTTGAAGAAATCCTTGTCAAAATTTTCCGCTTCATTTACGCTTGAATGTGACTTTTCCATAAAAATCATTATGCAGAAAAGCATCCTTGTTGGTCATTCAAGGTTATGTACTATTTGCCTTGGGTGTTACCGTTGCTTCTCTAGCATGCTCCATTCGCTACTTTTTGCGAATGCTATGTAGTTTGCTTTGAGGACATGTTTACATTTTGCTCTTGTCGTTGTTGGTTTCAAAAATAGTATCTTTACTCTAGGATTTTTATGTAACTAGCTGCTTTTTTCACATCCTTGCATTTATAAGAATTTTTATACAACTAGCTGTGTGCTATTTAAATAATGCTTGACATTTATTTGATATCCTGTTGTTTTGAGCGGCATCTGTATAATATTTGTCTTCATTGGAATGGTAAGAAAAAAATTCTTTATTGTTATTGTTCCAGTGATTATTCTGAATTTTCTATTTCTGCTTGGAATATTTAAAAAAAAATAATTCATATAATTCTAATTCACATTGTCTGACAACAATTATTTATAAGAAAAAGATACACAAAAAAAAACATCCATTGACGTCAATAATTCACGTTTTGCTTTGGTTGTCAATGGCGCGTTTTCCAACAAAACAATGCTGCTCTTGTCAGCTAGTTGTTGGTATTTTTTGACAATCCTTTTAATGCTTCATTGAGTGCCAAGAAATGCTTATACAAGTATCGGTTTTTTTTTCAAAATATGTAGATTAAGATCCACCGGCCGACCCAATTTGATATACCAATAGCAACCAAAGAAAAAAGCTATTTAACCTTATTCTAATGTTTTCTTTTACATTTAATTATTATTTTCATAATTACGTTAACAAAAATGGTTTTATTATTCCCAACTAAAAATTTGCCGTTAGCTAAATTTCGCCTAGCTTTTCTCTCACTTGCTCTTTTTCGCTTTTTCTTCCAGCCTAGCTATCGCTTCTGTTCGTTCTTTGCTTCTATAAACTATAAATTTGTTGGTTTAGCGTTCACTAACTTGGCTTTAATGGAGGCTAATTAGATTTTATTTGCTGCTGTTCTTGCATGTTTTTATTTTCCATTGATGCTCAACCATTAACTAGGTCGCTTTTATGGATTTTTAGTTTGTTATTGAAATCTACCCAACATGAATGGCGTTTAGAGGATATATAATACACTCTTTCTTCATAGCATAATTATAAATAATTCCGACCCAGTGGTCTCTTGTGATTTCACTATGAATACATATTTGACTTTGGCTTTTTTTTTTTGCAATATTATAGTCCAATGAATTGCTCTGTATGAAACAAAAGCTTAGTGGAAATATTAAAAAAAGTAAGTATAACAAATTGTTTTACTTCTTGAGGTTTCATTTTTAACTTTTCCTGAGGCAAAATGGTTCAACTCGAAAATTATTATAAATCCAAATTTATTTTAAAGGATTTGATTTCAAACGCATCTTGTATGATTGAGGTAGGACTGTGGTTATATTTCTGGTGACTACTATTGGACGTCTCTTGGTAATTTTTAATTAGATAAAAAAAAAATCATTTCATGGTTTTATAAAAAGCTTTGGTAATTTTTTTGGCGTTTTGACGAAAATTCGTGAAAAATGTTCCAATATAATAAAAAGTCAGGTTGACAACAAAACAAAAAAAAAAACAATGTTCAATGCCGCACCAAAGTTTTCTCATGCGGACACTCACGGACTCTCACGGACACTCTCTTCTTTTGTCCGTTTATGGTAGATGTTATACAGTCAGACAGTCCAATACATCTTTTGTTTTTGGAGAAGTTTAAGATCGAGAAGATATTAAGTTTTAAAGTGATTATTTAAATAGATAAACTATATTTCAGAATAGAATTGCTTTCAAGTGTAATATGTCTTCACACACAAATATTTAAAAAGACCAAACTCCAACATCTCAGTGCCCTACAATTTTTATTTTTGTGTAGAAATACCCTTAATGACGGATACTGTACCTACTGCATCGACTTGTGTAAATCGGACATAAAAATCGAAGAAATTAAAACCTAATTTTATACAGAGTGTGTATGTCGGTATGGGAATATTGAATAATTTAAAGAAAAAAAAAAAACAACCGATTTCCTTTTATGAGGTATTTTTATTTAATTTGGTCCTTAACAATTTATTCGGACTAGTTTTTGAATACAACATCAATCAAGTGGCCGCCTCTATTGGCCAAAAGTAATAAAAAGACAACAATGAGGCGACAATGCGAATAAAGTCAACCAGTATCAGCATTCGAAACGCACTCTTCGACGTATTTTTGAGAGAGAAACTTTAGTTTCATACAAATTTTTCATATAAAATCAAGTTAGTCCTAAAAATAAAAGTTAGTCCCTAATTGCTCTTAAAATATGATAGCAAAGTTTTTAATCTCGTCGAATCAATCGTGATTAAAAGTTAATGCGAACAGAAAGCTCATCAGAGACGCCGATCGAGGGACTCGTTCGTCTATAGAGTGTCGATACTCGAACAAGTCGATACTGCAATATGCAATATTTATGTCGATACTCGAACAAGTCGATAAGTAAGTAGATAATCTACTACTTCTGAAGGCATTAATCTTTCACTCATTTTCTTTAGGGTTGCAGCCTAAATACATATTTCAGATGACGACCTTCGAATTTACAGCCGCCCATGACGACCTAATAAGAAATCAGCTCAGACATTCATCAACTGAGCTTATTTTCTGTAATATTGATCGTGTTTTTCTCGCATAATGATCGTATAATTTCTTTATAATGCTTTAGTACTACAAAAAACTTATAACTTCAGTATATTTTTTTTAATTCTAACACTCAGATGTTTAAATTATGCAATATATTTCTCTCGTTGCCTAAAATTATGCAATATTTCCTATACCAGCTCCACTGGTTTTGAATAATAATAAATGGTCAAAGTTGAACTCATAATCCACTACTTTCATTTTGCTTTCCGTCTCGATTTGAAACAGGTCCGTTGATTTTCTTTCGTTGTTATCAATAATTAAACTATATAACCCCCAAACAACACCTAAAAGTATGCAAAATTCAGCTCGCACGCGATATTGGCAACATTTTTGAGTACCCACTTCATTAGCTTATCTCACCCACCGCCGCCCGCTTAACTTTATATGCTTCTAAGCTAATTTATGCTTATTTCTATGTTTATTTCTTCACTTTCCTCACATTTCCTTTGTTTTTACCTCAACTCATCAACGTCATGCAATGCCGTTTGCATATAATTTTATTCCTTCCTACCCTTCTCTGCTGTCTTCACATCGAATATAATTCTATGATTTTAATTTTCACGCTATTTTAAATTCATATGCAAGCAACTCGCTTATAACCTTAACCTTAAAGTAAACGAAAAAATAACTTTATTTCATGCTAGGTTTTTTCATTTCAATGTGTATTTTTTGTGTTTATTTCCATTTTTTTAATTTTCTTTATGAGCACAACATCACACTTGCAACACTTTGTCTTGACTTCAAGCATTTATTTCTGTAGAATTATAAGAAGATTCATTTTGCTTTGAATGTATTGCTTGTTTGAATATTTTGTTGTTAGTGTTGGTTTTGGTGTTTTTGTTGTTTTTATCATATGCATAAAGAAGCGAAGTTTGAGTTTATGAAACTTTAGTTTCTTTTCAGTATTAGTAGGAAAGTTTTACAAGAGTTTTTCAGAGATAAACGCGATGAAAATGAATTACTTTTCTTTGTCCAAAACGAAACACTCGCTTTATTTTAATCTACAAAAATTAAGCTGTCAGTAATTACACTTGTGTACCGTCGACTTTTGTGGACCGCTCTCAGGTTCAAATCCCATCGAACAGAGAAAAGTTCTCCAATAGAAAATATTTTTTTCTGAAAAGAAGTCTTACCTCTCTGCATACAATGACAATCCTTAGAGAATAAAAAATGGCATGTAAAGCTTATTGAGAACTCGGGGTTTTGAATTAAATTTATAAGGTTCGGTTTTTTGTAATGTTTTGTAGTGCTTATCGTGAATTTTTTTACAAATAAGTAATTTATATAATTTATAGAATATTTAATTAATATATTAAAACAAATATTATAATTATGTTAAGCATTTCCTCAAATATAATGGAAGATATCAGCTAACACACATCGTAGGTCTTAATCAGACTTAGACATATTTGTGTACATACTGGAGGTCACAGTCTACTTTACATTACTTAACAATTCAAGTGTCTACCTTACATTTATGAAAAAACAAACTCCAATTTAAGCCATTTTAATAATTTTAATTTTCATATCTATAAAATAATTTTCCAATCCATAAAATAATTAAAATTTTTTACAAATAAAATGAGTTTTCTTTTTATTGTTTACAAAAATTAGCATCTTCAAGCGGTCTTCATTATATCTACTGTCAAAATTAAAATTTTATTTATTCTTTTTCAATTTCTTAGTTTCAATTTCTCAGTACTATTTATAGCATACTTTTAGGCCTGCACACAATTACTTGCTTCTCTCACCACTTATTGCCATAGTAAATTGGGTGTTAAGATAACAATTATTTGTTTTTCTTATGAATTCGCTCAATAAACGCCTCCATGGGTACCGAGTATTAAAATCCGGCGCTTCCACGACTTACTTTAAGCGATTTTTTCTAAACTATCTCACCCATTTAAATCAAATCAAAGGGGAACGATTTTTTTAAAACAATTTCTCAATTTGAATTGTTTAAAATTTAAAAATTTATTTTTTTTTTTAATTTGTCAATAAGTAATATTAATAGAGTTGATTTGTAATTTTGTTGTAACACTAGAATAAATAACTATGTCTGTATTTACAGTTTCGTTAAAAAGAATTGTACAAATTAATCAACAGCCTCTGCGTCGTCTCTCGCAATAAGAGTGAAGAGTGAAAAGTTGTTTCTCACAACAAAAACAACCACTGCACATTTACTCTTCCTCAGGTTCTTTATACTTTGGACGGCAATCATCGGGATTTATGAGCACTTTGATGAGACACTCAACCGAAGGACGCTCTGCTGTGCGATAGACTGTCAAACCTTTGCTCTCCATGGCGCGTCTAGTGCTCGGCCCTATAGCTATGAGCTTTTTGTCATCGATACTTGCACTATTTTTGACCAAATACTCGCAGGTGCAATTTACACCGGACGGCGAAAAGAATGCCAAAAACTCCACATTCTCTTCCTGCTTCAGAGCACGCTCAAAATTTTCATTAAATTCAGGATGACAAATTGTCTCGTACACTTCGCAAGCATCGAGTAGGAAACCTTCACTAGACAGCTTTGAGAGCAGCGTATCGGTGCGTAGATTACCGCATGGCAATAGAAAAGGTCGCGATTTTGAGCCATCGAAGGTTTCGATAATGAACTCTGCCAAATTGCTGGCATTCCCTGTTTGCTTGCCTTGTGTAAAAAGCTGCTGCAATGATGCCATTGCCAGATTGTGAGTTACTTCGCCCACGGCATAATTATGCAACATCAGCCAACTAGCTGGCATTTCTGTAGTTTGAAGAGCTTCGTGTACGGCCTCCACGCAGCGGGGACTAGTGAAAATGATGCCCGCATAGTTGTCCGGATTTAGGAGCTTGGTGCGGAGCTCATCGAGTTGCTTGAAGCCAAACGCCAAGGTCGGCACAAAGACAGCCTTGAAACCGTTCTCCTCCAGAAGTTGTGAGTAAACATCAGAGCTGTCTGACTCGGATTTCAAGACTATTACAGTGCGGTCTTTCATAATTGTTGTTGCTGTTGTGGTACTATTCTGTAAATAGAAAAAGACAATAGAATGAGTTGCTTTAAAAGAACAGATATTAAAACCGGTTTAAGCAGTGCAATTCTAAAGTTAGAACAAGTTTCTCGATTGTTTCGAAAGCAGCTTTTAAAAGTCAAATAAAAGTTTGTTTACAGTTTTCACTCGCTTCTGCTTCCCTAAGGTTTGACTTCCCTCAAGTGAAGTTTGTAATAGATGTTAGGTTATGTTTATGCCTGCTTATTTTTCAGTTTGCTCTCTCTCGCTTGGTTCACTTCAGTCGGTGTTTCGTTTTCTTTTTCTTTCGAAATCTCAAGCTTTATCGATAGTTAAAGTTTTGAGTGTTTATTTATGGCTTGCTTTGCTTTATTTCTTTGGAGTGATATTGAAATATTTTACCCCGTATTTTTCCTCTACTAAATAATTATTACTTTATAGCCGGTTTTACGTGCACTCAGTTTCACGTCGTTGTTTCGACTGCAAATCTTCGAGAACTTCGTTTCACTGGCAACTTTTCGCTTTTAATTCTGTGTTTATGCCTCAGTTGCTGTGTGCTAGAAAGAGCACACATGATTGTTATTAACTTGTGAACTTTTGCTACATCATCATCATCGTGTTTTGTTTTATTATTTATTTTGTTCTGTGATTTATTTTTGTTTTTTATGTTTTCAAAATAGAATAAAACTTATTTTTATTTATTTTATTTTTTAAAGTAAAAGAAAATGAGTTCAGAAATTTTATAGATTTATTAATTCTCTTCGCTGTTTAAGAGTATTTTTTTTTTGTTGTAGAGACGTTATTAGTAGGCAAGCTCTCTGGAAAATTACTCTTCAGTTTTGGGTCTCAGTGCTAGTTTTTACTTTCCACCGCTTTTATTTTTTATTTTAAGTATTTATTATTTTCACAGTCGCTTGCAAAATTATGCGTACACCTCTGCGATATTCTACATATTATTATTACTTGAGTTTTTAAAAGAAAAAAACCACAAAAAAAAAAAACTACGATTATTTAAAATTTCACAATATCTAGACCAAAAAAAGTGTTTTTCTCAGGGACCGTAACTGTTATGACTTTTTTAAAAAAAGTCAATAAATAACAGTTAAAATTTGACTTATATTTTTTCGGTCAAAAATAAAAGTTAAAATATGACTTTTATTTTTCCGATCAAAAATAACAGTTAAAATTTGACTTTTATTTTTTCGGTCACAAATAACAGTTAAAATTTGACTTATATTTTTTCGGTCAAAAATAAAAGTTAAAATATGACTTTTATTTTTCCGGTCAGAAATATAAGTTAAAATTTTACTTTTATTTTTTTGGTCAAAAATATAAGTTAAAATTTGACTTTTATTTTTTCGGTCAAAAATAACAGTTAAAATTTTACTTTTATTTTTTTGGTCAAAAATATAAGTTAAAATTTGACTTTTATTTTTTCGATCAAAAATAAGAGTTAAAATATGACTTTTATTTTTTCGGTCAAAAATATAAGTTGAATTTTGACTTTTTTTTCCGGTCAAAACTATAAGTTAAAATATGACTTTTATTTTTTAGTTTTAAGTTTTATTTTTTAGTTTATTTTTTTCTATTAAAAATAAAGGTACACAATTTGACAGTGACATCCTATATTAATTACTTGCACCCGGCACACGTTGTTTTGCAGCCAAAATTTATTTGTCGTGCTCTTTTTGGATTTTCGCGATTTTTCGCTTGTTTGAAAATGATTTTTATTAATATTTAATTATTACACTGTGCAACACAACTTTCTCAACGAAAACTAGATGGGGAAAAAATTTTCGGCGTCCTTGTTTATAGTTATTAGTTATAAATAGTATATAATAGTATATATTTGACCCACCCTGTATAACTATTTTACATATTTCATTGAGCAAGGATAGGGTATAGAACAACAAGTAACTCGGGTATGATTTGAACATCCGATTTCTGTCCGTTACTCATTTCAGTTCTCTGATGTTCTCTGATGTTCATTTCAGTTTACAACAGTGACAGGGAACGCAAGGTGCAGTGATAAGCCAAACAAAGGCAGATAAGAGTAGTAGAATAGAATTTATACTTTTGCTATATTTTTTCACCTTTTAACCGAAAAAATAAAAGTAAGGTTTTAACTTATATTTTTGACCGGAAAAATATAAGTCATATTTTAACTTTTATTTTTGACCGAAAAAATAAAAGTCAAATTTTAACTTATATTTTTGACCAAAAAAAAAAAGTCAAATTTTAACTTATATTTCTGACCGGAACAATAAAAGTCATATTTTAACTTTTATTTTTGACCGATAAAGTAAAAGTCATTATTTGACTTTTATTTTTGACTGAAAAAATATAAGTCAAATTTTAACTGTTATTTTTAACCGAAAAAATAAAAGTAAAATTTTAACTGTTATTTTTGACCGAAAAAATAAAAGTCAAATTTCAACTTTTATTTTTGACCAAAAAAGAAATCGGTCAAAAATAACTATTATTTTTTGACTTTTTTTAAAAAAGTCAAATAAATAAAAACCTTTTAAGATTATTATTCTTTAGTTAACAAGCATCGCACTTCTTTATTCAAATATCAAAAAGACACATTTTTTCCGCCTGACTTTTTGAATCGAAATTTCGAAAATAACAGTTATTTTCGGTCCCTGGTTTTTCTATAGTCAAGTATATGATATTTCTCTTTGGTATAGATGATTTCTTGAAAGTTCGCTTAAAAAAGTTCTTATATTGAACTTCAATCCGCCATTTTAAGATACATAAATTTAAGTTGCTAAATTCTGATATCAAGCTACTATTTAAACATTTCACACTTCAAAACACCTAGAATTATAATATCAATATTAATAATAAATCAAATACATAAGTCTTTGCTCCATATCTTTGAAAATAACTCTAATTCAAAATTTCGACCACTTTAGTAAATTCTGTGGTCACAAGAAATAACAGCAATACTCAAAATATCGTAAATACAGGATGTTTTCGAAAAATCGATCTGGTATTTGTGCAAAATGAAAGACATTCATATCTACAAGTTCCATGTTCGATTGTTCCATTAACTTCCAGGAAATTAACTTCTGTTCCAGCTTCTAATCGAATATTTTTTCAAAATGTTGATATTTACCATAATGGAAGTTGGATTTTGGACTAAGAAATTCATAGTTTTTATGTTATAAAAAAGTATTTTATTTCTCTTAAATAAACATCGAATCGTTGCTAAAAAACTGTGTAAAATTCTGTATCGATTCTTGGTGAAGTTTTCGATTAATGTTGGTCATCCGTTTTAAATAGCACGTTTCGAGAAAAACGCGTTTAAAGTTTCGCTTTCTTGAGAAAAACGCTCCGAGACAAACGTTTCAATTTTGTTTTTAACTAACATAGTATCATCTATTTCTTAAAACTTTATGAAAATATTTTAAAGATGTTATACATTAAAAAAATGTAAAAATAAATCTGTTTTTGGTCGCCAAAAAACTTAAGTGGGCACTGAGCGTGGATACTTAAGATGATCAACAAAACAGAAATTGAAATTAAATTAATTATTTTCTTCACATTTTTCATCTTAAATTCAGAAAAATAAACATGTAAAATAAGCATTAAAAAAAAAACTATCTCTTAATATTAAGTCATTTATGTATTCACCATTCGTGGTGAACTTTAACAGCTTTTTAAGGCTTTATTCTTGTTAATGATTTGTAAGAATATGAAAATTTACTTTACATAACAAGAATATAAACAAGAGCTTCTTTACGATTCCTTGTAAAGTTAACTAACAGAATAGAGCTGTAAATCTATATTAAGGGTGTACACTTAATTTTGAGTGAGACTGTACAAGAATATATTTTGTTAATTCTCTTTAAATTGCCACTCTCAAATCTGTCTCAATCTCTGCTCGTGCTCTTTAACTAACACATGCGCCTCATGCAGTTCTCTGTGGCCGTCTTGCAGCTATTGCTCATTAAATTTCTGTTTGTTTTTTTTTATTGTTTACACTCTCTGCAGAAATTCTATTATTAAGTATTACTTACATATTTTTCCGTTTTTCTATATTAATGTATTAATGTGTTTAAATAACTTGATTTATGTATGTACTATCTGCAGCTTGCTTGTTTCGACCACCTGTTGTTGTCGTCATTTGCCATTTTGTTGTAGTTCATCTACGTACAATTAATCTTTCTTTTTTAAGTCCAGTCATCATATAAGTAGATTTTTCGTGATGCTTTAATTTGTTTTTTGGTTTTTAACCAGTTATGTCAGATTTTTCTTAGTTGATTCCTAGGGTTTAAATAGATATAATTTTATTTTTATTAAAGATGCTAAATGAGGGAAAGTTTCTTCTTAATTGATTCATTATAAAAATATTTTTGTAAATTTATGAATCGATCGGAATGTCACAGAAATGATAATAATTTTTTTTTTGTTTTAAATACTCAGTATTTTATATATTTTTTTTTCTTAACGAGTAATTAAGTTCTGAGTTGCAAAATAGTATTTCAGTAAAATTATTTTTCCCCGAAATTGCGGCCTCGGTAGTCGAGTTGGTAGCGTGCTTGACTGCCACCCCAGAGGTCCCGGGTTCGATTCCTGGCCAGGCCATGTTCCTTCGCTTTAAACCTTTCTTAATTTTCTCTCCTCATTTCTAATCAACTGAAATTAAAAATTCATCAATATTTACGACTTGAAGTTGTTTTTGATGGTAGAGAAGTTTGTGGATGAGATTGCCTTATAACTTGAATTGACTGAGGTAAAGGCATAACACTTGCCTCTGATTCAAATTCACATGTTTCTTCGGCTTTCCACCACGCTTAGAACATCCTACACCTGTTTCAATTGATTGACCTTTCCTTCCCACTAATCTATCACCCCATTTCGAACCAAGGCAGACTTGACTGAATAGGTATTCCACCTGAAATTCTTGGTTCAAAGCTAAAAAAAAAAAAAAAAAAATGTGAAATTCATACGAATTGAACAAATGTGATAAAATTTGACAGATTTTACATTTTGATAAACTTAACTGATTTTGGGGAAATTTTTATATCATATCATTTTATATCAGCCATTGAGCAATGGCTAACATATTGCAGTTTATAACTGGCTTCAACCAACGACATATCCAAATTCTTAAATATAACCTATAACTCAAACTATCAAAATTATTTTCAGGTTAAGTCAATTTTTAAAAAATTAAAGTGACATGAAAATAAAAATATTATAAATTTAAATCTGGCGTTAGATCATAACATTAAACCATCAAAATGAATTTATTTTAAAGTAATCAAGGCACATTTGGACGCTTTAAAGTTTAAACGATTGTTATTGAAATTCATTAAAAATGGAGTTAAATGTTTGAGAATTCCATCGAAAATCATCTTGAAAATCGATTTTCGAAGCAAATTTTGTGAGGTAAGGATATGATTTAATTTCAATTTCAAATCGAAATTTCGTTTTTCATTGTATCCAATCTGCAAAATTGTGAAAATTTTCTTTTTTGTTAAAAAAAAAAAAAATAGTAAGAGGGGTACTATTTATATTTAGGGAACTGCCAACACTAATATCAATAGCTTAAATCTGGCATCACCATAATGTACAAGACCGTGTGGGTATTCCAAGACGAGGCAAATCCAACAAAAGTTGGTCGCGCACGAAGCACTGCGAAGCAAATTGTCGCCTGTTTCTTCCACCGAATGGGTCATGTGGCCACTGTTCCGCTTGAGCAACGTAGGACGGTCAATTCTGAATGGTACCATTTGTTTGCCGGAAGTCTTCGGAGAAATTTGCAAAAGCAGCCGCCAAAGACGAATCATTCTCCATCATGACAATGCGAGCTCTCACACATCTCTTCAAACATGTCCATTTTTTAGCAGTCAAAACGTCGAATTGATGACTCATCCTCCATACAGTCCTGATTTGGCACCCAATGGCTTCTTATTGTTCATATATCAATATCAAAGGTAAACTGCATAGTCAACGAATTACTAGCGCCGCAGAAACGTTCAAAAACCATGTTTTGGAGGTGTCTCAAGAGGAATGGAAAAACTGCTATGACAAATGGTTTGAACGAATGCAAAAGTATATTGATTATCAAGAGGAATATTTTGAAAAACAATAAAGCCATTTTCATTTAAAAATGTTTGTTATTATTTGCTATTCCCGAAATATAAATAGTACCCCTCGTATAATTTAAAAAAGATTATTGTTAAATACCACAAATTCAAAATCAATAAATTTCTAAGTAAACAGACATTTTTTTTTAAAGCATGAAAGCTTTAAGGCTTTTAAAGAACTTTTTTGACATGAATAAATTGAACAAGTTCGTTCAAAATCGATTTTCGGATGCAAATTTTGTGATTTAAGAATATGATTTTCACTTCAATTTGAAACCAAAATGAATTTTTAATGCAAAATAAATTAATATCCAAATATTTTTGAAAATTATCGCCCTTCTCTTTATTAACCAATCTGTTTAAATTTGAAAATTTAATTTTCAGCTAAAATAAATAGCAGTAACATTTTGAAATAAAGAGTTTATTGTTAAATATCGTCATAAAATCCATTAAATTTCCAAAGTCAAACAAATTTGGAATTTTAAATAAACAACAGCTAAGAAGCTTAAAGCTTATAAATTTTCAAAGAAATTAATTAGAAATAATAAATAATAAAAATATATTTGTTTCATTTAAAATTTTTCTATAAACGGCCACCTTAACCTTAAACCCACACAGACCCATTGAAAAAACTGGTGCGCTCTCACCGAAACTACTCACCACTTAATCACTTCTTCGCTTGCTTAACTCGCTCTGAATGTGCACCGATCATGCCACCATGCCAACAGAGGGCGATCAAGTGCAGTGGTGTGCATAAAATTGCAATTGTGCTAGTATTTAATTAATATTATTTTACGTGTCTGTCAGCCTGCCTTGCCTTGCCTGACTGACTGAATGTCTCAAAAGACACCCAACCGTTGATAAAAGTCGCTCGCTGACTTAACTTTTTAACTCGCTTAGCTCACTCGGCTGGTTAATTTTTCAGTGCGTTTTGTGCGTTTGAACGTTCTTGAGTTATCGTGGTTACGCGACACAAATCGGAACAGCAAAAACAAGCCTTCCAGCGTCTTGGAAGAACGTCAATAATACTTGTTTGTGGGCTGTCGAAAGTCGCGTTGTTTCAAATTTCATTAAAAATATTTTAATAAATTTAAAAAATTTCAAACCAGAGCGACCTCGAAATGTGGTTTTAATGCATTCCCCCCAAAGATAGCTCGTGAAATTTTGCATAATTTGCGTGGCCCGTCGTGTCGCGTTTCTATTAGATTTTATATAGTTTCTTAATTATTTTATAACTTTTATTTGTATTTTATTGAATTTTGTGTGTAATTTTTTGCAAGTGCTGCCAACTCGCGTAACAGTTCCACAAGTTTTCATTTAAATTTTGAACGACGTCAACCATTTTTTACAATTTGTGTCTTAACGTTTAAATAATATTTTAACTCAGTGTAACGGTAGCTTTTATTTCGTGTGATTTGTTTCTGTGATTGTTCAACCCTTTGCTGAACAAATTTTGTTTTTTGCTCGACTTAAGTAGCAGCGCTTGTGAAGAGAAAAGTTTCCATATCATCTATAAACAGTGTTAAAATGTTGTAGTAAGTTTCTTGCTGAATTTCTTTTTAATTGTACTGTTTAGCTTTTGCGCTTCTTGCTTTTTTACATTTATTTTAGTTTTTTATTTGGGCTCTTTTGAACTTTTTTTTTTTTTTTTTTGTTTTTTATAATTTTATGCACCACAAACTTTTGGCTCAACCACAAATGCTCTAAATTTAGACCGTTTTTAATGTTTTCTCTCTGTTTTGCTTCTGTAACCATTTTTGTGATTGAGAACAATTTAATTTTGTTTTTAAATTTTGTTTGTTTTTTTTTTATTTGTGTGTTTGTTTTTATATCAGCCTAATTTGCTGTGTTATCTCAAGAAGTCGACATAGATAGGTTTTATCTTTTTGTTTTTTTTTTTTTATATATTTTCAAATGTGTTTTATATTATTTCGAACGCAATTTATTGTTATCGGCATGTGTTTTATTTTTTTTTTTTGTCTACGTTATTTTTTGTCTCTATATAAATTGACTAGCAATAAAATGTTTAAAAAGGTGTGTTTCTTAAGATTTCAATGTTTTTATCTTTATCACTGACTGTTTTTTTTTAAATTATCTCTGTTAATGTGGAGAAATTTGGGTTCCACAGAGTGCGCAGAATTAATTTCTTTCACATAGAATTTTGTTTTAGCTTTGAAGCAAGAATTCCAGGTTTGTTAAGTCGTCATTTGGTTCGAAAATCGGGTGATAAATAAGTGTGAAAGAAGTGGCAATGAAGTGAAACATGTGTAGAATGTTCTAAGCCTTGCGGCAAGCCGTAGTAATACTCAAATAGGAATCTGAGGCAAGTGTTGAAGGCCTAACGCTCAGTTAATTCTAGTTATAAAGCAATCTGATCCACAAACTTCAACTTCTCTTCCATCAACTACAACTTTTATGTTGTTAATATTGATGATTTTTCAATTTCAATTGATTATAAATGAGGAAATAAAATGCAGAAAGTTTAAAGCTTAGAACCATGGTCTAAATGGGATTTGCACCTGGGACCTCTGAAGTGTTAATTGAGTGCGTTATCTACTCGACTACCGATGCCTCCAATAATTCGATGCAAATTCTATTCTCAAAATAAATTCTAAAAAATTTTATTCATTTACTCATACCTTCCGATTTAATGCGAACAATGAGTGCTAAATGACTCGGTGCATTATCGTGTAAAAGAGATCAACTTTCTGGATCGTAATATTCGTGTCTAATACGACGGATTTTGATCATAAAACGTTTTAAAACTCCAAGATTATATGCGGCAGTAACTGTTTGATCATAAGAAGTTCGGTCAAAGTCCTTTCAAGAGCTAAAATGGCCAGTTTATATATATTATATAACTGCTTGACCAGATGGAATGAATTATTTGTGAATAATTCCTTTGCTATCGAAGAATGTGATGAGCATTGTCTTGACCCAGCAAAGACAAGTCAAACGTTTGAGAATATTTTTTTTTTAAATTTCTTAAATCATTTTCAAATCGAGCATTAATTAACATTTGAGTTCAATTTAAGGTTGATTTGAGAATTAATGGTTTTCTCAACAGTTTGAAAATCACATTTGAAACAGGATTGAGATCAACGTTTGATATCAATTTGAGAATACACATATTTCTCAATTTGAGAATAAAGTCCCCCTTTTTGTTGATAATGCTATCATTCTCAAATCAATCTCAAATCGATATCAAACTTTTGACATTTGAGAAATACATTTGATATGAAATCATTGTCAAATCATTCCTAAAGCTCAATGTTTGCTGGGGATGGTTGAAAGAACTTTTCGTATTTTTTTGGCTTGTGGTGAATTTTTTCCTTTCATTCTGCACTTTGACGCTTGGTTTCATGACTGTATTGGAAACACCACGTTTCGAATATTTTCTAAATTATTCGAATAGTCTCTTTGCTGAAGTTTAAGGCCTCCTCCATCATTCTCACTGAAGCATTGCGGTCTTCTGCAACAAAATCACGTGTTTTTCGGGGCATTTTAGGCGTCGGAACTGAAACTGGCCTTCCTGTGTGTTTGTCATTATCCAGCGTCTCTCTGCCGCCCAAAAAATGTTTATGCCCCTCAAAAATAACTGCTCTACTTAAACAATCGTCAGCGTATACTTGTTGCATCAGTCAAAATGTTTTTGATACATTTTTACCAAGTTATGCATGGAATTTAATGATCGCTCTTTGTTCTATGTTTGAATTTCAACATCAAATGAACACGTGTTTTCACAAAATAATTACTATAACCGTTAAATGACAACCAACATCATATTTCGATAGACGTTAGAGAAAAATTCAACCATTAAAAAGCATGTTCGAATACATAGCTAGCGCAGTTGGTTGCTGAGGTATGGTTCGTGTCCGAGATATTATTTGAAACACTTTGTATGTCTGCCCACAAATGTGTGAAAAAGGTTGGGACAGTTACTGGTTTCAACAAGGCGGTGTGCCATTTCACACTGCAAATTGAATAATGCAGTTTACGTAGCGAAAATTCCCTGGGGTTGTGATATAAAAAAAAGCGTCATATAACAACCATGCAGATTTCCAGATTTTACCCCTCTAAACTTATTTTTGTAGGTTATTTGAAAAGCAAAGTGTACGCCAGCAAGCCTCAGACCATTGACGAGCTCAAGGCAAACATTCGTTCCGCAATTATCGCTATATCGCCTGAGATGCGCGAAAAAGTGATACACATTCAAGAAAATTTGCTTATTTTGCTTTAGAGGCGGTCTGTTGATTGATGTTGTATTCAAAAAATGTTTAAATAAATTGTAAAAGACCAAATTTAACAAAAATACCTCCTTTTTATTCTTCAAAATATTTTTCGGTTTCAAAAACTGAATTTGCAAGCATATCAACATGAAAATTTTTGAAAAAATTTTACATAGTAAAAAAAAAATTCAAACCAAAATATAGGGAAGAGGTGTGGGTTGTGAACCATTACGTTTTTTCTTTTCCTAATTGACATATCGCCAATCTTTCAACTGCTAAATTTGTCTTTTGACATGACTCAATTTTTGCAGTTACACCAAAGTGTACAGATGTATTGATGTATAGACTGCGAAAACTTTTTTTCCAAAGTGCTAACCAAGTAAGTGAATTTATTCCCAAAAAGTGAGTGTAACGCATATTTATTTATTGTTTTGAATCTATTTTACGAGCCAATATTTGGTTATGTCGAAATATGCACCATTTGTTTGAGGTTTTTGCTCAAAGAACTGACCCCCAAAAACTCCATCGAATGCAATACATATGGCTGGTCTATTCACTTGAAGTGCGCCAATATGAGAAGGCATTCGTATTTCACATGCAAACATTGCGCCACCGATTTGGATGAAGATGAAGAAAATTATGATTAAACACTTACATTTATTACGATTTTTTAGCCTAAGTGGCGTCAGTATAACTTATTTTGCCTCTTGAGGCCTTCTGAATAAATAAAATATCAACTTATAATAAAATTATTAGGGTTTTACTTCGTATTTTCCGGCTTTTATTGAGATTTGCCAGATGGTTCACAACCCAGCGACTTTTTTGGAAGAGCCAAAAATCACGTCTTTAGAAAATTGGCAGTAGAAAGTCAAGTTGCGTTGTAAATCTCACCTCACATTAAATATAATCTCACCTTTTCAACGGTATCTTGGAATATTCGATATCTTTATTCTGTGAAAAGTTAGAGCCCAAATACAAAACCCGGTTCATAACCCAGCCCACTCCCCTACAAATGAAAATTATTCTCTTTTGCTTTTGTATCTTGGAATATTCGATATCTTTATTCTGTGAAAAGTTAGAGCCCAAATACAAAACCCGGTTCATAACCCAGCCCACTCCCCTACAAATGAAAATTATTCTCTTTTGCTTTCAAGAACATTTAAAGAATTTGAGGGAATAATGCTTGATAAATTGAAATATTGAATTACATATGACTTGAAATGTTTCGTTTTGAAAAAAATTCACCAAAAATCCATATTTCTCTGAGGGAGTAGAAAAATAATAATTTTTAATGAAATTAATATAAGACAACTCTAATTTTAAAACAAAAAATCATCACTTTTATCGAAACACCGAATAACCCAAAACATTTATTTAATGAAAATATTAATGTTTTCGAGAAAACATTCTAAATTTGTTTTTTATTCAAAAGCTGCCACAGAAGATTCATCTTAAATATAACAAAGAATACTTTTGAAATTCGAAAAAATTTCTATAGGAATTAAAATAAAATTAAATGATTTAAAAAAGCAAATAAAATTCACAAAATTTACAATATTTCACGTTTTCATTGATTCATTATTTAAAACGAAAATCATTGCAAATGAATCATAAACGCATTAAATATTGAAATAGAATTTATCAGATAAAAGACTTCAAGGAAAATTGAGCAATTTTTTGATAAAAAAAAAAAAATTTCACTTTTGGGTAGCGTGGCCATGGGCTCAACTGTAAAACACAGCTAAACAGCTGTTTCGGAACTTTGCTCAAAAGCTGTCCCTTACTATAAATTTATTACTGGGCTATTCATATTTGAAGAATTTAAGAAAGTTAAAAGTTTTCGTAATTGCTCTGAAGAAAACCATTTTACCCCCCATCACTACAAAGTTCATTCCTGAAATACCTAATTTTCAACATAGACTTGACTTATTTTAAAATGGTTTTTCAAATGAACTCCTAAGATAAAACCGGAAGTGCATGGAATCATGTTGATTCCACTATAAAAAAAAACATAGCTAGTATGTGTGCTTGACACGCCCACTTGTAGAAATTTTAAATATTTTCAACATCGATCACTTAATTTTTATACAGTTCACACCACCGAGAATATTTATATTTTTAAAACTTTTATTTATTTCTCTTGCCCTACGTCAAAGACTAAATTTGTTGTCATTGCCAAATTAATTAAAATGTATCTAAAATAAAATAATCTTTGGCCACGCAATTTGGGTCAACTTGTGTGGGGCTTGCCACTTTGAATATAAATTGAAATGAAAAACTTTTGTATATTTTTACATCTTTTATTAGCACTTTACACTTTCAATTGACATTTAAAGATATGTTTTGTTTTTTTTTTGTTTTTGTTATTTTCTTTAAGAATTGGTTTTTCTCATCGTTCATTGCTCTCATTTCAATTTAATTTTAAAGTGAAAATTTAACTCTTACATTCTGCTTAATAGAGCTGACAAAATGCTTTACTTTTGCTACTTTTGCCCACCTCCCTCTTCTTGTGGGGATTTGTGGTGGTGCTTCGTGCGTGTTGGCATTTTAATTTTTCTCTTTAAGAGTCATACAATTATTTTTAAATGCTTCATTATTTTGCGTTTTTTATTTTTTTCCTTAAGGCTTATGCGGTAAAACAGAAAAGTAAGCGAACACCTAGTTTTGCCTTCCTGTTTTGTTGAACCCCCTGCAACGAACAACAATGCGTTCGCGTCTATAAAAATGTCGAATGAAATTTCCGGAATTTCTCATTTTTGTTTCATCACCAGTGTAAAATTTCCACATAAATGTTATTCTTTGATTGATGCTCTTATTTGACTTTTAAATACAAAACAAACAAAATTTGAATGAATGTTGCCAAAATTTCAAATTGACTCTGTAAAATTTTTGTAAAAAATTGGTGGAGATACATTTGGATGAGAGTTTTGAGTGCTCGTTCACCGATTTACTTCAAACTGTACCTAAAAGTTGCTTATGTAAAGTCAAATTCACCTGAACAAATAAATTCACGTAGATTACTTTTTCGTTTTTTCTACAAATAAGAAAGGAAGGAGGTTCATTTTGTATGGGAGGAAAGCGCGAACGTGACTCAACACACCCATTTTGGAAATTTTTCTTAACTACATGTAACTTACTAACATGCAAAATTGCACTATCATAGGAAAGCTCTTTTTTTCCCCCAACAAATGTATGAAGCATTTCATTGTGTGGCCGTAGAGGATGTCTTCTAAAAGTAGCTTTTTATATTTTTGGGCTCTGAAAAAATTCAAGTCAGAATTCAAAAAGAATTCTATTTTTAAGACTTTTTGATAGAGGAAATCTTAAAAAATTTGTAACACTTTTTTGAAATTGTCCAACCCATAAAATGAGTGGTTTATGTGGTCCATAAAAAATGGTTCATTCTCTAATTTTCTTTCTTATAATGAATCCAATGCTTTTTAGTGTTTTTTTTTAATGGTCGAGTAGGAGATTTCAATCCTATGAGTTTAGATTTTAGATAAATATATTTATAATTTTTTTTTAATTCACAAATTTTTCAAAATGAAAGAGTTTAAGAAGAGTTTATTCTTAATTTTAAGGGATACATTTACTTAAAAAAAGGAAAAAACTTTTGAATTTAGAATTTTTGAAAATTATAAAGCGGTGCCCCCCACTTAAAAAAATGTTAAAAAAATGTTAAAAAATTAAAATACTGGCTTATATACGAAGTTTTAAAAGTTAAGGTAATTTTTTTTTTTAGAATTTCAGCAATCTATATATATAAAAAAGGAGCTTATGTTTGTAACTATGCAATAGACTCCTAAACTACTCATCCGATTAGCATGAACATTTGTGTATAGAAAGTATTTTGGTACGGTGCGTGTTTGTGGGCTATCAATTTTAATCCACCTTGAACACCAGAGGGCGCTGTAGTACAATTTTTTTATAAAATTGCCTAAAACTCACAAACCGCTTATGCGATTAGAATGAAAAGTGGTATACAGTGGGTTTCATGTACGTTGAGTGTTTTGTTGCTATCTTTTTTGACCTATCTTGAACACCAGAGGGCGCTATAGTACAAATTTTTTGCAAAGCCACCTAAAACCCCCAAACCGCTCATTCGATTAGAATGAAAATTGGTATATATTTAGTAGTTTTCAGGTACGATGAGTTTTTTAGCACTATCTTCTTTGAACCACCTTGGACATCAGATGGTGCTGTAGTACAATTTTTTTACAAAATCGCATATATTTAGTTGTTTTCTTAGGTTACATATGCAAATATTTACAAAATATAAAATATTTCTTAAATTTAGTAAAATTAAAAAAATTTCCGTTATTTTGACATCAAAAACATGAACATATCTTGAAAACTATGAAAAATTTTAATACAACGATATATTTAATGCAACATCGTGCTCAAAAATAAGAAAAACACAATCAGAAATTTAATTTTGTACTTTCGATTCAAATATCCCCGCTGCTTTTTTATACATTTTGTTAAATGTTTTGTTGTCTTAAAGCTTCATCAAAGTACTATGAAAGCCTTATTGCAAAAATACCGTTAGTTGAGTGTATATATTTTAAATATTTTTTTCAAAAAAGGTCTGAAATTTTGGAGATTTCCTCAAAAAAGGCTAAACATTTTTTGACGTAGAATACGTCATTCTCGGAGGTAAGTAGGGTGGTTGATAGTGATCAGGTGTCGGTATTTATATAACTTTTTGAGCCTTTGGTGGGCCTAAAGTACTGATCGTACAATGTTGATGTTAGCACTTGTTGGTCTGCTTGATCCTCAATGCGACAAAAATTCATGTAAAAACTCTCTAACTTATATAAATTTTACACAATTACATGAAATATAAAGCCAACATTTGATGTTTTTGTTTGCTTAAGTTTGCTACCTATTTATCGACAGTTTCCGGTTTTATCGACAAAACCATAAAATTTGTATGGGAGCCCCCCTAAGGAGTGGTCGGAGGGAATAGGTGTCAAAGGCAAAAATGTTCCTTTTGCAAAAGTAATGGGGGTCGGTCATACATATTAACCCTCTCCGGCACTCTCTTAAAGGTCATATGCTCAGGTGTATGGAATAAACAAACAAAAACCATAATATTTGTATGGGAGCCCCCCTAAGGAGTGGTCGGAGGGAATAGCTGTCAAAGGCAAAATTCTCCTTTTGCAAAAATAATGGAGGTCGGTAAAACATATTAACCCTCTCCGGCACTCTCTTAAAGGTCATATGCTCAGGTGTATGGAATAAACAAACAAAAACCATAATATTTGTATGGGAGCCCCCCTAAGGAGTGGTCGGAGGGAATAGCTGTCAAAGGAAAAAATGCTCCTTTTGCAAAAGTAATGGGAGTCAGTGATACATATTAACCCTTTCCGGCACAAAAACCATAAAATTTGTATGGGAGCCCCCCTAAGGAGTGGTCGGAGGGAATAGGTGTCAAAGGCAAAAATGCTCCTTTTACAAAAATAATGAAGGTCGGTTATACATATTAACCCTCTCTGGCAATCTCTTAAAGGTCATATGCTCAGGTGTATGGCATAAATATACAAAAACCTTAAAATTTGTATAGGAGCCCCCCTAAGGAGTGGTCGGAGGGAATAGAAGTCAAAGGCAAACATGTTCCTTTTGCAAAAGTAATGGGGGTCGGTCAGACATATTAACCCTCTCCGGCACTCTTTTAAAGGTCATATGCTCAGGTGTATCGAATAAATATTTTGCTAAATAGTTTTTGAAAAAGATGTCATCAAAAGCTAATTAAATAATTCTACGTCTTGTGTTACGACATAGTCGAAACTACTGTATCTTTTTTTTTTTGTTGTAAAATAACTTAAATTCAAATTCGCCAATTTTCAACTCTATTTAAAAACTTTAACATTCAATTTTAAGCAAAAATTAAAAACAGTTTTTGTGATTCAAAAAGCAAGGCCTACCCCTTGATTTTTCGAACAAAATTTTTTTTTCCAATATTGTGTTTTTATATTTTTGAAAAAGTATACAAGCTAAAAAATTAATTTAAAAAAAAAAAAAAAATTACTGTCCATTTCAGCCCTTGAAAGGACTTTGACCTAGCTTCTTATGATCAATTGTGTTGTGCGTGTTATTAAGTTTGTACACAATTGACCGAGAACCGGACCTACATGCTTAACGCCGACTCCGAACGGCGATGAACGGAAAGTTCTCGTTCTCAAGAAGCTTTACATGGCATTTTGATTACTCTCTGAGGTTTGCCATTGTCTGCAGAGAGGTGGCGGCCGTACAGAAAAATTATTTTAATTCAAATAATTTTCTGTCGCTGCTGGGGTTCGAACCTGGGTTTCCAAAGTTCTTTGACATAGCGGCCACGCACTTTAGCCAACTACGCCACGGACGCCACTTAAAAATTAATTTATTAGGAAAAATTATCTAAGTATCTCTTACCAATCAAAAGTTATAGCCAATAATCTTTATCCAAAATATATATACAAAAAGCAAAACGCTGTCTGTGTGATGGCTAGAAACTTCAAAATTACTTAGCCGATAGAGCTGAAATTTCGGCAGTACATTTTTTTCAAGTACGAGATGGTTTAAATTTCTGTCAAACCCCCTTTTACCGCCCACAAATCAATAAAAATGCTATATTTCCTACGGTTTTCGTCGATTTGGCTACATTTTGGTAATTTAGTTTGTATGCTCTCTGTCGGCAACTGTTCTAAAACTGGGTAATGTCCATCTGCTAGAAAACTGGGATGGGCATTATATAAGGGGGTGTGGCTCCGCTCATACAATTAAAATTTGTATTATCGAATAGCTTTGAAAATAAAAGTAGTATTATTTACATACAAACTCAAAATGGAGTTTTTTCAAAACTTTTTTTTTCAAAACTTACATTTTCGGACACTAATTAATTACGATACTTTTTGATACAGGTTAACTTAGGCCACTGCATACATATATTTCAGGAATTAATATGGAGACCGAATTTTTTTCTTTATATTTTATTAAATACTCTACTCTTCTTTGGAATTTTTTTGGGTTCGAACCGTTTGTCAATCAAATTTGTTCTAATCCACGTGAGACACCTCCAAAACATAAAATCGTTGTCCGCAGTTTGTCCTTGATGTGCGGAAACAAAAAGAAGGCATTGGGTGCCAAATACGACGTATGACCCATTAATTCAATGTTTTAGTGCTCAAAAACGCGTTTTTTTGACCTAAAGTTATGCAAACATCACCGGAAATTTTTGTCTTGTCACGCTTATGTCCAATTAAAACTTGTTGATGTCCTAAAGCTAAATACCAGGGAATTACAACGACGCACACAAAAAATCTTCACGTTGTCACCAATTTAACGAGACCAAAAAAAAAAAAAACGAGACTCCTCTCCCTACCTACCCTTAGCAGAAAATAAAACACCATCTTAAGCTCATTAAGCAACCGCCCAGCATAATAATTTAAAAAATTACAACAATTTCCGCTGCAGTTCCGCGTTTACAGAAACAACAACAATGACAACTAGAGCAATTGAACCATTCAATATTATTAAGAGTCGCTGCTAAAAGCATCGTTCCATTGCATATTATTTTCACTAGTATTTGTACTGTTGACTGTTTGACTTTGGCGTCGAAGAACCGCTCAAAACTGACTCTATTTTGGGTGCCCATCTTCTTCCCTCCACTGTTGCGTTCTCTATCATGCTCCCCTAGCTTCCAGCAAATTCATTGATTTCACTGCATTTCCTCATTTTAACATTCCACAAACGTACTGCTTAACTTTTTTGTGTGTTCGTTTAAATGTTTGTTTGTTTGTTTGTTTGTTTGGCTTTTCGCTATCATTGAGGTGGGTCATGGAAAGTAGTAAAAATTTCGCCCGTGCCACCTCTTTTTGTGTAGTTTTTTTATTCTATGTTGTTGCTGCTTTTTTCGCTTACTACTTAACTGCACGTCACCACTCCCTTCCTGCCATTTTCACAACTTTTTTGATGTTGTTGTTAATGTTATTGCCTTGGCAGTGTTGCCAATGTTTTTGTAGAAAAGAGTTATCGTTGTCGCCATGGCTATTTGCTGCTGTTGTTGTTGTTATTGTTGTTGCTGCAGCTCGGCGACTCAGTGTCTCTTATATTCTGGCTCTATTGTATAAAGTTGGCCCAATGCCGTTGTTGTTGTTGTTTCACGTACACTTTCTACTCCACTTTCTCGGCCGTTCATCCATTTAGGGATGCATCATGTGGCTCCGTCCGTCTGTCCGTTTGTGTGTCTGTCTATGGTAGTTGCAGCAGCTGCATTTGCAGCAGCATAAACATGAATTCCTTTTGCAACCAGGTCTCAGTTTGTTTGGAGGAATTCGTGCGGCGGGTTGTGCAAATATTCTGTGTGTGTTTCGGTCGGGCACGTTAGTCGGTTAACTACACTACGTTTATTTTCCACTTTGTTGTTGTTTATAGTCAATAATTACTGGTTGCCAAATAAGGAAAAAAAATTTTTGCAAAAAAGAAAATCATTTTTGTAAAAAAAGAGAAATAGTTTAAACTTTTTTAAACGTTAGCTATTTATGAATTCAGATGAGTTTACTTTTTTGCCACGGTGAGTGGAGTTTACCATTAAATAAAAATACAAATTTTAGCTAAACTTTCTAATCAATCAACCTTATAAAGTGCTTGTTCAATATTTGATTTTGCTCATCATTGTAAAAGGTTGTTTATTGTTAAACGATCCACCCCACCTACAACACCCAATTCAACCATCCACTTCATAAACCTATCATGAGCTTAAATATGCACCTGCTGCATGCTCGTCACTAATGAGTCATGACCATTCAACTGTTTGTCTGTCTGTCGCGTTGCCAATCTGTTTAACTGTCGATTTGTACCATCCATCATTCCCCCCTTTGTCAAGCGTCCTGAATACACTTTGCTTATTTTTGTTTGTTTGCTTATCGCTCATTGAACTTTTCCAGGACAGCAGCCTCGAAACCTCGCAACCCCACTAACTCCTTCTCACCTGTTTAACTTTAACCCACGTGCGTGCTCCACTCTTTTTCATTGGCAGGTGTTGTTGTTGTGGCTGTTTTTGCTGTTGCTGTTTTCATCATTTGTTTACATTCATATTCATGTTTCGTTGAATATTTAACTCAACGAAACACTCACCTCTGGCTTGTTTTGGCTTCCTATTGTAGCTTATAAATATGCAGCAGCGTGTCTATGAGGTGCGTCTTTGAATTTCAAAGCGGATATTGAAAAGTTTGAGCAGTTTCATTAGCCGCGTTGTTGTTCATCCATCCACTAGCTGGTTAGTTGTTCCCTAATTACATGTGTAAATTTTACATACAGTCGGAGTTTCTTCTGGATCGCAAGACACTGTTTATGCCTCTGTGGATAATTTTATTCGTTTTTATAGAACTAATTGATGCAGCTTTCCCTTTTGAGTTTTTAATAGAACTAATTTTTGCACTTTTTAAAAATTTTCTTAAATGCAAATAGGCATATCAGTATAATTGAAAAAAAAAGTTAAATAAACATTAAAAGAATATAATATAAAAAATACTGGAGTTATAACAATAAAAGTTACAAAAATATAACTAAAGAAATTAAAAATATTAAAGCACAAATAAATATCGAAATATAAAACAAAAATGTTGTAAAAAATTAATAAAAAAAGTTGGACCAATAAAACAAATATATATTATATAAGGATTAATTTTATTTTTTATTGAATTTTTAATATTTTTTTTTAATAACCTATTTTTTATATTTCCCTTAAAACATTTTTTATACTTTATTGCTGTTTTTATAGTTTTATTTTATTTTTTTTTTTTTTTATATTTCCTTACGTTTTTATGTTACTAATAATTTTTATTTTTTTTCACAGTATTTCTTTTTTTTTTTATAATATTTTTTTATATTTTTCAATTTATTTTCTATTCAATTTTTTATTTTTAAATTTTTTATTAAATATTTTATTATATTTTAATATTTTTTATTTATTTCTTTTTGCTACTTGTTAAGATATTCCTTTATAATATTGGTTTAAATAATTGTTAAATAATAAAATAATCGTTAAATAATAAAATAATTGTTATAAAGAACACATCGATCTGTATAACAATTATTTTATTGAATTTTTTTTTTTCACATATTATCTCAATTATTAATTGTAATCTTTAAAGATTTTTATTTCACTTTTATAATGTTTTATGTTAATTTCATTGTATTTTACTATATATCTTAATATGTTTTTTATTTTTATTATATTTTTTATTATATGTTTTATATGTTTCATTACATATTTTACATTTTTAACTATATTTTTTTATATTTATTATATTTATATAAAAAATATAAAGTAATAAAAAGATTTTGATATTTTTATTATATTTCTTAATGTACTTTTTATATTTTTTTTTTTTAAAGTATATATATATATAAGACCTTATATATATATATATAAGACCGTCTCGCCTTATAGTCGGCGCACATCAGCTAATCTGAAGCATTATTGAAAGAAAGTTTCGAAAAAAAATTTTTTTTGACCAGCGTAGGGGTAGGGGTCGCGTATTGATATATTTCTTCATAATTTCGGTATTTACCGTTCGATCTTAAAGAATGATGTGCCTATTTTTTGTCTCTAGGACTCATTGATCTCAGTTGACCGCTTATAGTACTGACCCACCGGACCTTAGTTTTTACCATCTTAAGGTACCATTTTGATTTCAGAAATGCAAAACCCGTAAAAAGGGTCATTGACCTCAAATGACCCTAGTTGTACTTTCACACAAGAAAGTATAAAAAACATATTTTAAGTTTTTCTGGCAAAACGTAGAGTAATTTGTAAATAATAAAAAAAATCAAATGACGAATTTAAGAATTAATTAAAAATGAAATAATTGAAAAACTGAAAGAATTTAGAACAATTAAAAGAATTATCGAAAGAAAAAACGAAAGTCAAAATTGAGAATTAAAACAAATAAAATAAAAAAAACACATACAAAACAATAAATTAGAAATAAAATAAATAAAAATAAAAATATTATAAAAAAAATCAAAAATAAAATTAAAATATATAAAAATAAAGAGATAAAAAATAATAAAATAATAATAACAAAAAAACTAAAAATAATAAGTTAGTAAAAATAACAAGTAAAATAAAAAGAAAAACAATTAAAAATAAAAATTAAAATATAAAAATAAAGGAATAAAGCAAAATAAAAAAAAAACCAAAACGAAAACAAAAACAAAAACTTAAAATTAAAAATTTATGTTAAAATAAAAATACAAAATCAAAATAAAAAAAATTAAAAACAAAAAATAAAAACTTACAAAAAAAAAAAGAAAGACGAAAAGTTAAATCTAAATGCAATTTATAATAAATGATAAAAACATAAATAATTAAAATAAAATTAAAAAAAATTAAATAAAATAAAATAAAATAAAAAAAATATTAAAATAAAAAAAACAAAAAAAAAAATAAAACAAAAAAAAAAAATAAAAAAAAAAAAAAATTAAAAAAAAACAAAAAAAAAAAATAAAAAAAGCAATAAAATAAAATAAAAAAAGTATACGAAAAATTAAGTGTTTTGAACTTGAACTATTAAACATAATTAAAAAAATCTTATTAACTTCGAACCATTTGTTTTCTTACAGTTTGTTTTGAAGACCTTAAAACTTTTATCACAAACAATTTTTTTAAATAAATTCTCCCGAATAAAGTTGTAAGCCACAAAAAATTATCCTAATGAAGCTTTCTACGAAATTATTGTAATAGACGTACAGGAAGGTTTTAAAATAGTTTCTAGATGGTAGAACATTATTTCTGAGAATATGTTTTTATAAAAAGTTCTTGTATACTATATAGTAAAATTGTTGTGACAATATGGGAGACCTAGAAAATGACACAAATAAAATGTCTCTGCCATAGGAAGCACTATTATTATAAAGTACCTCAATTTACCCCCATCAGTCCTATTTTAATGGAATAAAATGTTAAGCTGCTCACCTTGTTTAAATCTTCCTTTATTCTAGAAACCTATTTTATTGCATTTCCATAAATCATAAATCAAAATTCCATCCGTATCCTCCCACTATCTTCAGTAACCCAAGCAGTTTTATTGCGTTTTACTTGAATGAAATTATTTCTCAAAAATATGCTTGCTTTCGCACAATTGTAATAAATAATGTTTTCAATTTCAAATTTATTAAGCAAATTGAAGAGTATTCCACACCACCCCACACACAGATAATATTTACAACAATAACAAATAATTTGTAGTGTTCCGAATAATAACATCAGACAAAAAAAAAAAAAAAACAACAATGTCTGTCTGTCTGCTCGACTGAGTGCTTGGTTGCGGGCATATAAATTGTGAAGAAGGAATTGTTTTAAATTCTGGCGAGTGTCTGGGGATGAGAAGATTATGTGTAGGAAGGAGGAAGGGGCTTGTAAGCGACATTTTTCCAATAATGTTTATATTTGCTCCACTTTATTATTATAATCAGCATTTTTATTGTTTATTGTAGTTGTACTTCTTCCAACACATATTTTCCATCCACGAGCGTGCAAGTTTCCCGACTTCTTTTCTTTTCTTCTCATTGTTCGGGGTATATCTTAAAGATATGAAACAGAACAAGTTAAGCCTTTCAAGCAGATTTTTTTTATTGCTGTTGGTCTTTGTCACTGTTTGGAATCAGTTCAACTAATTTTTTTTTGCATTTTTGCCTGCTGGGCATAAAATGAATGTAAATGATGAATGCATAACTGTGCTGAGTGGTGCCGAAAAGTATGCTAAGATAAAGCAGTTGAAGTTGTGAGACTTTAATAAAAGCTTGCTTTAGTTGAATATTTTTAAATGCAGCAGCTTTTATTTCCGTAGTTTTAAATATGTAAATAATTTATATAAATTTTTTTGCAGCATTGCTGAGGAGAAGAAAAAACTTGGCAACGACCAATACAAAGCACAAAACTATCAGGCCGCACTGAAACTCTATTCCGATGCAATCTCACTATGTCCCGATTCGGCTGCCTACTATGGCAACCGTTCGGCATGCTACATGATGCTGTCCAACTACACGCATGCGCTCAACGATGCGCGTACCGCCGTGCGCATAGATCCCAAATTCGAGAAGGCTTACGTGCGCATCGCAAAATGCTGTTTGGCCATGGGCGATGTCATTGGTGCCGATCAGGCCATCAAGAAAATCTTAGAATTGGACTCGCAGAGCACAGCTGTGAAGAGTGAACAGCAGTCATTGGTTCAATTGAAGGAGCTGGAGGCAACCATACAGACTAATTATGAAAAGAAAGGGTATCGCAATGTGGTCTACTACTTGGATAGAGCGCTCAAATTGGCGCCCGCATGTTTGCGGTAAGTTTTTAACAAACTTTATTAAGCAAATTTAACAGCTTCTTAATTTTTACAGCTATCGTCTGCTCAAAGCTGAGTGTCTAGCATTCCTGGGTCGTTGCGACGAGGCTGTTGACATTGCTGTCAGTGTCATGAAACTCGATACCACCTCGGCCGATGCCATTTATGTGCGCGGCCTCTGCCTTTACTACACAGACAACCTTGAAAAGGGTATCATGCATTTTGAGCGCGCCCTTCAGCTCGATCCCGATCACAAAAAAGCCAAAGAGATGCGCAACAAGAGTAAAACGCTCAAAGATATGAAAGAGAACGGCAACATGTTGTTCAAGTCGGGACGTTTCCGTGAAGCCCAAAGTGTCTATAGTGATGCGCTCAAAGTGGACGAACTGAATAAGGACATTAACTCCAAACTGCTCTACAATCGTGCTTTGGTCAATTCCAAAATTGGCTCACTACGCGATGCTATTGGCGATTGCACAAAAGTGCTGGAAATAAATGCGCAATATCTGAAGGCTTTATTGTTGCGTGCACGTTGCTTCAACGACATGGAAAAGTTTGAAGAATGCGTTAATGATTATGAGGCAGCGTTACAGATGCAAAAGACACCAGAAATCAAGAAGTTGCTACGTGATGCCAAATTTGCGCTGAAGAAGTCGAAACGCAAGGATTACTACAAGATTTTGGGCATTTTCCGTAGCGCCAATGATGATGACATCAAGAAAGCGTACCGTAAGAAAGCGCTTGTGCATCATCCCGACAGACATGCCAACAGCAGTGAAGAGGAGCGCCGAGAGGAGGAGGTTAAATTCAAAGAAATTGGTGAGGCGTATGCGATTTTATCTGATCCGAAGAAGAAACAGCGTTATGACAGCGGGCAGGATATCGAGGAGCAGGAACAAGGTAGCAGTTGAAATTATAAATAATTTTATTTTGACTGTAATAATGTTGTGTTTGTTTAGATTTCGATCCAAATCAAATGTTCCGCCACTTCTTCCAATTCAGCGGCGGTAACGCTGGACCTGGCTCATCGTATGGTTTTGAATTTAAAATGTCACCTGATGATCATCCTTCATCAAAGTAAAACTAGTTATATTTCAAACAAATTCAACAACAACTACAACCACAACATCAACCACATCCACATTTATAGCACAAGGATTGAACTTGGCTCCTGCAGCGTAAAAATTTTTATTGATAAACTAGCTAAAATATTAAACTTTAATGAACTAATGTAAAGTTGTTCAAAACCTAGGACACTGGACTAGGACGATTGGTCAAGTTTTGTGCCCAACAATAACGATTCTACGTAATTTTTTGTTGTGCCAATGAAACGAGTTAATGTATTAATAATTTGTTTAGTCAGCAGAAAAAAAAAACCCAAGAAACAAATGCAGAATATTTTATTTTGCAAAAAAATTATTTGATTGTTGAAGAAAAAAAAACTATGTCATTGATTTTAATACTTCTACGTTTTTACAAAGAAACAAACAAACAAACAAACAGACTGTTAAATTTATATCTATCTATCTATCTATAAAGAACTGTATAGATATGAATGTAATATTTTCAATAAGAGACCATCGTCAATCTTGCGTTCATTAAGACGGTTTCATTTTATTTCTAAAATTTTGTAATTAAACTAACTAGTTTATAATTTCTTAGTTATGCTTATTTTCTTTTATAAACATTTATTTTGTTAACGAAGAAATTTGAGAGGAATTCTAAACAAAAAAAAAATTATGTAAAACAAAACGCCACAGATAAGTGCTCACTTTGTTTACTTGCCTTTTATTAAATTTTGTGTAGCATAGAAAGAATCACATTCGAAAGAAACGAAAAGAAAATTTTTTACTAGCACAAGTTTTCTTCATTGCACGCTAGCTCTGTCTTCCTCCAGCTCTTTTTTGTTTTTTTTTGTTTTACTCTCTAAAATGAATATGATGCGACTTTTGCATTATTTTGCCCACTGTCATCATCTATCAGAAACTGCTACAATTTCATTTAATTTTTCTATTTTTGCCTTTGGTTAGGTAATCATTAATATTTATGTATAAAAAAATTAGTTATATCTAATGTTGATGTCGCTGTCTAAATGTAATCTTTAAATTTGCGTAAATTCAAATTAAAAAAAAAAAAAATAAAAACAAAAACTTTGATTGTAGAGAAAAGTCAATACAGAAAACATTGAATATTCAATAATTAGTTAATCAAACAAATCCAACATGAAATTAAATTAAATTAAATGCCATGCCATTTGCAAGGCGTGGTTTGCGTAAAAAAAAAAAACAAAAAATACTTACATTATTACAAAACATCTTATATGTTTTTAAAATTAAATTAATATTTAAATAAAATACCAATTTAATATAAGCATTGAATCCACATACAATTTATGCAAAAATATCTCAATAAAAATGAGTAGAAATAGTAATGGAATCCGATAGAAAAATAATTGCTGTGTATGTTTTTTAATTCAAAAATATCTAAATACTCCAAAATTCTCAAATTCACAAACCTATTACTTTAGGACAATACTTTTAAACTTTGCACGCAAACACCTATTTTCAAAAGTTATGATAACTCTCCAAAAAATTGCAGAAAAATGTGGTGAAAGATCTTCTTATCAACTATATCCAAAATCTGTTTGAAAGCAAAGGAATCTTAAAAAATATCATCTCAGAAAATTTTAATGGACTTAAAAAAGCCCAGATTTTTTCTCTATTTGGTTTTATTCTCGTAATTTTATTATTTTGTATAGATTTGGCTCAGAAAACTCAGAAATAGTGCCGGACTCCGAGAAAAACACACGTCGATACCGTGGAACTAGCCAGCGCCCACAGTTTACAAATTTTAAAGCCTTCTTCGTATTAACCAAACGATAATCGATGGACTTGACCGAATTATTGTCAAGCAACTCTAGGTGCCTCTGGTTGTACCAGCCCTAACCACAAATAATTGATACAGCTACAATTTTTTACACAATAGTTTTTTTGGCAATTTGTTTAAAGATTAGCTAGAACATTTTTCCGTTGATTTTATTTTTGGATTTTAGCTCGTTTTCTTTGCTCGTTTCTCAAATTGTATGCTTGAGAATTTAATACATACCAACATTATTGTTGGTATTATATTTTGAGAAAATTAAACTGACCACTTGAAATTGGTAACGTAATAAAAATTGGGGACAAACGCAATGTTCTCAAATTTTTACATTTATGCGACCATTATTAACAGTTAGCAATTATTTTGAGAGAGATTGCAAAATTGTTATGTAGTTTTTGTTTGAGTGTTTCTATTTTATGTTCAATATGGTGCGTGGAAGGTTAATCTGCGAAGAAATTCGCAAATTAATTCTCGAAAAGTATAATGTTGGGAAAAGTTTTCGGCGAAATTGCAAAAGATTTAAATTTATCATGGTAGTCTGTAGTTAACATTATAAAAAAAATACAATTTATCTGGATCAATTGAAGCAAATAACAAGAAATGTGGCCGAAATTCAAAATTGACGATTCGTGATTTGTGAGCCTCAGCGACTATTGTAAAGAAAAACAGACGAAGTAGATCGAAATTTGGCAGCGATATGGTCAGAAAACATCGGAAACTTCGTTGGTCGCCAAATGGCCCGACAAATAAGCTCGATGGGTTTAATCATGATAAAATTATACAAGGTAGGAGTGACAGTTTTTTCGTCTTGCACCAACTGTCAATAGTATAAATAAGAGAACGAAAAAAGTTAAAAAGAAAGTAAAATATACAGACAAATGACATTTGGTGGACGCAGCTCGTGAGAAAATAGCTAGGTGTCACTCCTACTTTGTAATTATATCATGGGTTTAATAAGGTATGTAAAAAAGTTACATTTTATTTATTCTCAAATTTCTTATAAATTTTTTCAGGCCAAAGAAAAACCTTTACTTACTCCGTTGCAGAAGAAAAAGTGTTTATAATGGGGTAAGGATAAACGGTAGTGGGATCCGACATCATAGTTAGCGACTTGTCCAAGTTCGATGTGTGCATTAGCGATTCTAGAAAGAGAGTTATATGGACAAAAAAGGAGGTGTACCCCAGAGATTGCTTGAAGCATCCGGTGAAGTTTTCAGCGAGTGTCATGGTATGGAGATGCATGTTTTCCAAAGATGTTGGGAACATACATTTCATTGATAGTGTCGCAAATGCCCAAAAATACATTGATATTTTGGAAATCAATTCATTATCTTCGGTATCTCCAATAAGTTCCTTTGAAGAATTTAGGTTCCAAAAAGACGGTGCGTCTTCTCATACCGCTAAAACAACAATAAACTGGCTGCAAAATAAAGCTTTTAAGGTTTTTAATTGGGTTTTCATCAACTCCAGATCTTAATCCTATCGAATCGCTTTGGGCGATAATGAAACTTTGTTTGCGAAACGATCCACAAATGACTACTGACAGTTTATACCGTAACATTCTGGAAATATGGAATTCAATAACTCCAGATGAGTGTTACGATCTTATAAAAACCATGTGGCAAAACGAATGGAGGCCGTCATTAAAGCCAAAGGCGAACGCAATAATGATCTTATATTATCTAACTGCACCTATTTTGAATGGTAAATTTAAGATGTTCAATGAAAAAACTGAATTCCAATTAATATTGAAAAATATTATAATTGTCAGTTCTTAAAAAAGCAATAACTGAAATATAAAAATTTAAATTTACAAAAATCAAATTTTTAAAACTTCGTGGACCATAGTCTGTGTGTAAAAAAGCGGCTGTATCAATTTTTTTGTGGTTAGAACTCTTATTTCTGCGCAATAATTTATACACTACAAGAAAATGCACTATTGACAGTATCTAGGCAGTTATAATGGTTACGTATGCAGCAACCAATGGTATGAGATCGATGTAAAAGAAGCCTAATGCCTCATAGACATTAATGCCTCTATCACCATCTGCTAGTCGAACAAAAATGAAGACGAATTCGCCAAGTTGGTATCACCGTCAGCGAATGTTCAAAATTTTATTCGATTGAAACGTTAAAAACAGACGAGTGCAAATATTTCGTGAGAAGCCGGCGAATAAAGTTGTTTCATTTTTATGATGAGCATATAAATGGAAAATAATAAGAAAAAGTAAGTAGTTTGCAATATTTTTTTTTATGCTGTTTGGTTTTGATTTTAAACAATTTTTTTAATTATTTATAGTATGAAAAAAACCAACAGCCGGCAGTTCCAAAAAATAGTGCAGCTGAAGTAACAAAATCGTAATGTTGCCACCGGCCTCTGAAAATTCGGTTCTATAAAAGTAAATTATGAAGAGTCGGAGCAAGATTTTGCTCAACTTAACTCACTCGGGCCTCCTTAGTTTAGCCTAAAGTAATACAGAAATCTTAAAAAAAAATGTTATTTCACTGAAGATCAACCGGAATATGAAAATGATCACAGGTGGAACTCCTAGTGGATTAGATTTGTTTCTTATTCTGCGACTTAATCTGCAACAAAGTTTTCGTTTCCTCAAAATAACTCAAAGCTGCTCATAATTTTTATATATTTATTAGGTTTATCGTTTCACTGCTAAATTTTTGTGTTTTCTGCTTTGGCTGCACTAAATTTGAGGCGAATAAGTGGGCTCGCAAACATTGATGCCACAAAAAGAAAAATTCGCCAGTTGATTCTACTCGAGTCAAGCATTCGATTCGCAGACGGTGATAGGGGTATAAATGTACCTTCAATTGAGGAATCCTAGCTGTATTCTCAAAAATCGTCGTAATCGGTCATTGTGCATTCCAAATTCATAGAAAAGTAAATATTTCTCTAGCGAACTTTAATAGGTTTTTTTTTTTATTTTAGTGGTGTGCAAAACTTACCTGAACATTCTTAGAAACTCTGTAAATTTTTACCATTTATATTAAAAATGCGCATATTTCACACTAAAACGTATACATTTATTTATTTATTTATTTTTGTTGAACTTGATATTTTTCGATTTCACGTAGTTTAGTTTAGTTTTGTTTTGCATTTTATTTTCTTTCTACTTATTTACAACAACTAAAAACATACAAAAATACAACTAATTCTTATAAACATCTTAACCTTAATAAAAAAAAAAGTCCTGTTAAACAAGGTACGATATATATTTTCTTCAATTACCAACTAAATATTTAATTAAATATATAAAAAACTAGAGTTTTGTTTTTAAGTCTGTGTTACATACTAATCGTCTAAGCTAATTTAGGGTTAACAGCAAATCTGGTTTAAAATAAATTCTATGAACAATTTTTAAAGATGACAGACGGACTGTCTGACTGTCTGACTGACAACTGTTTAATAGCGAGGTACATAAATCTTTGTTTGAATAAAAACCTTGATGAGTTGACTGACTGACTGTTCGTGATGACTTAGGAATTGTTGAAGGATTGTTGAACATACGCAACTGCTCGGAAAGACGTGGCAAAATAATGTGTGGCATACTTTTAGGCACCAATCACTAACTATGTATATATATCTGCTTTCCGTGAGGATGTCTTTTTTTTATTGTGGCAAGGAACCCCAACCCTTTTATACACTGCTCTAGAGTTATGCCAAAAAGCTACTGCATGGCGCTTTATTTTCAAAAATCTATCACTTTGGTTGTATTCGCGCACTGCGCTCCAGCTCATTGAATTGTCCATAGAAGAGCACCTCGCTGATCAGCTTCTCCGCAATTATGCGCTGCGTTCGATCCATGGAACGCAGCTTGAGTGATACATTAGAACCAACGTAATCGCAGTCATCTCGATTCAAACTCTCAGCATAGAGCGCTGCTGCCGCCGCAGCTGCAGCCGAAGTGGATGCCGATTGAGATTCATGCAAACCACTTTTGCCACCGCGACCACTGCCAGCCGTTGTGTTGTCTTCGGACATGCTTTCATTGGACAGCAGCGAGTTCATCAGCATCTGTCCAGCTGCGCTGTTGGCTGCTGTTGAATTCAGTTTGCGCATGTTGAGTGGTGTGAACTTCTCGTCAATGGATTCGGAGGAGCGTCGTAGATTTCGTGGTGGCAACACAAAATGCCTGAAGTCCAAACCTTTGGCCGCCGCCGCTGCTGCTGCTGCAGCGCTGACGCGTAAGTCTTGTGCAAAGTCTTCGGCATCAACACCGACGCCGCTCAGTCTATTATCGTCGGTGGAGCTGTAGGAGCGATTCGAGTCGGGTGGAGCTGGCGGAAGCGGCGCATGAAAGAAGTCCACCAACTCTTGCTTGATCTCCAATTCGTCCTGATCGCGTGATTCGTTGCGGTTCTTGTGTGCTGGTCTTGTATTTGTATTTGGTATTGGACTGGAACCTCTTTCGCCACTGGTTCGGTCGCTGACATTCGCAGGGTTTGTATCGGTGGTGCCTTCATTTGTTGTTGGCGTCCGTTCAGGTTTCTCGTCTTTTTCATCGATGTCTGTTGTGTCCATTGGCTTTTGTGGTGACGCTGTTAGGTCGCTGTTGCTGCTGCTGAAGAGACTTCGTGTCGCAGCATTGGCGAAGCTCGAATCATTTTGCGTGGAGAAGGACATGGAAAGAGGAACGCGCATGTGATTTCGATCCCCAATGGGCGGAGAGTACTGTCCAACGGTATTCCAGGTGTCCAGATTTTGGGTGTTTGCAATGAGCATCGGCAGATTGAGACCCATCTGCAAAGATAAAAATAGAGAAGGATAAAGCCGAAATAAAAATTAGTTAAAAATGTAACAAAAATATGGGTAGCGTCTTTATTTAAAATAGAATCAGTAAAATAAGCCCCTCTTTTTTGGGTAATTAAGCATTTTATAGATATTGTAAATACGGTTCAAAAGTTGGTCTTGTTTTGAGTTCTAGGTCAAACAAAACTCGTATGGATGGTCAAAGGATAACTAAAACGATGATTGATATTTATATAAAAATATATAGAAGTCTCTTTCGAAGCTAACGGGAAAATACATATTGATGGCTTAATATAGAAAAGGCGTAACTCGATTTTTGGTTACTTTACAGGAGAAGAAAAGAACCGAATAAAATCTAAAAAAGTTTGGATATAAAAACTTTTTGAATGCAGTTTTTATTTAAAATAGGAAACAACAACAACAACAAAAAAGCGCATTGATTTTTTTAAGGGAGGTGTATTCGAGAGTGGTTTACCAGAATATATTAAAAACGCGTTTTCGAAAAAAATGAGCTACGCCTTTTCTATATTAAGTCATCGATATATAGATACTAATCTAACGAGGAGTTTTTTTAAATGTATCGAAAACAGTCTCAATCTTGGCCTAAAACTTCCACTGCGATGAAGAATTGTATCATATTAATGGCCAATAATGACCTATATTACACAATATAATAAACACAATAAAGAATGACCTAATACAAATATACATAATACATATTTTAACGAGGCCCACAATCCAAGACAAGTAACTTGTTAGCCTTTTTTTACTAAAATATTTTGAGGAAAGTTCAATGCCCAGAATTATAAAAATGAAATCACTATTCATAATTACAAGGTTTTTATCAATTTTGAGAGATTGTAACATTTTGATGACGTCCCTTTGTATGGGATGTAGGTGCTTTTCGTTCTACATCTAATCCGATTTTGCCGAATTTTAAACATAGAGTTTGTATTTGGAATCAGAGCTTATGAGCAAAATTTCAGTCTTGTGGAATTTTTATAGATTTTACCATTTATATACAGTCACTTTAAATGGAAGGAAGGCGTGAATTTTATTCGATTTGGAAAATTTTCAGATATTGGAATGCATTCCGAACGATTGGAACCTCAGTGTGCTCTGTTCAATCCACAAGAAAGGCGATCCCACCATTTGCGCCAACTACCGTGGGATAAGCCTTCTTAATATCGCATATAAGTTCCTGTCGAGCGTATTATGTGAAAGCCTAAAGCGCACCGTAAACCAGCTGATTGAACCTTATCAGTGTGGCTTCAGACCTGGCAAATCCACCAAAGGCCAGATATTTACGCTACGACAAATCTTGGAGAAGACTCTAGAGAAACAAATCGACACACACCATATTTTTGTCGATTAAAAATCCGCCTTCGACAGTCCAATAAGGAATCATCTATACTCCACCATGTCTGAATTTGGTATTCCTGCAAAGCTCATACGTCTTAGCAGAATGAAACTGAGCAACACCAGCAGCACAGTTAAAATCGGGAAGGATCTCACTCGTCCATTTGATACCAAACGAGGTTTCAGACAAGGTGATTCCTTATCGTGCGACTTTTTCAACCTAATGATGGAGAAAATCATCCGAGCTGCTGATTTGAGACTTAGTGGCATGATATTCTACAAAAGTATTATGATGCTGGTGTGTGCAAATGATATCGATATCATTGACCATGATACGTGCGAAGTCAGTGTAGAATTCTCCAGATTAGTGAAAGAGTCAAGTAGAATGGGTCTTGCAGTGAAGGCAGGTAAGACGAAATACCTAGTGTCAAAAAATCAATAGTCCCAGCTTCATGGAAACCACATCACTGTTGACAACATCTCCTTCGAGGTTGTTAAGGACTTCGTCTACTTGGGACCCAGCACAAACGCTTTCAACAATGTCAGTATTGAGATAAGAATAGTAGGCAATTGAGAAGCAAAGCCCTCTCTCGGCGAACAAATTCACACTCTATAAGTCACTAATCATGTTCGTCCTATTATATACAGCACAAACCTGCATATAACGTTGAGCAGTTATGATGAAAAGACTTTGGGAGCCTTCGAGAGAAAGATCCTTCGTAAAATCTTCGGTCCAATCTGCGTCAATGGCGAATACCGAATTCGATGGAACCGCGAGCTGTATGACCTGCACGCTGACATCGACATAGTTAAGCGCATTAAAATCGAGCAGCTCCGCTGGCTAGGTCATGTTGAGCAAATAGAAAACGACGCTCCAGCAAAAAAAATATTTGATTCATTGCCCGGTGGCACCTGACTACGCTTGGTGTTTCCAACTGGTGCCAGCAAGCGCAAAACAGGAATGGCTGGCGCAATTTCTTATACGAGGCCAAAACCAACCAACGGTTGTAAGCGCCAGATAAGTAAGTAAAAGCAGGGCTACGGAGTCGGTTCGAAAAATCACGACTCGGACTCCGACTCCGACTCCGACTCCGACTCTGACTCCGACCATAAAATTAAAAATAATTTATTTTTTCATGCATAGCATTTGTATGTATGTATCTTTTAAATGAGGAAGTCAAAAATATGAGGAAAGTAATTCAAATTCATTTAAATTTAAATAAATACTGCTAATATATCGGGCAGTGTCAATGAAGATCGCGATATGTCAATTCGTCGCCATTCTCTACAATTAGGCTTGTGTTATTTGACCACCTTGAACATTTTACGTAAGAACCTCGGTATGAAACCATACAAAATAAAGCTGGTGCAAGGATTGAAGTCGGGTGACTTATCCTTACTTCGTTTGTGTGGTGAATGGGCCTTAGAAAAGTTGGATGATGATAGACTTTCTTATCTAAAAATTGTCTTTAGTGACAAAGTTCATTCTTGGCTCAATGTGTACGTTAACAAACAGAATTGCCGAATTTGGTCTGAAAAGCAGCCAGAGGCAATTCAAGAGCTGCCAATGTACTCTGACCGTTATTGGACCGTACTTTTTTAAAAATAATGAAAATCACAACGTTATAGTGATGATTAAAAAATTAGAAATGACACCTCAAGTACCAACAGACGACATTTTTTAAACAACCAGGCCCTATAGGGCCCTTTGCATATTAACATAATTTGAAAAATTAATAATTTTTCTATAGATTTCGTTCTATGGCGATATTCGTAAAAAATTGGTAATGATTTTTTTTTTTATCGGAGTCGGAGTCGGAGTCGGTGCATTTTCTAAGACTCCGACTCTTTCACCCAAAAATCCTTACAGACTCCAACTACAACTTCTCGACTCCGACTCCGCAGCCCTGAGTAAAAGTGAGCTTCAAAATTACAGGTGCATTCGTGCTGACGGACATGGCTAAATCGATTCAGCTGATGATACAGAGTATATATATTTATCTATATCTATCACGCCTCCTTATGGGTGTTATAAACGGAGTGACAAACTTAATACACCTCTTTCTTAATAAGCGTGGGGTGTAAATGTCGATTTGTTAAACAAAAGATATTTGTTTTAGCTTTGTGCTGATCAGCAACCATTGGTAATACACTAACAAATTAACAGAGAGTACATATTATATTGATGTTTTGGAAAATGAAGTTAACTTATGTTCGTCAAAAGTGCGCTTAACCATATTGTTTGTGAGCTTAACCATCGATATGCATTGGTCAAAATTCCAGTTTTCAAAATTCCGTTTTCATAATTCCCCTTTTCAAAATTCCCTTTTTTAAAAATTCTCCTGAATAAAATTCCCCCTTCACAAAAATACTCCTTCACAGTATTCCCCTTTATAAAATTTCCTTTTATAAAATCCCCCTAATAAAATTCTTCACAAAATTCACCTTTACAAAATAACATTTAAAAAAAAATAAAGCAGCGTGTTCTTATTGAAGGTTTCCTTTGTTAAGGTCTTGTTTTGAGAGCGTAGAGTTGTGAAATGCAGAAATTGCAAAGGGAGAATTTCGTAAAAAGGAAATTTTGTCAAGTAGAATTTTGTGAAGAACAATTTTAAGAGGGATATTTTGTAAAGGAAAATTTTAAAAAAGAATTTTGAAAAGGTGGATTTTGACACTAGGAATTTGGGAAAGTGGAATTTTGACCCGCTCCTAAGAAGAATATTGCAAGCACTTAATAATCTCCGAGCTTACTTCCAAAAGCATGTATCATGACAATTCATTTCAGACACTTACAACTTCTTAACCATAAACCATAAACAGTGAAGTTCGTTCTATAAAAATTAAGTCTTTAGGCAGCTTTAAAACATTCATGAATACAAATCTCAGTTTTTACGTTGTTTAACCGAAATATGACCAAAAATATGCATACGATTGTAACGTGACAGTCTTCATTTCTACCCATATCTATATAATAGGCGTAGGCAGAACAGTTAAGAACCATTTTCTCCCGTGTTTCTCAACCGATTTTGATAATTCTTTTCTTTAATCAATAAGAGTAGGGAGAAGGAGTGCATCGAATATCTATGGTGGACGTGGCACATCTCATACAACCCAAATTTGCGATATTAAATAGCTTTAGAGTTATCGTTATTCAAAATCGTACCATTCAACTGGTTACATTTTATGGTCGTTGAAAGAGGGGCGTGACACTTTTCAGCAGCCCAAATTATCGGTATAAGTTTCGAACTATTAGTCACAAAAGAATGAAACTCGGTAGAAACTCTTATTTAGCCGTTTCTTCGACTGGAAAAATTGAACAAGAATAAGACAAGAGGGTGTGGCACCAACCATACAATTCAAAGTTTTTGTATCGAATAGCTTTGGAAGTAAATGCCGTATAACAATGAAACTCAATATGGAGATCCCACTTGGTAATATCCTTCTACTAGAAAGTAGAATATGGGAAGTAGGGTACTGGGATGAGTATTGGATGAAGGGGTGTGACTCCGCATATATAAGCCAATTTTTTGATATCAAATAGCTTTAAAACTAAAAGTCGCAGAACATGGAAACTCAGAATGGAGTTAACTACTATTTTGTGATTTCCTGCTGGTGGTGTGTATGGTGCGGTATAAGTTCAATTACGTTTGCACATGAGTGAAGAAAGAAAAAATGTTTTCAATAAAAATACAAAAAAGAAATAAATTTTCAAATGGTCGAATTTCAACCAAAGGCAACACTAGTAATACTTAAACGCGTACTTTGTTCTTTACCAATCCATTTGAGCGTCACGATAAACGTGGTGTGATAGGCAAATATACTCACCATACCGAAGTGATTCAACAGTTAAATGAGTGAGTGTTTAAGGAATATTGAAAACGATCAAATAATAATGAATGGCAATTAATTAATTAAATATTCACAAAAAGAAAAAAAAAACAAAAATTAAAAATAGAAACAAATAACAATATAGTAAGAAACAAAACAATCAAAATAGAAACAACAACAATGGCATATTATGACAGATTTTAGAACAAAGTGGACCGACGTAGAAGCACGAAAAAAAAACAACAAAATTACGACAATAACAAGCCAGCAATGATTATACCGTATAGGCGACTAAGTATGTTCACTTTGATAAGAATAAAAATGAAAAATATTTGCAATTCCAAAAAATATTGCAGAGTTTTTAGAAAAATGTATTTAATAAAAATGTCTGAGCATATTTAATAGTTTTTTTTTTATAAAAAAATTTATTTACTTGTTGCGGCGCTGTATTCATTGCGTTGCACTGAACAAAATTGCCAGATAATATTTAAGAAGTTGCGTTGAGTTGGGTTGAGAACCGAGGAGAGCAAATTTTTGTTGAAAAACTTCTGCTAAAGTTCTTTGAAATGCAGGTAAACAACAATTATAGCAGCTATGCACTGAGTATGTAACAAAACAAAAAAAAAAAAAAAACAAAAACACGGAAGAACAATAATTTCTGAACGTAGAAGGAAAAATGCGTTTGTTAAAGACGGCGACGAGGACGACGACTGACATAAAGCGAGCAACGAGCAACACTGTTTAGCGCGTTTTTGCGCTGTTGATAAACATATTGTTATTGTTGTTGTTTTTGTAGTAGTATTTGCTGTTCTTGTGGCTGCTGCTGCTGCTGCTGCTGTTGTTGTTGCCAGACTCAAACTAAATAAAAATTAAAAATTCCATATTTCAAAATAACACGCAAATAAACGTAAATTGTCGCCAGCAACAACAATAATAACAACAATAACAACAACAACAAGAGCAAATATAACAACAACAACGGAGCAGCAACAACATAGCATTGCTTGTTTCTTCGTTTTCAAGTTATTTTTTTATGTTTGGATTTTTGTTGTTGTTATTGTTATTGTTGTTGTCAAAGCAAATAAAAAATAAAAGCGAGCAACTAAAAATGTAAACAAACTGATTATCATCCAATCCAATGAATAAATAAAACGCTAAAAAAGGTACTATATGAAAAATATCACAAAACAAAAACAACAACAACAAATGAGCACGCAGCAATGAATGTGTAGGGAAAAAATAACAACAACAAGAACCGCAGCAATTGTAAGCGGGAAAAACTACGAGTGCGACTGTTAAAAAAAAACAAAAAAGAAAAAAAAAAATAAATCATGCTACTTGCTGTTCACTGAGCTACAAGAAAAATTTAAAGAAAAAACAAGAACAACAACCACATGTAACAAAACAACATTGAACAGCAGCAAAATAACAACATTTAAGCAGTTAGCAATAAAAAAAAAAATGGGAAAAAGAAACAAAAATAAGAAATATTGAAACAATTATATTAAAAACAAAAAAAATAGAACAAAATAGCAACAGGAAAAACAACAGCCGCAACAACAACAACAATAAGAACAACAGCAATTGTTATCAAGAACTTTCACCGGTTGATAGCAAACACATCCCCACACACCCCGCACACACACACATACACATACACACAGATTTTGAGTGAGCGTCACTTAAACAACAGAAGCACCACTTCATCACATCTCATCATGATCAACATCCACTCAACTTGGTCCCACTCGCACCCTCGCCAAACCGCCCGCACAAACGCGGCCTATCACAACAAAACCACCCGCACACCCCACTCCCAACGCTTGACAAATAGTAAAAGAAAAAAATCACAAAAATATCATCCATTTCATTGTTTTGTTGATAACTCGCCGTTCAGTCAGTTTGTCTGTCTGTCATTCTTGGAAATATGATGAGTATAAAATTTGTTTTTGTCTGCAGCAGCAAAAACAACAACAACAAAAAGAAAAACAAAAAAAAAATATTGCTTATTATTCTGTGGTGTCTAGTTAGTGTTTTATTTTTTCTTCTCTGTTGTTGTTGTTGTTGTTGTTGCTGTTGTTGTTTTTCTGATTGTTGTTATTCAATTCCTACTAGCTAGTTAGTTACTCACCGCGCCAAAATATTTCATCTCTTTGCTCTTCATGCGTCGATGATGCGATGTTGTTGTTGCCGCCGCTGCTGCTGCCGCATTTGTTGCCGCTTCATAAGCCACAAGGCCATTTAGCGCAACAGCAGCGGCGACGCCACCAGCTGTATGTCCATTTGTGTTGCTACTCCCACCGCCACCGCTACCACCACCACCACCGCCACCAACACCAGCCACACTAGCGCTACCACCACCAGCTTCCATAAAATCAAACCGTTTAAACGCATACCACTTGGAAGGATTCGGTTGTATACCCTGATAGAGTTTGACCAACATTTTGTGTTTTTCACGTCGATACTGCGTCAGCAGCACATTCATCTTGCGCTCCACCTCAGCCTTGCTGCAGCCAAAACGTTCTGCTATCTCCGACCAGGCACGAAAACGACACAATTTATCCTTATATTTGGGATCGGCACGATTCCAGAGTTCCGTATGACTGCGATATTGTTCGATCAGTTCGAGCGCATCGTCATTGGTCCATTCCATAGTTTTGACATGTATTACTGCGGCGGGATTAAAGTTCATGTGTGGCGGGTAGTGGTTGTGTATGAGGTGATGTCTTTGCTGCGCTTGGCGTCGTTATCCTGGCTTCACTGCTTTAATGGACGGAGAGCTATGTTCTGGCTAAGCTAAGCTGCAAAACGTTGTCTTTGGAATGCGGTCAAAAATGCATTTTTTGATTCCTTGTTGCCTTCACTTGTAATTTTTCTTTATTCTAGTTTGTGTATTTGTATAAGTTTATTTTTTTTATCACATTTTATACTGTGTTTTTTTTTCAGTGTAATGAGCTGAATTTTATTTGATAAAAAATAAGATTTTTTAAAAATTATTCAAATTAATTTTTTAAACGCTACATAAATAGAGTTCATTTAAATTACATCTCATATATTCGTTAAAAATAATTAAATTAAAAACAAAATACTCGGACAAAATTTTTAAATACTTTTTAAGTGTTTTTAAAATGCTCAAGAAAGTGTCATAAAATCTGTGGTAGGCACTGAAGAAGAAGTGCTCCGTAAGTTAACAAACAGACAAAGCTTTGTGCTCAAAATGACTCTTTGCGCAAGGATGTGCGCGCATTTCCGCAAAGATGTGTGATAGAGATGTAACATAGAAAAAAATTGTCGAGATAATGGGGAAATGTTTTTCAAGTTACTTTTAAGTAGTTATATAAAGTAATTGAAAATACATATCAAGTAATCATGTGTAAGCTAGTTGGTGCGAAACTTCAAGGATTTCTTTTCAGTTAATAAGACATGCTTCGGTGGAAAAAACACATTATCGCATAAATCGCTGTAAAACTTGTTGACTCTCTTTTTGCACGTGGGAAACATGTGTTTCAATAAAAACCTAAAGAATTGTGATACTAAGTGATTCTCAGAGTGATGTTTTGGAGGGTAAATATAATTACTTATTTTTCTGCGAAGTTTTCAATGGGTGTGTTCACAATGTGGTGTATTTGGTCTTGAATTGAGTATTTGTGATACATTTTAAATATGAAGTGAATTGAGCTTTACAAAACGTTATCAAACATGAGACGAAAAAGCTTATTTTATTTATGATTACTTTGGTTGTGGATGAAAAACGCCAGAGGTTCGAGCCCCAGCTTAACTCTGAGAACTTTCTTCAACTAAAATTAATTTTTCTGATCGGTCATCACTACCGGCTATGGGCACCACTACATTTAAAGCTTCTGTGTTGTTTTTGTGTTTGTCTTTTGACTTTGCTATGTTGTTGCGTTTTGTGTTTCTACATAAGCTTTTACTCTCAATGCTCCGAAGCTTGCTCTGTGCCCATAGCTGGTCATCACCTTTCTGCAGACAATGGCAAACCTCAAGAATGATAGAAACAAGATTACGCGTTCCGCAGACCCGTTGTCTAATGCTCTCTTTCTCAACTGAGTGCATGACGTCACACGGTACTTTTGCTTGAAAATAAATTCTTTTGAAAAAGTAAAGTAAAAATATCTTATCTTCTGTATAAAAATATGAATATTTTCGTATACGAAAAATATGGATTTTTTAAACTTTCAAGGTTTTTATCTCCTAAACTATTCGAGATTGACAAAATTTTATTGTACCAATGGGTTAAGGAGGTCCATATACATATTATAAAAATAAGAAAAAGAAAATATTTAGACGTGGGTGTGGGAGTAAAATTATTTCAAAGTAAGACAATATCGCTTGTGACGTCATGCTCTCTCTCTCTCTCATTTGCGGAACGCGTAATCTGGTTTCTATCATTCTTGGGCAATTCTCAAAGAGTAAATTATGCCTTGTAAGCAGTGTTGCCATATTTTTAAAAAAAAAAACTTTGATTTCCAGAAAAAAAACTTGTTTTTTGGTGAAAAAACTTGATATTAAAAATTAACTAAAACATGTATTTTTAAAAAGTGTGCTTTAAAACTTTTGACAATTCGCTTTGTTCTCTTGTTAGCCCGTTGTTTTGGCCACTTCATTTCTCAATAAAATACGGAAGACTTGATCGTCAACTCTGAATGTATGTAAACTGAAGAGTCAAGTTTAAAAGGAATGCCAAAAATTGACCGCCAAGACTCGACGAAGAGAAACCGAGACAAAAGAACAGAAACAATGACAGTAACAATAACATCAGCCGTTCGGAGTCGGCATAAAACTAGGTCTAGTAGGTCTAGTTCCCTATAATTTGTGTACAAAATTTAATAACACGCACAACAAAATTTGATCATAAGAAGGTCGGTCAAGGGCTGAGATGGCCAATTTTTTTGTGTGTGATCACAATCTAGAAAATTGATCCCAAATGTACCAAATAGTGAATAACCCTAATACTTTTTTTTTTTTTTTTTTTTAGCTTGAACCAAGGATTTCAGGTGGAATACCTATTCAGTCAAGTCTGCCTTGGTTCGAAATGAGGTGATAGATTAGTGGGAAGGAAAGGACAATCAAGTGAAAAACGTGTAGGATGTTCTTAGCGTGGTGGAAGCCAAAGAAACATGTGAATTTGAATCAGAGGCAAGTGTTATGCCTTTACCTCAGTCAATTCAAGTTATAAGGCAATCTCATCCACAAACTTCTCTATCATCAACTACAACTTCATGTCGTAAATATTGATGAATAGTAATTTCAGTTGATTAAAAATGAGGTTAGAAAATTTAGAAAGGTTTAAAGCGAAGGACCATGGCCTGACCGGGAATCGAACCCGGGACCTCTGGGGTGGCAGTCGAGCACGCTACCAACTCGACTACCGAGGCCGCCCTTTGCAGGGGAGTAGAATTTGTGATTCATTCACCTCAATATATTTCCGATTAGATCGTATTATATATCGATAATATCCAGTTTTTTTGTCACTTTGTATGGATTAAACTATGTAGATTACAGTAGTACTTGCATATTTGATGTTTTGTCCATATTTTGAAAATGCTGAATTAATTTCCTTTGTCTGTTTAAAACTTAAAATGCTTCTTCTGAAAAATCTAGTTTTTTGAGTTATAACGTTATTGTAGAAAACGAGCGATATGAATTTGAAACTGCGGGAGTGTTTGGCGGTTTTATCAAATAAGGCCCCAGGAAAAAAACGCTTCGACAAATAAAACCTCAATATAGTGAAGTATATTCTAAAAATTGTATAGGATTCTTATAAAAATGAAATAAAACATACAATAAACATATATGTAATACTTCTATATTGGCAGCAACCTACATTTTCAATGAAATTCAACTACGAAATCAAAGAGAGATAGCCTACATTAGATTTTGTTGCTTGTATTAGTATATTTGAATAAATGAAAATTACTACACAGAAGAAATTGTCAAATCGTCACAGGGGTGGTTGTTAAGAAAAACGTTTGTCCCAAAAATAAACTAAAACAAAACATACATATTTATTTTGCATAAATCATGGCTACGCACCATTATAAAAAAATTATAACACCAACACGTGAAATATAATCAAAATTTAAAAAGAAAAATTAATTTAAGCAATAAAAATTCAAACAACAAAAATTTTAAATGAAGTTTTTGACGATGGAAGCACCGCTCCTGAGTTTTTTTGTTATGAAATTAATTTTCGGGTACATTCGTTTTTATATTTTCTCGCTCATATAACAATATATCTGCACTCTAATGTTGGCGAATGTACCTTGAGTGTACTGCCAATATAGAAGTATTACATATGTATATGACAATAAACCATAAAGGAATATTTTTTGTTTCGAAATTATAAGGCCCCACAACTTTGAAATTAAACAAAACCAATATGACTAAATCAAAAATTGAAATAAAGTTCCAATACACGAAATAAAACCTTCAATAATGTTATTGCATGTTGTTTTTTTTTTAGCTTTGATCCTATTCAGTCTAGTCAGCCTTGGTACAAAAATGGGATGATCGATTATTGGGAAGGAAGGAACAATCAAGTGAAACTTGTGTAGGTTGTTCTTAATATGGTGGAAAGCCGTAGAATCATATGCATTTTAATCTCAGGCAAGAGTTATGATTTTACCTGTGTCAATAAAATTTATAAGGCAATCTCATCCACAAACTTCTCTACAACCAACTACAACTTCAAGTCGTAAATAGTGATAAGTTCTCAATTTCAGTTGATTAGAAATAGGGAAAGAAATGCAGAAAGGTTAAAGCGTTATGACCTTGCCGGGATTCGAACCGGGACCTCTGGAGTAACAGTCAAGCCCTTTACCTACTCGACTACCACTACCGAGGTTGTTTTATTTGATGTAATTGGGGTCATATCTTTTAATCAGTTTTGGACCATATTCCATAGAGCTTATTTCTTTTACTTATAGTTCATGTTACTAACCGATCGGTACCAATCAGTACAATTGATGTCCTAACAAATTTCCCATGAAAGATGACGTCAATACGAAGGTTTTTATGTACAAACGGTCTTTGTATGTGTATTGGTTCATGAATTATAGGCATTTTAGTGAACTTATACAACAATACAGGTGTGAAAAAATACAGGTGCGCTCGTATGGTGTATATGGGGAAATATTTGCAAGGGAAATTGGAAATAAATGAAATATTTTGGCAAGTCTCACTTTAGTTTGCATTTGCGCGAAAAATATAGCCATAGTAAAAATTTTCGATACCCCTTTTTTTCCATACCCCCTTTTACCGCCCACAAATCAATAAAAATGCTATATTTAAGACGGTTTTGGTCGTATTAGACTAAAATTTGGTAAATAAGTTCGTATGGTTACTGTCGACAACTATACTAAAACTGGGCGTGGTCTTACTATATATACGCCCACTTTTAGAAATCATTATTATTCCTGAGTTTTACATGTTTTGATAGTGAAACTTGATATGTAGATGCTATGTGCCCAAGAGGCAGTTACTATATATTTCAGCGAACATTAGACAAGGGAGAATTTGGTCACACAGGCCAAATTTATGATATCGAATTGCTTTGGAACTAAATGTCGTATCACAATGAAGGTCTTTCTACTGAAAAACTGGCGCGGGGATTCGAAAACGGGGCCTGGCTCAACCCATATAAGCCAAATTTACGATACAGAATAGCTATAGAAGTAAAAGTCACCGAACATTGAAACTCAGAATGAAGATACCATTTGGTGATGTCCTTCTACTAGAAAAGGTGGCATGCATTGGACAAGGGGGTGTGTCTGCACCCATAAAAGCCAAATTTACGACACAGAAAAGCTATGGAAGTAAAAGACAAAGAATATAGAAGTAAGAATAAAGTTACTACTTGGTAATATCCTGTTACTGGGAAATGAAAAATGCAAAAAAATTTACAATAGAGAACGCTGCTGTAGACTCCAAAACTACTGAGCCGATTGAGCTCAAATTTGCGCAGTAACTATGGGGCCATTCATTAATAATGTTATCAATTTAGTAGAGAGAGAGGTTTTAAAATGTTCTACGATAAGTAACGAGTGGGAGGAGGGGGTCTCAGATATAGTAATGTGACCAAAAATAAAAAAAAACTCGAACAAATTGAAATTAATACAACCCAACGTTTCAAACCATTTTCATTCTTACATCTTCATGTAGTGTGTGTGGCAAGTGTAGTAAGGGCATAATTTTTCTTTGTTTGCTTCTCGACAGTTATTTTTCTATTTTCGAATATTTCTTAATAAATTAATTTTTTATTTCATATGTTTCGTTACTTAATGGGGGTGGTGGGAAGGGGTGTTTTCGCAATGCACTAGGAAGAGGAGGGGGTAAAAAAAATTAAAAATCTGTCACGTAATTTATGAACGACCCCTATGTTTCGAGTACCAGATGGTTTAGAAATAATAACGCTGAAGGCATTGCAACATTTTCCGGTACTTATCTAGATAAGGTGCAGCAAAGCGCACCGGGAAAAAGATAGTTATTATCTAAAAATAATAATTAAACTTTTAGATTTTGGATATCGCTATAATAATTACGATCCCTTATTAACCTTAATCGGTCCCTTGTGTAAATTTTACACACACTTTTCAACTTCAAGTTGATATTTCTTTAATATAAGTTCATCAAATCGAGCTAGGATTTTTGGTTGGTATTTTAAAAATAATTTTTTTTTTGAAAAATAAATAAAATAATAAATAGAAAATATGGTTCTTGAAAAAGTGTGTAAAATTTACACACAAAGAACTTATTCGTTTCTCTAAATAAGGGACCGATGAAGGTTAAAACAGATTTAATTTACTCATGCCATTATATGAAATGGGACTTTTTTAGTAAGACTTTGTCACACTCAAGTAAGACTATATTAAAGAGTAAATCAACTAACAACTTAAAAATTAACTTTTTAAATTTTAAAGTTGGCAAAAATCTTTCTTAAAGTCTTAATTAGCTTGATTAAAACGGTGACTAAGTGCAGCCTTACGGGTAAGAGGGTTAAGCGACTCTTTAGTTTAAAATATATGGGTTTTGACACAAAACAACACCAGATTTTTGGCGTTTTTTTGAAGAATTAACTTTCTTTCATTCATTTAGAACTCTTTAATTTATGAATAGTTTTTTAAATGGGTTAATCATTAGATTTTTAAGAATTCTTCGAACATGATAACGACAAATTAATTTTTAAAAAATCATAAATTCTATGGTCCGAAACCGCATAAAATATAAATCAAGCTGGAACCACTAATAAATGTTTTGACAAATGTTCGACAAACTGACTTTCTTGGCGGAATTCTACGTTTTCAAATATGCTCTGCGATATGTTGTTCGCGAATGGAGTGGAATTGTTTTTTTATTACACACTTGTTTACTTTTAATGCTTCTTCTGCAAAAATAGGTTTACTTTTGAGGTTAGTGCTGCCACAACATGAGCGAAAACAACAACAGCAACAACAACAAACAATAAAAAACAAAAACAAAATAATATTAATAAATAAAAATACAACACAAACTCATGAATTTTATTGACATTTGATCAGAGGCAAAGTTAAAAAAAATTGCGTTGTTTATATTCGCGTTACACTCAGCAAAAATGTAACCTCTTTATGTGTTCAACCATTTTGAGATTTTTTTTTAAATCACAACAAAAACATTGGATAAGCTTGGTGAAATGTCAAATTTGACACAACGTTAAAGCGTAATTATCTTTTCTTTATCATTTATTGAGAAACCACAGATATTATTTCAACTATTCTTAGCTATTTGTTTACTCCAAATACACTTTTGAAAAAAAAAAATAAAGAGCATTTAATTAAATTTTCACTCATGTTTAATGCAAACACTTTATATTTATTTATGTTTCTTCATTACTCTTTCTCTCTCCCTCTCAGCTATGCTGCACTACTTCTTTGTCACACTCATGCATAGGCCGTTGATTTTCGCGCGCGTTTATTTTTTGAGTGTTTGCTATCTCTTTCACGCACAACGCATTTAAAAATTTCTTATAAATTATAATAAAAACAAATGCGTTGAATTGTTAAATTTTTGTTTTTTTTTCTTTTGTTTTTATATTCTTTTTTTTGTTTCCGACAAACACCGTGAAACACTTCCAAACCTCGTGAAATCGATTTGTAACTAAATGCAACGTTTTGAAATAAAATTTCTCAACAGCCGACGACGACGACGGCGACGAAGAAGACAACAACGTCGACGTTGTCGACGTCAACAATAACGTCGTCGATGTTTGTGAAGAGCGCTTCTGCCTGACTGTTTGTTTTGTTATTCTTGTCGTTGTTGCTGTTTTTTTTGTTGTTGTTCCTCCTCTAGTTTATGTTTTTCTTTTCTCTGCAGCAGCGCAGCAACGACAAACTACAACGACATAGTCGTCGTTTGGGAAAATAAAATCAACAACAACAGCAACAATATCATAATGATGTTTTGTTTTTATTTTGTTGTTGTGTTTGTTGGTTTTTGTTTTTGGTTTTTTTTTTTGTTCTGTTTTGTGTGTGCTGTATAGTAGTGCGCCAAAGCACAAACATTGAAATACATTTGCCGAGTTTGCTTCGTTTGCTTGCTCATTCCTTGCTTGTTGTTGTGAAAAATATACCGACGCCAACATTTATTACGAATACTACGACGAATGCCAACAACGTCGACGTTGACGTTCATGATGATGATGACGATGATGGGTGAGAGTCAAACAAACAAATGAAATGTGCAAAGGAATGGAAGAAAATGTACAAACAACAGACAGGAGCGCATTTGGGGCGCACGGAGTACTCGTCGCACATAGTTATTGTGTTGAAGCAAGAGAGCAAGCAGTGGGTGGTTGGGTAAGGTTTAAGCGGTAAAATGTTGAAACAAAAGTAAGTGTGGTAGCCAGTGAATGATTGAGTATGGCGTAGAGTTTCCAACATCTAATTCAATAGCAAATTTATAAGTGAACTTGTCTTCTTTGCTTATTATTATATTTGCTTTTTAGTAAGTATTTTTATTTGATTTTTGGTGTTAGGCGCGTTATGGCTCCGCAAAGAAAACAAACTTCTTATGAAGTAAAACAGTTGATTGTAAAATTAAGTGGAGAAGGAAAATCAACGCGAGAAATTGCGGAACTGGTTGGAAAAGGTAAATCCACCGTACACGATTACGGTTTTATTAAAAAATATCGTGATGAATTTCGACTGACCTACAAATGTCGTATTGGACAAGGAAAAATATTAAATGACAGGGAAGAGCGAGGTGTTATTAAGGAAATAAAAATCGATCCGTTCAAAACGGCAAAAGAGTTACAAGTTTCATTGAAATTAAAAACTGGGAAAGATGTGAGCCTAACCACCATTCGTAAAACTTTAAATAAAAATGATTACCACGGCAGAATTGCTGGAAAAAAAGCCTTTCATAAGTCCGAAAAATAAGAAAGTATGTATAAAATTTGCACAAGAATATTATTTAAAATCAAATAATTTTTGGAACACGATAACAATCGATTTTTGAAGTTGACATGTTGTTTTTGAAACTTTTGTTTTTCTAAAGGTTCTTTATACCGACGGAAGCATATTCAATCTTCACTGTTCGGATGGCAGGGCATATGTATGGTGTAAACCAAACGCAAAATTTGAAAAAAAAAAATACTCGAGGTAATATCATATGTGTAAAAAGTTTTCAGACTAAATTCAAACTTGCGCCATTTGAACAACAAACCAATAGTATTAAATTCGTTCTCAATGGTATAAACCTTTATTAATAAAATATAAAATAGCACATTTAGAGAATACTTAACGGTCCGTTATCTTCGATTTTTCGTAGTTTGTTTCGAAGCTTCAAAATCATGTTTTGGAAGACAGATACGTCCACTTCCTTCAACTTGCGCTTTATTCTGCTTATCAACTGTTGCTCGTTCTGAGCCACCCAGCTTTTCTCGTACACTCTACGTTTGAGGATGCTCCAAAAATCTTCGATTGAACGTGCCTGCGGGAGGTTTGGAGATTGTCCTTTTTTGGTACAAATTGAATATTTTATTCATTGAGCCAATTCATCGTTACTTTCAAATAATCACTGCTTGCAAGGTCCAGTCAAAACATGTATTCGCCGTTGTCGTAATTTTTTTCGATTAATTGCTTTAATTTCGGCAAGTATTCAGCAATATAAATGTCAAAGTTATAGCTTGGCTTTGCTTGGATGACTAACTGGTGTTGAAATATCCTTTGACGAAATCGCACACCACACCAACACTTTCGGCTCAAACTTTCGGCTCTTTACAATCCCGGCAATCTTTGAGAGCATGATAGGTTGTTGTTCGCAAGATTGGCTTGTCTTTAAAAATATGAAGAATTTCCTGTGTACCTAGTTTTCCAACATGTTTAGAAACAGATTTTCGTAAATCTAATTTGTACGCCATCGCGAATGGATATTTTTGAATGATTTGTGTTTGACAACAAAGCAGTGGTACCGTATTGTGTGCTGTGTGCAGGGTTGTCATATTTGCGTTTGTTAATGTTAAGCAACAAACGCCTGAAAGTAGTCTCAAAACTTATTACACACATGATATTAAATACGGAAGAGGTTCTGTAATGGTTTGGGGCTGTATGTCCAGTGCTGGGGTAAGCAATCTCCATTTTATTGAAGGTAAAATGGACAGATTTGTCTTCGTTAATATTTTAAAAGATTACGTCAAACAGAGCGAAGTATTAAAAAATTAGTTTCATGTAATTTTTTTCAGTTTTTAATTTGTTTAATATGTGTGTCCGATTATTTGTTGTGCTGGAGAAAATGAGTTTATTTTTTGTTATCTGCTTCTGAATTTGTTTTATTTTTTTTAATTATTTTATGTAAATATGTCTAAAAACATGTCAATAAAGAAGAATGTTAAAAGTATTGAAAAAATGTCAATTTTACTAGATTACTATTAAAAATTTCGAAAGTAAATTAGTGTCTGGTTATTCGGTGATGTCACTTTAAATGGAATAAAAATTTAAGAAATATCTATACAATTGTTCATTTCATACAAAAAACAAATCCTACACTTTGAAACACCCCTTAAAAATCTTTCTTTCACAAGAATAAATTAAAAAAAGTTTATATAAAAACAAATATTCTTTTCAAAGAAAGACATGGCCAAAGCCCAACAACATGACTTCTATAATATTTGTTTTTTTATTTATTTTAACAAACCAGATACCTACCAATTTAATCATATAACTTTTTCATCGAGCTGGCAACCATGAGTCAGATAAGAAAACGTTTGTTTATTTTTCGTTTGTTACATATTTATGCAGTTTGTTTGAAAGGGCGCATCGAGTGTAAATGTTCCGGTGAAAGTGTGAGTGAGATTGAATTGGAAAGATGTAGAGCGCGAACGAGCGAGCGAGCACTATAGCAAAATAGTTAGATAGAACAAAAGCATGTAAATGTTTGTTGGCAAATAATGGCAAAACAAACAAAATGCGCGCGGCGATGTTTTGCTAATAAAAAGGAAAACATGGAAAGGGGAAATGAAATAAAGGCAGAAGGGCAACAAAAGTGAAAAATGTATGTGATAATTGAAAATAGTTTTCCGCCCAAACACAGTTGCCGGCATTATGCGAAGTAGCCCGTTTTGTATGTGTTTATTTACGAAGTCTTAGAGAAACAGGAAGACTTCATGTTTGACCATCGACAAAAGTTATGTATGTATGTATGTATGTATAAAAGTTTTAAATTTTATTTACTTAAAACTTTATTTTATATTGAATTCTAGTTAAAAAGGGTTGGGGAATTTCTCCCTGGAGGGTAATTTTGTTTGTCCAGAAATATATTTCTTATATCTGTTCAAAAGAAAATTAATCTCTGTTGGAGCTTTTTCATAAAAATTCAATTACAACAATTTAGGTCTAGGAAATTTAGGAAATGCTTCTGACTCTGTCGAATTAATTAATTAATTTCGTTGAAGAATTATAATTTTTATGATTTTCCCATATTTTCGGGAGACTATTAAAGGTAATTTTTAATTAAACATATCTGGGTTTGTACCCCTGTCTAAGGAAACAGGTCTTATTTCCTTAGACAGGGGAAATTTCTAAGGAAATTAATGATCTTATTCGAAAAACAAGATTTTCAGGTTTGGATTTATAATTAATTTATCATTATGATCTACCTATCTTATTGCAAAAGTTACCAATAAAACTTTGTCATAATTTTGTTGTAATTTCCTAACATATCCAAGAATTTATCTAAATAAATTTTCACAAATGTTTTGTGGAAAAATTCTTCAAAAGTCGAAATTCGTAAAAATTTTAAAAATCTCTGAAAAAAGATCACTTTCATCCCATAAAAGTCATGTGCACACCCAATCCCTTCTTACCGCTACCAAATTAACCATCCTTTCTAAGATTGACTATGGATTAAGCATTTATGGGAACTCTGCTAAAACTAACCTGCAAAAATCGCCACATCATTCAGCTATAAGAGCAGCCTGAGAGCATTTCGAACCGCACCGATAACAAATTTATTAGCAGAAGGAGGTTTCACTACAATAGAAGATCGTATTGAACTAAGTAAATGCCGACAATCTCCAAAGGTCTTCTTTTGTAACAATTCAATTCTCCAAAATGAAATTCATGCATTGAAAATTAGGACTTAAAGAAGAATCTGGCCTTTACCATATACTAAGCGTAGCAAGACAGTCCCTACAAGATTCGAATCCAATACACCCAATTCAAATTAAACATCCACCATGGTCTATTTCAAACTGCTCCTTTGTATGCGACCTAACAACCTGCAAGAAGGAACAAACCTCACCAGAAATGTACCGAAAATTATACGCATCTATTTCTAACGCAGAACTCTTTACAGATGGATCAAAGTATGTTAATGAAGCTGCATTTGCAGTAGTGGATATTAATGGAACCATACAAGCGCACGTACTACTCCCATCAATCGCAACTTCCTGTGACTGCGAATTGCAAGCAATACTTTTTAGTCTTATCATTGACAAAACTTCAAAAGGCAAATTCATCATATGTACCGATGGTCTATGGGTCTTTAATGCTGCAAGAAATCAAATCAACATCTCTGATCCAATCAATGCAATAAGACAATTACTCATAGAAATGCAACAAAAAGCCAAAATTATGTGGATGCCTAGTCACGTTGGGATAACTGGAAATGAACTCGCAGACCTTGCTGCTAAATCTGCTGTGATTATCCCTTTTCACTTTTATGCCATTTTCAAAACAATCCATCGGACAATTTGCTATAAAATATTTTAGTAAAAAAATTAATTATTAACTGGCAGAATTACACCCACAACTATAAGATGGTAAGCCCTCATAGACAAGTCACTTCTACTTCCCACCTCTACAACAACTATAATAAACAAATGCTATACAAGACTTCGACTCGGCCATACAAGATTAACTCACGATTATATTCTGAGAAAAGAAACACAGCCCGTATGACATTTTTGTCATTTCTCTCCCCTTACAATCCCCCACATCCTTACAGAATGCCCTCTCCTCAACTCTAAAAGACAAAATTTCTTTCAAAATTCAAATCCCATAGATCTCTTTTGTGAATCTATTGATCAAAACATAAGAACCTTTTATAATTTTTTAAGTAAAATCCAAATACATTATTTGTTCTAAAAATTTAGATGTTAGAGCCGATAGCCCTCGTAACTAGTGCTTCCTTAGTTATAATTTTAATTATAATTAAATGTAATTAAATAAATAAAAATCTTTGATCCAAATTGTATTTTTTTTTTTTTTTTTTTTTTTTTTTTTGAAAATTATTAGGAATACTTCAGACCCTCTTATAAAAATTTTTGGAAAAATAATTGACAAAAAACAAAACCAAAATAAGATTTTAAAAGTTCCCATAAATAATCCTTAGAGACTTATAAAAATCTTTAAATAAAATTTTTGTTGGGTTTTTTGAGGTTTTTGGTTTTTATTTCTTAAATTCCTAGACATACTCTTACCCAACTTATGGAAATTGGTAAAAATAAAAAATTAATACCTAGGAATAAAGCACTTAAGGCCGTTATTATGCAGACGCTCACGGGCTCATCACGGGCACGCATTGTTGTTGTTTCAATGTAAAAGTGAAATTTGAGAGAGTGAGCGAGGGTATTTATTTTGCCCAGAATGGTCACCAAATTATTCGAAAACAATATGGAATCACCATGGTATAATAATACAAGGTAGCATTGACAGTTGCTTGGGAAACCATCTTCTGTCAAAAATTATACTCAAAAAGAGAGCGCTCGTAATCGGCCATTGAAAACACAAACAACGTTGAAAACGTTGATGTGAAAAAACAACAACATCAGCAGCTGCAGATACATTTTCACAAACAGTTGTTTTTGACAGGAGATGTTTTCTTGTAGAAGAGAAAATAAGCAGTTGTCAATGCTACCTTGCATTATTATACCATGGGCATCACGAGATCAAAACAGTGTTGCGCTGCGCAATTATTCACAACATTTGTCTTTTAGTATTGAAAGTTGTACACTTTTAGTACGAAATGTATGAAAGCAGTAATGAAACCTGCTTAATAGCAACACTCACCATACTCATACTCGTGATACTTTTTTGCATAAAGTAGTGAAAGTAGCAAAAAGTGTACTAGTGTTCAGGGATCAAATGACCGCCTGTGTAATACATTTTCATCACAGAGCTCATCAAACGAAAAAAGAGCGTAAAAAAGAACGTGATCGGAACAACGGCCTAAAGTAAATCTTTAACCCCACTTACGGAAATTTTTTAAATTCCCGATTTCGGAAAAACTTTCAGGATAAAAGTTCAATATCCAGGAATCCAGCTAAAAGTTCAATATCCAGCTCGAAAAAAAACTATCCTTGATCTGTTCGATGTGTTCCAGAAGAAGTTTCTCTTGCGGTTCAGTGAAATGGCCAAAATGGGATGAAAAAAAAAAATTACCTTTGACAATGCCATTTAGATTGCCACCAAAAAGCTCTTCAAATTTATTTTAAGTACCCAACAAACAAAATGATTCACTAACGTTATCGTTTACGAATCGCATTCTCGTACACTTCATTCATTAGCAATTATTAGAAGCGATTCATTTATAATATCGCGAGTGGGAGAAATTCCTCCTTCGTTAAAAAATCGTTAAAATCGACAAAAGCAATTCCTGAACGATTCGCCAAAACTAAGAAAATTATTTCGTTAACGAATATTCATATTTAAAAGAAGCAAGTGTTCCAGAAAAAGTTTCTCTTGCGGTTCAGTGAAATGGTTTGACCATTGGGATGGAAAAATTTCCTTGGCAATGCCAGTTACATTGCCCACCAAAAAGCTCTTCAAATTAATTTTAAGTATATGCATTCCCACACAAACATACCTTAACGAATGCAGTGCATGTAAGTTTGTCTGTTCGTTTGCTATCTCTTTCAAACACAAACAAAACAAACATTTCCCCACTTTACCAGCTCCCCTCCACCATCGCTACCAACAACATCGCTCAACAAACGAAGCAGCTAAAACAACACTTGTTAAAACAAAAATAATTTAAATTCAAATTAAACAAAACAAAATTTATATTTACTCAGCCAGCACTGCTGCCGCTCATACTGCTTGCTCTTGCGTTGCCACAAACAAAAATGCACACACTCGCTCTTACACTTGGCAGCAGTCGTCGACGTTTACTGCTGCTCCCTCATTCTGCCAACTATGCTGCTGGCGACAGCGTCCACAACAACGTTAGCCGCGACTGAAGGTCATTATACATTGCGCATTGTTGTTTTTATTGTTGTTGTTGTCGTTCGACTTGGACTTGGCTAAATGGTAAACAACAGTAAACAGCGCGTTATTTTGTTTTTGTACATAGTTGAGTTTTTTTTCTTACTGGCTGCTTTCTGTTTTTTTTTATTTGTCTTGTTTCACTCACCGCCGCAACTCAGGATTTGCAAAGAGCATAAAAAACAAAAAAAAAAAAATGTAAAGAAAAAAGCCCGTAATGAAACGAATGCAAAACAACAACAACAACAATAACAACAAAAACAACGACCACAACAACAACAACAACAGCAACAATGGCAACTGGGGGGCTTAACAAAAACAACGTGAAATGTTAATGAAGTCGATGTTGGTGATTTTGCTGCAGACGTTGGGGCCGAAGACGCAGCCGAAGATGATGAGTTTTATAGTTTTTTGTTTTCGGTGCTTTTTATTGCATGGATTTTCTGCTTTTTCTTTATTTGCGCTGTTGTTTGTTTCTGATTTACAAGCCAAAGAGAAGGGGAAGACAAAGTAGAAGCGGATCAAAAAAAAATTTCGAAACGTAGAAAGTAAAATAAAAACGCAATAAAATAACATAAAAGTAAGTATATAAAAAACAATAATAAACGAAAACAAAAAGTCGACAAAACAAATGCACAACCATCGACAACAACAAAACTCAAGACAAAAAGCAATGAACTTAATTAGCAAAAATCTGCAGAAAGAGACAGCGTATGCAGTAGAATGAGACACAAGCGTAGAGTACCACAAAAATTTTCATGTTTCAGCTAGAGTAGAAAAAAAGTATTTATTTTAATATTTTTTATTAATATAAATTTTAATTTGAATTTTTTCTAAAAATTTCAAAACAAAAGGTTTTGAAATTTTCAAAGTCAGCCAGAAGGGGTTTGTATAGGTAAGTTTACGAGCGGTACACTTGGCATAACCGGTGTTTGTAGAGCCTCTACACTCCGGAACGTGGATGTTAAACGATTAACCTTCAATCAATTTTTTTTTACACACAAACGGGGTTGAAAATCTACTCATTATGCCGCACTTTGTTTAATTCCCGGAAATGGGGCAAAACGGGGCTGTATTTCGGAAATTAAAATGTCTTAAGCTTAATACAAGAATTTTCTTTGGACTTTTGTTCAGAAGTAAACCAATATGCGTCTATGAGTTTGAATTTAAAAATATTTTTAAAAATTTGATGTTTTTTGTGCTTTGAAAAAATAGAATTTTTGCTCTAAGGGTGGTGACATTTTCTTTTATATTATTATTTTCTTTATTTTTCCATGAATTTTCTTGTTTTTTTTCATATTTCTAAAAATAGTCAAATACGCTTTAATTAGTTTAGTTAAAAAAATTTCCTGAATTCAGGTTGCACCGAGTTCTTTTACAGGGTAAAACAAGGAAAGAGCTACTTTTAAGCTCTTTGAAGAGCCTTTGGTCCAAAAACTGATGTTTAGGTCTGAAATTATCGCATGTTTATTAAAAATTTCGCGGAAAGGGTTGATGTTTTTTTAACATATAAAAAGAAGTTAACTGTTTCTTGGACACCCCGTAGGTTTTGACTTGATATCGTTATTTACATTCGTCCGTAACCTTTCCTTTATTTCCAAGCTTCTCCTCGTCTTTATCTTTATTCATTTTATATATTTATATTATGTATTACTTCTTTTCCAAACTCTTGATTTTATCCATACCTAAATTATACCTTTACCTTATCCTTGCTCGAATCCTTTTTCTAATCTTTGTCCCACTCCTTGTTCTATATTTTGTCCAAATAATGTTTTAAGTGTATCTAAATGTTTGTCCCTATCCTTGTTCCAATTCTTGCCCTAGTCCTCTTTCCAATCTTTGTCTGAAATCTTTTCCTAATCTTATTCCCTTCTCAAAACCTTGCTCTTATCGTTTTTCTAATTCTTCTCCTATTTCTTAGCCAAATTCTTGCCCAAATACTTGTTCTTATTTGAATCTTAATTGAATTTTTTGTTTTTTTATTTTTGAATTTTTGCTTTGCATTTAGGAGTTCCCTGAGAGGCCTCATAACGCCATTTTTTTTTTTTTTTGTAATGTGACCTTTTTCATTAATTATATTGAAACAAATTTGAGCTTTAGGCCAAGCATGTTGAAAATAAGACAACATGAAGGCAATGAAGGTAACAACCAACAACAACAACAACGGCTCTGTATAGAGCAAATAATACAGCAGACTAGACAAACTGCTTCGTTGGCCGCTACACCAACTCATCAGTAGCTTTGCATAACTTTTCACTGTGATCCACTCAAGCTACTTATGTTAGGTCCTACTTATATTTTTTTTTATTTTTATAATGTTATCAAAACTACAGCTTTACGGGTTGTTTATTATAATTTACCATAGCGCTTAGTGTTGCCAGATTTGTTTTCCAACAATACGGGACAAATACAAAATATTTAAAAAAAACGGGATATTGGAAAATGTTACGGGACAATAAATAAACAGAAAGTTATTTTGTATTTCAGAAAAAAAAACAATTTATTTAGGTATGCAGTTATTAGAATTCAAATTTGCTAGGCACATGACAATAAATACATATACATATATTAATGAACTTAAACAAAAACTGAATAAAAATAACTAAATAGAACTAAAATATAACGAATTATATCATTTTTTAATGCCTCAGTTCATGTGAATGCGTATTTGATATCAAAGACATTTTACAAAAATGTCAAGAATACAGGACAAATTTTGTCCCGGCGGGACACTTTAAAAATCAGGCAAAATACGGGTCGTCCCGTGAAATACGGGACATATGGCAACACTAATAGCGCCAATAGTTATGAAGCTATAATTCCATGCAACTTTTTTCATTGCTAATATTAATAAGTATTTAGCTATGTATTATACTTCAAATTTTAAATGCAGATATCAATTTCAGTTCTCATTATTTCGAGCACGACTATATGTCAATAAAATAAATTGAAATTTAAAAGAAAAATAAAAAATTGTATGCTTTTGTCAACAGTTGTAAAGAAAAATTAAAATATCTGTTGTCCATTGTAACTAAGGCGCTGTACAACAATTCAAAAACCGGCCGTTGTTTTTGCCTCTAGATATGCAAAAAGTATTTCGTTGAATGAACAAACAAAACGACGAATACACGCATCGTTTGTAGTGTGCACCCACCCACAATGCTGCAGCAAACAGTGCAAACATTTTGCTGAATTTACTAAACTTGTAAACAAAGCCAACGCCAGCGTCAAGGTAAATGAGTTTGAGTTGAACGCAAGGTTGTGAGAGAAAGAAATATTGTGGAGAATATGCTGAGAGAGATAGAGTAAATGAGTGATTGCTTGTGGGAGAAAGGAAGTAGGTGCTGTAACAGTGCAGTTGGAGCAGTAAACTTATTACGAATGTGTGTAAATAAAAGATCCTATTTGGAAAATGGATATTTTTTCAAAATTGTTTAGTTTATGAGGAAATATAAAATTGACCAGTAAAAAAAAAAAAATGTAGTCACTCACCAGAAATTCTGTCCCTTTCATATGATTCCATAAATGAAATAAAGAAGACCTGCACATGAATGAGTTGAAGAATAATTTGTGTTCGATTTCCCATTGAGTTCTTGGGGAGACTACGATTTCCGGGGCGCTGCACAGTGATGCGTCAGGGCATGCTAGACAAAAAAAAAAAAAATCCGAAATCGAATATTTGCATTCTGAATATTTAGAGCTATTCAAAAATATCCACTGATCTCAGGTATTTTTTTTGTATTTACCTCCACTTCTACAAAAAATATAAAAATTCTTGAAAGTTGACCAAAAAAGTGATATTTTTGAATTTTTATTCAAGGGTTTCGTTGTTATACTTAATTATATTTTCGAAATATTTTACAATATCCAAAAAAGTTAAAAATTCGCATACTTTATGACAAAGATATGATCTTTTCAAATAAAATAAATTCAACAACGTATCTTTTAAAATGTTGGCAAAACGGAGTTTAAGGATATAAATGTGTAAAAGCGGAAAATTTGGTAAAATATTTTGAAAAATAACGATATTTTTTTCATATAATAACTATTATGTCTACTTTATGTTTTGGGAGTGCCAAGGAGCGCAACTATATTTTAAGTCTTTTTTTTTAATTTAGATTATGGTCCCAAAAATGTCTGTATAAAGCTCTGACCGTTTTGTATGAAATGTATTGAATTTGAGATCGATGAGACTGTATGTTGGGTTTAAATATTTTAAACACATTACACAATATTTTTGCATTGAAAAAAAATGCAATATGTATTAAATAAAAAAGAAAGATTGATAAAAAAGATGTATTATATTAAGAAAATATAAATTTAGAGAATTTTTTTTTGTTTGTAAAAACGCAAAATTTTGTAAAATAAAAAAAAGCTCAAGCCTGTGTTAGATAACACGGGCGCATAGGTCAGACGTAGAATACGTTAGTCATTTTGCAATTAAAATATATGAATTAAATATAATTTTTGATAAATGATTTAAATCTATCTAATATATACGCATACAGCTAATAGCTAGTTATTAAGTTTTTTATCATACGAGTATCTCCTTTTTTTGTTTTAAAAACTGTTTATATGTTGAGCAGACGGACAAACTTTGGAAAAATGAAAAATGGAGTGTATACATGTAGAAAATATTTTGTTTAAGGCTGAATAAATGCAATAAGATTATCAAAATCTATGTCAATGTTTGAAGTTTTTATACGAAGAAGATTTTCTAAATTTGTATCAGTCAATAGGTGCCTGTTTGCTTTTAATAAATACCATTTCGGAAAATGCAGACTCACAGCCATATGTTGTAAATGCACATTGAGGATGTCTTAAAGACGTGGCCAACTGGGTAAGCACAATTTTTTTTCTCTGCTTCGCTTATCAATGTTGTGTATGTACACATCGTTCGCTCTTTGTGCATTTTCAGTTTGCATTTGCCCATACTTGGTCATTATATTTCTTCTCTTTCTCACACTGATTCTGTGATGAACACACAGATAATCGTACTGCTCTTACACATGATGTTATAATACATAAAATACAAAGCATATGAAAATAAATACAAAATTTGAAGGAGTTAAATTTTGATTTACTTATAGAATCAAAAAAATTATATGTAGCAATATGATTATTTAAATACAAATCAATTTTTTTTTTTTTTTTTTCATATTTCCAAATTTTTTTTTATTTAACCATTATTATGTCTACTTTGAGCTCTAAGAGTATCAAGGTATGCAAACTTCCGACTGCCCTTCCAACTGTCTGTTTGATGGTCATAAAAATGCTATTTATTTTTATTTCAAAACCAGCGGCCGAATCGCCGCATCCGTGAACGTAACGGCTTTCCTATGAGAAAAAATTAATCGTATGAGAATCACATGAGATTAATTTCGTATCTACATACGATTAATTTTTTCTCATACGAAAGCCGTTACGTCACGGATGCGGCGATTCGGCCCCAGGCTTAAATCGTTTTTATCATTGTGATATTAAGAAGTTAATATTGAGATAATGTGAGGCCTAAGATTCTAATAAGGGTGTTAATTTTGTCCGTTATTTTAGTAATTAAATACATTTTTGTGGTATTTCAAGAGGGATTTCCCGTTTTCATAAAGTCCTTTTGGAAGTAGGCGTGGTTTACATCCAAATTGGCTCATTTTTTAGCTTAATACTTACTTTTTAGATAAATTTCGAATTTCGTTATAATAGCTTGAAAATTACGGCTGTAATCGTGATCACAGACAGATACACGACTAGACGGACGAACAGACGAACGGATCATAATATTATTCATATCATTAAATTGTATTGTATCAATCCTAATATTGTTAAAATATGAAAAAATTAAAAAATTTCTTAAAGTTAGAAATTATTAACTTAAAATTTTGCTATTGCAGCTTTTCTCATTGCTTAGTTATGAGTCTAAATATATTTCACATATAATATGTTATATGGAAGTGCACGCCTACTTGTCCCACCAAAATTTTGCAAGAATTTTAAGGATCACATATTATTTATCCACCAGCTAATCCATAAGCGTTGCTGTTAACATACGTTAAATTGCAGCGCAAAATGTATTTAAGTTGTATGGCACATGCCACGCCCACTTCTCCAATAGCACCGAAATTTTTTATATATTTTGGAAATCACACATTAGACATCTACGTTTTATTTCGTTAACGTAGTTTATCTCATTTCTTAGATATACAGCAAAATGTGTTTAAGGTGTATAGTAGCTGCTACGCCCATTTGTCCAAAATTTCTGAAATACTTTTTGTTTTACTTTTCTATATTTAAGACATCAAAAACTATCAAAAAATTCACAAAAGAATTTTTGCCGTGTTACTTGTACTAATCGCAGCACTGTGCGCCGTAAGCGAAATACACTTGCGCTCATACAATCAAGCCACGTCGACAGCAATTCATAAATATATGTTTTGAAGAAATTTGGAGTGCTTTTTTTCCATATTTTCTTTAATATTTATTTTTCCATAAATAATATACATAATGTAAGGACATCTGAATGCCAAATGTCACAACCAAGGGCGTCCACAGGGGGAGCAGGAAGGAGCACTTGCCACCCTGGAGTGGAACAATTTTATAAATTTTCATTTCCTATTTGTACACTGAAAAAAAAGATTAGCTTAAAATTGAACACAATGTGTTCAAAAAATGTGTTCAAAATTTGACTTTTTTTCATATGTTTTTCAAAAGTTTTGAACACATTTGCTCTTACTTTGACGAAATTTGTTGCAAGCTATTTTTTAAACACAAAATTCGTCAAATTAATAGCAAATGTCGTCAATTTTAAAACATTTTTTTTTCTGTGTATATATTACATTTTCATATCACAATTTTCATTAACGTGCACACCAATGCATACCTTGGCTCCCTCTTGAAAAATTCCTATGGGTGCCTATGGTCACAACGGTGTTTATATTTAGTTGGGATCCTTTTTAGTGAATAACAGCTGCATATTTGTTGCTTATGGAGTATACTAAAGTCCGACAATGCTCAGGAGTTATCTTGCACCATTTCTATTGAATAATATCCCACGGATTAGGCGTATTTTGGATTTTTGAGCTAACCTTTATTTTAATTATAGCCCAAAGATTTTCAACCGGGCTTAGGTCCGGACTTTAGGCTGGCTATTCCAAGACTTGGATACGATTAGACTCGAGCCAAGATTTAACTGTTCGGAAGCAATGTTAAGGGTCATTATCTTGCTAGAAGATCCATCAAGTGGCAAATTTTCAACGTAGTCTCCATCCAAATGCTCCGCTAAAATTTCTTTATATATTTCACCTGTAATTTTTTCATTTATTTGTTGTATTGAACCAATGCCAGATGAGGTGAAACCACTTCACCCCTTACGGAAAAGCCACCATGTTTGACGGTATTTTTGGTGTACCTTGGGTCCAGTTCTTTCAGCGAAGGACGCCTAACATATGGTCTTCCATCGTTTCCGAAGACATTAAATTTAGATTCGTCACTCCATAAAACAAGATCCCAAAATGTTTGCTCTTAAGCCAAGTGTTTCTTTGCGAATTCAAGTCTCCTTCACAAATTCCGTGCAACTCACCCTTTTAAAGAATTTTCTTTTAACCGCCTTCGTACTGTTTGCGAGGATATTTTAACATTGTACTCTGCTTCCAACTTAGCCCTTAATCAGGGGCGTACCGAGGCCATTTCAATTGGGGGGAAGAGGGGTTATCAAGGTATTTCGGCCGACTGGAACCTTAAGGGTATTAAACTAGCTAGATACCTTTTAGTTAAACTAGTTGAACCCTAAAATGGAAGTGTGGAAAAAGGGAGGAGCTGACAACAAACAAACAAGAGCAACTTCAATATGCTATGATAGCGGTAAACCGCTGTGATCGAATTTCGAAGATGCGCATGAGTTAAGGCCATGCCTAAAAGTATAATACGATATAGGTTAAACCCTGACATAGGGTGCATTGAAGTAGATAAGAACTCAGTTACTAATTGAAGCGTTCTCTCTGTCAAAAATAAATTCCGGGTTACTTTCTGGGCATATTGGCGGTATAAGTAGAACCTACTAAATAGCTTGAGTGGTACACAGTGAAAAGTCATGCAAGACTACTAATGAGTTGGTGTAACGGCCAACGAAACAGTCTGTATAGTCAAGCTGTGTGATTTGCTCTATACAGAGCCATTGTTGTTGTTGTTGGTTGTTGCCTTGTTTGCCTTTATGCTGTCATGTTGTCAATTATCTTGGCCTAAAGCTCAAATTTGCTTTCAATATAAATAATGAATGGTCATATTCAAATATTAACATCTAAAGTTTGATGTTTCTCAAAAATTTCAGGGCATTATGAACCCCGGTTCGCGAAACACTCAAATTTTTAACTGCTTCAGCAACGTTTCTAGAGTTTTGGTGGGAATTCCAAATCGTTTTCCTCTCGTAGGGTATGGATCTCATTTTTTCCATTTGGCCAAATCAAATTTTTATTTATTATAAATAATACATTTATCATTTTATGTACAGTGTCAAAACAAAAAAAAAAAAAAATATTACAAAAAAACAAAAAATAGCAAGATGTATTATTTACCGTTATTAAATCAAATGTACATATTAATTATGTAAGCACTTAGATCAGTGGGGCCCAAGAAATTTTAAGCGTGGGCCCATGCTTAAAAAAACTAAAACACAAACACAAAACGTTAACGTAACGACAAAAAAACAATTACAATGCAATAAAATGACATGTAATAAAGTACACTAACAATGGTTGCATGAAAAATTACTCGACACACAAGTAACGGGACAATCAGCTTCAGCATCGACATCATCGAGTGGCTTTGCATGCATTTTGTGCAGTGCGGTTTGTGTTGTTGTTTTTTGTAAGTGTTCTTTGATTTTGGCTCATCGCAAAGATAAAATTAAGATAGAAAAAAAATTTGTATGAAGGGCCACGCGGGCCATACGTGCCGCTACGTGGGCATGTTTGACTCAGATAATGATTGCTTTGCAATAAGAAATGCACTGCCTATGATTAACAATAAATAAATTAAAAATGTTTTATTTTCCTAAACCAGTTATAACGGGAATATTTTATAATCAGAAAGCGAAAGCAAAAAACAAAAGCAGGAAAATATTATAGCAATTATAGTTGCGAATTCTTTTTTATCTTAATTGTATGAGCACAAGTGTGCCTACTCCGATGCCCGCTTACAGTGTAAGGTGCACCAACCCCAGTAAAGTAGTTTAAACAATGATCTGATATACTTCGATAAACTAAGAGGGCACAATCACAATCATTTTGGGCTCTAAAATAGAAAGAGAGAGAGAGAGAGAGAGAGAGAGAGAGAGATAGGTGTAGTTAGAGACACAAATGAAGTGATAAAAAAAAAAATTAAACGACCCGATAACAAATTTCAAAAAAGACTAAAGATCAAATTAAAGCTCGAATTAGAATCAGGTTGGTTCTCAAACCCAAAAACTATACCATCTATAAAGCTTGATTCAAATTTTCTTACGACAAGGAGATAAAAATAATTTAAAACGATTTCAGCTCGAAAACGTTTGAAATAACGGAAAAATAGAACAAAATCTAGTAGAATAAATATGGAAACGAAAGAATTTTTAATGAAAGAATAACAAATGAAAAGCGCATGTGCTGTTATAGAAAACAAAAATAACAATAATACTGAAAAACAAAACAACAACAAAAGTTAGACTGTCAAATACGAAAAACAAACAACAAAATAAAATAAAGCAAAACTTGGAAAATGTGTGCGTGTGTGCGTAAAACAACAACTACATCAATATTAAGGAGAATAGCAACAACCACAACATTAGTTACCAAAACAACAAACGAAGCAGCAACAACAATAACACAAACAACAACAACAAAAAGAAAAAACAACAAATAATCATTGAGCTACATATTTTTATTTACTCATTCAAGTTTGAACGAAGTCAAATGTTTGTTTAGCTTCGTTTGACTGCGTTACCAAATGACGAACGGGCCTAGAATCGCATCGCATAAAAGAATAGACAGACAAACAAACAAAACAACAAATGCGGACAAAGCGACCAAGCGACGTTTCGCCAGATACAGTTGTTGGACAAGCAAACAAACAAACAAACAGTCAGTCAGCTAAACAGACTGTCCTGCAAAGAAAGCGACACACGAACTAAGCTCGAAAGCCACGCAAATCAATTGGTCGAGGGGACGTGGGCTTTTTTTATAAAGGTTCAAAATTCTTTGTGATTTTCTTATTTCGGTTTTTGGAGGGAGAAGTTTGATTCTTTTAAATTTACACCATAATGAAAGAGAATTGCTTAAATGACTTCGACACACAAAACATGAAATGCTTAAAACCCTCTTGTAAAGAGAGCGCTGAGCCTACTTAATGTCTATTAAGTGGATAATTCACCATTTTCCGTGCAGTCATAAGCTCCGATTATTTCTTTTGTAAGATTCTACTAACTTTTTTGCCATGAGTTTGTTCCACTTTTGTCTCGGGTCTTTTTAGTACAAACAATTTTTTTTTCATAAATTTCTTTTCTCATTTCACATTTCTTCTCAGCTTTTCTTTTCAAAATCCTATTCATTTGTGTTTATTTTTTTTTGTATTCGGCAACGAAAAATTAAAATTTAAAAAAAAATTTACAGTTTTGTAAAATTTTGTATTAAAAAAACCGAAAAAAATTCAAACTAACAGAAAAAATGAAACAGAAGTTGGAATGGTCGAAGTCATATCAGATCAAGCCGCGAGATAATATTATCTCACATATTCACATAAGAGCACCGAAATTTGTACCGTCCTATGAGAATGATGTAAGTGAATTATAGGCGATTTGCCCGTGTCGGCACTAATTGTTATTCTGGCACTAACCCTTCCCACCCACAGCAATGTCCCATACCTATGAGCTGGCTACTTGGCATGGAATACGCGCGTATTTGGTGGCGTGAGTGTGAAGCATTTATTAATGAGCGCGAAAAGAAAGAGAAGCCGAAGCGCATCCAGAATGATTATCAGAATTGGTTAAAGAAACGTGCACCCAAGGCGAAGAAGATTTGTTGATGTGACGTTAATTTTTAATGCTATTCCATATAGCGAATTGTCTAAATGCAAAAACTGTGGGTGTCGTAAAGTAGAATTAAAAAAGTATAACAAATGGTAGAACCGATATGCACTGAATTTGTTGAAAATATAATATATCTGCTCAACTTTTACTATTTTGACTCCTGCTTTAAATATAAAAATAAACTTAACTTCATGTTGACCCAAAATAAGTGGAGGAAATGGTTAATGTTGATTTTTATAAAGTTGCGTGGTTGTTGGTAATTTTGGTTGGCTTTCCGTACACACCACGGCAGTCAAAGTTTGAAAGCTTTTATGTAAGGTTTTTGGCAAATATTGTCTTTGCTAAAATTATTTTAGGTGACTTTGATAATACAGGGTGGCTCAGAAATACAAAAATGTTATTACGTTTACATCTATTGTGAAATTTTTGTTAAAAGGGCTTACACATCGGCGAATCTGTTCGTCGAACAATATGGCGGCGCGAACGTGTGTGAAAAAGCTAGCGTTCAAATTGAGCGAACCTGTTCGTCACACAAGCCATTGATTTTTGTTGGTGTTAGTCATCATTTTCAGCAGCATCCCTTGTTCGACAGAGAAAATCAAACATTTTTGTAAACACGGCCAACCGTGTGACAAACTGTCGAACATCGCTTCTTAACTAGCGAACTTGTGTGAACATGGCCGCCGTGTGACGAACAGATTCGCCGATGTGTAAGCCCTTTAACTGTATTTGTATTTGTATTCGGATTTTATTGTATTTGGTATTTGCTAGTTGGTATTTGGAATTTAGTATATTTTTTGTATTTGGTATTTAAAATATTGAAAGTTTGAAAGCTTTTGCGTAAGGTTTATGGCAAATATTGCCTTTGCTACAATTTTTTAGGTGCTATTTTGATTATACAGGGTGGCTCAGAAGTACAAAAATGTTATACGTTTATATTTAAATATTTTAAAATTTTTGGGCACTGTGCTTGTGTTTATTTGTATTCGGATTTTTTTGTTTTTGGTATTTGGTACTTGGTGGCGTCCATGGCGTAGTTGGTTAAAGTGCGTGGCCTCTATGTCAACGAACCTGGAGAACCGGGTTCGAACCCCAGCAGCGACAGAAAATTATTTGAATTAAAAATAATTTTCCTGTATGGCCACCACCTCTCTGCAGACAATGGCAAACCTCAGAGAATAATCAAAATGCTATGTAAAGCTTCTTGAGAACAAGAACATTCCGTTCATTACCGTTTGGAGTCGGCGTTAAACCTGTAGGTCCGGTTCTCGGTCAATTGTGTACAAACTTAATAACACGCACAACACAATTGATCATAAGAAGCTAGGTCAAAGTCCTTACAAGGGCTGAAATGGCCAGTTATTTATTTTTATTTTTTATTTGGTACTTGGTATTTAGTACATTTTTTGTATTTGGTATTTGGTATTTAGTATTTGGTATTTGATAGTTGGTGTTTGGTAATTGGTAATTGGTATTTGGTACTTGGTTTTTTGTTTTTGATATTTGGAATTTAGTATTTGTTGATTCGATTTGGAATTTAACATGTGTTGTTTTTTTGTATTTGGTAAGCGGTATTTGGTATTTTATTATTGGTATTTGGTATTTGGTATTTGGTAGTTGGTATTTGGTGTATTTTTTTGTGTCTGGTAATTGGTAGCTGGTATTTTGTATTTGATGTTTGGTGATTCGATTTGGTGTTTGGTACTTGGTGTTTAGTATTTGGTATTTGGTATTTGATTTTTGCTACTTGGTATTGGGTATTTGGTATTTAATATTCGATAGTTGGTATTGGGTATTTGGTATTTGGTATTGGCTACATGATTTTGGGTATTCGATTTGGTAATTTGTATTAAGTATTTGGTGTATTTTACTTGAATTTGGTATTTAGTAGTTGTTATTTGGTACTTAGCATTTAGTATTTGGGTATTCGATTTGGTAATTGGTATTCGGCATTTGGTATTTTGTGTATTTTGTTTGTATTTGGTATTTGGTATTTAGTATTTGGTATTTTTGATTCGATATGGTATTTGGTAATTGGTGATTGATTTGGTGTATTTGGTAGTTGCTATTTGGTAGTTAGTATTTGGTATTCAGTAATTTTGTATTTGGTATTTGGTACAGTGTTGCCAATACCAATTTTGTATTTGGTATTTGGTACAGAGAAACGAACTGAAATTTATCACTATTTGGTACAAAATATAAATTTAGTTTAAAATTTGGGGAAAACTTTTGGAGAAAATTCATCTTTTCCCAAAATAAAAAAATGCAAAATTTTTTAAATGATTACCAACTGCTTTAATTTTTTTGTTAGTCTACATATATTTATCTCTCATCAACAAATGCAAGAGTTGACCGTCAACGTGTATAAACCGGGACTTACCGGCTATTTTGTTTTGCTATTTTTGAATTTAATTCACTTGTTGCTTTGTTCAGCAACTAGAAGTGGATAATTAATTTGTTTTTTTACACGGGATGATTCACAAGAATATTATACTGCTTGTGAGTATATTCAGAGAGGTAACAGAGCTGCCAATAACTCAAAGAATTAACAAGTCTAAGAAAATTATTATTTTCGTAAAATTTAGCACTTTTGGCCGAAAATTACATATTTTACCTCTGCTCAAAAGATGAGTCAAAAATTACCTCAATAAGGGAAATTTACCTCAATCTGGCAACACTGATTTGGTATTTGTCATATCATATATTCATTAAGCTTTTCTCTTAGACTCTTCAAAGAAACCAAGAGTGCGTGTTGTAGTGCTAATAAAAGCCATTTTGAACTTTTATTACAATTTAAGCTTCTCACCACAACTTTCAAAATCACCTCTTGTAAATAGAGCGCGCAAAAGTTTGCGAACTCGTGCTTTTCCTGCAAAGTGTGAAATCAAGCTCAGTACTTGCGAAAATAGAGTAATTCAACAATGGCGAGAGTTTTCCGCTCTTTGTCACCACATCAACATATAGCGTGATGGCTAGCTTTTTCGTTAATGACGCTCAACTTTTAAATATACGATGACGTACTTGATGATGGTGATGATGATTATAAGCGCCAACTCAACAAAACACAAAAGAATAAACAAAGAAACAGAACAGCAAAGAATCTAATAACTTTATAAAAAAAGTTTAACCAGATTTTTCAACAACAAAAATATGCATCAGCATGCAATAGCGTGATTTCTGGTAATCAATAAAGTAATGGATACACTATTATTTAAAATAACAGTTGCAATAAAAATACATGTCATAGACATATGTGCAGGCTAAGCTTTACATGATAAGAAAGATATGTACGTGCACGCAATACGGGTGATTTAGCATTCATTTAAATAAAATATATAAATCAAAATATGAAAACATTAATATGATTACGAGGAAAATATATTTGTGAAGATTAATGGCAACAAAAATTGTTGCGATTTTTTAAAAATTCTGATATAAAGAAATTTTTCTAAAAATTCTTCAATTTATCTCAAAATGATTTCTATCGCTTAATTGAGGGTTTTGAGCTTCAGTGTTAGCTCAAAACTTAATTTTTATATACATAAATTTATGTTGTTGCTTTACAAAAAATTGTGAAAACTGATTGTTGTGCTTTTGTCATTCACAAAATTTTCAAAGGCGAAAATTTGTTTTTAATAAAATGTGGGTATCAGCGCAGTAACATAGTGAAATGCTTCAATTCAATGACGCAACGCAGCGCTGTGTTACCAGTTAGCTTTATCATGGACACACCCGCAGATATTTTGACGTGTCAACGTAACTGTGTATATCCTTGTCCTTATTCTTATTCGTATCTTTTCTCATGTTCCCAAGCTTGTCACCATTTTTATCGTTATTCTTTTATTTATCTAAATACTTTTCTCCTCTTCTTGTTGCTTTTGTATTTTGAACCAAAGATTCCAGGTTTTATACCTATTCACTCAATTCTTCCTTGGTTCGAAATGGGAGGATAGGCTTAGTGCGAGAGAAGCGGAAACATGAATCAAGTGAAACATGTGTAGAATGTTTTTAGAGTGATGGAAAGCCGTAGAAACATGTGAATTAAAGTCTAATGCCTTTACATTAATCAATTCTAGTTACAAGAGAATACCATCCATAAACTACTACCAACTGCAACTTTTTAAGTCGTAATATTTGATGACTTTTCTATTTCAGTTGATTAGAAATGAGGAAAGAAATACAAAAAGGTAAAAACAAAGCACTATGGCCTGGCCGGGATTTGAACCAGGGATTTCTGAAGTGACAGTCGAACTATCGACGCTAATAGATTTTTATTATTATTTTTTTTTTTGTATTTTTATTTTAAGTTTTATGTGTATAATATTTCGCTTTTTTCTTTGCTTTTGTTTTTGATTTTATTATTAATTTTGATTTTGATTTTGAATTTGAATTTGATTTTGATTTTGATTTTGATTTTGATTTTGATTTTGATTTTGATTTTGATTTTGATTTTGATTTTGATTTTGATTTTGATTTTGATTTTGATTTAAATTTTGATTTTGATTTTGATTTTGATTTAGAGTTAAAGTTAGAGTTGAGTTTGAGTTTGAGTTTGAGTTTGAGTTTGAGTTTGAGTTTGAGTTTGAGTTTGAGTTTGAGTTTGAGTTTGAGTTTGAGTTTGAGTTTGAGTATGATTTTGATGTTGATTTTGGTTTTGATTTTGATTTTGCTTTTGATTTTGAGTTTTATTTCGATTTTGATTTTGATTTTGACTTTGACTTTGACTTTGACTTTGATTTTGATTTTGATTTTGATTTCGATTTTGATTTTGATTTTGATTTTGATTTTGATTTTGATTTTGATTTTGATTTTGATTTTGATTTTGATTTTGATTTTGATTTTGATTTTGATTTTGATTTTGATTTTGATTTTGATTTTGATCTTGATTTTGATTTTGATTTTGCTTTTGCTTTTGATTTTGATTTTGATTTTGATTTAAATTTTGATTTTGATTTAGAGTTAAAGTTAGAGTTGAGTTTGAGTTTGAGTTTGAGTTTGAGTTTGAGTTTGAGTTTGAGTATGATTTTGATGTTGATTTTGGTTTTGATTTTGATTTTGCTTTTGATTTTGAGTTTTATTTCGATTTTGATTTTGATTTTGACTTTGACTTTGATTTTGATTTTGATTTCGATTTTGATTTTGATTTTGATTTTGATTTTGATTTTGATTTTGATTTTGATTTTGATTTTGATTTTGATTTTGATTTTGATTTTGATTTTGATTTTGATTTTGATTTTGATATTGATATTGATATTGATTTTGATTTTGATTTTGAGTTTGATTTTGATTTTGATTTTGATTTTGATTTTGATTTTGATTTTGATTTAAATTTTGATTTTGATTTAGAGTTAAAGTTAGAGTTGAGTTTGAGTTTGAGTTTGAGTTTGAGTTTGAGTATGATTTTGATGTTGATTTTGGTTTTGATTTTGATTTTGCTTTTGATTTTGAGTTTTATTTCGATTTTGATTTTGATTTTGACTTTGGCTTTGACTTTGACTTTGATTTTGATTTTGATTTCGATTTTGATTTTGATTTTGATTTTGATTTTGATTTTGATTTTGATTTTGATTTTGATTTTGATTTTGATTTTGATTTTGATTTTGATTTTGATTTTGATTTTGATTTTGATTTTGATTTTGATTTTGATTTTGATTTTGATTTTGATTTTGATTTAAATTTTGATTTTGATTTAGAGTTAAAGTTAGAGTTGAGTTTGAGTTTGAGTTTGAGTTTGAGTTTGAGTTTGAGTTTGAGTTTGAGTTTGAGTATGATTTTGATGTTGATTTTGGTTTTGATTTTGATTTTGCTTTTGATTTTGAGTTTTATTTCGATTTTGATTTTGATTTTGACTTTGACTTTGATTTTGATTTTGATTTCGATTTTGATTTTGATTTTGATTTTGATTTTGATTTTGATTTTGATTTTGATTTTGATTTTGATATTGATATTGATATTGATTTTGATTTTGATTTTGAGTTTGATTTTGATTTTGATTTTGATTTTGATTTTGATTTTGGTTTTGATTTTGATTTTGATTTTGATTTGGATTTTGATTTTGATTTTGATTTTGATTTTGATTTTGATTTTGATTTTGATTTTGATTTTGATTTTGATTTTGATTTTGATTTTGATTTTGATTTTGATTTTGATTTTGATTTTGATTTTGATTTTGATTTTGATTTTGATTTTGATTTTGATTTTGATTTTGACTTTGCCTTTGCCTTTGCCTTTGTATATTATAATTATATGTATTGTATTTAAAAAATTTCTTTATATCTGAATTTTTAAAAAATCGCAATAATTTTTGTTGGCATTAACCTTCACAAATATATTTTCCTTTGCCAGTCTCTACTGACGTATACTATCTTTTTTTTTGTGTCGTAGCACAAAACTATACTCAGCTAGTTATAATTCCACACAACATATTTGCAATTTCTTTCGCTTCCCTATGACACCATTAATTTTTGATTTAATTTTATCATAAGGTCAAAGAATTTACCTTTACTGTCGTACCACTTTCAACCGATACCGATACGCATACCGATTAATGGGTCCGATTCTATGTGTGACCGTAGGCACAATAGTTCAATGGATCAAGTTGTAAATGTGCCCACTTGAAATGCATGTACATGACTCCCATAAGAGCTTTTATAAAATAAATGTATATTTTTATTGAATTGTTATAAATAAAATAAAATTGTATTAAATCGCCACAAAAGATCTTCAAATGAATATAACATGCTGCATAAAAACAAAAAGAAGTGCTGTACACCATTAAAATACATTTGTCCTATACACGTACAACAATAAAAGCCACCATTGAAGAATTTAATTCAATTATATGAATGAGTGAAGTAATGCGTCGCCTTTGTTGCTGTGACAATAGTTCTGCTCTTTTCATTTTGCAGTGTTATACTTTTTTAAGCCGCTTGTGCTCTCTCCCCAAACATAACCTCACATCATTCCGCCATGTCCACTTCAGCAATAAACACTGACTCGCTCATCAATAACACCGTCACTCATTATCCGGCAAAGTCCAGCGTTGTGGTGAGTTTCTATGCCAACATGGCCAATTCGCGTAAGTTTACCACGTTGGTTTTTGTTGTTTTGTTGTTGGTGGTACTTTTTTCTTTTTGTTCAGCTCTTGTTGTTATTGTTGTTGTTATTGATGTAGGTGTTGGCATTTTTCTCTGTTTGCGTGCGACGCGAACATAGTCAACTGAGCCAACCAGCTGCTGTTCTATGGCTCTTGTGCATTTTCCGATTTTCTCGGCGCGTCAATCAAACGAATTCCGTGTCTGTTGTCGCAAGTGTTTTTTTTTTGTGTTGGTGTTTTCTACACTATTTATTGTTGTTCCATAACGAAAACACTAAAATTTATAATGAATATCATTAGAAAAATATTTATATATTTTTGTAATGATTTAATGTAAACAATGTGAAGAGTGTAAATGAAAGAAATTGGAAATTGAAAAGTAATGTGAGGTAAAAAATTTTCCGCTTATCAAAAAGAAAAAAGTGTTGAATTTGGGTAAAAAGTAAAAATGTTGCGTATACGCCACGTAGTTAATGAGCAGCAAAGTGAAGAAGAAATGATTTTGAAAACATGGAGTGATAACAACAGGCTATGCCTTCATAGAAACAACAACAGTAGTAATATATGTGTCAGCCACAACAACAACGACGGTAACTTTAGTGGCAACAATTGAAAGTAAGTGAAATTCTAAACATGCGAATTTTTACCGCTTTAACCACTTAAAAGCTTCATTGACCAAGTTTTTTGACTTTTTTTAATGGCTTTTCCGAACATATGCGTTCTAGTAAATGCTAGAAATTTTGTTGAATTTCTCTTGAATGCATTGATTTCCAAGCTATTCGTGCTAACGTGCGCTTTCAGAGTTTTGACAACTTTGAAATTCCATGAAAAATGCCAAAATATGGCTACAATATGTTGGCCAAAAAGCCTATGGAAGGAAAAAAAAAGACGACGTCAAATGCACTTGTTTGTCATAATGTATGCGGAAAATATTGTATATATGTATGTGCGTGTATATGTGTGCAAATGTGCTTGGAGTTGTGTGCTGTGTTATGTGCGTGGTGAGTTTCTTGCAATGACGACTTTGCCTCTGCTTAAATGTTACTTGTTGAGGTTATGGCTAGCTTAGTGTAAGGCAAGACTTGCTGTTGATGAGGTGAGGGGGGCGAAAAGAACGCGACTGTTGGCTGGTTGCGTGTTTACCTGTTCCACTACAAAACAGGTTCATCGTTGGTTTTTATGAAATTTTTGTTTTTTTTTCACTAATCGAGTCTTTGCAATAGTTTTCCACCTGCAGCGGCATGGAAAACAAGACTGAAACAGCACAACAAAAACAACAACAGCAACAACAACAGCAAAATTAAGCAGCCACAAATGTAGAGCAGCGTGTCAAAATGTTGCTTACCGTTAAACTTGTTTTCGTGTTTTTCTAACCATTTTTCTTTTGTTGTTGCTGTTTCGTGCTGTGCCGTGCTGCATGTGGCGGCAAAACATATGCTTCAACGGCGCCACAGACAGGACTTTTTTTTCTGATAAAATAAAAAAACGAAAACAAAAATAGTTCAATAGAAATTAACAACTTTTAGTATAAAGTATAAAAAAAGTTTATTTGAGTCTTTTTTTTCACCACTCAACGTTTGCGCCACACTATTCGCAACATATGTTTTGCTGAAAAATTCACCACTCAATCTCCCGCTGCTGTTACTCTCGCAATTATTTAACCTTTAAATCCGGCTGCTTATTCATTCATATTCATTTCCAAATTCACCACAAAAGTGAGTGGGTGGCATGGCCCAAACTCAACTTTGACTTATTCTCATTCGCCCGCTTTTTGCAACAGAAAAACTAAGCAAAATGCGAAAAAAAGAAATTGAAAGAAAACGAAAACAAATGAAGCAAGAAAAAAGAAAAGAGAAACAAAAATATATGGGGTACATTTTTTGCAAACTTGCTAACGTCATCAGCTCTGGCTGGCAGTGTTGCCATTCTATGCGGTTTTTCGTGCACATTTTTCAACATCATTTTTCATTTTTCAACATGATCATTATCATCATCATCATCATGAGGGTCATAAATGTTTTGAAAATCTTGGCATTATTTCCAATGTGGTCGCATGTTTTTTCTCTGTGTAGGTATTTCTTTACTTTTGATGTGATTTTTTATGCTTTACCGCGTGGTTTTTTAAGTTGCATAGTTTTTTATGGTGTTCACAACAAATTTTTAGCAGTTTTTGTATATTTGTCTTGTTTCATTTTCCTTGCTGAATTTCTTTTGAAAAAACAATTTTTCTGAAAATGTGTTATTTCTGTAAAGCTCTAATTTTTAAATTAATTGAAATTTTTTTCAACATCTGTTTATTGAATTACATTGTATTTAAAAAAAGTTTTTCTTTAACGGTAGAATAATCCTAATCCGCCAAACTTTTTTATGTGGCAGAGAATTTTGAAATGGAGTTTATGTCTTCATAAGTAAAAAGATAAATCCCGGCCATACTTACAAGAAAGTACACATCCAATATGGCTGGGGCTCAATAGATCTTAAGGTCGCTGTGCAAATCCTAACCATAATAATATGGCTAATCAATACTTTCTAGACATGCTTCCTAACCCATCCCGTGAAATTTCAAATTTCCAGTTACTTTTTGAACACACCTCGAAAGCAAACTTTGAATCAAAAGAATTTTTTATAACTTTTGATCAAAATATGCACGGAATTATACAATAAAACGAAAACGGTTAAATTAATCATTATTCATCATTAAATTAATCATAATAAGATTAATATCATCTTATTTCTTTCAAAGTAATCTCCATTGCTAGCAATAGACATACATACATATGTTATTCCAACACTTCCTCTAATCTTGAGAACACTTCATAGGCTGATTTTTGAATCGCCTTTAGCTCATTTTGCCAATTCTACTTTATTGCCTCAATTGTCACAAAACACTTTTCGCGAAGTGGTAACTTGAGTCGTGGGCATAGGAAAAAGTCACAAGGAGCCATGTCGGTTGAATATGGAGCTTGCGGAACGGTATGAATGTTGTTTTTGGTCAAATATTCGCCTACAGGATATGATGTGTGAGCCGGTGCGTTGTCATAGTGAAGAAACCACGAATTGTTTGTCTACAATTTTGGCCTCTATCCACGCTTCTACGCATGATATTTAGTTAGAAACAACGCTTGTAGATCGGCTAGTAAAGAAGAAAAATCCTTCAAATTTGAAAATTCAAATTAAACGATTTTAAAATGACCCAAAGGTAATGGTTTGGGCTGCAATGTCCAGAACAGCTAAATTTTACCGATTTTCGTTGTGTAAAAATTAACGCAAAATATTATCTGGAAGAAATTTTGGAAAAAAACACCTGCTACCTAATGCTGAAGAACTTTTTTCAAATAACCGATGGGTATTTCAGCTAGTTGGGGTATATGCTGCCAAAACTGAAGTACCTAAATAACGGATGGGACAAATACAAGTTTTTTTTTTTTTTAAAATACTGTAAAATGAACTAAATTCAATTTTTTAATTTTTTCCATGTATGTATTATGGCTTTATTAGTAAGAACAAACACTCGTTCAAGTGGCTGCCTAGGCTGGCATCGCAGTAGCACATTCCGTCACTCCAATTTTCCAAGACTTTATTGATGGTTTCGAGCTGTAGCTCACGGATTGCTTGGAAGATATTAGCTTTAAGTGCTTGAATCGTTTCCGGATTGTTGGCATAACATCGGTCCTTCACGGTTCCCCACAAAAAGAAGTCCAAAGGGGTCAAATCGCAGCTCCAAGGTTGCCAATTGACATCGCCAAGACGGCTTATAACACGATTTGGGAATTTGGTGCGCAAAAGATCGATTGCGACATAGGATGTGTGGCATGGCGCGCCAACCTGCATGAACCAGAGGTCGTCCAAATTAATGTCTCCAATTTCAGTAAAAAAAACTTGCCAAACATGGCTCTGTAACGCCCGTCGTTAACCGAAACGTTTTTGCCAGCTTCATTGTCGAAGAAAAATGGTCTAATGATGCCACCACTCCACAACCCGCAGCAAAATGTCACTCTCTGTGGATGCATCGGCTTCTCGATTGGCTTGTCCACCAGCATACCAGTCTCACGAACTATTTGCATAAACTTGAGTACAGCAGGCATGGTGGGTCCTTCATTTCGGCCAAAACTTCTGTTCAAATAATGCACTGTTTGGGCTACACAGCACTCACTTTGGAAATAAGTTTCCAATATTTCCCAACGTTGTTCAAACGTAAAGTGACTCATTGTTTTCCACGGAGATGTGATACTGACTTTATGTCAAGATTTCGAGCTGGAAACAGCTGTCAGGGTCAAAATAACCTATGATTAAAAAAGATACCACTAGATGGCACACCCGTTATAACAGAAATCACAAATTTAGTCAGATCGAAGTCATTTTTGCTTACAATTTGTGACGAAATTGCTAGATGACTCATGACTCATGTAACTCGTATCCTATCCAATTACGCCATGTAACATAGACTGCTACTTATTTTCGGGATCTGGCAACGCTAATTTCATTCCAGCCAAACTGACGCTTCCATTGGGAAATTCGACATTCGACAGCTCATACGTACTCAAAACGTTTTGGTGTACGTGAACTTATTGTGTTGTTTACAGTGCTTTTAAAATTGTATTTCAACAAAAAAATGGTATTAACACGTGAACATTTTCGTGCGATAATTTTTTATAGCTCTCAACTCGAATTCTCTCAACAAGAGTGCATCGATGAACCCAATTTGACTTTTGGCCATAAAGCACCAACAAAAACCTCTCTATATCGATGGTTAACACAGGATTCAAGCGGGGCCATGCTTCGCTCAGTGATAAATTTTATGAAGGGTGTTCAAAATCTAATGTTGTGCCTCAAAATATTGATGCTGAGCGCGAAATGAAAATGCTTGATCGTCATGTGACATTCGATCCAACAGCATACATACCATTTAACATGAACATGAGTTGTGAAAAAGATTTGTTTACGTCGGATTCCACATAATTTGACAAATGCTCAAAAGAAGGCTTTTGGTCGATTGGTGGAAAGAAATACAATCGTGGTTCTTCAAAAGACGTATATAAAATTGTGACTGATGACGAATCATGGATCTAGCATGGATGAGCTTGAAAGTAAACAGCAGTCGACTTTATGGGTCTTTCAAGATGAATCAAATCTAACAAATATTATTTGAGCTCGAAGCACTGCGAGGTAAATGGTTGCCTGTGTCTACCAAAAAACTGGTCCCAGTATAACTTGGGTTCACTTGCGGTACCAATTGAGTACCACTTGAGTATGGAATGGTACACAGAAGTGTTTGCCAGAAGTGGTCCGTGAAATAGTTGAAAGAAATAAGCGCCGAAGAATTATTCTTCATCAAGATGAGGCGAGCTCCCACACATCAGTTTAAACAAAAGCATTTTTGAGCGAATTAATGGGTCATCCGCTGTATAGTCCTGATTTGGCACCTAACGACTTATTTTTGTTTCCGAACATCAAGGAAAAACTGGTTGGGCAACGATTTTCAATGCCAAAAGAAACCCTTGATGCGTTGAAAAACTGAGACACCTCCGCTATTGGAGGTGCCTCAAGCGAAATGGGATAAATAAACTTATGCAAAAATGTATTTATCGTAAATGAGAATATTTCGAAAAACAATAAAGAAAAAATGAGATCTTTCGATATTCCTTTTCTATTTGGTATTCCCGAAATATATGTAGCAATCCTCGTCTTCGTGAATTGAATCGAATGAAACCTGGCAAATAAAATCTTTTAAGTAAAGGGTGATTTTTTTGAGGTTATGATTTTCATGCATTAGTATTTGACAGATCACGTGGGATTTCAGACATGGTGTCAAAGAGAAAGATGCTCAGTATGCTTTGACATTTCATCATTATTGGCCGAACGATCTGCCACAACGTCGAATTTTCAGTGAATGGGCCCTAGAAAAGTTAGCAGAAAATCCGCTTTTTTATCGACAAATTTTGTTCAGCGATGAGGCTCATTTCTGGTTGAATGGCTACGTAAATAAGCAAAATTGCCGCATTTGGAGTGAAGAGCAACCAGAAGCCGTTCAAGAACTGGCCATGCATCCCGAAAAATGCACTGTTTGGTGTGGTTTGTACGCTGGTGGAATCATTGGACCGTATTTTTTCAAAGATGCTGTTGGACGCAACGTTACGGTGAATGGTGATCGCTATCGTTCGATGCTAACAAACTTTTTGTTGCCAAAAATGGAAGAACTGAACTTGGTTGACATGTGGTTTCAACAAGATGGCGCTACATGCCACACATCTCGCGATTCTATGGCCATTTTGAGGGAAAACTTCGGAGAACAATTAATCTCAAGAAATGGACCGGTAAGTTGGCCACCAAGATCATGCGATTTGACGCCTTTAGACTATTTTTTGTGGGGCTACGTCAAGTCTAAAGTCTACAGAAATAAGCCAGCAACTATTCCAGCTTTGGAAGACAACATTTCCGAAGAAATTCGGGCTATTCCGGCCGAAATGCTCGAAAAAGTTGCCCAAAATTGGACTTTCCGAATGGACCACCTAAGACGCAGCCGCGGTCAACATTTAAATGAAATTATCTTCAAAAAGTAAATGTCATGGACCAATCTAACGTTTCAAATAAAGAACCGATGAGATTTTGCAAATTTTATGCGTTTTTTTTAAAAAAAAAGTTATCAGGCACTTAAAAAATCACTCTTTACCTCTTCTTAAGTGTTTTAAAAAAAAAAAAAAACACATCACATTTAGATTTTTAATCAAATAATGAAAAGGGGACACTTAGTCCGGTCCACCCTGTAATTATCACTTAAAAATTAAAAACAAAAAAAATAATTTGAATGAATTCTAGACTTCGTCTATTATATAAATTTATCTGCTATTTTATAATTTGATCCTAGTACATTTCCACTTTAATTTTCATCACAATTTTCTTAAATTAATTTAAAAAGAATAGCATCTTTAAGCAATGCAAGTGAGCGTAGATACTACATATTATACTTTTATCTCTGTAATGTACAAATAACACTGTACATGCATCTTCTTTTAATTATAACAACTATGAGTACAATTGCTAGTCTGCCACCTTCTTACTTTTATTTTTGTTTCTATTTATTTCTTCTTTTTTTTCAACTTACTTAAATTGCTGCTTCCGAACAATGTTTGCATGCTAAGCGTAATTTTTTTTTTCTTTTTAATTTCTCATTCTAATGAGTTGGAAAATTTGTTGTTTTTGCCTACAATTCCGCATGCAACTCATTATTTTGCTACACATTCACTTTCCTTATTTAAGCTACGCTACACGCGAAAAAATGCATGTTTAGTTAGAGAGAGCGAGACAGAGAGAAAGCTTTTAAAAAAGTTGTCAAAATAGTTGTGAGTAAAAGTATCTGTGAGGAGAAAGATAATTAATAAAAAAAGTATTATCATTATTTTCATAAGAAATGTGAAACTTTAAGTTTATTTTTTCTACATTGAATTAATACTCGATCGATTTTTTGCCAATATCCTTGAAAATTTTATGAGCAAGAAATTCTAATCTTAATTTTTTATTTTTCAACTAGTAAAAGCATATTCCTCCGTTTATTATGAATTAAAATACATATCTGCGTCTTGAAATTTTAACGCACTGAATTTGGCCTAAATAAGAGAATTTTTTTTTTTTAATAAATATGTAAATATGTAAATTTGTTAATTAATTTTTTTTTGTTTGAATTCTTTTGTTAATTAACATGTAAATTTTTTAATTATATACATATGTCAGTTTTCATGAACTTTGTTTTTGTAGCGGTTCGGCTCTTGTCGCCTTGGCTGCTACTTATTTAAATATTCTAGCTTTCTAGTTTGATGAGTGTTAAATTAACATTTGGCGCTGAATTTTTAATTTAAAAATGGCACAAATTTAGCTCAAAGCGTAAGTGAGCTAACTTGTATTTGTAATATTAGTTGGGGGAGTGTCTGGTAGATAGGACATTAGTCCAACTGACACATTTTAGATCATTGTTTAGAGAACCTACAAAAAAAAAAAGAGGTTGGCTTTTAAAAGCAGGAATGTAAACAATAAATGCAGAATTAAAACACAGAAAATATATCGTTAGATAATTTTAAAATTTGAATTTTGCAAAAATCTCTGCAGAACTCTCAATATAGATGATATATTGGAAAAGCCTTTTTTGTTTTTAATATAAAATTATTAGTGGAAAAAACGATAAAATAAATAACAATAATAGTAAGGTGATACGTACGTCACTACATACGAGGTGGGCCATCTAGTTGTTTCTTTTTAAATCATAGGTTATTTTGGCACTGACAGGTGGTTCCCGCTTGAAATCTTGACATAAAGTCAATATCATACCTCCACGGAAAGAAATGAGTCGCATTACGCTTCAACAACGTTGGAAAATATTGGAAACTTATTTCCAAATTGAGTGCTGTGTAGCCCAAACAGTGTGTTATTTGAAAAGAAGATGACTTTGGCGAAAAATCATCTTCTCTGTTATCAGCTATTAGCGAAGTCAGCCGAGGCAGCCACTTGAACGACATTGTGTTCCATAATAAATAGGAATGTTTGTTCTTACTAATAAAGCCATGGAAATAGTTAAATTTTGTTAATTTTATTGCATTTAAAAAAAAAAACTTGAATTTGGCCCACTCTGTATATGTCGAGAATAAATACAGGGTAAGCCAAAACTCACCATGGGTTTTAAAATTTTAATAACTTTATCGTTTATATATTTTTTTTATTTTTTTTTTAGATTATAAAATATACAAAATGGAGATTTTTTATATATAAGTTTGGAAAATAATGTCACTTAAATTACCCCCGTTTTCAGCTTCGCAATCATGGGCTCGTACATAACATCTTTCAAAAATTGTGGAAGTAGCGCTCTAAGTTTTGAATCCTTGAGTTCAGGTATTGTCTCGGGCTTGTTCATATATACTCGCTTGATCAAATAACCAGAAAATAGTAGGGTGCTGACACATCTGGCGAATTCACTGGCCAATTAATTTCTGAATTTCTGGAAATTATTCGCTCTCCAAAAATTTGACTTAAAAGTCATTGTGTCTCGGGCAGTGTGGGCAGTGGCTCTGGTTTCCTGCTGAAACCGCATCTTAGGTCTATTTTCAAGAGCAGGACGCAAAAAACCAATATATCATAAACCGATACCGCTCTCCATTTGCAGTTCTAGCACTTCCATCTTCATTTTCGAAGAAGTTAGGCGGCACAATGATATTTTCAGATGTAATGCCACACCATACTGTACACCTAATAGGGTGTAATTGGCGTTGTTGAAAGGCTCTTAGATTTTCAGAATCCCAGAACCTACGGAGGGTGAAATTCTGATATTAAAATGTCAACGATATGCTCTTTGCGTTAAAATAATTTATCGCTTATTTAAATAATAAAATTCTATTATCCTGGCTCTTTGTACAGTTTTTAAACCATGGTGACTTATGGCCCACCCTGTATAAATTCTGATATGTTTTTTTTTTATTTCGTGCATACGAGTACATAATTTTTTTATTCATTGAAATTATGTTTTATGCATAATTTGAAAAGTTATTGAAAACTGAAACGCAAAATTTGTTTCAAACATTTATAGTTCCGCTTTGGTTTACAAGAACTGTGGAGCAAAGTAGCTAACGAGATATTGCAAAAAAGCTACTTTTCTTGCGCAATTGTTCAAAACCAAAGTGAAACATTATTTGAATCAAAAAAGTTTTCGTTTATGACTTTTCAAAAAAGTTGGAAATGGCAGTTTTCCAAAATGCAACGGTGCTGTATGCAATTGTTACTCATTGATAAAAGGTGCTAGGATAACTGCAATGATACGAAAGTAGTAGTTAATTCTTGAACTTTAGACGTGTTCTCTCGGGACACGGAGAGAGCTGCTTAAGAAATGAAACTGTATATTTGTTACATGAAATTATAATGCGCTATGTATAGGTGTTACGGTAAAACATATTATACGCAGCTAAAAACTGGTTCATAGCAGTCATGGAAAAATAGATAAAATATTAATTTCATCATGAAGCCGCGGAGAGAACTGTTCAAAATTAAAAGTGCATCAATAATGCAACGGCGTTGCATGAAATAAATACTCGGTGAGTATATGCGCTATGGTAAATAGAATGAAACATTTTTTACTTAATTTTAGGACAAAAATAAAAAACATAAATTATGACGTCGTCAGGCAAAAACGCAAAATTGTTGCATGGTATTGTTACGCGCTGAGTAGAAGTGCTACGGTTTAACGTTTGGCACAGAATGTTCAAGGTTTCTTTTAAGACAGCTAAGAATGGTTCTTTCCAATTATAAGGAAAATTAAAAACATATTATTGGCGCCACGACACAATGGTGGCAATTGCCTAATGCAGTAAAAATGCAACAATAGTAAAAAAACGTTGCATGGATTTTTAACTTCGTGACTATTTGGGCTACGCTAAATTTTAGGGTATGACAATAAAGCTAAGGATTTCGGCCACATGGTAAAATAAAAAAATAATAATGGCGTCTTGAGGTCTTTTGGGGAATTGCTTAAAGTAACCTCAAGCATCATTAATACATTATTATATTGCATGATGCATAAGTAAATGTTAATATACCACACAAAAGCAAAAGCAAAAGCAAAAGCAAAAGCAAAAGCAAAAGCAAAAGCAAAAGCAAAAGCAAAAGCAAAAGCAAAAGCAAAAGCAAAAGCAAAAGCAAAAGCAAAAGCAAAAGCAAAAGCAAAAGCAAAAGCAAAAGCAAAAGCAAAAGCAAAAGCAAAAGCAAAAGCAAAAGCAAAAGCAAAAGCAAAAGCAAAAGCAAAAGCAAAAGCAAAAGCAAAAGCAAAAGCAAAAGCAAAAGCAAAAGCAAAAGCAAAAGCAAAAGCAAAAGCAAAAGCAAAAGCAAAAGCAAAAGCAAAAGCAAAAGCAAAAGCAAAAGCAAAAGCAAAAGCAAAAGCAAAAGCAAAAGCAAAAGAAAAAGCAAAAGCAAAAGCAAAAGCAAAAGAAAAAGCAAAAGCAAAAGCAAAAGCAAAAGCAAAAGCAAAAGCAAAAGCAAAAGCAAAAGCAAAAGCAAAAGCAAAAGCAAAATCAAAAGCAAAAGCAAAAGCAAAAGCAAAAGCAAAAGCAAAAGCAAAAGCAAAAGCAAAAGCCAAAAGCAAAAGCAAATCTAAAGCAAAAGCAAAAGCAAAAGCAAATTTATTTTTTATTGTATAAAAACCATTTCTGAATTTCAGAACATTTATTTCCTTCTCGTACTAAGCGAATGTTTTATGCAATAAAAAATTACATATTCAAGAAGTTGTCTGGGAACTTAAAGGTAACGTCACGACCGGTAAGTTTCTTATAGACCGATGTGAAGGTGTCAACTTTGTGTTCAATGGTTGTCTGCTGGTTCTTGTCCAAATGCACCTTAATCAGCTGTGTACCATCCAACTTGACGCGAATACATTTGCCAACAATTTCAGCTGGGAATACCAAAATCATCCAAGATGGCATCGTAGACAGCGGTCAAAGTGCGGAAACGTAGCCTCTTTTGTCTCAGTGAATTTCTGTCCTTGCGTGTTGGCTTGGGCAGAATTTTACGTTCACCAAAAACGACAACATGTCTGAGAACATGCCTGAGAATTTCTTCTCAAGTTCACGCTCCAAAATGATTTGATTCTTTTGCAAAGTCTTCTTTAGTAGGATTCGAACTCAATCTCACTGGCACGAGTAATGTGCAAGTCTCTCAGATAGGGTTTCGGGTCGCTGTTGGCCTCCAACTCGAACAGAGCTTGGGCAATCGTCTTCTCAAAATCATCGGGCTCAGCGCCGCCTGGCTTGATAATCTTGGAGCCAATCATCTAAGTCAATAATTTTGACAGAAAAAGGTCTTAGAAAAAATTTTCGAACCAATATTATAATCTGGATAAGAACAAAAAGTAGAACAAGCATTCAGACAAGAATTGGGTAAAGGAATAGGACAAAAATTTAAATTAGGAGGTTAGCACAAAGATGCAGACACTTTAATGACAGGATAAAAATTAGGATAAAACTTGAGTAAAACAAGGATTAGGACACACTTAAGACAAGGCTTGGGACAGAGATTAAACAGACATTGGCTGGGGTAAGGTCAACAAGAGTAAGGTCGGGAAATTAGACATGGATTAAAATAAGACTTTGGGCGGGGAATTGAAGAATTGGACAATTGTTAGAACAAATATAAAAATAAGGATAAAGATTATGATACGTTTCGGAATAAAGGAAAGGATAGGGTAATGAATAAGGATAAGTACACTATCACGTCAAAACCTACGGGTGTATCCTACGGTTGTGACATAGTCAAATATTTTTATTTTTCGTAATATTTTTAAATTTCTTCCTGAGCCCCAGAAATCTCTTTGAAAACGTTCTTGCAGAGATATAACGTTTTTCGTTCCTGATTCCTGAAATTCAGAAGAAGGTATAGTTAATTTTTCATTTATTTTTATTTGATTTGATAAATGTTGCTTGGTATTTCAATTGAAAATCAACATTTTTTTCAAATTTTATAGTTCCCCTTTGGTTTAGAAAAACTGTGGTACAATGTAACTTACAAGATAATCGAAAATAAACTACTTTTGACACGTATTTCCTTTAAACGGAAGCAGAACTATTCGTGTTTCAATTCTAGTTCCGACTTTTCAATTGAAAACAACATTTGTTTCAAATTTTATAGTTCCGCTTTGGTTTAGAAATACTGTGGTACAAAGTAACTTATAAGATAATCAAAAATAAACTACTTTTGACACGTATTTCTTTTAAACAGAAGAAGAACTATTCGTGTTTCAATTCTAGTTCCAATTTTTATATTTTTCTTAACAAAAGTTTCCGTCTAGTTTTCAATGGTACAGAAAATTATTAGATGGATTATATGAATTTTTGATTTTTTCCTAAAAAGTTGTTTGATGAGGCAGGGATTTCATTTCAAACAAATTTTTCTTGATTCTCATCATGATGAATGCCAAATTTGTTAATTAACCTTTAAGCAAGACAATTGCTTGATTCAAGCACACTCAGATTTTTGTCCTGCAGAATATAAAACTAAAATTATCATAATGAAAGTGAGGAAATCATCTGCAAAAGAGATCGAGTTATCAAAAGCCTTTAAAAAAATTTTAAATAAAAATTAAAAAAAAACTAAATTACGAGAGTTAAAAGTCAAACATTAAACATTTTAAAATCGAAGAACTCATATGAGTTCAAAAAGAATATCGAACACAGAATTTAAGAAATTTCGTCAAGGCTATTATTAATCAAAGGTATATAAAAAATGACCCTTGAAAACGTGGGCGACAGTCTATAAATAAGAAAAGTGTTTAAATTAGAATGCATGCAAAACAATAAAAATATTAACATAAAGACTACCTTCAGAGTTGCACACAATAATAATAAAAATACAATTCAGTGACTCTGTCAACTATCATAGCTGCTCATTCCACTACACCGTCTATTTATAACCGTTAATCTTCTCTAAGCTTGCACACAAACGCAATAAGTGTTGGTATGCGACGCACGTTTATTGTGAACTTTTATATTAGTCGCCATGAATTTATTAACCATTTTGCCAAGGATGTCGAGGATGTTGAGAATGTCGTGGATGTCGAGGTTGTCAAGGATGCCCAGGGTGCAGAGCTAGGCAGAGAGTAAATTAAATACTCTTTGGCTACAAATAAGTTTGGTTTCTTGTCGCATGCAGGGTGTTTGCTGCAAATATTCTTTGATAAATATTTATAAAAGAATGGTTAAATACTCACACAAGCAAACAAGAAAAAAAAAAACAAAAAAAAAAAAATTAATAGAAAATGTTACAGTAAGTTTCTGCAGAAAAACTGCCACGTTCTAGCTTTAATTTGCTTAAATATCATTTAATCTGATACTATTTTGTTACAAGTGCAAATCTCAAACCTAAGAAAAAAACAAAAATTAAAAGGTCCACACATTGCTCCTGACTATTTGTTTAGCATTTTGTACTGAATAGGCAGCATATGTTTGTGTTGGAACGTATAGTTACTGATTTTATGATAGATGGTTTTTGCTGTCCTTGTTGTTGTTGTTGTTGTTGTTGTTGTTCTAATGTAAGCTACGCCTACATACAAGCAAAGAGGTTATTTTTGGCATTTCGTTGGAGCTGCTGCTGTACTGCGTGGGTGCACACGTTGTTGTATTTGATGCCTGTTCCTTGCACTGCGCAATGTTCTCCGCACTGACGTCCGTTTCCGGTGTCTGCAACACAGTCTGTGTAATTGTATGGCTTTCAGTTACTGATGTTTTGAATTGCTGTGGCGGCTGCTGTGCTAAGATTGAAAAAAAAAAACAAAAAACAGTAGTTTAACAAAAAACAACAGCCAGCTCTTTAGGCTGTATCTTTGTGTGAAAGTTCGTGGGCTCTAAGGCGTTAATATGGCACCCACACAAGCGTCGCTTACAAGCTTGAGGACTTTGACTGAATTTATAATATTAAAAAATTCAATGCTTGGTTAGCGGCGTGTAAAGAAAAACTGATTGAGAAAATTCTCGCATAAAAATTGGAAAGTAATGGAAAAACCAATGTTGCAGAAACATTTAAGCCACAAAAATTTCTTGTAGTTAAGCAAGAGTTAACTATATATATATATATATGTGTGTGTGTGTGTGTGTGCGTGAGTTCATAAACGGGCTTTATGAATTTCCATAAATTCTAAAGCACCCCATACACTTATCAATTTACCGAACAACTGAGTTGGCAACTGAGTGACATTTGAGTCGACGACTTCTCCACAAAGATCGAGCTCCCAACTTGATGAGTTGTGTATAAAAAATCAAAATATCTTAAATTTTCTTAAAATAAGTTGAACTTAACTCAAAAAGCTGATCAATGCAACAGTCAAAATTTGTTTAATACCACGAGAGTCATTACAAAAAAAAAAGTTGGCTGTATTGTGGACCCACCGTCTATCCTTGTGCCTATCCTTTCCTTTATTCCCAAACTAGTCCTCATTCTTATCTTCATTTTTATATTTATCCTAATAATTGTCAAACTTCTTGTCCAAACTCCTGATTTAATCCAAGCTCTGAATTTATTCTCGTTCAAATCCCTTTCCTTAATCTAGTACCACTGCTTTTCCCAATCTCTCCTTAATCTTGTCCTTAGTGTGTCCAAATCCTTATTCTGTTCGTTCTATTTCTTGTCCCATTTCTTGTCTTTATCCTTTTCCCAATCTTGTTCTGAATATTGGTCTAGTTGCGTCATAATCTTTGTTCGCATTCTTTCTCAATTCTTGTCGTAGTCCTTTTCCCAATCCCTGTCTGAATTCTTGTTCTAATTCTTATCCAATTCCTTGAGAATCCGCATTAATTTTTTTATTTCTTATCATGTGACCGAAAACCTCAGCTTTAATGTCGTTCCATAAAATTTACCTAAGCGCCAATACTTACGGAGTTATAATTCCATGCAACTTTTTTTCATTGTTGTTTCATTATCACTGCGTTTGTTTTTTGCCTCTGTGGTTTAGTGGGTCCAACAAATTTTTTTTTTCATTTTTATTATAAGTACAAAGAATCAATAATTTTTTGCTACCGTATAACAAAATTTTTCGTAGGACTTCAAAATTCCATGCAACAAAATGGTATTTTTGTTGCATAAGCTGCTAACTATGCGACTTGACGACTTCATAATTTTTTTTTTTATTTTTTCCGGAAGGCCAAGTACAAATCTTTGATTTCTATTTTATTACATGTATTGTGCCGCATATACTCATCGACTAACAATATCATGCAACAACATTGCATTTTCGTTGCATAAGCTGCTACCTTTACGACCTGACGACTTTGTAATTTATTTTTTTTTGTTGTAAGGCCAAGTAAAAATTCTTCATTTTTGTTTCATTACCTTTACTGTGCCGCATATACTTACCGTGTGATAATTCCATGCAACGCCGTTGCATGATTGATGCATTTTCGATCTTGCAGTGGCTCTCGCCGTGGTCTCATAACATTACCTCTCCTTTTTATTTCTGTCATGAGGCTTAGGACTTGCCTTTACTGGCGTGTAATAATTTTTACCGTCGCAACTATACATAGCCCGTTATAATTTCATGTAACGAATTTAAAGTTTCGTTGCTTAGGCAGTATTCTCCGCATCTTGTTGATGTCTTTGATTTGTCATTTGTTTTGTGCTTAATTCGAATAACTAATATTTACTGTCGTGTTATTACTTTTCTCGTAACACCTATAGTCAACGTCGATGCATTTTGAAAAAAATGCTTTTTTCAACTTTTTTGGAAACCGTGCGATAAACGTAACATTATCACGTCAAAGCAATATCATATTCGAGAAATATACTCATTATAAAAATAAAGTTTTACCCTTATATTATAAGTTTTTATCCATCATATCCATCATAAGGAAGGATATGATGGATAAAATCATCATCTTTTTAAAAGGGCGCATTACCTTAGCTTAAAGGCTTCAAGCAAAATTTGGAAAGATGACATTGTGTTGTAAAAAAACAAATGTATTAATATAACAATTAAAACATGTTTAATGCCTCTATAGCAACAATCATGACATAAACATAACTTAAATTTGGAAGATTTCACTCACCGTAAAATCAAAGTTTCTTCCTTATGATCACCCATTAAGGTTTAATTGTATTTATTACATAAAAGGCTGGGATACCATAACGAACAAAATTCAAGAGATAAAGATAAAGAATTATTCGCGAAGAAAAATATTTTCTTTAAGCCAAACTTAAACCAAAGCGGAACTATATATTTTTAAAACAAATTGAGCCTTCCACTTTTCAATAAATTATCAAATGGTAAATCCCAGTTACTTTTTGAACACACCTCGTGTAAGTGAAATTTTCTTAATTTTTTTCTTCATGTAAGTAATATTTTCAAGTTACTCAGAAACAGGTTTATTTACGTCCTAACCATAAAAATTAAGAAAGCACTTGTCTTATTGATATTTTGAATTCAAAGTTCTTTCTTATTAAAAAATTCTAACAGAATTTTTACAAAACAATTTCTTAGTTAGCCAATGAAACAACCATACTCATCAATTTCGTTATATCCAAGACAAAAACCATATTTTATATTTTGCAGTGTTATAAACATTCAAACGATCTACTTCACAGTTTCGTGGTGAAAACATCATCATGGTGAGTTATAGTTGGTGCATGCATAGGGTACATCACTTATTAGTGTTTACCACAACCATTGTCTTACGCCCTGATCAAAATGAATGAGACAAGGCAATAGCAATATGACGAATGTCTGCACTCATTAAGATTTAATTGTATTAATTAAGAGGCTGGGATACCTTTACGAATAAAATTCAAGTGATATTTGGCGATATGGCATTATTTGCGAAGAAAATGATTTTCTGTAAACCAAACTTAAACCAAAGTTGAACTATATATATTTAAAACAAATTGAGCCTTCCACTTTTTAATAAATTATCAAATGGTGGCCTTGATAATTGAGTTGTAGCGCGAAAAAAAACTTACTAATCGGACCAACATAGTCCGCCAAATTGCAAAACCCCAGTAACCTCTTGAACACACCTCGTGTAAGTAAAATTTGCCTAATTTTTTCTTCATATAAGCAAAATTTTCAAGTAAGTAAGAAATAGATTCATTTAGCTACTAACTATACAAACTAAGAAAGGACTTGTCTTTTGATTTTTCGAATTCAAAATTTTTTCTTATTTAAAATTCTATCAGAATTTTAATAAAGCAATTTCTTAGTTAGCCAATGAAACAACCATACTCATCAATTTCGTTATATCCAAGATAAAAACCATATTTTATATTTTGTGGTATCATAAACATTTATAAAAACCACTTCACACTTTCGTGGTGAAAAAATTATGGTGAGTTATAGTTGGTACATGCATATGGTTCATCATTCATTAGTGTTAACCGCAACCTCTGTCTTATTCAAAGCAATTTCTTAGTTAGCCAATGAAACAACCATATTCAGCAATTTCATTATATCCAAGACAAAAACCATATTTTATATTTTGCGGTATCATAAACATTCAAACCAACCACTTCACACTTTCGTGGTGAAAACATTATCATGGTGAGTTATAGTTGCTGCATGCATAGGGTGCATCACTTATTAGTGTAAACCGCAACCATTGTCTAACGCCTTGATCACAATGAACGAGACATGACAATAGCAATATGACGAATGTCTGCACTCATTATAACTGATTTGCCATTTAACCCAAAATTAAATGTTGTTGAAATCGTCCTAGGTGATCAACCTTCAATCGAGATGAAAACATTTCAGTGTCTTGTTCATTTAATACAGCACAATTAAATCCTAAAAATTGATGCACTCATGATTATCAGTCTTGAAATTTTTTTATGATAATCACTCCAAAAGGTTCTACTGGGTTTATCTATGAAAATTGTTGTATTATTGTAATTATTTTTAGGGTTTTTGGTTTTCGTGGGCAAAAATCGATTGCATTCAAATAAATTGGTTTCATTGGGATTATATAAGGGACTAGTTCGGTTATTAAAAGTGTTTTTGGGTTTTGTGGACACCTTGGAATGATAACTGTTATAGCGTCATGATCTCAGACTATTTGCTGCCTTATATTGAAGCCCATTATCTCGACGATGTTTGATTTCAACTAGACGGTGCCATCAAGCCCTAGAAATCATGGCTTTATCGCTAGATCGATTCGCTGAAAAGTTCTTTTAGCGCATATCATGTCACATCACATCTCTAGACTTTTTCCTTTGGGGTGCACAAAGTTTAAACGAATTACGAATGCGAAATTGGAAACCTATAGTACTTCCTTTATACACAAAATACAGATTGTAATGCAAGAACATGTCTTAAAAATTGCAACTTCAGAAAGAAATAATCTATAAAAAAATAATTTTAAAAAGTAAATGGGTCTTTTCGATTATAAGAAAAATTTCCTGATGAATATAACTTTTTACATTGGCAAAAAAAAAAAAAAAAAAATACCTAAATGAACCACCCTTTATATGACGAAATTAAAAGCCAGACATTTTTAAAAAAATTTTGGATTTAGTGACTTTTTCGTACCAGATCATTTCATAAATTCTCACTAGTGTTAATTTTTTGCAAAATATCGAATATTAATTAGTTCTTTGATCCTTATCATTTTCTTGAAGTTGGCGAAAGTAGTTTTGCTAAGAATTATCATATTTTTTTGTTTGTTTCTTGTCTTGTATTTAAGGCTGTTCTTATGTCTTCAGAATGAGTGTTTAAATGTTTTCAGAAATTTCTAAAGCAGACAAATATAGCCTGAAAGCAATTTTTTTATAATAATGTAAAATATAACGCCCCTTTGTTCATTCCTCACATCATACCAAAATTTTCTTGAAGAAAAGTCTTAAGATGCTCATTTTAGAAGGCAAATAGAAATTCTTTGGAATTGATATTCACTGTAGTACGAGCTCTTAAGCTTTTGCAGCATATGCCTAAAAGTATGCCAGCAAATTTTCAAACAATGTTTCAATTGAAGTGTTGCTGGGCTGCAACAGCTTTTCAGTGCGAAAAACTTAACGCATTGATAAATGTACACAACGATGAACGGAGACAAATACAGACAAACATAAACACAGACACACTCACACATATTAGTTAAACAAACACGTGAAGAAAATAAAGCTTAAAACAAATAAATAAATGTATCTTCTTCAATTATTCTTATTTAGCGCTTGCTGCGTTGGCGTTTATTGCAAAATCCTTAAATTTTCGTGTAGCGTGAAAAGTCTACACACACATACACATGTTTGTTTGTATATCTTGTCGATTTGGCAGAAACGTTCTGGTTTTTGTTTTTATGCTTTCAACTAAGCAGACGTGTTGCTATCTCATTTTAAAACAAGAGCAACCAACAATAAATGGCAGCAATATGTTGTTGTTATATCTACATTATTGTTATTATTATTATTTGTTCGTCTTTTGTTGTTGGTGTTGTTGTTATAATTGTTGTTGCCAAAGTTTGATTAGTTTGTTGTTTAAATGGGAGTTTTGTGATTAATGTGCTTGTGTTAGTTCAGGTGTGCTTCGATGCTTGTAAGCTCTTCAGTGAGTTCAAATATTTGTTTTTGTCGATGTGTGCTGCTGTTGTTGTTATCCTAGCTATTTGTTGCGTGCTTCTTGATGCTTATGTGCGCGTTTGAGCAATTATAATAAATAAATGTTGCTCATACGCTCCGATTGCAAGGCTAGGCAAGGCAACGCAAGGCTTATCTGCTCAATACTTTACAACAATTGCGCAATTCAACAATAATTTTTTTTCTCATTATTTAGTGAATAGAATCAATGTGCTGCAGTGCTTTGAGCTAGCTTGGAGCTGCATTAGTTTCCTTGGTTTTGTTTCGTAGAATCTGCTGCTGCTAGATGAAGAAAAAGTTTTTATTTTCAACTCAAGATTATTGCTTTTGTTCTTATGTTGTCATTAAAATATTTTGATAGCTAGCACGTGCAGTATGAGGAGCATGAAATTGATTTTTTTATTCTAGAATTTATTCTAGTAGGGTTTTCACAAGCTCACGTTTTGTCGTGTTTCGTATTGCGTTTTCATAAAAAAATCCAACAGTTGTGAATACACACTAAGGGTATTTTTTGTTTATTGTTCTATTTATACAGCTCACTGAAGAAACTGACAGGTGAACTAAAGAAAAACATTTTGTTAAAACTACAATTTTTAGTTTACAAATTTTTTTTATTAAAATGGGAACTACAGTTCAAAACTATCAAGAATTTCAATTTCTTCATTGAACCTTTTGAATAAAAAATTAAAACAAAATATTTTATAGTAGCGATGTTACTTATTAAACGTCCTTGTTTATAACAAAGAAAAAAAATTGTTGCTAATTCTTACAAAATTAAAATAAAAAAAAAAAAATTAAATAGCTCATGAAGAACGTATCGTTTTGCAACCCTTAAGCTTCGTTTTAATAGTTCATTAGTTCTGATTTGATCATTAGTTCCATATGATTTTCATAGAGTTGGAATTAAATGGATGTAATTCATTGGGCTTTATTATCTTTTGTTGTACTGCTTTTGTACTGCCTAATGCTTTTATTACTACTGTAAGCTTCAAATACAATAAATTTTCTCGCTTACACCGTTATTTAACGCAATGGGTTTAAGGTGTATGTGGTCGAGTTTTCAGTTTACGTACTGCTCAGTCAGCCAGGGCCAGGTCGTTGTGAAACACACCTGTTCTAAGCACTGTTCGTGCCTGAAGTTATTACCGCAAGGGTAAGGCGATGTTTATTTTTTATTTGTGTTCTGAGCTATCTGAGTTTGGATCTACACAATTGACACAATATAATAACCTTTCTTTAGACCTCTTGACCACTCTTTTGCCACTCAAAGAGTCGGTTCAGTAAGCTTCTATATAACATATGTATATTAAGAATTTTTAGTGTAATAGCGGTAAACTTAAGCTTCAAATTAGTAAGCAATTAATTATCTTCGGCTTCCAAAAATATGCTTATGTTTAAAATATCAAGCTAGTACATTAAGTTTTATTGAATATAAAAAGGGTTTTCTAAAGGCTGTATCAACAAGAGTTTTAGGTTTCAAAGGGATATTATTTCACAGCTGGTCATTTGGAAAATTTGCAAGAAATTGTATTCATACAAGCTAATCCTCAGGTATCTACTTTATAATCCAACAAAAACTTAAGAGACAAGCAAGAAATTGTTTGTTTTTGTCAAAAAACAAATTATATACCTCTTGTTGATACAACCTATATTTTGATGACGTCACATTGTATATGAGTTTGCCGAAGCTTTAATTCGATTTTGTCAAATTTCAGAGAAAGGTTTAGTGTTCAGGATTAAAGCTTATGTGTAAAATATCAAATCAATACAGTAAGGTTTGCAGAATATATAAAAATTTTAGTATTTTAATGACGTCACATTGTATGTGAGGTAACTGAAGTTTTAATTCCATTGAGCCAAATTTCAAAGAAAAGTTTGATTTTTAGGTTTACAGTCTATGTGTAAAATATTAAATGAATACATTAAGTTTTGTAGAATGTATGAAGGTTTTAGTATTTTAATGACGTCAGATTTTAGTTTAGGGAGTAATGCCTGGTTTTGATTTGATTCTGACAAATTTCAAATGTAGAGTGCGTATTTGGAATCAAAGCTTATGTGTAAAATTTTAAGTTTTAAAATAATTTTTAGAGATTTTAGCGTTTTGATGAGGTCAGGTTGTATTGGAGTTAGGCTTGATTCTCATTCGATTTGGCAAAAATTACGGCTGTAATGTCTGTAATGCCGATTGAACTTACGTTCATAAATAGACTCAGTGGATGATGCTGATCAAGAAAATATTTATTTTTCCAAACGATAGTGGTCTTGACCGATTCTTGGCAACAAGGTAAAGCGTTGCGAGCTTTTAGAGCTGTTGAGCTAGCAAAGAACTCTGGTAGAAAGAGCAGATTAATCTTATTTTTTTTTATTTAGGTAAGCTTAATACAAGCTATTTATACTTAAGAACTAAAAATTATAATTAGACATTTATTTTTTAATGCTAGAATTTTTTTTTGTTTTTTGTAAGGTAGGGATATTACATATAAAGTGGGCTATAGTCTGCCCACAATACATATGACAAATAGTTATATACCAAGTCTTAATTATATCTAGAGAATATAGAGAGGCACGAAATGGGGTTGGAGCTAAGAAGGTTATTTCGGAGTTCGGATCTGGTGAGATGGAAGTCGAATTCATTGATCATGTTATTGGTTAAACGAAGCATCCTAGTTATAGGTTCGCCGCATCCATAGCCGGTGCGATGAAAGCTAAAATGGAAAAGAGGTACAGACCTGAGGTTGCGTGGGTTAGTATTGAGGGATATCAATTGAAGTAGTGTGAGGGCAGTTAATGGTGTCGCCCAGTAGTTGATGAATAAAGACACCATCGGCAACGGCCCTGCTTTTTTCAAGAGTTTGCATGTTAATCAACATCAAACGTTCAGAATAAGGAGCTAAATTGATGCTGTCGGAATCGTGAAGGCCACGGAACGCGAATCGAATGAATCTATGTTGTACAGCTTTGATAAGCAACGAATGGGAGACATATAAAGGTGACCAAATCTGGCTAGCATATTCAAGTATGGGCCTCACAAAGGATAGGTAGAGGTATTTTGTAACGTATGGGTTGGAGAACTCCTTAGACCAATGTTTCACAAAACCAAGTGTAGAATTGCCTCTACTAATGACTTTATCAATATGGGACCGAAAATTAAGTTCCTTATCACAAATTATACCCAAGTCCCGCAAAGAACTTACTGAGGGAACAGGCTCGCCAAAAATGTAATAAGTTCGTGATGGAGATGGAAGTGTCTTCCGTGAGTATGTGATTGCTTGATATTTACTGATATTGAGTTCAAGGAAATTTTTTTGGAACCAAGTAGAAAAACTGATTAGGTCATCTTGCAGGTGGCAGGAGTCAATGTTAGTATGTATGCGTTGATAGATTTTCATGTCGTTAGCATAAACAGAAAGATTTGAGTATTTGATGCCATCATTGTCGTCGGTTATTGTTAACACGAATAACAGATGACCAAGGTGGCTTCCTTGAGGGACACCAGAAGTTGCTGTAAAAAATTCGAATTTTGAAAATCTAAAGATGACATTTTATTGACGACATTATATTATATTGATTCAAGTTAAGAATTAATCCAAGCAATAAGCGAGGGTTCAAAGCCAAAAGATTTTAGCTTAAGAAGGATGACAGTGTGGGAGTTTTTTCGAATGCTTTGCTAAAGTCAGTAGAGACTACGTCAACTTCATAACCGTTTTCCAAAGAACATTGAGTATTTGAAATGAATTCTGTCATGTTGGTAGTAGTCGATCTTCCCTTGAGAAAGCCATGTTGGTTAGGGGAGAAGATAGACTTACAGTGACAAAACATAATGTCGTAGAGTGTACTTTGGGTGTGCATGATAGTTTTGCGATGGGTCTATAGCTTGAATTATCATTTTTTGGCCCATTTTTGTGCAGAGGTATGAAGTATGAATTCTTCCAAAACTTAGAAAAAATTTATTGAGAGATAGAGAGCTGGAAAAGAGCTTAAAAGGGATGAGCTTAAGTATTAATAAGTTTTTTTAAAACACTAGCAGGTAACCCATCGTGTCCAGGAGAGTAATCGATCCTTTAAATTTTGTAACTTTTATTTTACATTGACGAGTGTAATATTTACCGAAGTTAAAGACGTTTGGGCACAATTTCTTAAAGAAGAGAAATATTCAGAGACTTGCTTGAAGTTAGTCTTTAATATTTCAAAAAGTCTTTTAAGATAATTCTATGATCTGGACACTATCACAAGCCTTAAACAGCTTCATGAATATAGTTATTCGACTTAAAAATGAGTTCAAATAGAGCTGCTCTAAGTGGCAAAGTCATCTGACGTTAATACAATTTGTCCAAAACTATACGTGAAGTATAGCAGTCGATGTATCAATAAAAAAAAACATTATGACAAATAAAAAAAAAAACAATTATTTTGGGGAAAATACGCCTCAAAGAAAGAAAATAGCTTTAACTTTGGAATGCTTGGTTCCATGGTACCAAAAAATATTCTTTACTCGCCCATTTACAAAAAACCTCTTCCCTTAAAAACAGAAAAAAAAAATCTATACAAATCAGATTATACTGAACAACAAAATCATTTTTTTTTCCAAAATAACAAGGTTCTGACAATGGCTTCTGGTAGAGGGGACAAAAAACAAAAATAAACGTGTATCGGCGTTTTGAAAGATTACGTATGAGTCTTATTTTAGGGGGGATTTAAGTTTACCTCTTTTTGAACATTCTTATAGTGAATCAACATAGGAAATCATGATATCCTTACATTTTGGGTATAGGATATGTTCTGAGGATTTATGTAAAATACTTTGGAAAAAAATTTTGTGAAACCTTTTAACCCTCTAACTTCTCAATGTATGGGTCTTTTTTGACCCTATTGTGATAAAAGGTAAAAAAGACCCATAAAACAAGATTATAAAGGGTTAAAATATTCGGTAAAAAAATTTATCATAAAATTTTACTATAAGTCTGTGAATATACCAAAGCTGAAAATTTAACTTCAATGCCAGAAATAAGTCAAAACTAAAAATGTGTTTAAGGGTTAATTTAGCACTTATTCAGAATTGATGCTAAAATGCTGCACAGAACTTGATTTTAGGGGGTTAGCTTCTATGAAAAAAGTGTTTTACTCATATGGCGCATTGTACTTAGCAATAGCAACGAACCTTATTAGATGCACTTTGGCTGCTAAGATCCATTAGGTTCAAACAAATAACTTTGAATAGTAAAATCAAAACAAAAGTTAAAATTAATCACCTCCTTCGGTTCCCATTATTTTATTGTATTAAAACGTGTAACCATTTGTGCCATATACTTGTTATTGTGTTTAAAATTTTTGGCGTTTTTAGTCAAAAACTATAATTATTTTGCCACCTGAAAAATTATTTATTTTTGGATAAAAAAATCTTAAAAACTTGAAGAAGAAAACATTATTTTAAGAGTATCTAATGACTCTTAAAGGTTTTAGACTCTAATGACTCTTAGGCTAGCATGTGCTAGCTATTTATGAAAAAATAAAAAGGATTTTGTACAAAAATATTAAAACAGTTTGTAACAATAAAATTTTTAACAGTCAAAAACGAAAATCTCGAAAAATTTAAAAAAAAAAATATAAATTAAAAAGATGAAAAAATACTTAATTTTCAACAAAAACATGCAAATTTTTTGAAAATGAATTGTTGAGCTTTAATCCAAGTATGTAAATGAAGAAAACAACTAACAACAACAATGGTTGTGTATAGAGCAAGTCATATAGCAGACCATTTTTAAATTTTTTACTTACCTAAAATTGCAAAAAAGTTACGTTTTGTGTCCACTATGACGATTTCGTACAATGGTCAACTTTGACAGTAGACTGCAGACGAATGGCTTGATAGCAACTGTTGAGGCTTGTCAGCTGTTCATTACAAGACGTAAGGTTTTTGTTTTTTTAGGCGGGTTTGTCAAATCGCACTCAAAACTCATGTCCGAGATACAGCAACATCGCAGAAAGTTGGAGGATGATATTGTCATAATGGATACAAGGAGGGTTAAACAGTATGTTCTATGGGCCTATTACTATTGAAACATTTCAATGTTTGCTGTTTTAGAATTTTTGTGTAGTACAGTGTAATAGATCAAAAAAATCTTGGCATCTATTTTACTTAAAAACTTGTTTTTAAGAAGTATTTTAAGGCAAAAGTAGTGTATAAAGCAAGTAAATAAATGAATAACCACAAAAAAGAAATATATCGTTCGGGTTAAAAATGCTCGCTGGGAAGCTTATCACAGGGGAATATCTCATTCAAAAGTTTTGTGATGATAATTTTACGCTTAAAATATTTTATACATAATTAAAAATGGTTCTGTTTTGAATAGCTGCATTCTCTTCCTGAAATTAAATCTGAAAGATTCTGAATAATTTATGCCCTTGAAGCCGATGAAAATTCGCTCGCAAAGTGCACAGAATATTCATAATAAATATCCATAATTTTTGTTTTTTCAACCAGGCCATCACGGAAACTTATTAAACCACCACGATTGGGTTAATAAATTAATCCAGTTACGTAGATTTATACGCCATAACGAAGCATTAAAATATGCACAAAGGAAATTTTTGTTTTGTATATGGCACAAAAATTAACCAACCTTATAATTAAAATAACACACCACAATTAATTACAAACATGAAAAAGAAACCAAAATAACCAATAAACCAGAGCGTGTTATTCTTTCTGTTTTGTTTTTTTTTTTGCAGCACAACACGAGTCCTTAATTTAATTTTCATGTACAAAAGCGACAGAGAATACTCGTATAAAGGAAAAACAAAGCGGAAAACGAAATTGGTAAAAATGGTCAAAATGGAAAAAGGCAAACAAATAAATGAAAACTTGTTGCGCTCGCCTGTGGCTTTGAGATGAGCTGCAATATTGTTGTCGGAACTGTTAAATACAACAATAATAACAACAATAGCAACAACAACAATAAGTACAGCGATAGCAAAAGAGTGGGTGTTTGTGGCTGTATGTGTGAGTGCTCTTTTATGCAACTGCTCACGCTGCTTGTGGTGAATTAACCTGAACGTACTTGTGCTCAATGTAGTTGTTGATGTTGTTGGCGCAGTTGTTTTATTAATTTTCAGTTCTTGTTTTCTGTGCTTTCAACATACAAATGAGCAGCAACCACAATGTGCTCTCTCTCCCAACCAAGCACAAATCTTCTCTTGAGCTTACAATTAAATTCACCACATTTATTTTTAATACATGCTAACGTGGCACAAACGTACGCATATATTTATATAAATATATAATTTCTTTAATGTGTATATATATAAGTATGTGTGAGTATGTGTGCTTATGTGGATGTGTTACAAACACTTTAATTCCTTGGCTTGCACTATGGCTGCAACGCTTTTGTTCGGTTTTAATTCTTACAACTCCTTGTTTCCTTTTATTTTGCTTTCCCTTATTTTGCCTTCAATTTCTTTATTTTATTTTTTTCTCCCTCGTGCTTTCTTTATGTTTGACCAACTTCAGAGAATTTGTCTTCTATGGCGTTAATTAAATTCTTGTTGCTGGAATTTAATTTGCTGTTATGGCAAAACGATATAAGAAAAAAAAAAATCAGCTTTTCGGGCGTGTGAGTTGTAATTGTTATTAAGTATGAAAAGCTTTCGGAAGAGCAAATTTATAGAATGACAGTTTTTTAAAGAGTTTTTTTTTAAAGCATGTTTGTCCCATGAGAATATTTCAATTAAATGTTACTCATACGCAGCGGTGTTCAAAAATTTCAATATCAGTTTATTAGTTAAAAACTTAGCTTTTTTAATGCTTTTTAAAAGCAGTCTACTATGATATGGTCTGTATTCTTTATTAGTATTTATCATGTTTTTTTTTATTATTATTTTATCTACGTGCCACGCTGTCTTAATTACTCTGCCAACTAAATATTTTGTTTAATAAAGTACGTCTTCTGCACCCCAACCACCATATCACTGTCATTAAATACCAGTCATACGCTAAGTTGCACCGAAAATTTACTTAAGCTTAAAAGCTTTGACATATAATGAATGCTACCAAACACCAGTGGGTATTATTAAAACTACTGCATGATGATAACAGCTCAATCGGAGTATTTTTCCAATAATTATGTATTTTTATTTCATTTATATGCAAGAATAAACATCGATTTACTATTTTAGTTTAAAAAAAAATCATTATGTATGATGATACATCCCCCCCACCCCCTAAACGTCTGAATTTTTGAGATAAAAAGTTCCACGGTGGTTTAAACATTTTTCTTGAAATCTCTATTTTTTGCCTCCGTCTGCCATTCTTGAAATTTTTTATAATTCAAAAGTGTTTTGGCCACTTTTTTAGACAAAAATGATTACGCAAAAAAAGGAAACGTTTAAAAAAATTGGCTTAGGTAACCTTTTCTTTCTATTTAATGGTAGTTCCTTGTTCCTTACCTAAAAATATTTTGTAAAGTGTAAACTTTACTAAAAAGTAAACCCTTATCAGCAAAAGTGGGTCCAAAAAATATTTAAATTTCAAACTTAAGCCATCAGTTCGTTGAGGATCAGTTTTTGACCTAAATAAGTTAAGTACGAAGTCTGAAAGCCGTATTGCTTTTCTAATAGATACTACAAAAATTTTTACAAAACTTTAAAAATTTTTTTACAAATCCTAGCGATCTAAATATCACATATTTTTCCTAACTAAAAATGTAAATAAGATCTCTTACATTCTTTCTTACACCTCTAATTACCTTTAGTTTTAGAAAATTTTCGGAAATATTTAAAAGTGTAATTTTTTAATTTGCTCTTTTTTGAAGTCGCACATGAGTTTACTCGGAATAACTTTGAATTGCATGTTATTAAAATTAATTTTCGTATTTTTGATTTTTTCCTCTTATTCACCACATTTCAATCTATCATTAACACGTTAACTGCCATGAGGCACATACGGTGTGCCTCAATAAAATGTCCACGTAGGTTCTGAGGCACAGCGTATGTGCTTCATTATTTGATTACACATTATAGTTCATGGTTTAAAATTAGTACCTCGAAATGCAAATCTGTAAACGTAGTTCAATTTCGCATGACCTGGCATACCTAAACCTATCTTTAGCGCATAATTTTTATACCCCAACGATTAAAAAAACCCCTTTTACTGGGATATATTAATTTTGTCACTCCGTTTGTAACGCCCATAAAAAAGCGTGGTAGGTATAGAAAAGTATATATATTCCTGATCGAATGTGTCGCAGTTCAATGTTGTCAGACGAAATGGTTATTTACTTTGATCAAAACAAAATTGCACAAATATACAAACAAGGCGCAGCACATGTACCTCACGGCGTATACATTAGGCCGTGAGGTACATATGTTGTGCCTCAATAAAATATTTAAAAATTTCACAGAAATATAAAAAAAACATTTTCCGATATTTTGTTGGGATTTTCTGATACCAAAATACACTAGATCTGTAAAAAAAATAAAATGGCCCGGAGGACCCGATATTTTTTTTGTATAGTGGCAGTTAAAGTGTTAAAAATTTATTGTAAAAAATCTGGGGATCCCAAACTAGAAACAGAGCCACAAAGTCAGAAGTTGCCACAGGCAACTTTGGGGCTGAAAGGGTTAAAGAACAGATGATAATTTTTCTATAAATTACTACGGATCAAATTAGAATCTAAAAAAAAGGAGACTCTTACGGTACTGATCGTGAATATTTGAAATAAGAATAAAAAAGTTATTTTTTTTTAAAAGTTAAGTGGATCATTTAAGCTGTAAGCCACTGTATTTGACGTAGGAATCAAATCTGACAATCTATGAAAATTCTTTTTATCTTTCGGGTTCGTCAACCTGCTACCAAGGCACGGTGTGCAGGAAGCAACTTTTATTCAACCTCAAATGTCGACGCAATTTGAGTATACAGATTATTAAAGAACCATCTATAGATGCAGAATCCATTGTTTTTAAAATGCAATGAGTTATTTTAAGGGGGTAAATCGATTTTTTTAGTAAATAAAACGATTTTTTATCAGGGTGTCCCGCAACTGTTTACGGAGGTAAAAGGTGATGTCGAGTTGTGTAAAAAAATTGTATGGGATGGGAGGGGTGGGGGGGGGTCTATTTCACACTCTTAGGAGCTACAGGGTTAATAATTACTTCACGATTTTGATTCACATTATTGTTTCTAGTAGAAAAACGAACTCACAGAAAACTCATTTTGACTGTTCATTGCAAATGCAGTTAAATCACCTCTCTAACGGTATATCAATAAACCTCAGTGACCTAACTGTTCCCGAGCTGTGCTCGTGTAAACATGAAATCAATTGGTTAAAACTACGAAATTTCAACTTTGAGTGCAAATTTCTCAGAATTTCACGTAATAAATTTTATTTTTTCTTGTATCAAATTTATAATTTATTCAATTCCATTTTCAATAACATCAAAAACATAAACATATCTGCAAAAATAAAAAAGTTGGCTGTACTAAAAAAATTATACTTATTAGAAAACAAAAATGATTCTTCAAAATTGAATTGAGTTGAATTGAATTGCATTGAATTCTTGAGAAGAATTGAATGAATTAATTCTGTGTTAAAATTAGAGGTAGTCACAATGTGGTCTACTTGGGCTTGTATTGTGTGCTTGTGATATTTATAATATGTGAAGGTGAATTTGTGACATTTACAAAAACAAAACGGAATGAGTTTGAAATACAAGACTTCTTCAAATATCCGTCAAAAAATATCAAAAATCCATCAAAGTTTTCTATGTTAAGTGGAGACCGTTTGTAAATTCGCAAAGTCGACCCACGCACGCTAACGCATTTAGTTACGTTCTCCACGAAGCAATAGAATTTTCAATGGAAGAAATTATTGCTGATCGTTTCTTTAGTGACGTTTGTCCCCTTTTTCATGGTACTGCATGATCGGGTATGAATAAAAGAGTGTATAAAATGTTCAATATGTATGACACACATCCTAATGTACTCCACATTCTAAAGAACCATGCTTTTAATCCTCTAATCCTCAGTTCCAAAAAACTTTATAAAAATGTAATATGTGGAAAAATTTTCAAATGTTTCCCTTAAGAGTGTAGACGAATCTTCAAGTTACATTTCAGTTTTTCCATGGAGAATGACATTTTCACATGTAAAAAATGAATGAAGGATCAAAATGAAAAACGAACCTCATATTCGTAAATGTTATCAATTTTTTTTTCATTTCCGATGGGTTTTTAATGAAAATGGCACTATTTTTTTTTAAATATGGCCATAGTAATGTTTTGTTTCTTAAATTCAAAAAATAATTCTGTAGAGTGTTCCGGGTAGAGTGTACTTTGTATATTAAACGTAGTATTAAGTATTTGTCTATAACTATTGATGCTATACCAGATGCTTTACTAGATGTTATTTCGACCTAAATTGTAAAAGTATTATTTTGTTAACTTCTTAATGAACAAAAAGTGTGCAATTATGAAAAATTTTTTACACAAAAAAGAGCAAAAAAAAAAAGGAAAAAATCTCTTTGATTAATTTGTAAATTTATTAATAATACAAGATTTGTTTTTTGGTTTTTTTACTATAAATCTCAAATCATTATTAAGGGAAAATTTTTCGATCATACTTTTCGATATTGCGGTAGGGTGAAGCGTTTCGCTTTTTTTTGGAGGTTCACAGTACCCCCAAAAATTATAATTTTTAAATGGTTTTTGGCTTAAATCGCACAAACGGACATTTTTCTTAATTTCTATGCTCTCGGATTTCAAAATTTTCGATTTTGGCAAAAAATTATGGGGATAGTTCGAAAATGTTCATTCTTCGATTTTTGAAAAATGGTGGGGTGTAGCATTTCACAAAAAGAAAGTTTCCGTTTTCATGTATAAACATCAACATAAATCAGTTTAATGGCCTGGGGCAGGCTCTTAAGTCAGCAAGAAACTCAAATACTGAATAAAAGTCATTGAATCCAAATTTATTATTCATCGCTAATAGCGATGTCAGAGTCGCAGTTTCGACAGGTGCAGTAGCCATGGATGCCCATGTGGACGCATTTTAAGTGATATGGCCGCTCGCATTTGTTGCAATGAATTGAAAAATGCCAAAAAACCAATAAAAACCCACACAAAAACACTAAATACGCATTAAAACGGAGTTTGTGGGGTGAAACGTTTCATTTTGAAAACACGGTTGGCATCATCCGTGATATCAATATCAATAGATATTGCATAAACGTAATATTTTAAAATATCTCGAATTTCTTAAACCATTGCACAATATTTGAATGACAAACAAAATGTGGGGAAAAAGATTTTCATTCTACTTCAATGAACATTTTTCATCTTGAGATTTCTTTAAATTTTCTTACGAAAAAATTCTTTCTAATCACGGCTGGCCCTCCGGTGTAATTTTTGTGGATTTTTGTTATTCTTGACCAATTCTTTCCTTTTTTTTTTTTTTTTTTTTTTTTTTTTCTTTTTTTTTTTTTTTTTTTTTTTTTTTTTTATAGGAATCATGTCTAAGTACATAAGGTTGCTTAAACTGAATTTATCAAAAATTTGAAGAATGTCTTAGAGCTTTTTATAATCAAAACTATTGATTATATATTGAGCAGAACAAGCTAAGAAGCACAGCTGCTCCGTTTAACGTTGAGTCATTACTGCGTACCACGTGTCGTATGAGTGATCCTAATTATTTAACATTATTCCACTTAACTTCAAATGTTCACAATCTTAACCAAATTTCTTTAACCTTGAACTTTTTCATTACCTCCTAGTTGCTGACATTCAAATAATTGTATGCCTTTCTTTGCAGGTTTCCAGCGTGTTAGCCCAACCACAAAAAGTGAATAAGATTTAATAAAAAATAATCAACACAACACAATCACTCGGGCAACAAATCGATAACAAAGCAAGAAGGCAAATATTTATTCACCGTTATTTCATGAAATGAAAGCACGAATGTCGACAAACAAATTTGCTGCAACATCAAGGCATGGTACGAAAAAAACTGATATAAAGAAAACGCCTACCATCAAAATTATCAACAATCAAGAAGAAGAAGAACAACAGCGCTTTATACAAACTAAAGGCAAAATGTACACAACGCGCTCATATCAGTTGACAACACTGATTAAAAGGCCGACAGCAACAATTAATGTGGCGTCAGCAACAAGAAGATCGAATTTGTTTAATTACGCTGTTATCGGTGTAAAATAACGTTGCGGTTAACAAACGAAATCAACAACAACAACAACAACAACAACAGCGGCAAAATTAGCAGCAAAAAATTTATAGCTCTATTAATAACAACAGCAGCAACAGCAGCAACAGCAGCCTAAAAACAATTAATAGACAAACAGTGGGTGGCAACAAAAAACAAGTGACAGCCGCAGCAACAACAGCGTCACAGTTAATTAGAGCAATTTATTGCACAGCAACAACAACAACAACAACAACAACAACAACAACAACAACAACAAAAACAACAACAACTACAACAGCAATCTTATGGCGGCTGCCACTGTGACCACCCACATAGCCAGCACTAGCAGCACCAGCAGCAGTAGCAGCGGCGGCGGCGGCGGCAACAAGCTTAGTTGTCAGCAACACGTGTGTGTAAAGACATCGACGACAACAACACCGACACTGGCGACAACAATAAAAAGAACCACCAAGGCTGACAGCAATGACAATGCCGACAATGATAGCAACATGTTGAGAATGAGAAGAGCCGGGTCTATAGAAAAAGCGTCACCACCACCTACAACTACAACACAACAAGAACAACAAAAAAAACAACAACAACCTGTTGCTCTACTTAACGGCTTAGCTGGGAACAATGTTGCTGCTGTTGAGGATGGTGAAGATGATGATGCTGATGAAGAGGATGGGGATGTGAATGTGGATGTCGTGGTCGACAATGTTGCCGAGTTGGTTACATCTCAAGTTCTGTTCATCGATAGCAGCACCCAGACTGGCGAGGATGTCGAAGCGGAATCATGCGAAAGCTTAAAAGCTTTGAAAGCAGCCGGACAAAGTGATGGAAAAAGCTTTAAAGTATCGATAAACGATAAAAATCAAAATGACATAAGTGCAAAAAAATTTAACTTAAAGTGTAGAATTAGGCAAGAAAAAATTATCGATAAAAGTGTTATCGATGTAGTCAATAATCGAAGCAGGCAAAACGTTATCGATAACAGTGTAAATGAAGTTGGTATGGATAAAAATCAAAGTGATAGTGCAAGTGCAAAAGAGCAAAAATCAAAAGCTATCGTTAGTAATATCGATAATACAATAATCGATAAAACTGTAGATAGCAAAATAGTTGAGAAAGTGATCAAAAATAAGAATATGAACAAAGTTATCGATGAAAAAATTGTAGAAAGTGAAATTGATATCAAATCAGTTATCGATAGCAGAGAATTTGATAAAATTAAAGTAGCTAGAAGAACTGATAAATTAATAAAGAAGAGAAAAAATAAAGAAATCGAACGTGATATCGGGGACTGCAAGACAGAAAATTCAAAGCACAATGCAAGCAACGATGACAATATCGATATAAATGTTTTAAATTACGAAAAAGATGGCAGAGTTAACGATAAGAATGTTAGTGATAGCAAATTACTTAAGAATATCATCGATAATAAAGTATTTGAAAATGCCAGTGATAAAGAAATAATTGAAAACAAAGTTAGCAAAACCATCGAAAGCAAGAAAATCGATAGCATACTAACCGGTAACAGTGATAAGTGCACAGATAAAAAAGAATTTGTAAATGATATCGATAAGAAAGTAGTCAATAGCAAAATAATCGATAAAAAATATATCGATAAAAGTGATAAAAGAGCAAACAAAAGTTCACATAAACATGATATCGATAAGCAGATAATCGATAAAAAAATTAGTGCTGCTCAAAACACCAACGAGCAACCTTCGGTGCGCAACGCATGCGAAGAGTTAATCGAATTTATTAACGAAAGCTTTCAATCAATCGACAAAGCAAACAACGATCACGATAACGATAGCGATAATGGTGCAAGCCTTAATGTTGAATTGCGGTGGGAAGGAGAAATAAAAGTAGCCAGCAACGAAATCCTAAACGAGGAGGAAATTTACTGCGTTGGAGGCAGTTACTATATTATCGATAAAATCGATAACAGCTTGAATAGGGGAAATGAAAATCTGAACGTCAACAACGTATTGGTGCCTGCTCAACCAATAAACAGCCGGATTCAAAATTGCGATAGTGAAGCGGATGACTATGATGAGGTGGAGGAAGAAGAAGAGGTGGAGGTTGTAGAGCATAAAGCAGCAGAAGTGAAAAAGGTAGATAATGAAATCGCAAAAGTAGAGCCTGTGGAAAGACAACCAACAAAAGTACAAATCAAACAATGTGCAAAAAAAGAGCCTAACAATCAAAAGCAGCAACAGCAACAGCAGCAGCAGCAGCAACAGTTGCTGGATGAAAAATCTTTACTACCGTTTGCTGCTGTGGTTAGCAAAGCTTTTAAGTCGAAGTTGACGCCTTTGGCGCCACCCTTTCATCCAGCTACAGCAGCAGTAGCGACGACAAGTAAGTCAGCAACACCAATAAAAACTGAGACGGTAGCTCAAACTGCAGCGACACCTACAACAACAGCAACACCAGTCGAAGCTGCAGCAGTCGCCGTGGCCACTGCTGCAACATTTTATTCTTATGACCAGCTGCCAGCGTTGTTCTATAGTCCACAGCAAATATTGGACTATCAGCAGCAACTTAGCCTTCAGCAACAGTTTCTGCAGCAGCAGGCTGCCTACCTACAACCTATGCAAGCGTTGCAGCAACAACAGGCGCAAATTTCACCAACTCAACAACAGCAGCAGCAGCAACAACATCATCAGCACTATCAACAGCTACAGCAACAGCAACAGCAGCATCAGCAGTTGTTTCTGGCTCATCAGCAGCAACAACAACACCAACAGCATCATTTAACCCATCAACATCAGCACCATTGCTCGCAACATGCCGTGCCACATATACACCTACACGCACCTGCTGTAATCTGCAATAATGGCAACAACGGCCATAATAACACCAACAACAACGGCCTGCAACAGCTTGCCACACCAGCTACAGCAGCAACTGTTGCTGCACATACCCATGCGCATCTCTTTCCGTTGCAAGTGATTTCATTAGCTTCACCACCGCCCGCACCACCAGCGCCGGGCACACCACAAGCCGCTGCTGCTGCTGTTGCGGCTGCAACTGCTGCGGCAGCCGTTGCTGCTGCTGCTAGTGGCGCCTGGCCGTTGGCCGAAGCACCCATTTACATCGACGCCAATGGCGAGTATCGTACATTTTGTCCGGCACACGGACCACCAATAGCTGCAGCCACACCGCAACCGCAGCCACTACCACCACCACCACCAGCACCAACATCAACTCCACAACCGCAACATGTAGGACAATCAACGGCTGCCTCACATCAGACTCTACAACAATTGCCTTCATCAACTTCAGCTTCGCCAGCATCAGCGGCTACCAACGCATCCTCAGCTGCAGCGGCAGCAACGCATGAGCCGCGCGTTCTACTGCAGTTGGAGGCTGGAGTCTCGTTGCCGCTGCAAATAGCTGGCAAACGCAAAGTCATACGAGGTGAGTGTCCGCTTTATTGCTTTGGTTTATTTGTTCGCCCCTCTACTTCTCCAGGCTCCTTCTGCATCTCCTCCTTCTGTTGCGTCAGCCTTCTGGGTGCCATGTTGACCACGTCCTGCTGTGTATGCAGATGTCGCTGCGGTCGCCATGATTGCCATACTCATAGACTCTGCCAGCTGACTTCCATTATCCAGGCTTGCTTTTGGCCAGGCCAACTTGTAAATTTGCACAGCTTCCTGCATGTTCTCCAAAAAGCACTAGTTTTTTTCTTTCTCTATTTTGTTTTTTTTTTGTTTTTTTTGGCAGCATGCGTCCTTTGATGAGGGGTTCTTCATATCTTTCTCGCTTTAGTTTTGCTTTATTTTTCTTGCTAGCGTCCCGCTGTCGTTTGTCGCCGTCGTCATCGTTCTCCTATCCTGTTTCATGCATGCGTTCGCGGGTTTATATGCGTTGTGTGTGTGTGTGCGTGTTCATTGACAAGCTAAAAGCATTTTCGACATTTCCTCTGACGTTTGCTCGTTGCAATGATGTTTGTTGTCTTGCCTTGCCTTGCTTTGCTTAGCTTTGTTGCTACACTTAACTGCATTATCGGCTTCAGTTATGGCCACGTTTCCATACAGGAAATGAGCCATTGGTTAGGGTGTGCGTATGTGTGCGTTATGGGCAGTTTACTTGTGTGAATGAGTATGTTGGTGACTGCAAGGACTCGATGCCGATTGCCTGACCACTGTTAAATTATGTGCTTCCATGTATGTACACTGTACATTGTACAGTGTTGCACAGCTAATTGAAAATGAATTTAAAGAAAGAAAGAGTTAAAATCCTTAGCTGAACTTTTATAATTGAATCTTCTTAAAGCTTAAAAACTCCGATGAATCTCAGTACTTGCAACTATTTTTTTTTTTATTTTTGAACTGATTTTATTATTAAAACAAGTGTATATTATTAAAAATTTCTGATTTCCTCGGATGTATCGAATCATGTGACTGTGTCTCAATTTGAAAGGTATTTATATGCAAGTAGCAGTTTTCGATGTGACAGCTATAAAATTTGAATCAACATTTTGAAATTTCATGCGGACTTTGGTCAAGACCTATGAGATCCCTTAAATGTTTTGGTCTAAGCTTCGTGATACATATAATTGACAATTTATGGTTTTCCACTTTTCCTTTTTTATTTTTTAATTTTTACTTTTTACTTTTTACTTTTTACTTCTTACTTTTTACTTTTTACTTTTTACTTTTTACTTTTTACTTTTTACTTTTTACTTTTTACTTTTTACTTTTTACTTTTACTTTTTACTTTTTACTTTTTACTTTTTATTTTTTACTTTTTACTTTTTACTTTTTACTTTTTACATTTTACTTTTTACATTTTAATTTTTACTTTTTACTTTTTACTTTTTACTTTTTACTTTTTACTTTTTACTTTTTACTTTTTACTTTTTACTTTTTACTTTTTACTTTTTACTTTTTACTTTTTACTTTTTACTTTTTACTTTTTACGTTTTACTTTTTACTTTTTACTTTTTACTTTTTACTTTTTACTTTTTACTTTTTACTTTTTACTTTTTACTTTTTACTTTTTACTTTTTACTTTTTACTTTTACTTTTTACTTTTTACTTATTACTTTTTACTTTACTTTACTAATTTACTTTTTACTTATTTTTACTTTTTACTTTTACGGTTTACTTCTTGATTCGCGTTTCCTCAAGAAATTAAATTTTCTTCACCTTCGAGTTGTCTACCACTGTTCTTTCAAGCTAGTGGCTTTGTATAAAGACAAATATAAAGAAGAAGAAAAATAATAGGTTTTAATTCAGCGTTAAAGGAATTAACAGAACTGGCCAAGTCATGGACATGACATTTATTTTTGAAACTTTTCCAAAAATCCTACTGAAATAACAAAGCATGATAAAGAAAAAACGAGTCCAGCGCGTAAGCCTTATGGCTAGCATCAGCCGCTATTATATGGCAACACTCTGTATCTAAAAGCCTTAACCGAACGAACTAGTTCGGTTTTTTTTTACTCTGATGTTAAAATAAGATGGTGCAATAATTTTATGACATTGGCTCGAGTACGCCATAAATTTGACAGCTTTCTTGAATATACTTCAGAGCCATTTTAAATTGAATTGAAGTACAAAAATATTCATTTTTCTACAGGAAATAACTGTTATCATGACACGTGGCTAAAACAAGTTTCTTCCTTTTTTGTATTATTTTTGTTGTTTTTTTGTTTTTTTTTTTTGTGCTATAAAAACGTTTGGCGGAATTCAATTACGTTCTGCTGTGTTACGTGTTTTCCGTAGGTACTTCCGCTGGCAGCAGCAAATCGAAATAGTCAAAACTTGAACCGTAAAAATATAACATGAAACAACAAAATCAGCACGTGTAACAGGTGAAAGATTTATGCATAGAAGGAAATTCTTAGAAACATTGATTTTAGCTTTGAAAAGTTCGTTTTATGGTCTTTAATAAAACCAAATTATATGAAATAAAAAAAACGCTTGCATTTATTATGTCTAGGAGAGATTTAAGAACTTTGATTATTTTTTCGGAAGTATTGCCAAATGATGATGATTAATGAGATTGTAAACAAATGTAATAAATCAAATTTAAATGTGCAAAATATAAATTCGTATTGACTAAATACGTAAAAAAGTTCCAGGTTCTTAACTTCAAAGGCTATTCGTAATGTAGAATTTGTTTTGTGCTACTACAAATAACTCTAAAGCACCCCATCCACTTATCAACTTACCGACCAATTTCGACAGAACTATCAGAAAATCAACTTGTGTGTGGCGCAGTCAGTTGATTTATTTGGCAGTTGTTGAGTCGGTTAAAGAAAATTTAAAATATTTTGATTTTATATACCCAACTCATCAAGTTGGGAACTCGATCAAATAGTGTGTGGAGAAGTCGTCAACTCCAATGTCACTCAGTTGCCAACTCAGTTGTTCGGTAAATTGATAAGTGTATGGGGTGCATAAAATACAAATTTTTTACATATAAGAGTTTTCTATAAATGTGATATAAAATGTGTACCATATGGCTCTATGCATTAAATGTTTTTAGGGCTAACTTTCGCTTCGGAAGGTTTATCGATTTTGTGAATTTGAACTCATTGAGACTTATTCAGGTTTTCAGCTTGCGACGCACGTAATTCTTCCCAATGAACTTAAATTATGGTTTTTTGGAATTTACTTATGAACGTCATCGGGTGGAAAAGTGCATTTTTGGTACTTAAATATTTACAAATTACACTGTTCAACACGAAAAAAAAAATAACAAGGTTCCGACAATGGATTCTGGTAGAGGGGACAAAAAAACAATACACGTGTATCGGCATTTCGAAAGTTTACGCCTGAGTATGCAATTATGCCAGCTTTTCAGCTTCAGAAGAATGGTTCATCACTACAACGCAGAATACCCGGCGGCATGGTGTTGCGTCAAAATATTGATAACAATTTTTATGCGTACAAATTTATTCAGGCTCTAAGATCAGTCGTTTTGACCGAATTAAAACTTGTAGTAGACTCTATATAAGCATACTTTGTTTACGCAGCAGTTATTTTGGAGTCAATTGAAAAAGTGAACTAGTTCATTTCTAGCGCAGTTCTCAGTAGCTCTGAAAAAGTACAAAAGGCGTTCAGGGTAGAACAGTTATCTTTGCTTTTGTTTTCAAAAGTATTGTTGAAAAAAATAAACGTGTTCTGGCTACTTTTTAAAATTTGCTGCGCACAAGAAAAAATAATAAAAAAAAATGTTTATAGACAAAATGTTTTCTGGATTGTGGATGGAAAAGATGGTACAAAAGAATTGCAACTTCCATTCAAGAACTATACTGACATAGTATAGCATGTTCGCATGTCATAGCATGTGGGATATCACTGCTCTAGATTTATATAAAGATTTTTATTTTTAATACTCGTATTGATGATCGTCAGAGGCCGTTTTGGTAAAAACTGTTGGCTGCATAGCTTTACAGTCAGTGGTATTGAAGTCAACGTTTTTGTTTGCTTTTGGTTTTCGTTTTGCTTTTGCTTTTGCTTTTGCTTTTGCTTTTGCTTTTGGTTTTGGTTTTGGTTCTGGTTCTGGATCTGGTTCTGGTTCTGGTTCTGGTTCTGGTTCTGGTTCTGGTTTTGGTTTTGGTTTTGGTTTTGGTTTTGGTTTTCGTTTTGATTTTGCTTTTGGTTTTGATTTTGCTTGTGCTTTTGCTTTTGCTTTTGCTTTTGCTTTTGCTTTTGCTTTTGGTTCTGGTTCTGGTTCTGGTTCTGGTTCTGGTTCTGGTTCTGGTTCTGGTTCTGGTTTTGGTTCTGGTTCTGGTTCTGGTTCTGGTTCTGGTTCTGGTTCTGGTTTTGGTTCTGGTTCTGGTTTTGGTTTTGGTTTTGGTTTTGGTTTTCGTTTTGGTTTTGCTTTTGGTTTTGATTTTCTTGTGCTTTTGATTTTGCTTTTGCGTTTGATTTTTCTTTTGCTTTTGCTTTTGCTTTTGGTTCTGGTTCTGGTTCTGGTTCTGGTTCTGGTTCTGGTTCTGGTTCTGGTTCTGGTTCTGGTTCTGGTTCTGGTTCTGGTTCTGGTTCTGGTTTTGGTTTTGGTTTTGGTTTTGGTTTTCGTTTTGATTTTGGTTTTCGTTTTGATTTTGCTTTTGGTTTTGATTTTGCTTGTGCTTTTGCTTTTGCTTTTGCTTTTGCTTTTGCTTTTGGTTCTGGTTCTGGTTCTGGTTCTGGTTCTGGTTCTGGTTTTGGTTTTGGTTTTGGTTTTGGTTTTCGTTTTGATTTTGCTTTTGGTTTTGATTTTCTTGTGCTTTTGATTTTGCTTTTGCGTTTGATTTTTCTTTTGCTATTCCTTTTTTTGGTTTTGCTTTTGCTTTTGTTTTCGCTCTTGGTTTTGCTTTTGATTTTGCTTTTGATTTTGCTTTTGATTTTGCTTTTGATTTTGCTTTTGATTTTGCTTTTGCTTTTGCTTTTGCTTTTGCTTTTGCTTTTTCTTTTGATTTTGCTTTCGCTCTTGCTCTTGCTCTTGCTTTTGCTTTTGCATTTCCTTGTTTTTTGGTTTTATTTTAATTTTCGCTTTTGTTTTTGCTTTTATTTTTCCTTTTTCTTTTCCTTTTACTGATTTTTCTGATTTTGCTTTTGGTGCTTCTTTGGTTTTGCTTTTAATTTTGTTTTTGCTTTTGATTTTGCTTTTGCTTTCACTTTTGCTCTTGCTTTTGCCTTTGCTTTCCCTTTTTTTTTTGTTTTGCTTTTGTTTTAATTTTTGTTTTAATTTTTGCTTTTGTTTTTGCTATTGTTTTTGCTTTTCCTTTTGTTTTTACTTTTGCTTTTGCTTTTGTTTTCGGTTTGCTTTTGTTTTCGGTTTGCTTTTGCTACGCTTTACTGTAGTACATTAACATTTATCTTATAACGATGTAAATAATCCATGCAATGATGGTGCATTTGCACTTCAAGCAGTTCATTTAGGAACCTTGTGACTTCATAAATTTTAGTTTTTATCATATGTCCAATACCACACGTTAATTGTCGATCTATTAAATTTACAGTAGAGCCAATAGTCACGGAGTCATAATTCTACGAAGTGTTTTTATTGTTGTTGCATTTTCACTGCATTAAGCAGTTGCATTAAGGGGACTTTGCCATGAATAATTTTCAAAAAGTTAATTTTTTTCACATATTCATTCCTTTTACATTTAAAAATAACTTCCTAAAGCACCGTTTCAAGCGTGCTGTCATGGTGGTCAGCTTTATGAGGTTAAATAACCAATCTTTGATGTTTGAAAATAAATTTTATTTTACGACAGCACCTCTAATAATCGAGTAATAATTCCATGCAACAATATTGCATTTTTATTGTCATAATTTTATGCAACACCGTTACATGACCGTTGCATTTTAGTTCTTATAGCGGCTCCCTTTGTGGCGTCATGTTGTCGAGTCATCATTTGATGCAAGGCCGTTGCAGGATTGTTGCATTTTTGAACGTATAGCGGCAAAAATTGTCTGTTTATTTTTTTCGTGAGGTCCATGGCTCTGAACCAATCTTTATTGACTTACATAATTTTTTACTTAAGCACCTATACTCAGCGAGTAAGGACTCCATGTAACAAATGTGCAGTTTCTTTGCTTCAGCAGCTCTCTCATCGTACCGGCGATGTCATTATTTTTTTTTTATATTTTAATCATAAGGACAAAAAAAAAATGAATGTTAACTGTAGTATCATCAATTTTCTGTTTGGTCAGCGGGTAAGAATTTCATACAACGTTAATGCATTTTGGAAAAATTACTATTTCAATATTTTTTTGGAAACCTGCGAGGAAGAGAGCAATGTGTCACGTCAATATGGTAAATTTTGGTGAATTTTTAAAATTACATTTTTTTTTCTTTGTTGAAGAGCACAAATTAAGTGCTTGCATTGAAATTTTATGACAACCAGAGGGCGCTTCAACAAGATTTTTCAAAATAAAACCGAGCACTCCGTCATGATGGTAAAAACCTGGTCCAAGCTCAATTCAAAATGAATTAAAATATTTTCAACTATTAGCGCCAAAATATGTTGCTGCAAAGAAATATTTTTTTTTCATTCCTTAAATCTAGACAATTCTTGTGATAATTTGTGTTGGGGCAAAAAGGTGCAGCTCTCAGTGAAACAGTTTAAATATTTTAATGACAACATAAGCAGTCGGCATGTTTTTTGAAAGTTGCTCTAAAAATTGTTCCGACAGCAAATTGTCAACAAAGTTCTTAGCTAGTTGCTAGTTCACAGAAATAAAAGAAGGCGGACTGGAATGAGCTTGAAAGTTGTTTGCCATGAATACAAATGTACCAAAAAATGATCAAGTTGTTGTCAGCTTAATGGAAAAAAAAACTCTTGAATGGACAAAAAAAAAAAAAAATTAAAATGCAACCAATAACTTGAAGCTCTCAAATCAACAGAGCAGAATAACTACGGCATCTGCTGGTGACTCTGCTGCTTCTGCTGCATCTTCTGCCTCTGAGTTGTTTGCAACTTTATCACTGCTGCAAGCAATCACGAGGCAGTCAAAAGAAACAAAAGCAAAATAATAGCAAAAGCAACAATAGCAAAAGCAAAAAGTATCCAAAGTTACCGCTTAAGTGAATTTCGTTTATTTAATTGCCAAGTTAGTTGCAAGTAGGTATCTTAAAGATACACTATCGCTTCGTGCAATCATTTTCAATTTCTTAGTTTTCTGCTGCGCTGCTGTTGCTTAAAATTTTTAGTCTTCCAGCACTTGTGCAGCCAATGTTAACAACACACATACACACACACGCATACGAACACACACTCTGACACTCCGAAAACTAGCAAAACAATCGCTGCGGCCGCAATCGTATTCAGAGAAAGTCGGAAGTTGCAGCGATTCTCTTCCGTGATATTTTATTTTGTTTTTTTTTTATTTTTTATTTTTGGTCTTTGTTTTTGTTTGTTTTATGCGCTGCTCTGTCTTCGTCTGCAAAGACTGCAGAGCATGGCAAATGTAGCGGACAGACGAATAGAAAAACGGACGATTTCGTTTAAGATTTATTATTCAATGAATGCATTCAATTGTGCAAAAAAGCTATAAATAACTTCGAAAAAAAAAGTTTGCTGTTGGTCGCAGTTAATGGCAAAAACTTAAGTAAGAAAAAAAAAAAACGGAAAAAACAAAATAAGAAGAGAAAAAATTAATGTACACATAAGTAAAAAATAAATAAAAGTGTTATCTGCGCACTGCTTGCAGTTGGGACAGGCTGCACGCGATCTAAGTATAAAAATTAAATAAGTTTCAACATAAGCGTCAAACACATTTTCAGTTAGAACGACTTAGTTGTGAAAAATCCCACAATGATAATTTCTTAACATCATTATTAAACTTGGCTAATGAGAATGGGAAAAGTTTTTTATGATGCGAATGATGATGATTCTTTCGTTGTGATGACATTTTCTTTTGGCTAAAAGCTACGCTCATATTTTTGCTTTGTCAGAGTTTTTTTGAGATAATGTGATCTATTATTGAGATAAAATGGTAATATTTGCAAATGTGAAACTTGAAATATTGCAAAATTTTTCAATTATTCAAGTCTAAAGTTAAGCAATTTCAACTCGATATCATTATTTCAATATTTTTTTTTTTTTTGTTGTATATCCTTATTTTTCTGCTACTGAAGATACTAACGCTTGTATCTGTATAGCGATAAAAATAGCACTCAATGTTTTTTTTTTTTGTTATTCTATCATGTATGGCACCAGAATTATTGTCTTTTTTTATACACTACTCCGTTGATGTCCTTTGCAATCTCAACTAATGCTTAAAATGTACAAAAGTGCTAAATGCACTTTTGATGTTTGCTTTTTTTTTTGTTTTTTTGGTTTAAATGTATCGCATATGTTTTTTGATTCTTTTAATTTTCATGCATGTGTGCGTGCTGTTTTGGAGCACAACTAGAGCGTCACATTTGGAAAATTACGACAAGTCGTAATATTATGACGCAATAGTTTCAATATATTTTGATAATAGAGGCAAAAATTTGAACTTTCTGCCAAATTTTATATCATTTATAACAAATTAGTCATCATTTTGGCTGTATTCTCGAGTTTTAATAGAATTTGTCTGGATATCTTTCTTAAGCACTATAGCCCCTAAAATTCCTTTTTGGATACGCTACTGTATATGTCTGCATATGTATGTTGTTTTTTTTTTTTTTTGTTTTTGGTTAAAAACTTTGCCGACAAGCATGTTGTAAAGCGAGAAATTTTCCACTTTTCAACTTAGCCATTGGGAAATTAGCCATTTGTTGACCAGATAAGAAAAAAATATGCATCCAACCATATAAAAAAATATATAAAGTCAAAATATATCCAACTCATTCCAATACAAGCTTGGAATAAGTTTGGTAAAAGTTTGTTGAATTTGTTATTAAATGCTTTAAAGTCATTAAATAAAATAAAAATATTAAAGAAATAGCAGACTAGACAGCTGTTTCGTTGACCGCTACACCAACTCATCAGTAGTATGTTACGCGCCAAATTCCGCTGGCGTATCGGAGATGGGGTTTGACCGGCTTAGTGAAGGAGGCCGTGGGTGTTTCTGATGAAGTTTCTTAAAATGGGCGCCATGCGATTTCCCCAACTCCAACAAGTTCCAGATATCGTGATCACTGGGAACTGTTGCGATTAATAATAAAAATTTGTTTCACTTTAAATTCAGTTTTTTCAGTTTCAGAACAATTTAAGTCAAGAACATTATTGTAGATAAATTTATTAAAATTTCCCAATTAAATACTTAACAGTCTCTATTCAAAATTCCTAAAGCAAGCAATCGATTGTCTCCAAGGATTACAACTTACAACGAAACTAATAATTCAAACTTGGAAATTCCAATTCACAAAATTCAAAACTAAATTACCAAAAAAAATAAATAGTATTGTATAACCATATAATCATCAATTCAAAACCTTCCTTCAGATCGAAGAGAAAAACAAAATTATGATTTTAAAAATGATTTTAAGCAAATTTTCATATTGTTCATAAAACAAAATTATGATTTTAAAAATTGTTTTAAGGAAATTTTTATTATGTGAATAAAAAAACAAAGAGAAACTAATTTATGGTAAAATTCCCGGGATCAAACCATCACTCCTGACATGCAAGGTCGACGCCTTCACGTTTGCACCGACAAGGTGATTATAAACTTTATGGCTTATACCTTATTTGCTCCGCCACCTTATACCTTATACAACCGTCAATGACTATGACTTCCATTTATTCGTCTGCTAGATTTTAGTCCAGAATTCCCAGCTGGGTTGGGAAAAACTCCAGGACATAGAGTCATATTGAGAGAACTCAGGACGCAGGATAATCTTGCACTTTGGAAATCCATATTAAGACATCCCTTAATTCTTCAGCATAATGTTATCAATTGGCAATTAATAAGCCAAATATTGATGATAAAAAAAAGCACTTTTCTGGAATATATTATTGAAGAAAAAAAAATAATTCTTCGTTTTACTTTTTCAAAAAAAAAAATCAATGCTATATTCTGAATATTTTTCCGATAACTTTCAAGCGTAGCTCAGTCTACCGCCGCCTTTCACAACTCTTTCTCAACTCCCTTTACAATTGCTTCACATCTGTTCACGACCTGTCGAAGTTAATACCTCATTTTTAGATAACGGTGGTGCTGAATTGCCTATTATCACGCCACTTACTAACTGCAATTATATACCAAACTGTGATGCAATCTTATATAGCTGAACATTTGTTCTCTATATGCTTCTATATATGCCTACCCTATATGCTGATCTTATATGCTTTCCCAAAATTAATTAAAAAAATAAATATATATTTTGCCCACACCGGGCTTCGAACCCACTACCTGAAGTATTCTGGACCACCTCCTTAACCTCTGATCCAACTGAGTTCATAGAAATTCAACTAATGGCTTCTAATACTTACACCTCTACATACCCCTATTCTTCCTTATTGATCTCAGCTTAGATAAGAGTTCACCCCTAAAGACCCGGCTTGTTCAATTTATATTCACCACAGTAAGGGTTATTAATAGAAAACTCAATTACTGCAATAGCAGTGGTGTGAAAACTAAACAAAAAAAAAAAACCGGTTACTCGTATTGTGTAAATAGTTTTATTAGGTTTTATTATTATTATTATTATTATTATTATTATTATTATCTATATATTAATAGGCAAACAAAAAGTTTGTGTTCCCTTTTTTTCTGTGTTACCTTCAACATATCCACATAATACTTATATCGATGGAAAGGTATTTTCGAGTAGATTTGCACAATATAATTTTTATTCGAATATGTTGTCATTAAGATAGGTAAAACTGAGCAAATGTAAAATGCTGTTTTTACCAATGGGACAATGAGAAACTGCAAAGCGACAAAGCTCTGTTGAACATCGCTGCTGTAGCTTACAAAAGCAAGAGTAGAATGCGAGAGTAATAAATTATATTGTGCAAATCTACTCAAAAATACCTATCCATCGATATAAGTATTATGTGAATATGTTGAACGTAACACAGAAAAAAAGGGAACACAAACTTTTTGTTTGCCTATTTATATATAGATTATCTTTCTCCCTATGTCCGCCCGTCTTCTTATGGAATGCACTCATCGCACCTCTGTTGCTATCTCCATCCGCGTATATAGCAAATTACCAATTTGATTATATCTAACAATTTGTCAAAAAGGTAACTCTGAACTATAAGCGTTGTGTTTATACAACGAAGAGGAAAACGAATGGAAAGTTGGTTTTTTTTTTTTATACTAGGACTAATTTCGATGAGTGGCAATTTTGGCAGAAGAGCTTAGGAAGAGCTTGAATTAATAAAAACTTTGTAAAACTCACCACACTCAGGTTTCGATATTATACTCTCTGTAAAGATCTGTTCTCTGTTCTATTCAGATGCTCGAAACACTAGAGTAATACTCACCGCAAAGCGTATTAAGAAGCTATTCCTCTAAAAATGTATAAGAAAAAATTAGTTAAAAACAACATTTTTTTTTTCGTAATAATACTAATTTTTTATTTGTATTATCGTTAATGGTTGCGGTATATACTAATAAGTGAATTCACTAACAGATCGATTCTGTGCGTTACCGGTAACATCAATATTATTACCGAAACTCGTTACCGGTCTTAGAAATTAGTATTCTCCAGGGACCGTAACCGTTAAACCCTTTTTCTAAAAAAGTTGAAATTTTTAGTTATTTTTTGTGTTTTATTATATTGAACAAGAATTAACCAGATTTTTTTAACTTCTATTTTTTCGCACAAAAAATAACTGTTATTATATGTGGGATATTTTTTCCCACAAAATATCCCACAAATCGCTATATCTAAGAAACTGCTTATTATAGGGTCATAAAATTTGAAAGATGAAAACATGGCAAGTCTGTCGCATAGCCGGAGATATTTGAGGCGATGAGAGCAAAAGTGGCCTAACCCACAAAAATATGCTAATGCTATAAATAAGCAGCTATATGCTGCTGCTAATCCAAATATTGACATTTTGTTATAATATACCACTAAAAAGCAAATTTAGAAAAAGTGAATAATATTGTGAATTGCACCCAAATATTCTGCGTATTTCAACAGCAATGATACACAATACAGCACTCAACGTTTGGATGAAGACACCTACAATATTTCCTAACTTATCGTTTAACTATTCTTTTTTGTATTAATTAAAATTTCTAAATCTCTACATTTCAACCGAAGACTTTTTTTAGAACTTAATAAGTTTCTTTGGCTTCCACCACGCTTAGAACATCCTACACGTGTTTCACTTGATTGTCCTTTCCTTCCCACTAATCTATCACCCCATTTCGAATCAAGGCAGACTTGACTGAATAGGTATTCCACCTGACATCCTTGGTTCAAGCTAAAAAAAAAAAAAAAAAAAAAAGTATAAAGTTGCAAAGAACAAATACGAATATTTGTGCAATCTTCCGACTTGTAGATAAAATCATAGAATGTAAAAAAGGGGCGTGTTCCGCCCATTTTTTGTCATATGGTAGATCTTGCATTCTTATTTTTACCAGTCAAATTTCATTACCCTAGCATGAACAGTTTTGTAGATACAGTGATTTGTGGGATATTTGGTGGAAAAAAATATCCCACAAAAAATAACTGTTATTTTTTGTGCGAAAAAATAAAAGTTCAAAATTTAACTGGTATTTTTAAACTTTTACTTTTAAAGTCGAAATTTAAAACACAACCCAGGACTAACAAGGGGATGTCGGGGGATAATAATGGTGTCATCCAAAATGTCCTCCGACTATTCCAACTACTTGTGGTTTTCCCTTAAAAAATGAGACCATAACTGTTATTTACGGTCCCTGGTATTCTCAGTTACGCACTCAGTTACGCTTTCAACAGCCGTAGACTCACCTTATTGAAATGAAGCTCTCTCTTTTGTGTGGTGAAATATGAACAATGGACAATGGAAAGTGAGAAGTAAATACATAGAATTAATTGAATTATGTTAACTTTTTATATAATATTTCTTTTTCTTGGCAGGAAATATGCAGGCACTACGCCTGCGTGGCTGCGGTGCTATCTTTATTTAATTTATATGTTAATTTTATGTAAATTAATATTACACAGTATAATTGTAATTGCTGTAAATACAATTGCTATAAATTTTTATTCATTGAAAAGTGCTGAAGAAGCAGCAACAGTGAATTTGACATCGTTTTTTATTTTTATTTGCTCCGATTTCGATTCGAGGATTTTAAAATCCATTAATTACTCAAAATACGAGCACTTTTTTAATGAAATCTAAAAATGTCTTCTGTTTTGGTTGTTACCACCTAAAGAAATGGTAACAATATTCACTGGTAACGCTTGGTCGCAGAATACCAACAGAGTGTTCAAGTTACTAAAAGGTGAATTTCTACGGTAACAAGAATAACGTTACCACAACAGAATTGATCTGTAACTGAAATTCACCATGAAAATATATTCACCACTACTACTTAGTGGTTGTGGGATTGGTGCATTTGATTTAAGTTGATTTCGATTCGCAGCTCTTGAAAAGTAATTGACAACTGCACTAGCGTTTCGTTTTAAGCATGAAATGTGAAAAAATCATACATATGTTGGAATCATAAAAATTCTTGAAATCTACTCCCTTAAAAAAATCACCTTAAATTCTTCGGTGATTTAAAAAAAAAAAACACATAAAATTTAGAGAAATGTATGAAATCTTTATTTGATTCGATAGAACGATCTATATAATTCAATGTTTAAAGATGATTTCATATAAATGTTGACCGCGTCTACGCCTCAAATGGTTCATACGCTGGGTCTAATTTTGGCATACTCTCTCCAACATATCGGCCGGTATTTCACGAATAAATTCATCAATATTGGCTTGCAGTGCTTCAACCGTTGCGAGCTTGTCCTTATAGACATGAGCCTTAACATGGCCACACAAAAAAATAGTCTAAAGGCGTTAAATCTCACGTTCTAGGCGGCTAATTGACTGGTCCCGAACGTGAAATAAACTGTTCACCGAACTCGTCTCTCAATTGGGCCATTATTTACTTGAAAAGTTTTCTTTAAAATATTTTCTCTTTTCTGAATTTCAAATGGAATTTCTGAATCTTAATTATTTTTTTTTTCTGAATTTCGAATGGAATTTTTGAATTTCAATTGATCTTTTCGGAATTTCGAATGGAATTTCTAAATTTCAATCGATGTTTTCTGAATTTCAAATGGATTTCTGAATTTTAAATGATGTTTTCTGCATTTCAATCATTTATTTCTGAATTGCAAATGGAAGTGGTATAGAATACATCGCACACCCTCTTCACAAGTGACACAACTCAAAATTTTGAAATTTTCAGAAGAGTCAAAAAACTATTTCGTTTTCAAGCAACTTGATACAGAAGAAGGATACAAAATGATTTTTTAAAAATTAACCAGCAATCAGATTAAAACAAAATTTTGATAGTCGATGGAAATGTGCATTTATGAATGGAGATGTTACGAATTGATTTATATTAAAAAGTCAAAATTGTTAAATTTTGAGTCGTGTCACTTTTGAAGAGGGTGTCCAGATATATTGCAGAAGAGAATTGATTATTTTTTCTTCTTTTTTCATATTGATTATGCTTCCTTTTTCCCGGTGGGTTAGTTTGGAAAGCTGTATGTCTGTATTAGAATACACAGCTTATGTCTCAGTGTTTAAAAAAAAAATGTGCTTCTAGTGCATAGAATGTGGGCACCTCTGGCCTAGAGCTATAGTGTGCAAAAAATTAAAAAACCCAAAATTCAAATATCTAAGTTATAGATGTGCAAGAAGAGGTGGCCACTTTATTGATGTTATATTAAAAAATTAGTACAAATAAAATGTAATTATGTTTTTTTTTAAGTCATTCAATATTCACATACCGACATAAAAGATGGCGCACCTGTCAATAAACAATTTCCTATGAAAAGAAGGTCTTTATTTTAAAGCGCTTACTCGTATCCCTAATTCAGGATTCTTATCCGCATTAATTTTAGTGTCTAATTTCAGATTCTTATCCGCACTTAATTAATACTGATCCCATGATAAAAAAGCAACCCTCTCATTTCTTGACATGGAGCTCACTTGACAAAACTCCCGGAAGCTAGGAAAATGTTATTGAATAAAAATTTCCATAACAAACTCCGACAAACATACAATTGAGATAATCAACACCATGTTGATGATTTGTTAATAATTACGTCGACAGAGCTTTACGCAGCAAAACTCTTTGTAAATCCGTCGTCTATGATCTGTAAGCTATTGTTTTGGACTAACTTGTTGTGGCAGAATGCGAATCTAGATGCTCTCGAAACGGTTTATTGTGATGATAGATGAATAGGATTACCCCAAACTACGCATGATATTGTGATGTAAAATCGATGGATGTGTGTCATACAATGGCATGAAGCATGATGTTACAAAAGGGTCGCCGGTAAACATGCACAAACAAACAGACGTACAGCGGAAGACAATCAAACAATCGTGTTACAAGTGGTTGGATTGACATTGATTAGCTTAGCATTGAGTCTGTTTTTGACATTTCGAAGAGGAATAAAATTAAGACAAGCACCTTTTTTACATTGTTTTTCTATGTTTTTGGGTCTCAGGTTGGACTAAAATGAAATGCTATGGATTTGAGTCTGTCTAGTTTGAGGGGGTTTTTTTTTTCTATACATATGAGCGAGTGCCTGAATTTGTTGTAGAACTGAGCTCAATTAGGAATTAAGGATGAAGGCTTTTTTGGCAAATTCTGCCAATAAAGAAGCAATGAATAGGCATTTGATGAAAATTAAAGATTTTCACAAGGTTTTTGTGAGCTTATTTTTTGAAGAGGTGGAACAATTTTTGCTCAAATATTTATTAAACCCTTTTTATTTTTTTTTTTCTTTTAAATTGTTTATGTATTTCTTTTTTTTTTTTTTTTTGCTTTTTGTTTTGCAACTTCTCAGCTCTTACACCCAACTACAAATTGCAAATTATGTCGGCGCGTCAAAGAAAGTTTTTCAAGTAATTGTCATGATTTGAACTTTGCACCTTGTTTTTTTTTTGTTTTTTGTTCATGATTATTTTTCTTGTAAACGCTACACCAAACAGTTACGCTAAACAACCTGCACCTAGATTTCATGAGAAATTTAACTATAGAAGACTTTGCAAAAAGAAAGAAAAAAGAAAATGTTGCCTACTCTCAGGCGAACTGTCTTGGATTTTAAGCCTGTCTATTCAGTTGATGGCTCCATGTTGTTGTTGTTGTCATATTTTGGCAAGAATTTATGCAAGACTAGCGTTTTTCATCTGGTGACGACCTTTACAGTGTGTTGAAAAAGTTTTGCTACAACTTGTTCGTCTTCAGTATCTCTTTGCTCCATGGCAAAGTTTATTTGGAACGACATCTTTGATGGTTGCCATGAGGATTTGGCGTTGAAATGTAAATGATTGTCAGAAAAAAAACTTAAAAGACTAAGCTAGCGAAATCAGCCAGCGATGCATGCATATTTAATATACCTGGTTTTGATTTTTCTATTTTTTTTTGCTTTTTTTTGTGTTAAGGTGGCAAGGGAAAATAGTTGCCAGACTTCTTTGTTTGAAAAGATTTTATAATGTGAAAAATTTTGGCCATTTGCATATTATAATCACTGTGAATTCTACTATTTCTTGCAGCTTATTTGAATAGCTGCAGAATTTATTTTTCTGTATTAATAGTCATGCCTTTTAAGTCTTGCGCTTCAGTAATACTGAGCATTGACAGATGCATTTTGACAGTTCAATTTTAAAATTTGATATTTTCTAGCCTAAGCATACTCACAACGTTTTGGTGTACGTGCGCTTATTGTGTTGTTTACATTGGTTTGAAAATTGTATTTCAGCAAAAAACTGGAATTAACACGTGAACATTTTTGGGTGTTGATTTTTCACGATTTTAGACATGGATTGACAAGAAAAGAATGTTTCAATCAACTTACTTCGACTTTTAGCGATGAAGCACCCTACCCAGTGACTGTACAATGCTGGTTCAATGTGTTCGAACGTGTTCGCTGTTCTCTTCAAGACGAATTTCGTGAAGGTCTTCCAAGCACGGGTGTTGTGGCAAAAAACAGCGAAGATGTGCATGAACTGTTGGAAGAAGACCAACATGTGACATATCATGAGTTGGGGTCATCCTTAGGCATTAGTGGGACTAGCATACTAGTACATTCGATATTACTTGAGTATTTAGGTGTCAGCAAGATTTGTTCCCGTTGTCTATCTCATAATTTGACGGTTGCTCAAAAAAAGGCTCTCGTGTCGAATGATGCAAGGAAATGCTGAAAAAATACAGCGGGGACAGTGCCAAACACGTCTACGACAACACCACAGGTGACAAATCATGGATTTATGCTTAAAAGCCCGAAACAAGCAACAATCCACTGTTTGGGCCTTTCAAAGTAATCAAAACCTGATAAAAGTTGTTCACGGATGGAGTAAATCCAAGCAAATTGTTGCTAGTTTTTACAGAAAAACCGGTCATGTCGCAACTCTACCACTTGTGCAACGGAGAACTATTAATGCTGAATGCTACACAACTATTTGTTTGCCGGAAGCTTTCGTAGAATTGAGGAAAACTAACCACTGAAGCAAAATCATCCTTCATCACGACAATGCGATTTCCCACACATCAGCTCAAACAAAAGAGTGCTTTAGCACTCAAAACTTGGAATTGATGGGTCATTCACCTTCCAGTCCAGACTTGGCACCAAATAATTTCTTCTCGTTCGTTTACATTAAGAAAAAAATGGGTGGGGAGCGTTTTTTAACGCCCGAACAGGCCATTGATCCTTGGTTTCGGAGGTACTAACTTTAGGGTTGGAAAACTGTTTCGAAAATTGGTTCAAATGAAAAGTGAAAAAGTGTATTGATCATCTTGGAGAATGCTATGAAAAACAATTAAAGCATTTGACTGATGTACCACTGTGTTTTTGCAATCGTACTGTTAGGCGCAAGATTTAAAAGGCAACCTCCCTAGTCCTGTTTTAAAGTCGTATCTGCTGTTAAAACTCAATTTAAATCAATTTCAACTAATTTTTTTGATTTTTGCATTGTCTAACAATTGAATTTTATTTTAATGGTTTTAAAATTTTCCCACAAATTCTAAAATAATTAAATAACCCCTCTTTTCTCTTTTATTACCGCTAAATATACTGCCACGTTTGTTCGAAACTTCAAAAACAACCCTTTATTTCAATTTATAAACATTTTTTGTTGACCACCTGTTGCTATAACAGTAATTAAATTACCGCTATTTATTGGTTTGTATTGCAATAAATCATCCTCGTGAAGTGTTGCTCAGACACACAGCATGAAAACCTCAAAATATATTCAATTATTTACGCAACAAGCCAAAAAGACACATTTCTACACAAACAAACAAACACACATACACACTCAAACATAGACACAAACAGATAAATCCACTCATACCAATACAAACAGATTCGTTTATTCAAATTATTTGCTTGCTTGTCAAGTATTGACTTCGTTTACGCTTTTGTTGTATTAACGCCATTCACCTGTATAGACTGCACGCACATTTAGCTTACGCCAACCCTCGACATCAACGCCATCTATGCTGACAACGTGCAAAGCTGAATTATTAATTGAATTATTTACGCTTAAAGCTTGCTGCATACAGTGCAGCCAGCTAGCCAGCCAACCAACATGAGGTCAATAATCAACATAGAACAGTCAAGAGCAGCTGAGCAATGAGCTGTGGCTATTTTTACTTATAAAGGACGTTCGAGCAATGAATACCGACAGGATGTTTAAGTGTGTGCAATTGCCTAATTGAGGTTTAAATCTGGAATTTTGGCTTTGTGCATTTCTCCAAAATTCTAAGCGTCGCACTGAATAACTTAACTTGGCTTGGCCTAGACAAAAGTTACATTGAACTGTGATGCTTTAAATTTTGCTACGAGTTAAGGCAAGTGATGATATTCCCGATGATATTGCTCTCGTATTTAACTGAAAATTTCCTCAAACTTTCTGTCAACTCATAGAAAAAGCACTCTTAATCCTTACGAGATGGGCGTCCTCTTGTGGATTAAGCGTAAACCCAGAGAAAACAGATATCATCCTTAAAATTCCCAACCTAGAACCACCGCGTCTGACCGCCACGAGATTGCTCTTTAGTGATGGCACGCAGTGCCTAGGAATTATTCTGGATAAGAAACTTATCTAAAATGATAAAGAGCATATTAAAAAGGCAAATATACCTCTATTTGCCTGTAAAAAATCTATAGGTAAAAAATGGGCTTTTCCCCCAAAATAGTACGCTGGATTTATATGGCAATTGTTTGCCCAATATTTGTATACGGTTCACTGGTATGGTGGAGGGCCAGGCAACTGCACTTCAGAAATTTGCAAAGGTTCAGAGAAGTGCAAGTCTCTGTATTACTGGTGCATTATTCACAACCCCAACTAGTGCTTTGAATGTCATGCTTCACCTTTCTCCTCTTGATATCTTTGCCAGAGAGAGTGCCAACTCAGCAGCCCTCAGAGTAAGAGAATCGGGAAATTGGATAGGTAACAGCTGTGGTCACACAGTAATTCTGAACTTCTCGGTCCCCGACAAAACAAATTACTGAGTACCTTTGTTTAAATCTTGAAAAGAACTTTGAAGTTCTCATTCCTTCAAGGCTAGACTGAGCTAGCAAAACCCCCTTAAAATAACCGGAATTAAAATTTTTACAGACGGATCCAAGCTTCAAAAACAGCTACGGGGAGGAATTAACTCCCATGATCTGGAAATAGAAGCTTCCTTTAGACTCCCAAACTTTTGTAGTGTCTACCAAGTGGATATGATGGCTATATATGAGATTTTAAAGTTTATATAGTAAGATTTTAGGTCAAAAACCCCTTAGGTGAAAGAATATTTACATTTTCTCAGATTGTAAGCTTAAAGCGCTTAAATCACATATTGATAACTGTAATCTCTTAACGAGATGGCAAGGTTATTCAGGATCCACCTCATATCCGGTCGTAGGCAATAATTTGGCTGACGAATTTGCAAGGAAGGGCACGACCTCGAACACCCTCTTAAATTTGGTACTTTATTGGTACATATACCCATGTTCTCCTATAAACTCCAGTGCAGGAACAAATCCTTGAGTCTTGCACAAGTATGCTGGGAACACTTTGTGAAATGTAGGGTAGCTAAGCTACCGTGGCCTCGCTTCGACTTAAAACGCACTAACTCACTATTTGAATTAAACAGGGTAAACCTTTCAAAAATAGTAGGAATCCTCACGGGTCACTGACTAATCGGAACACATGCTCTTCGATTAGGACTTACATCAAATGATTTTTGCAGAAGCTGCAAATGTGAAGAAGAGGCAGAAAATGTCAGTTTTTTCTGCATTAGAATTGGTTTGTTTCGATCGAAAGTTTGTTGCGAAGTCGTTTCGGTGTCATCACACCTTGCACTGAGCACATACGGTTCGGTATGCACATGACTATGAGGTTCCTAATCGTAATAGTTACTGCGATTGAATAGTAATAAAATTTAACAATTTCTGTTTTTTCTTTTACTGTGTAGTATTTTATGGTAAATTTCGAGTGCTTAAAAATGACAACTGTTGGCATTTGACAGCTGTCAAGCAATCAGCTATTAAAAAATATGCCTTTGTAGTAAAGTTTTTATATAAAATATATATATAAAAATGATACATAATTTTTTTTGGATTTTTTGAAGAGTTTTCTATTAAGATGACGTCACTTTGTATGGGTGTGGATTCCATTAAATTTTGGCAAATTGCAAACTAAGAATTCATGATAAAAATCAAAGCTTAAATCCAAAATTTCAAGTCATTCGAATATTTTTTGAGGAAGTTTTAGAGATTTGTACGTTTTGATGACGTCATTTTGTATGGGAAATAGCCGTGGTTTTCATAAGATTTTACCATTTATCATAAATTGAGATCGTTCAAATTAAGAAATTCAATCTTATAAGCAAAATGTTAAGATTTAAAAATAATTTTTGTGGAATCTTTACAAATTTTCCATACTGATGATGTCACTTTGTATGGGAGGTAGTAGTTTTTATTAGATTTTGGCGCATTTCAAAATTAGAGTACGTATTTAAAAAACAAAGATTATGTGCAAAATTTTTTATTTGCCGATTTTAGATAAATTTTAATTAATTTTTGAGGAAAGAAGGACATATAGACGAAGACATGGCTAAATCGACTCAGGTGGTAATGCGGATTAAAACGCCTTATGAGAGCACCTTACTTAGTCGGCGGGAGTTTTTTGCTTTTCTGGCGTATTATTTTTGATTCCCATCCAACTCAGGAATTGGTTCTCTCGATCGCATTAACTAGTTAAGATTAAAAAAAAAAAAATATTAAAATTGAATAAATAAAAAAAAAACCCCGGAAAAGGAAAAGAGCAAATCAAATAGAACACTTCCATTTACGAATAATATGACAACTAACGGGTTATAACTTAAAATCTGCACTGAGTTTATTTACGTCAGAAATTCAAAATACAGTATTAACATTTACTGAAACAATACTTTCTAGTTAAATTATATTATAAATACATTTAAATTAATGAACTTCCATAAATGTGCTTTTGTCGGCCACCCGTCGTAGTTTTGACCATAGTTGTAAGAAAGCACATTGTACGTCATTTGTAATGTTTTCCTTAAAGTAGTTTCGGATACATCGTATCAACTGCTTCACATTTTTGGCTTTTCAGCCATTGTTATTTAAGTTCTGCGAAGAAATCTTCAATTGGTCGGCATTGTGGTAATTTAGTGAGGTTCATATTTTTAGGTACAAAATTTATATTTTTGCTGACCAAGAACGCTCATGTCGTATTTGCATAATTCGAGAAGATTTTGTCCGGCTAAAATACATATTCATCATCCTGATAATACTTATGAAAAATGGAACTAAAATTAATAATAAAATTAATTAATAATTCTGATAGATCACTATATTTATTATCAGTCCACTTGTCTTGAAGTATGGCTCCAAAATTCCACCAATCATAATTTTTTGTTCAAACTTTTACTAGTATTTACATCAGGAAAGCTTGAAGATATGTCATTTGTTTAAAAGTACCATTTCCTGGCATTTGTTGTGTACTTAGTATGAAATAACTCTCATTATCTAAAATTAACGATTTTCCATTAAATTATTGACCATGCACCGAAATTGAAATTTAACTTATTGAATTTGCTCTTCAGTGTACTCTAGAGACCGCTGGTTCTTTCTGACTTTAATATTGAGTGATTTTGATGTTTTACAAATATATGGCTACGAGTGTTTTAATTTTCGAACGGTTTCATTTCGACTTATGCCATCTTTGTCATTAAAAGCAGTCATAAGCTCTTTGATGCTTTTTTTAGTCATAATAATCGGTTTTCTTTCGGAATGAGGTTGCCTTTCAATTTTTAAGGCACTCAAGATAGAATATATCGCCCTTTGTGACACGCCCTCCGCCATAAAATGTCCGCATGTGACTTTTTTCCCTTCTCTAAATGCCAATGATAAAAATTTACAATATGTTCGCGGAGATGTTGGTGCTATGAAGGCATTTTAAAGAATTTTTTAAAGACTTAAGCTCATTAGTTAACCAAAGAGGGCTTAAAGGCTTGAAATTAATATTTTTTTTTGGCACAGATAATGAGAAGCATTTTTGCAAGGTATCATTGAGAAACTGCACTGAAGATTCGACATCATAAAAAGAGTACGAAGACCTATTATTTAAAATTTTCTATGAATCATATGATAAAAAGATGATGCCAAACCGTGTTGAAACTGCAACCAATGCAAATTAGTTCAGATTTTTAGTTATAACCCGTTACTAAAAAAGATCTATCATGTTCATAAATTTAAGCACAAAGTTTAAAAGAGATGATTTAAAATTGAAAAAATCTTAAGGCACATAAAAAAACTTAACAAGTGTGATAAAGTAGATAAAATTGTTATAAAAATATTCTGTAATAATAATGATAAAAGTGTTGGAGAAAAATACCTTTGGTGAAATAAGCTGCCACTTTTCATCAAGCTCGAGCATTTATTGTTTATTTGTTTTCGCTACTAGTGGCTACTGCTTTGTAGAGTGAGTGTGCATGTGTGTCTGTGTATGTGTTTGTCTCCATGTACGTGTTGATGTTATTGTGCTTGGGTCATTGGAAAAACAATGACACTTGGCTGTCAATTATGTCAACTGCTGGCGGCTGCTGCTGCTGCTGCTGCTGTTGATGTAAAGGACGATCACGTGCAAAGGACGACGATGAGCGTTTGGGACGTGAATGAGCCGTCAAGCAATATTGAATTATCATGCATGATTTTGACAGATTTTACGCATTCATTCAATGTTTTTGTGTTCCGTGTCGCTGTTGTTGTTATGAATAAACTCCACTTTAAGGATCTCATTTATTTCGTTAAATATTTTCACGTTGTATAAATCGCATTAACATGTTTTGTGGCTAGGTTGAGAGTGTCAGTGTTTCGGCCAGTGTAGTTGTGTGCCGGTGCTTGTGTGCGTGTTTATTATTAAATAAAATTGTTTGCTTTATGTGGAAAGCTGTTAAAACGCCTTCTCATACACTCGTGCACCTCCCCCCGCATATTTGATTGCTGAGATTCTTCTCTTGGTACAAATTAATACTTTTATCATCCAGGCTTGCATATCTGTTATCGGTTATATTAAATCTTTCATTGTTTTTCCCTCACATAAAGTCATTGAAGTTTGCTAACCTCTGAGCGTGTGAAAACCTAGCAAATAATTGCAACATGTAGCCGAAGCTGACACCGTCATAGTCGTATTCCTCATCATTGTTGTCGCGCCATCATCACCGTCATTATTTCAATAAAACCTCATATTTTTATTTCATACCTACGTCAACTACGTTTTCTTCTGCTCCCTACTTTACTACTTTCCTAATTTTTTTTGTTCTCTTCTTTTACCATCACTTTCAAACAATGGCCGCTTTTCAACAATATTCACCGCCTTTGTTTCTCCTTCTGCCCTGGCAACCTACTACTTCGTCAACTTGCTTTTTTTATGTCGTTTCATTTTCAGTTTCATTGCAACTTATATAAATATGACCGCAGTCTCCGTTGCACAGTGGGAATATTTGTCAAATAATGTGGGTAGAAATGCAAATTTTCTATAAAATCTATTTGATTGAAAAAATTGGTATTTTTGCAATATTGAATATTTATCATTTAACCTCATTTTTATTATGAGCGAAGGTAATAAACCCTACAACTTCAAGTAATATTGAAAGTTTTATTATTTTCATGATGTCACTTTGTGTGAGGGAATGATTCGGTTTTTATCGGATTTTTCCAAATTCCAAGCTCATTATGTGTTTTAAATATCAAAGCTTATGTGTAAAACGTCAACTTAATACAGAAATTTAGGGTTTTGCTATTTTGGCGACGTCACTTTACACGGGAAGTAAATAGAGTTTTCATTAAATTTTGACCTACTTCAAACTTTTAGTTTGGTGAATCAACGCTTATACAAAATTTCAAGTGTTTAGATTAATTTTTTTTTTTTTTAATAACTTTATATGGGAGGTAGGCGTGGTTTTAATCCAATTTTCTAAATTCCAAGCTCGTTATGTGTTTTAAATATCAAAGTTTATATGTAAAACATCGACTTAATACAGTAATTTTGGGTTTTGCTATTTTGGTGACGTCACTTTGCACAGAAATTAGGCGAAGTTTTTATTAACTTTTGACAAATTTCAAACTCAGAGTGCACATAAAAAATCGAAGATCATGTGAAAAATTTCAGGTCATTCGATTATTTCTTTTTTGTGCCAGTTTAACTGATTTCACGTTTTGATATAGTCACTTTTTATGGGACGTAGGCGTGGTTTTCGTTCGATTTTAACAAATTTTAAACGAAAAGTACGCTTCAAAGCTTATGCAAAAATTTTCAAGTCATACGATAAATTTTTGTTTGATTTCAGAGATTTCACCATTGGGTAATTCCAACGATAGTGTAAGTAACAAATGATATTTTCATGTCAGGATAAAGGTTTATACAATTTTTTCTTTCCTACTTTGTTTTTTTTTATTACAAAGTTTTCTCTGAGACCTACAAAATGAAGAAATAATATAATTTTTACAAAGGTTTTAATATTTAACGGGGGAAAAAAGCAAATGTTTTGTGGTAACTGACACTACACAAAATCCATTTCACTGGAATTACCCTATTATGATGTCACTTTGAATGGTAGGTAGGCGTGGTTTTTAAAACTAAGAAAAAAAATTACAAGCTATTCGATAAATTTTTATAGAATTTAAAGAGATTTTATTGCTTTGATAAAGTCACCTTATATGGGAGGTACCCGAATGGAAATCAGTGAAGGAAAACCTTGGTTTAGTCAGAATTCGATCCGGGTATGATATGGATAAAGTCATCTTATGTGGGAGGTACCCGAATGTAAATCAGTTAAGGAAAACCTTATTCGATCCGAATATGATATGGACAGCCCTTTTAAGGCAGCCTTATTAATACTTGATCAGGTGCATATAATGTTTTCCTGAATTTATCATTACTTAAGGAAACTTGAAGAAAGTATGATTGGGTTAATACCTGGAAACCTTTCCTTTTTTTTGTAAGGTATACCTTATTTTATTTTTATCAGGTTGGCATTAAGATTGCCTTCTCTGGTCCTTCCTTACGTCACTATTATGAAATACTCATCAGGTTGACATCTAATATGATATGATTGACATTTAATGCACCAACATGACAATGTTACGTAGTAAAGTTACCTGATCAGGATGATTATCATAAAGTGCGTCACGTTTAAAATCAGCAGCTGGTCTGGTGACTTATCTCAGTAAGGATTTCCTGATCATATTCTAACTGCATCCTTAGGCAAATTCCCACTCAGTTAGGAGTGGTTTTCATCCGATTTTGTTAAATTCCAAATTTGAAGTGCGTCATTAAATTTTGAAGTGCGTCAAAGATTTTGATGACCTTTTGAACATTGTAAAGGAGGAAGGCTTGGTTTTTATTTAATTTTGACAAATTTCAAACTAAGATCGCGTATTTAAGTTCAAGGACCACAAAACATTTATAATTTGCATTTAATTATAAACAAATAAATGTTATTTTATGATCTGCGTTAAATTTTCAAGTGCATCAGATATGACTCAATAGTCCTAGAGGGTTAAGCGTAGTTAAAATCAGAAAAGAGATATGATTAGTAATAATTTAACAAACAAAATAATTTTGGCCGCCTAATCAGCAAAATACCCCATAGTGCGTTGGTCGGTGTTGCCGTTGCTGCATAGTTTATGCAGATTGCTGCTGGCAGCCATGTTGACTCTGACAGCAACACTAACTGCTGTTGATATGCTGCACAATAGATGGCGCCACATGATGAGTGATGCTTTTCCTGGCGTTGTTGCTGCTGCTGCTGCTGTTACTGTTGCTCTTGCAGCACTGCAATTATTTTTATTGTTATTGCAGTTCTTGCTGTTGTTGTTGCAGTCGTTGCTGTTGTTTTTGTTGTTGTTGTTGTTGTTGCTGTGATAATATTATGAAAGTGTCGCCTTATGCAATCAATTTTTCATCATGTTGGTTTTATGCATATAATGGCCTTTTCACTAGTCTGCCCTTTTCACTCCTGCTCCTTCTCCGCCACCCACAATATTCACAACGAGCGAACCCTTCATCGTATTTCGTATTTAACACTGTTGCCTATCTTTGCTTCTGCTGTTCATTGTGGGAGTCCGTTGCAGTCAGCTCCTTCCTCCACTGATTACCACATCACAGCCGCTTTATTGTTGGTCTATGGTTTTTACTCCATATAATTTTTTTGTGTCTTTTTTTCTTTTTTTTTTTTTTTTGGGTTGCTGCTGCCTTTCATATAATTTCCATACAAATTCAGCTGCTTATGGAAAATATTTCATACCTACTTGTTAGCAACCAACAAAAACAAAAAAAAAAAAAAACTAAAACGTCGACGACAACATGAAATTGCAGTCGACATAATTGCTGAGTTGCTGACACTCATGTTGTTGTTGTTGTTGTTGTTGTTGTTGTTGTTTTTCGCTTATGTTGCCTGCTCTGATTGCTTTGGTGTGGCTGCTGCACCAACTAGCAAGCATTGGCAACATCGGTGCACTATCATTTTTTAATTTTTTTAATTATGAGAATTTTTCAGTTTTTCAGCTCGTCCTGGTTTTGGGGGAGTGATGGAAGGAAGTGTGATTTAAAGAAAAATGATATGAGATAAAAACGTGCAAAATGAAAAGCCAATTTCCGCATTTTTTTCATGAGTTCTGTTCGTAGTGTGACGCCAAGCATTACTTCTAATTAGTATGGCGGTTATTATTTCTGTTTAAATTAAGTTGTTTGAATTTGGAAGTTGAATGGAAGTGCCTTGCGTTTTATTCTAGCCACTGCTGGTAATGAGTGTGGTGATTTGTAGATAATTTTTACTAATTTATGACTTGTTCTTACAACATGCACTTTGGTAATGAACGAATTTATGTCATTGATATATAAATGCGCCAATTCTACATCTTTAAACAGTGTAATGGATGGTAATGGGTTATGGATGATATATAACGCTGTGTGACAAACTGAAAAAAATTGCATATTTAAATTAAAAAGCATTCATTAGTTTTATTTATATTATTTAAAAACGGAGTTTTATCAGTTTTTTTAAAGCTCTTTTGAAAATGCACGTGATGACATGATAATAACAAGTACAACTTTGGAAAAAATTCAAGAATTTTATATAAGTAGGCTTAGAAGAGGTTTTACTTTCTTAGTTATAATAGGCCCAGAACCGAATTTCTAGCACAAATTTAATTTTGCACCCCATTTCAGTTTTTAGAATTTGAACATCAAAACTTCAAACTTTTTTGAGTCGAACCCATATCGAGAGGCACCTACGCATATGGAACTGCTTAAAGCAAAAGTGAGATAGATTACTTCAGATCCATTGTAAAATTGTGAAATACCAGATGTCGGAGCCGGGTAAGGACCCATATGATATAAGAAATATTTGGTTTAAATTGAAGTTACGTTGAAATCTGGTTACAAAATATTGAAATTCTAAAATAAGTCGTGGGTGGTGTCAAGTAAAGTTTTCGTCGAGCGGGTTTCGAGAAACAAAATTTAAAAATCTACAAATTGAATATGGAAGTTTCGTTTTAAGGCCACATAATTTAAAAGTTCTTTGATATAGCTGGATGAGTATCAAGATCTCAAAATGTTTATTGTTAGAGGGAGTACAGTAAGACTTAATAGAGGTACTAACAAGAAAGTGAATAAAAGTATACAAATGTTCACAAGTTTTAACCAGGCTCGAAAAATAACATAAAGATCCCATGATGTTTATCATTTGGAATGATGGGAAATAATTTTTTTGTGTCCATAATTCAACACTTAAAAAAAAAAAATAAAAAAATGAACAAAAAGTTTTCAAAAATGGGAGTATGGCCGCCATTGAAGATATAATTAAAACGTGTTTCAAGAAAGAGTTCAAAATACAATGTATAGAGATTCTGAAAATTAAAAATTCTTATTTTGAGCATTAATTAGAGGACATCTATAGTATAATTTTGTTCATAAAATTTTAATAGGGTCGGAACATTTAAAAATTTCTTAGAAGCTATAAAAATCACGTAGTAAGAAATTCAAATCTCTTCTTCTCTTGTGTGATTCAATATCATAAAATTATATTTTAAAAACTTAACATTCAAATTTAAATCCGTTTTATTTGACTCTTTTATAGAGAGTAAAAATTAAAAATCGAAACACTTTCTATAAATAAAGTATAGCAATGCTCATAGCATGTTCATATCATACCATATCAATCATACTATATGCACTATACCATATGCATCCAAGTGCGTAGCCAGGGGAGAGGGGCCCCCCTAAATCTGAGATTTTTATATAATCGATGGCTTTGAAAGTAGTTTCTTTATGTACACTAAGGGAAATAACGCATATTAGCATTATCCACGCCTGAGTATAAATTTTATTCAAATATTTACGTGGATAAATCAAATGTTTTCCTTACAACTCGTTTTTTTCCCGTATTTGAATTTTATTTATACCACACACGTACACACATATTTCATACAAGCAAGCAGCAACAGCATCGCACACTTACACACATACTCCGACAAGCAGCAACAGCATCGCACTTTGTTCCTGAGTTTATTTCTTGCATTTGCAGTTCTTACAGTTCTCAATTAGTTATTGTTCCAAGAGTATTATATTATGCATGTTTGGCAAAGATATTAAATTATGTAGGGTGGAGTGGCAACTCGGTATTTTCAAGAATATCTTGGACCGATTGTCATTTACCTGCATAATTTGCTTCTGCCTAAACATATTAGGGGTATTCTCTAAGCCTAGGATATGCCGTTGCACGGTGCAAGAATAGGAAATGTATAATATCTGCAATTGAGAAACAACAATGGCGGATTGTACATTTCCTATTCTTGCACCGTGCATCGGCATATCCTAGGCATAGAGAATACCCCTATTTTGTACATTACTTTTTGCACTAATATTGCACCAACTGTCAAACATAGTATAAATTAGAGAACGAAAAAAGTGAAGCAATAATAAATTATACAGGCAATGGCATTTGATGAACGCAATATGAAGAAAATAATACCATAAAACCATTAATAACATATTCAATTTAAATATGTTTTTTTTTAAATTCAATATTTTTATTCAAATTTTCTTTAAATGAGATAGTTTATTTTCAAATAGTAAATATTTGAAAGATATTTTAAAAAAATTCGTGCATAATTTTAATATATTTTTTATTAATTCTGTTTAAATATTTAAATATTTAATTAAATTAAAAAAGTATTCAAATAAATTTTAAATATTTACGTAGTCGATTTATTCAAATGCGTTATTGGTGCAAAAATGACTCGCTTTTTGGATAAATTAAAAAAGTTTTTGGATAAATTTAATATTTTTTTCCCTTAGTGTAATTCCTTTTTAATCATTTTTAATATGTGGTTTTTCCTTTTTCTTTGAAACTAGGCATGGTAAAAAGATATAATAAAGATATGAAAGATATGTTAAAAAGAAATTTATAAGGTCTTGCCCCCTTAATTTTTATCCCGCCTACGCCCTTGTATGCATCATGCCCTACCTATCATTCCAAACCCAGCACATTATACCCATCCTACCATATTAATCAAAGCATAAAGTTCATACCAATTTCAAGCCCAAGAGGAATTCAACATGCTGTACTCATTACCTATCATACCATACGAATCATGACATACTTATTACACGTTAACCCATTAAAACCTGACCATAGATCGTAATTAGATTTGATTTTGATATGAACCTGTAAAAACTAAACGTAAGCTGTCGAAAATTAAACTGTTCCATTTTTCCTTTTAGGACCATCCTTCTTTTTTAAAAATAAAAAAATAAATAAATAACTGGCCATTTCAGCCCTTGAAAGGACTTTGACCTAGCTTCTTATGATCAATTGTGTTGTGCGTATTATTAAGTTTGGAACCGGATCTACATGCTTAACGCCGACTCCGAACGGCGATGAACAGAATGTTCTTGTTCTCAAGAAGCTTTACATGGCATTTTGATTACTCTCTGAGGTTTGCCATTGTCTGCAGAGAGGTGGCGGCCGTACAGAAAAACTATTTTAATTCAAATAATTTCCTGTCGTTGCTGGGGTTTGAAACCGGGTCTCCAGATTGACATAGCGGCCACGCACTTTAACCAACTACGCCACTGGCCAAGCATCCTTCTTTTTTACTAAAATAAAAAATATTACCACAATAGCTCTTATCTAACTCGTGCTGTAATTTCTTACGTGTCAACACTCTCTCTTGGGTATTTAAATACCCACTAGGCAGAAATGAGTTAGCGTTCACCACAAATTCAAACCCAAACCGAACCCAACATACCACATCATGCCTCAGTGAGACCAAACCAATCATACCAGACCCTACAATATCGCAACTAACATAGAATACTCAACATACTAGGGTCCATTATAGCAATTTAACGATACCAATTATATCATACCCATCATATCACACTCATCATACGACTCCCATCATACGTAGTTTATTATACCAAACCCTTCACACCATGCCAATCATAACCAAATTGAATATACTAATTCAACATCATACCATAGCCATTACTCGATACCCATCTGACCCATAATACTATATCAATCTTACCATTTCAATCATACCACATTTATCATAAGAATCCAAACATGTAAGACCTTATATATCATACCAATCATACATACCATACGCTTGCGTTTTTACAAAATGAGTGTAGATTCATATCGGGTTGAGATCGGGAGAAATCTTTTCTATTTTTGTGAATTTCATTTAATATTTTTAAACTATTTTTGAGGATAAGATTTTTTGTTTTTTTTTTTGTGTTATTTTTTGAAGGATAACTACATATATATAAATATTTCGGAAATAAATATGAATATCGATCCTTTTTTCATTTTGAATAAAAAAAAAACCATAATTTTTTTCTCAATTTTTGTCACGGTACGAACCACTTTTTTACGAACCACTTGAGGCATGCAGAAAAATAAAAAAATATTCCATGAAATAAAGAATTTATGGGTCTTCCGCAGTACAGTCCTGAATTGGCACCAAACCTCCACATTTCTCCAAGTCAACTCCAAAATCTTGGAATTGAACTAGAAATTGTCAAAATAATAAAGTAAGTAAGAAACTGCAACGAATTATTTCAACAAATAAATAAATTCAAATCATAAAAGTTAAGATGAAAAAGATAATAAAGCGTGAAGTGCAGCAAATTGTAGATTTGCTCTTAGATGGGCATGCAGGGGGAGCACTAGAAGCATCTGGAACTTCTACTGATGCAGAAGAAGCTACATTGTTTGCAGAGAGCGATGTGATAAGAGCGGTAGAAGTACCAGGAACGTCAACTGTTGCCCGAGCAGCTTCATTGCACTTTGAACTTGTAGCAACTTAAGATGAGGAGCAATGCAGCGCAGAAGAAAATGGATACAGCTCAGAAGAAGCGGAATGTAATGAAGAAATACGCCCACAAGTAACTTACTGATTCAAAAACTGGAACTGAATTTATATTTCGGATTACACTTAAAAAAAAAGATCTAATTATTTTATGAATTTACAAAAATGTGCAATATTCTTAGGTTTAAAATTATTTTCAGTGATTGAAATAAAAAAAAAAAATAATTAGAAAAGCTTTCTCTTAAAATATTATTTCTTTTTTATTTTGGGATGGAGATCGCTTAGAGAAAGACTTTGGAGATCAAGTGGAGATTCAGCCTTATCTCAACTGGAGATCAAAGGTACATTTCCTTGGAGAATTGCTTGGATCTCAAGTGGAGGTCAAGTGGAGGTCAAGTGGAGATCCAGCACTGTAGATTGAAGAAACGAACTGGAGCTACACTTGAGGTCAAGCCAATCTCCAAAGGTAATTTTTATTGGACACCCACGTATAAACGGATAAGAAGTGGTGGATCTAGGATTCGCCAAAGGGGGAGGGGTCTGAAACTACACTTTTGTATGCCAAATTTGAGGGCTGAAACGTCTTTTTGGACTTTTTCATTTTTTTTCCATAAAAAAATTCTCCAAAGGGGAGGGGGGTCTAAAGCCGTTTCACCCGTATGTAGATCCGCCACTGTAGATAAGTGACATTTTCAATTTGATTTTATCGTTGATTCTATCGTTGCAAGACACCATCGACCTACATGTAAAGTTATATCCTCCAAGCGTAGATGTAGCCCTACTTTCAGGCGATTTAGTTTAGATGACTTTTTCATTGTCTCTGAAATTACACTCCAGCTATGAATAGTTTTAATAAAAAGTGCTAATGGGTTAATGCATAGTCGAAATATTTGAATTAACCATCTGTATTATCTCAAATATACTCCTAAGCTATTATGATGTTCATATTTATTAGTACAGGAGGTATTTTGTGAAACTAGAGTCGAAACCAAGGTTTTTCCGAGTTTATCCACAGAAGAGTGGATTTCAGTTTAAAAAAAAAGAGTTGGCTGTGTCGTGGACACACCCGTAGGTTTTGACGTGTCGAAGTTTCTTGTTGTTGTTGTTGTTATTGTTGTTGTTGTTGTTGTTGTTGTTGTTGTTGTTGATGTTGATGTTGACGTTGATGTTGATGTTGATGTTGATGTTGATGTTGATGTTGGTGTTGATGTTGATGTTGATGTTGATGTTGATGTTGATGTTGATGTTGATGTTGATGTTGATGTTGATGTTGATGTGGATGTTGATGTTGATGTTGATGTTGATGTTGATGTTGATGTTGATGTTGATGTTGATGTTGATGTTGATGTTGATGTTGATGTTGATGTTGATGTTGATGTTGATGTTGATGTTGATGTTGATGTTGATGTTGATGTTGATGTTGATGTTGATGTTGATGTTGATGTTGATGTTGATGTTGATGTTGATGTTGATGTTGATGTTGATGTTGATGTTGATGTTGATGTTGATGTTGATGTTGATGTTGATGTTGATGTTGATGTTGATGTTGATGTTGATGTTGATGTTGATGTTGATGTTGATGTTGATGTTGATGTTGCTGTTGATGTTGATGTTGATGTTGATGTTGATGTTGATGTTGATGTTGATGTTGATGTTGATGTTGATGTTGGTGTTGGTGTTGGTGTTGGTGTTGGTGTTGGTGTTGGTGTTGGTGTTGGTGTTGGTGTTGGTGTTGGTGTTGGTGTTGGTGTTGGTGTTGGTGTTGGTGTTGGTGTGGATGCGTCACATTAGGCGGTTCCCTGGGGGTTTTTGACACGCCGGCAAATTTTTTTTTTATTTTTGTCATATGCCCGAAGACCTCACCTTTGTTTTCGTTCCTTAAAATTTACCGTTGCACCAGTAGTCACAGAGTTAAAAATCCATGCAACGTTTTTTCATGGCTGTAGCATTTTTACTGCATTATGTGATTGCATCCCTGAAATCATGACAACAGGAATTTTTTTTGTAATTTAGTTGTGAAGCGTAATAACACATCCATGCTTTCGTAAAACAAAATATACCGTAGCACTCCTCCTGGGTGAGTAATAATTCCATGCAACGATATTACATTTCTGTTACATAAGCTGCTATATTCACGACCTGACGACGCCGGAATTTTTTGTTTTATTTTTGTCGTAAAGCCATGTATAAAAACTTTATTTTTCTTTTTAAACTTTTATCGTAGGTTATATACTCATTGAGTAAAAATTCAATGCAACGCCGCTGCATGAATGTTGCGTTATCGATCTTTGAGCGGCTCTCTCAGCGTCCCCATGAAGTCAGAAATTTTTTGTCTAATTTTGTTGTGAGGGCTTACAGTGGGCCTTTATTGGCGTATCGTATTTTTAATCCTAGCACTAATACTCAGCGAGTAATAATTCCATGTAACAAATTTTCAGTTGCGTTGCTTACGCAGCTCCCACTACGTCCCTATGCCGTATTAAATTTTTTTTTTTTTTTTTTGAAATAAAGTCAAAGAATTAACCTTTACGGTCATACCATTTTTGTAATCATAGCTCTTATACTCAGCAAGTAACAATTCAATGCAACGCAGATGAATTTTAAAAATTCATTTTTCAACTTTTTTGGAAACCTGCGCGGTACAACGTAACTTCGTCGCGTCAAAAAAAAAAAAAAACCCCTACAATCGTCCTACGACAGAAAAAGTCATCCTGCTGTTAAACATATAACAACAACGTGCTGTGTATTTTGAAGACTTTCTCGTAAATATCTTATAACTTTATTGTTTCCAAACAAAATTTAGAGCACAATTCAATAGAAGAATAAACTTTTTTCTTCATTAAAATGAAACAGTTATGAAAAGATATTGCCACACTAAGAAGTTTATGTGCTTATAGCTAAATCAATATTAATACTTTCAGTCTTCGTCAAGTCAGGAATTTTCGTTATGTGCCAAATGTGTTAATGGCTCTTTTATACCGTAAAGTTTAATTAAAGTTTTAATTTTTGATATGTACTACAAGAAACTAAACGCAATTTGCAAATGAGCACAACAATAAGCTTCCTCGAAATATCATTGCGTGTCATCAAATAAAATAACAAACATTTGATTGCATGCCTTTCATCTGTGTTGCATAAAGAAGACACAGACACATCAAAATATTACATCTCACAAGAATATATTATGCTGCATACACACAACAGCGACACAAACCTCCATGAAATTTGCCATTTATTTTGATCTACTACTTTTTATGCATTTAAACTAGTACTATTACTTTTTAACAAGATTTCAAAATTGTTTTGGAAAACATAAAAGTTGTGATGATGATGATAATAATGAAAAGTGCCATCAAAAGTTTCTGTTTTTTAAGACAAATTTTTATGGCTCAAAACTTAGAAGCCCACAAAATCAACATAAAAATCGAAGTTTTCCAATAAAGTTTGAAACTGTAAAAAACAAAAAAAAAAAAAAAAAAAAAATTGCGCAATGTAACCAGTTGAAGGTTGCCACATGTCAGAGTGCGATATTGTAGTCAATTTAGCGCCAACGTAATTAAACAAGCAGGTCAAGGCTGTGGCAAGTTGTTCCTTGGCACTCGCTAGCAACTTGAGCTTCATGTCGTTCGTTGTTACACACACCCACCTAGCCAAGCCAACCTCGAAGCGTCGCCAACACATCTGTGGAGGAGCAAAAAACAAAAAAAAAAAAACTGCATTATTTATAGCTTTCCATATATTTACTTGTGTTGCAACTGACTCCCGCTAGGTGGCGTAGGAAAAAAAAGAATGGAAAAGAAAACTTAGGAAATCCTTCGCATAACGCATTAGAAAAAGTAGCAGTTCAAGTAGTAGATTATTTTTTATTCTTTTGCTTCACAAGCCGAGTTGTGTAAAGTAGATACGACGCGCACTTGGAAGATGTTAACTCAATTGCCACCTTGCCACATTGTTGCACAAATACACCACAACGTGTTGCAAACTTTGTGAAATTATTCCACAAAGTGCAGAAAAATTAACATATTATGTTAAGCTTGATTTAAAGTTAAGCTCAACTTTGGCCAGCTCTCAGGCGGTTATTTTAGCTCCCATGAGCTTAAAGTTGCTTTCATAGTTTTTTTTTGTGTTCTGGCCACTTCACCTCATATTTTGTGAAAGTCCAGGGTGTTGTTTTTTATTTTTTATTTTACTTACCGCTTCCTTATTCCTTGTTTCACTTAAATGCTTCATTTGCTGCAGCTGTCCAACCTTTCGAATTTTCAAAAGCTCTACTTTTATCCAACAAGCAGCAGCAATTTATTGCATTAGGTGGTAGCTTCATTAAAATTGAAATTAATTTAAAACTTTCAGCAGCATTTATGAAAATTATTTCAACTGCAATTGCAGCGTAGAAAATTGTGCTCTGGCAACATCACGACATTTCCTTGGGTGCTGTTTTTCTTGGAAGGTTTTCTTGCTAGTGAACGCAGCAGCGTTCAAGTACGTGCAGCATTTGTTGCACTTGTTTTGTCTTTAGTGGCGAACGACGACGTTACGCCAGTTCGTTGCTTTGTATATTTCCCTTTTTTTTTTGTTTTGTTTTTGGCGGGTTCAATGCTCCAGATAAGCACGCTTAATTGTCGAAAGTCAAAAGTTAAATAAAGGTAAGATATTTAAGGCTTTTGTCTGGCAGGATTCTTGGCTGCTAGAGTGAAGCGGTGCAACTTGCTGCATTTTTAGTTATTCAAAGACAAAAAATCAATTAAAACATCATCAAGTATTATTTTTTTGGATTCTCAATTAATTTACGTTCTTATTTGAACGGAGCTTTCTTTCTTTATTTTAACATTCTTTCTTTTTGCAATTTCTTTCGTACTCTCCTTTGATAAAGTTACCATTATGGTTTGGGTTTGAAGCGTTACTTCTTATTACTTGGGTGTAAGTTCAAAAAATAATCGAAAGTGAACTGTGTAATTTTTTAAGTATTATTCTATCTTCATGCAGAAATTTGAGTGCCACGCCCACTCAAGCAAAAGTGGCTATGAGATATAACACTATATGATATTTATTCTGCTCTCAATAGTAAGAAGAAAGTATCATTTGTGCCTTAAGTAGGGACTAGTTTCAATAATGAAGGAATCACATTCACTGAAAAAAAGTGGGCGTGATTCTTTTATAGCGATAAGGAATAAATATATTCACTTAAAATCCACTGGAATAATAAAAGTTATATAGTACACTTTAAGATAAGATTCGGATTTCGAGCTAATGGGTTTAAGAAAGAGGTTTTTATTTTTTTGAAAAGTGAACGTGATACGCCTTCTTTAAAAAAGTGGACGTACTGCATAAAAACTGAAATTATTCGATTTCAATACAACCAAGTAGAATGAAATTTGGTTCTTGGCTTTGAGTCTTCAGTCGAAGGACGCGATAAAAACTGAACTAAAAAATGGCATTTGTTTGTTTTTTTACTGTTATTTGAAGAAAATTTTGTATTTAAAGTGAAATAAAGGGAATTTTTAGCAATAATAAGCTTGACACGCCCACTTAAGTTGGTTGAAAGGTGTCAGGTATATTGATACCATTTTGGATATGTTGAGATGATTGCTTAATAATGGTTATGATATGATTCCAATAATGGGGGTAAGGTAAGGGGTTTTTTGTGATATGATTATATTTTATAATATGTCATGATTAATATAGTTTGATGACAACGGTATACAGGTTATTATATGATACCTATAGTATGATGGATATGATATGATGGTCATGGTATAATCGGTATGACATCATGGGTGCGGTAAGATGGTTTTTGTGTGATGGCTATGATATAATGGTGTGCTATGATTTCATAGTAGGATTAATAAAGCTTGATGGGTAGGTTGTATTGATTTTTGTATGATGGGTAGGATATGATGGGCATGGCATGATCAATTTAGGATGATATATCGTATGATAGAATGGTTTGATGGTTATTTCATGATGATATTAAGTTATTGATTTTGTATGATGGGTTGTATTATGATAGTTTGGTTATGGCATGATGATTCTGGTCCTGTGTTTCATTCCATGAAAATGTTGCCTGCCTGCCTGCATCCGTTAATTGGAGATTCGTTTGCTCTTTCGAGATTCTTTGAAAGATCATCGTACGTCGCACAATTGTTGAAAATCGAAAAAAGACGGCCAAAGGGCTAACTCAAGGAGTTGTCTAATCTGCATAAAAATGTTTATATATAGGTTTTTGGGGTCGCTGATACCGAATCTGAAGTAAAAAATTCAAAATTTAAAATGAAAAAAATATTTTCATTTTTTCCATTTTAACTGAGTCAGATTTTTAAAAAATTTACATTTTCATTCTATTTTTTTTAAAAAATGGTTAGGCATATTTTTTAAAGTCTTACTTTCATTCTGAATACTTAAGTTGCGACCCAATACATGAAAATATAAAACATCTTAAATTACTTTTACATATAATAAAAGAAATGTTCGAACTTGGTTTAAAACATGACTATTTTTTTTTGTTGAATTTTTATCAAACTTAAGGATTCAAAAATCAGTAAAAAAATATTTGAAAGAAAATTGACAACGCAGTTTTTTTATTTTTTTTATTTATCTATCTTAAATAGGTATTTGAAGTAGAAAATGTTTTCCAAACATCTTTAAAAATTAGGTTTTGGCCGCCTTTTTAATGTGTGGAACCAATGTACGTCGTCACTCTTAAATGTCACTCTTAATAATATGATGGACGCGGCATGATAATTGTGGGTTGATGAGTATGATAAGATAGGTTGAGTATGAGTATGAGTATGAGTACGAGTATGAGTATGAGTATGAGCATGAGTATGAGTATGAGCATGAGTATGAGTAAGAGTATAAGTGTGAGTAGGAGTGTGAGTGGCGTCCGTGGCGTAGTTGGTTTAAGTGCGTGGCCGCTATGTCAAAGAACCTGGAGACCCAGGTTCGAACCCCAGCAGCGACAGAAAATTATTTGAATTAAAATAATTTTTCTGTACGGCCGCCACCTCTCTGCATACAATGGCAAACCTCAGAGAGTAATCAAATGCCATGTAAAGCTTCTTGAGAATAAGAACATTACGTTCATCGCCGTTCGGAGTCGGCGTTAAACATGTAGGTCCCTTTCTCGGTCAATTGTGTACAAACTTAATAACACGCACAACACAATTGATCATAAGAAGCTAGGTCAAAGTCCTTTCAAGGGCTGAAATGGCCAGTTATTTATTTATTTTTTTTTTATTTATTAGGAGTGTGAGTATGAGTATGAGTATGGGTATGAGTATGAGTATGAGCATGGTAGGGTGGTTTTAGTTTGATGGGCATGGTATAATGGGTTTCGTTTAAAATGTATGCTGTGGTGAGATGATTTCATGGATATGATGTTAATAGTTGAACTAAAATGTGATAGTTGTATGATGAGTATATTATTGTGGGCTTACTTTGGAGGGTACAGTACAATGAGTGGTATGATGTGATGATTATGGTATGATGATGAGCATAGTAAGTATTTTATGATACTTTCTCAATAACCTGATGGAAATAGTGGAAGATATTTTAAGTTAAATGGGTGTGTTATGGGTACCGTTATGCATATGATTATGCTTGTTTACCAGATAAAGTTTCAAAAACTATTTTGATTTTTAACTCTTCTATTAGTAAAAATGAAATTGTTTGTGATTAAAATTTGAATGGATTTAAGTCATATGTATTTCTAATCGAATTACTTTCAATTTATTGTTAATATTAATTACACTGTTCTACAAATAATTGTTTTTTAATGTACAAGAGCTTCCACTGATATTTCAGTATGTTTTTATGCCTTCGATTTGCGTACCTTTCCTTATTTAATGTATCATAATTTTTGGTCTGTTCATCAAAATTTAAATTTTTTACTAACAAAACTTGCAATCTTCCATTTTTGCTGAATTGTCTTTAGTCATTTAATTTTTTAGACGATTACATGAACAGAAAGAGCATTTTCTTTTTTAAAAGTTGCTTTAAGCTACTAAAAATAATCAAAAAATTCTTCGAACATGATTATTTTGTTAGTTTGACTTATTGGGTATAAAGGTAGAGTAGACTGGGTACGGTTGAAACAAAGCTAATATCTTGCCACCGTGCGTGATGAGGTTTAGGAGTACAAGGGGAGAACGAAGCGGGTAACAAGTCGAAACACGAGTTTTTATGTTGCTTCCCTCCTTGTGCACTGTGGTTGTGTATAGGAGGCTCCGTTGTGTTTTTTAACGAAAAGTAAGAAAATTTTTAAAATTATGGTTTTAATAAAATTATAGTATTGAGAGTTTTATATCGTTTCAATAAAAGTTTTTAGAATATGGCTGTATGATTAGTTTTTATTAAAATTTATTATCATTCTTACTGTCAACCGTTTTATACCTGGTTGGTGGTTGGGGACATTTGGAACAGTTAAAAACTGATTTTATAATAAATGCTGTTGAATTTTGAGAAATTTAATAGCAAGCAGTACACAAACACTACAAAAATAAAAAAAAGACAAAAAATAATCGTCGCCGACATCTGATTATTATATAATTTAAGTAAGACTTAATATAAACCTTTGAAGGCTCATTAAAAATAATGTAAGATTATAAGTATCGTGAAAGACTTGAATATTAATAAAAAAATATTTTTTTTAGGAGAAGTAAAATATTATAAGACGATGAATAAAATATGTTAATTTGATATATTTTGTATAATTTTTATGTGTTTCAATTGACCCCAGACACTGTTTCAACCGACCTTGGCATGGGGACGGTTGAAACAAATTGTTTAAAAAAAAATTTGATTTTACACATAAAATACAACAAAGTAATCTCAAATAACATTGACTTTTATTTAATATATTTCTGTCATCGCTCGTTTAACTAATTTCCATGCAATTGCTATAAACGCCAAAATGTTTCAACCGTACCCAGCCTACCCTTTTGAAAACCAACATGCTTTTGGACTATTGTTGGTCTTTTCAACGCGAAACCAGCGATTATATACATAAGAGAAAAAGATCATCAACGCATTTTTTAAAAAGAGTTCTGTAAACTAAAATTAAAATATAAATAAAATCTATATTCAGAAAATGTAAAAAAAACACAAGAAAAAACACAATGTTAAACCATATTAATACTAAAAACTCTCATATTTCTTAACTGATTTAAAAAATCATCTGATAATACGTTGAATCATAATTTAACTTCTAACTTTATTGTTTAATAACCGATTTATTTTGTTTTAATTAGTTCGAAAATTAAAAGCCTTGTCTTTTGAAGACATTTTAAAAATCATTTTAAAGGCTTCAGCTAGAAACTTGGGGGAAACCAAGGAGTTGGTCTTATCTATTTAATCTTAAAATCTTGGCTAATTTTTATACAATTTTCTTTGATCAATTGAATGAAATTCTTCACAATAAAAAAATGAATAAAATGTGTAAATTTGAATTAAATTAAGGAAATATTTGTTTATTAAGTCAACATTTCTTTACAAAATTGGGAACTTCGATTCAATTTTAATCTATCAAAATCGAATTCAACTTTATGCACATTCATCTTTTTACACTTCAAATTCATCTTTTTTAAAAGCAAAATATCTATTGAAAAGTTGTATTTGAAGTATTGAAAGTTGAATATGAATTGGTAACAACTTGAATTTGAACTGTGCAAGTTGAATGAGAATAGTAACAGTTTGAATTTTAGGCGAAAACCCTTTAGCCCTAATATTTCAAAAATTTCGAGGGTTGCTATTTATATTTCTGGCCTTACAATGAAATAACAAATATTTATGTTCGAAATTAGTTTCATTGTTTTTCAAAATATTCTCCAAGATGATCAATACAATTTTGCATGCATTTGAGTGTAAGTTGCAACTTTAGTGTGAACGCATGGGGCATGAAAAAAAGGATGCTACAACTGCTTTAAAAATTTGTGTCAAATATATGACAAAATTTAAAATGCTTAACTCAAGCACACAAACAAAAATATAGAATAAAATATAAATATTATATATAGATATTATAATATAAATATAAATAAATATAATATATAATAATATAAAATATAATATAATATAAATATATAGATATTAAAATAAAAACTCAGCCAAAGTTGACGCGGACACATTAGAACTCGGATTTTCAAAACAATCTTGAAGAAAATTAAATAAAAAAAATTCTGCGCTATACAACTCTACGCTGCCCAACACTGCATTGTGCTGCATTAAGCTGCACTGTGACAAGCTTGTGTCGTGTTGAATATGCTGTGACGCTAGCAATTTTTCACGACATAATGAAAATAAGATGAGCTGAATGCGGATCCAACGGGCTGTTGCTACTAGATGACAACAGACCTTTTCTCATAGCTGGCTGAGGGCGAAAATTTGAATGAAAGAAAATGCAAAAGAAAAATAATAAGAAAGAAATTTGGAGAATTTCGTGGCAACGACCCAAAATGTAAAATTTTATGAACAATAAAATATCTCATGGATAAACCAATTTTCCATCTTACATTTTAAAGTATTTAATGTAAGCGAAGCAACATTAAAAAAAAAAAACCATTCCAAAAATAACAAATCGAAAATTCAGAAGGTTGTGTAAATAATTTTGTGGGCGCAACAAAAATAACCGTAAGTCCAATAAAAAAAAGCAATAAAAACAACATGTACACCGACAGACATACATACATTGAAATCAAAATTAATATCTTGCTCTATATGTGAGCTACGTTAAAATTTGATGGAAAGTAGCAAAAACAAAAAAAAAAAAATACTATAACAAAAACAATGAAATATTACTAAAAGGAAAACATTTTCACTTTGCTCTACATTTTCATTGATTTTCTGCACACACCCTCTCAGAACAACAATAAAACAACGCGCTGACATACAGCGAACAGATCTACTGCTGTGCTGTAACCGCACACATCCACACACACATGCACATACACACACATTGAACACCCTGCTGGCGGTAGTATTTGTTCGCATTGTTCGTCGGGGGTGAATATCCGCTGGAGCCTCCAGTGAAGCGCCTGACAAAGACGTTATAGTCGTCTAGTTTGATAACTGGGCCAGGTGCTTGGCCTCAGATGTTGTTTCTGGGTTGGCTTGTTATGGCGGGGGTTGCAGCAAGAATTGAACAAAAATTGCACTAAATTGAAAAAATCATTTTTGTTGAAAATGAAAGAAATGATGAAACGATGGATATAAGAAAATATTTAATAAAATAACCATCAAAAGGAAAGTGTGCTGTAAGCAGGAAGAGAAGAGGAGTGGAAAAGATGGGTAGCATGAAGTCGGGAGCGGAAGTGAATAGCTAAACAAAAACCTGCTAGTGTACGTGCTTAGTGTGTCGACTAGTCTCATAGCTCGGGCTACTTTTCATGTTCTGGGTCAAAGTAATGCCAATCGGAACTGCTCAATTTAGTGACAAAATTTATACATATTTTTGCAAATTGAAACGGGGTAAATTTTTGTCTTTCATTTTTCTCTTATTGATCTATGAAAAAAACCTTTGCGTGGAACTATTTGTGGAATTCTTTAAACTAGTATTGCTTGTGGTTCATATTCAACCATTTCAAAATTATTTTTATTGAAAAACGGTTGGCATAGTTAAAGATCTTATCTCTATCTTCTACCTTATTCTTGTCCCTATTCTTTTATTTGTTCCCAAACTTGTTTTTATTCTAATCCTTATTCTTCTATTTGTTCTAATAATTGTCCTTCTTCCTGTCCAAACTCTTGTCCCTATTCTTTTATTTGTTCACAAACTTGTTTTCATTCTTAATCTTATTCTTCTATTTGTTCTAATAATTGTCCTTCTACCTGTCCAAACTCTTGTTGAAATCCATGTCCAAATTCCCGAGCTTATCCTTGTTCAAATCCTGTCCTAATTCTGCTCCCACTTCCTTTCTAAATCTTTGTTCTAAGGTTTGTTCTAAGCTTTCTTCTTAGTGCGTTCAAATTTCTGTTCTATTCCATGCCCCATTTCTCGTCCTTATACTTTTCCCAAACTTGTCCCAAATATTGTTTTAGGTATGTTTCAATCTTTGTCCTTACCCTTATCTCAGTCCTTGTTGAAGACATCTTCCTAATTCTTCTCCTAATCCTTATCCAATTCTATACTCTAATCTTTATTACAATTTTTATCCTACTCCATATCTTATTCCCGGTCATAACCATTTTTCAAATCCTTGCTCTCATCCCTTGTCTAATCATTGCCCTAATGCTTAACCAAATCCTTGTCCTAATACTTGTTCTTATTTTAATTTATTTTTGTTTTTATTTTTGCTTTTGCTTTTGCATTTGTAGCATTTGCATACTTAAAGGGGTTTCCTGAGAGGCCTTATAACACCATTTAAAATTTTTTTTTAATTTTTATCATGTGACGGTAAACCTCACTTTACTGTAGTTCTATAAAATATACCGTAGCGCCAATAGTCATGGAATATTAAAACCATGCAACTTTTTTTTATTGTTGTTGCATTTTTACTGCACTCAGGCGGGCTCATAGTCCCTCATAGCTCATAGCTGAATAAATAAGGTTGTCGCATGGGTGATTCATTGATTTAGACAATTATGGGTACTGAGAAGAGAGTACGAGACAACCTTAATTACAGTGTTGCCAGATTGAGGTAAATTTCCCTAATTGAAGTAATTGAGGTAAAAAAGGTAATTTTGACCAAAAGTGGTAAATTTTGCGAAAATGATTTTTTTTTACTTGTAAATTTTTGGAGTTATTGGCGGCACTGTTGCCTCTCTGAACATACTCACAAGCAGTTTAAGAGCCCGAACAGAACCAAAGCGGCTGTCGGTTGGCGATCTTCTCTCGGAGAAATCCGCTGAGAACACGTCCAGAATAGAAGCAGTAGTCGGATCAGCGTTGCTTTTCGGTATATAAATGGTACAAATGTTATTTTTTCATGTTTTCGTTGTTTCATTATTAATATATGTATACTAAAAAAAAAATTATAACGGTTGTTGATTATTTAAAAATCATTAATCTTTTTATTTTGGGAAAAGATCGATTTTTCCGAAAGTGGTAAATTTTTTTCCAAATAATGGTTAATTTCAGTTCGTCTCTCTGGCAACACTGCTAAATTATTCAACCATGCTCCCGCTCATGCACCTTGAGCTCATTTGAGCTCTCTCGTTTCAAGCGTAATCTTGTGCTCTTTCGCTGATTCAACAAGCCACCAGCAGAGAAGCAGGATTGTATCGGATGATACGCAAATGATTTGTCTTACTTTCACTTCTTAATTCTAACGATCACTGTCATAGAGCAATTTTATTCTTGCAAAATTAAATTTTTCGCAACACTTCTACTCAGCGTTTAAAAACTCCATGCAACAATATTGCATTTTTAAGCTAACTGACGACATAATTTTTTTTTTTTTGATCAAGTAAAAATTCTTAATTTTTGTTTCATCACATTTATCGTGCCGCATATACACTCCAAGTAATAATTCTATGCAACTCCATTGCATGATTGCATTTTGGATCTTGAAGCCGCTCTCTTCGCCGTTTCATGACTACATGAAAATTTTGCCTATTTTTGTCATGACGCTATCGAAGAGAGAGAAATTAAGAAAAAGCAACAACACCAACAATGCCACACAGCTTCAATTTTTGTTTGGCAAAATTATCTGGAATGGCGATAAGCAAAGAGAGTGAGAGAGATCAGAAACAATTGCTTGCAAAACTTGAAAGGGAGAGAGATTCAAACTACAGTCATGGGTATGAGGATGCATACTTTTATATTGATATGCAATTATGACATAATATATTTAAATTTTTTTGTTATTTTTATTTTTCGGCACATATGTGGCACAATATCTGTCGAATGATATAAGTTTCACTCCCTTTTTTATTATAAATATTAAAAAAGTATAAGACACCATTCCATGTTTGCATATTAATATTTAAGATTAATAGTTGGAGTTATAAAGTTCAGCCTGCAAGTATGCAACATTGTACAAGGGTTACTAAAGATATTTTGGGTATAAATAAAGAGATCGAATTTTTTTCATTTTGAAAAAAAATCAACATTTTTGCCATTTTTGCCAATCACTTGAGACACGTAGGAACATAAGAAATATTCCGTGACAATGTGAGTTCATCAAGACAATGCTAGCTTGAGACGTTTATGAGCATTCAAAACATTGAATTTATGGGTCACCCAATGACTTCTTTTTGTTGCCGCACATAAAGGAAAAACTGCGTGGACAACGATTTTCGACGCTAGCCGTTGATTCATTCAAAAACTATGTTTTGGAGGTGTCTCAAGCGGAATGAGATAAATGTTATGACAAATGGTTCGATTGCATGCAAAAATGTATTAATCATAAAGAAGAATATTTCAAAATGCAATAAAGACAAAAATGCGGTCTTTACATTTATTTCCGAAATATATGTAGAGACCTACTCATGTAAAATACATATTTTTTGGATATAGAATGTATTGTTCTTAAAACCAGCGATGCCCACAAAAAATAATTCAAAGAGTGTATTTAACAACAATTTCATCAAAAAGTCAACATCAACAAAAAGTTAAATACGTAAAAATAAATTTCAATGAAAAACAAAACCAACAACAAAAAAATGTGAAACCAACAAAACAAATATGAATTCTGCTAGGTCACTTTGTTAACCAAAACCGAAAAGGGATAAAAGGACAACACGGTTGCGGGCTGTGCCTGCGATCGTGCACAATTTTAAATGGCAGAATACACAAAAATAACAAAATGCGATATAGCATCAATCGTATAGGAAGCTGCACACAAAATTATATATATAAATTATATATGGAATACTTTTGAAAATTCTTTGAAAATTGAGATAATTTCTTCTTAGAGATAACTAACGATTTTCGAGATACAATCTCAAAAACTCCACAGATATTTCAAAAGAATTTTTAGAAAATTCCTACACATTTTGCAATACTGTAGGTTGTTAATTGTTTGTTTTTTTTTTTTTTCTAAAAATTATTTCTTAGAAAATTTCTTAATGCAATTCATTGCCAACAACATGCAACGGAATGGCATTCAATGAGCTCATCCATATTAAATAAGGCAGTGCGTGCAAATGAAAGCGAGCAACTGAGTGAAAATTTCATCTAAAAGATATGCAGATACAAAGCTATGAGTTTGCGCTACTAACAACAGCATAGTATAGGGTGTAAAAGAGGGTGTGAAGGAGAGCATTCGAGTAATGAAAGGAGAGAGAGAAAAAGATACAGGGATAGTTAGAGTGAGATGGCGCTAGCATATTTAATTGTTTGTTTACTTTATGAATTTAAAGTTTGCAATTCCACAAATTAACCGCAAATTGCGATGAACTGATTCTTTGTGCCGGCTCATGCTGCACTTTGTTGTTGTTGTTATACAGTTTTATTGTTGTTTTTTAAGTGTTGATACAAATTAAGTGAAATTAATATGGAGAACAGCAATAAGAAAAACCACATTGCATTTATTCTTTATGTTGTTAATTTGTTTGATTTACTTTTAATACTGCGTGCAACATGCAAATATTTAAAATTTTTGTTTTTTTTTAAAAAACTAGCTCTTATTGCATATTTTAGTGAGTACCAAGAAGTTATTTATTATGCGCTCAGGGAATATTAATGTCAAGGAAGTAAGCAGGAGCAAAGCAGCGCTGCGTAGTGATATTGAGTTGACGCACTTAATTGAGTTACTGCGCTGTTGCACTTGTTTTAAGAGAATTTAGGCAATAGTGCAGTTCTATCAACAATTTCTTGCTTGTTCTTCTTCTTCCCTTGTTCAGTCGCAAAAGTGGAGGCAATTTTGGAAGTAATAGTAAAAACAGGAATAAGCATTTCAAACAACGCCATGGCGCAATTGAGTTGATGCATTTCGATGTTGCAGTTAACATCGCTGGAGTTGTTGTGTCCCCATTTCTCATGTCTTCGAGCAAGTACTGAAAACTCTTAAAAATCATTCGTCCATGCAAGTCTTATCCA